>OZ024900.1:25256428-26456428 GCA_964017195.1 Siderastrea radians | reverse complement strand
TGTCAGGCGTAACAACACAGGTTATTCAGGTTTACTTTTGTTTTCTATGGCAATATGTTAACAATAGTTTCTTCAACTTACTGAGATTGAAAAGTCTCGAATGATCCCTAGCTATCGAATTTTATCAACAGTACTCACCTATAGACAAGAAGTAAATATTCCCTCTCTTGTTTATTTTAGTGCAAATATGCCGAGTACTGTGCTAAAGTCGACCAAAACGAGCATCATTGATATGGAAAACCTGATTAAACTATTATTCTAATAGGAGTGATACATTTGAACCACTTTTACTGGGATTCTTTCTATTCTAGAACGAGAAAAAGCAGAAAATGTTGCTGAGTACTGTTGCCGAGTACTGTTGGCGTTACTCATTAACCATGACGTATTATACGCGTGACTTGAATTCCAGTTCGAAGTGTCTGGTGAGGAACTGCGATTTATTAGCATTCAACGGAAAGAAAATATTTTCAAATGCAGAGTGAATTGTGTCACTTGGGTAAAAAGGGCACCCTATAGCCTCATTGATTTGCTGTTGGGACAATAAAAATCCGTTTTCAAGCTTGCTCAGTCAATGCTATTACTTCGTAAAATAAGCCTTACATTTGTTGCAAGTACGTTCTCTCTCTTTTAACAGTAATTAGGGTATCGTTTTGGTGTGATAACTTCGTCTTTCAATGAGAAAAGTCACTCGAGTGTATTATATTTTACACACCAAGAACCGTTCTACCAACATTTTGCTGGAATGACACTTACCCACCCCTCCCCCAACTATTCTTGTGTCACATGTGCCATCAAAACGCCCGCAACCACAGTTTACCACTGAAATTGTACATAAGTCACAGAGTTTGGTTGGTTTGCAGTTACACTGGCCAATTTCATCATCGATCTCATTCGGACAACTACGGCCATAATTCTTGGGACACTTTGCTCAAATGGCGTCCCGTTAGCGTCATTTGAAAAATCCTCTTACCTCGCCCCCCTCCCCCCTGTACAAGGTTGAAGTTAGGATTTGAATCTAGTGACTGATCTTCAACATTGTTTGGGGAGGTGGGGGGGGGGCACAGATAGTCATAAAACCTGTAAAAGACTTCTAATTACAGTGGAGATTACATTTTCTTACTTCTCACTGAAATATTACCAAGTGTCCCAAGGTCTAATGGCCATAATTGTCTATAGACCAGTTTGAAAGAGAGAGCGTTTGTCGATTAGAATATAAGCTTTGACTAGTAGAAATAGCCAGTCTCGTTTCGGAAATAGCTCGAACAAGCCATAGTCTTGGGTAGTTAGTATATTTTATCATCACATGCGGCATTACTTTGCGGACTATTAATTGAAGATACAGGAAGTGGTATTTATGACATCTTTTCATATTTTCTTTTCGGGCTAAAATATGCGTTTATAGGGTTCTGTTTCCTTACTGATATAAAAAAGCGTTGTTCAATGACAGGCAATATTGCTTTTTTCACAAACAGTCTGATTTAACAGAGGAACGCTATATGAGCGTTGAAACATACACGTTAATGTTATCACTGCGTTAACAGTACTCAGCTAAAAAAGCGACAGTACTCACACAAATTGTCAGGCGTAACAACACAGGTTATTCAGGTTTACTTTTGTTTTCTATGGCAATATGTTAACAATAGTTTCTTCAACTTACTGAGATTGAAAAGTCTCGAATGATCCCTAGCTATCGAATTTTATCAACAGTACTCACCTATAGACAAGAAGTAAATATTCCCTCTCTTGTTTATTTTAGTGCAAATATGCCGAGTACTGTGCTAAAGTCGACCAAAACGAGCATCATTGATATGGAAAACCTGATTAAACTATTATTCTAATAGGAGTGATACATTTGAACCACTTTTACTGGGATTCTTTCTATTCTAGAACGAGAAAAAGCAGAAAATGTTGCTGAGTACTGTTGCCGAGTACTGTTGGCGTTACTCATTAACCATGACGTATTATACGCGTGACTTGAATTCCAGTTCGAAGTGTCTGGTGAGGAACTGCGATTTATTAGCATTCAACGGAAAGAAAATATTTTCAAATGCAGAGTGAATTGTGTCACTTGGGTAAAAAGGGCACCCTATAGCCTCATTGATTTGCTGTTGGGACAATAAAAATCCGTTTTCAAGCTTGCTCAGTCAATGCTATTACTTCGTAAAATAAGCCTTACATTTGTTGCAAGTACGTTCTCTCTCTTTTAACAGTAATTAGGGTATCGTTTTGGTGTGATAACTTCGTCTTTCAATGAGAAAAGTCACTCGAGTGTATTATATTTTACACACCAAGAACCGTTCTACCAACATTTTGCTGGAATGACACTTACCCACCCCTCCCCCAACTATTCTTGTGTCACATGTGCCATCAAAACGCCCGCAACCACAGTTTACCACTGAAATTGTACATAAGTCACAGAGTTTGGTTGGTTTGCAGTTACACTGGCCAATTTCATCATCGATCTCATTCGGACAACTACGGCCATAATTCTTGGGACACTTTGCTCAAATGGCGTCCCTTTAGCGTCATTTGAAAAATTCTCTTACCTCGCCCCCCTCCCCCCTGTACAATGTTGAAGTTAGGATTTGAATCTGGTGACTGATCTTCAACATTGTTTGGGGAGGTGGGGGGGGGGGGGCACAGATAGTCATAAAACCTGTAAAAGACTTCTAATTACAGTGGAGATTACATTTTCTTACTTCTCACTGAAATATTACCAAGTGTCCCAAGGTCTAATGGCCATAATTGTAGGTTTCTCCGATTCCCAGATCAGGGCCCGGTTGTTCAAAGCGTGAATAACGCTATCCACTGGATAAATCGTTATCCAGCGGATACATGACAAGAAAACAGAGTACGCTATCCGCTGGATAGCGATTTATCCCGTGGATAGCGTTATCTGTTCTTTGAACAACCGGGGCCAGGGCTCTTGGTCGCTGGAAATCCGACGCGTTTAAGCTTTATATCCGAAATGAAACACTTGCCGCCAATTAATTGTTATCTTTTCTTTTTACCCCGCCGTCAGGACGGGGTCTAGTAATACCCATTTTTTTTCCGTGGTTGTGTTTTTTTTCTTGGTGGTCACTTGCCCCAGACCTCCGGCTTTCGCTCGGCCAAACAAATACTCGTCGTGTCTTTCGCTACACAGGCAAGGGCTTTTATCTTGAGTGACCGTAACATATTTTACACCCCGCGGGGGGGGGACAACGGCGGGGTCTAATGCCCCTGGGGCTTTTCTTGTTTCTAATGTAATTACCCCGCTGTGTGATGATCTAGTGTATGATCTAGTCGCATGGACATATCAGTCAGTTATGAGCTGTGGCAATGTTCATGCCTATGGTCATACCTTTACTCTAGCGTAGTGTATTTCACACGCCAGTCAGACATGAGCTGTGGCAAAGTTATTGATTTTAGTAAAACCTTAAAATACCGGCTTATTCTAGTGTAGTGCCAATTAACACGTTGTTCAGTCAGGGGCTGCAGCTTGTTAATTATGGATAGCTCATTTTCCCTTTGTGATACGTACATCCTTTTTTATCTCATGGGTTTTTGCCAATGGCATGGAAAACCACAAACGTAATAAGCAATCACTCGTCCTTATGGCGCGTTATCAGGGTCAAAATTCAATGTACAAACTTTTTCCAGTTTGAGTTTCGAAACAAGTCTTTTTGCGTACAATTACTTTCTAATTGCAGCTCATTTTCCAGTTTAAACTTCGAAACAAGTCTTTTCGCTTACAATTACTTTTTAATTGCAGCTCTTACTGCATGCTTAATTGTGAATGAAGTTTATCTTGGCATTACCTGCTAAAAAGTACTTCTTTTTGCGCGTTTGTTGAGGTGAATAGAGTATCACTACATTAAAAAATTACTTGTGAAATGTTTGTCTGTGTGATGTTTGCGAGCCACCCTACGATAGTCGTTCACATTCTCTTGATAAGGCAGATAAGGCTCTGTTTACAGTGCATCACCGGCGCCGTACGTCTTGCTCCGGTGCGATCGAAATCACGCTGACTTTGCCGACTTATCAACATTATCAACATACAATTACTTTTGACAAATTTTCTGCGATAAGTCTTCCTGGACAAATTTTCTGCGAAAAATCAACCAGGCGTTCCAATGGACAGACCACGTGGTTTGAGGAAGTCACGTGATTCAGTCTCCCATGTTGCGCTTCAATCCTAAATTGTCACACAATTTTGTCACACCATTTAGAGATTTCTCCGTGTCGTCAATGTATCTTTCCCACTCAAGTGGTTTAGTATTGCTTTGGCTAATTATTTCCGTCTCAACCGAAGACATAAAGATGTTTGCGAAAGCGATTGCCATCTTTGTGCCCATTGCGGTTCCGGGTATTTGGAGAGAGTTATTATCGTTGAATTCAAATGAATTTTCTTGAAGGATAAGCCTTAGAATTTCTCCGAGGGATTGGGTGGGGATGGGGGTGTTGTCCCCGTAGAAATTCTCGTATGCTCTGCATACTGTGTTTATTCCCTCCTCCTGTGGGATATTTGTGTATAGGCTGGTAATTAACGTCTAGAGAGACTAGAAATGTGCCCTCTGGAAGGGTTGTCCTTTCTATGAAATTTACAAAGCCAGTCCTATCCTTAAGATGTGACTTTTGTGACTTAGCTATAGACTGAAGTATGCTGTCAACAAATGCTGATAGTCGTTCGGTGGGTCCGTCATTTCCTGCCACTATAGGCCGACCAACAGGTGTTGGTTTGTGAATCTTTGTGAGAGTGTAGAAAACGGGTACTCTTGGTGGGTTGGGAGTCTGTGATAACCATTCCACAGTCATTTCGTCAATGTAATTTCCCTGATAGAGTTCTTCGGTTATTTGTTTAACTTTTTGGGAAATTGCTTCTACCATCGGTTCTTCAAGGGGTGTATAGTTGTTTCTGTCGTCTAGTAGGATCTGACCCTTCTGTGTCTTATCTCGTTTGTTCATAATGACTATGGTAGTGCCTTTATCCGCTTTCTTGACGTTTATTTCAGAGTAAGTTTTTAGCTTTGTAAAAGCTTTTCTTTCGTTAAGCGGTAAGTTGTGTTTCCGTTTGGTTATCGGTGTTTGCGCAAGTTGTATTTTAATTTCTTCCAGGTACATGTAGCTCTCTAAAGCAACTGACTGTTGAACTGGCGGTTCCCAGCTAGAATTGACATAGAAGGGGTGGATGTTATTATCTTCGCCGTGATATAAGTA
Source organism: Siderastrea radians (assembly GCA_964017195.1). NCBI lineage: Eukaryota > Metazoa > Cnidaria > Anthozoa > Scleractinia > Rhizangiidae > Siderastrea > Siderastrea radians. The sequence goes on along the minus strand of OZ024900.1, from coordinate 26,451,229 downwards.
CTGGAGCCGCATTCTCCTAGCAAAATCTTTGAAGTCTGTTAACAGTTGTTTTCTTAATGCGGTTTCGTTTGCTATTGGCGTGGGTACAAACTTCAACCCCCGGGATCAGTTGTCAATTCAAAATTTGAGAGGTTCTTTTGTATTTTCTCTTAGATTCTGTATTTTAGCTGTTGTATCTTTATGGTTTTTTTCTTTATTTCTTTGTGTCTTTTGTTCTTAACTTTGCGCTTTCCTATTATATCCCCCCTTTGCTTGCTAGTTAACGCACTCAGAGAGCAGACAGGGATAAGCTTCAACAGTTTTATTGTTCATTTCTTCAAGTTTTCTCATCATTTCATTGACTTCTTGTACTCGTTTCACTAGATTAGCGGCAATAGTTTGTACACTTTATGGAAAGTTGTCGTACATGTGCTAGACTGGGGACGTGCTGTTAAACTTGCCCGATTTGAGTGTTTGTCTCTTTAGGTTTCACGATTTGGCTCTGCGCAACTTGTCCTGTTGCGTTCGATACGGCGATGGTGTAAGAACGTCTGTTCGGCTTCTTTTCTGATCGCTTTTATGTCGGGGTAAATTTTCGCTTTTGCGTCGTAGCGTAAGTCTTTTGGGCATGTGCCCCTGTCCATGTTTTCTTTCAGTCTCAAGACTGATTGTTCCGATTTTTCTATTTTCCTTTTGAGCCGGCGAGATCTCGTCGGGGGCGATCTGTCGCGCCCTTGTGGGGAGGGACTCGATCAGCGCGTCAACAGGACGTATTAAGTTAACAATTTATTTGGCAATTCAGTTTGTGTTTCTGATAAAGACCAGACGTTGAGCGCACTCGCGCAACACGTTTGGAGCCATTAGCGAAATCAAAACAACGAAGAGAAAAACAGCACAACACGGAGAAATCTCTAAATGGTGTGACAAAATGGTGTGACAAAATTGTGTGACAATTTAGGATTGAAGGGCATGGGAGACTGAATCACGTGACTTCCTCAAACCACGTGGTCTGTCCATTGGAACGCCTGGTTGATTTTTCGCAGAAAATTTGTCGAGGAAGACTTATCGCAGAAAATTTGTCAAAAGTAATTGCATGTTGATAAACCGGAAATCGGCAAAGTCAGCGTGATTTCGATCGCACCGGAGCAAGACGTACGGCGCCGGTGATGCACTGCAAACAGAGCCTTATCAAGAGAATGTGTACTAAGAGTTTAGATATTTACAAAATGAATTTGCGTGCAAGGCGACTATCGTAGGGTGGCTCGCAAATTAAACATCACACAGACAAACATTTCACAAGTAATTTTTTAATGTAGTGATACTCTAGTCACCTCAACAAACGCGCAAAAAGAAGTACTTTTTAGCAGGTAATGCCAAGATAAACTTCATTCACAATTAAGCATGCAGTAAGAGCTGCAATTAAAAAGTAATTGTAAGCGAAAAGACTTGTTTCGAAGTTCAAACTGGAAAATGAGCTGCAATTAGAAAGTAATTGTACGCAAAAAGACTTGTTTCGAAACTCAAACTGGAAAAAGTTTGTACATTGAATTTTGACCCTGATAACGCGCCATATGTCCTGTCATCGAAGGTCACACTTGGGCTGCTCCGAGACTTGACATATTTCGTTTCGCTAAATACCGTAATAACGTTTGATTGCTACGGGGAACAGAATGTCTTCGCGTCCTCGGTTAACCCAATTTTTGTTTTGTTCTTTGTTGGCTGGGCTCTGCTCTCGTCTTGGTGGGGCGGCCACATTGTGTGGCTTGTGGCGGTTTTTTCGTGCCCCACCTTTGCTGAAGATACCATCAAATACTCGTAATTTTGATAAGGATATTTTAGACGAATAAACGTCACGCTAGTCGCCATATTTACGCCAGAACGGTGTACTGGTTTTTGGATTTTCTTAATTACGCTTCAGCAAACGAGCGCGACGAGAGCAGTCCCCTGCCGCAGCCGAGGAGTAAAATGGAACGAGATAAAAGTCCATTTTTCGCACGTTCATGTAAACAGCTCCAGTCACTTGTTTATTGTGATTTCGATGTCTGTAGTACATTCTGCATGTTTTTGTCCAATATTGCACACTGGAAAACTTGATTTTCAGAAAGTTGGCGTGAACAGCTTTAATCACCTGTCTTATGATGATTTCCATGTTTTGTAGTTCTAGCCGTATACGCCGCAACACGTTTTTGTCTATGATGAGTCAATTGAAGTTTTTCAGCGACTCATAATGTAGAAAATAGGTATTAAGTACCTATACGGCTGAAACTTACACGATGCACTGCAGACATCAAAATTATCATAAAACAGGTTATTTGAGCTTTTTACGGAATCGTTCGGAAGTTCAAGTTTTACAGTGACTTCGTCGATTTCCGAACCTTTCCGTAAACAGCTCGATGCAATACGCATTTTGTCCATTGTGTATGAGTCAGTGGAAAACACGATTTTCCGAAAATTGCCGGTAACAGCTCAAATCACCTAGATTATGATGATTTCGATATGTTTAGCACATTCTGCAAGTTTTGGGCGCAATGGAAGAATTGTCTTCTCGCTTGTTCTGGTTCCAGAAAACTGGTGGAATTTAACGGGTTGGATGAATCTTTTGACTAGGTTCTTGTTAAGTCGTTGTCCAAATTTGCCCCACATAAAATGGAGGGTTAAGCGGATCGATCAACTCGGTGGAACTTCTTCGTTATTGCAGGTCCTTTAGAGCTCCTTCCCTTGACATTCCTACATCTCCAGGACAAGGTAGGCTTTGGCGCGGAGAAGTTCCGTCTGTTGCCGGGTTCTCCTGTACACGTAAGCCACCGTACGGTCTGGAAGTCAAAAATGAGACTCGTCACTGACAGGATAACATGCGGGCCATCCGTTCCAAAAGCAACCTCATGCGATTCATGTGTAGATCCCGATTACAGGGCGAGGCAGTGGTGACGTGTTCAAAGGGGTTGAATCCCGTTTAGGTTTCAAACAGACGTTAAAAGGTCATGCAACCTTGTTTGAGCCACTTGACATCGGATTTGCAGTTGCTCACCAATTTATTTCGAAAATCACACTGCGTACCACCTTTTAAAGGTTTGATGGTCTTTGGGCGCCATGGCTTCGGGCATGATAGTCCTGATAATCTGTCGTGTTAAATATGTGGGAAAGGTAGCTTTTTTGAGTTCCACGAGACCAAAAGGTTTTTTTTTGGCAACAACACATTGCGGAACTTAGAATACGTTTATTTAGTTACAGTAACTTAACTTACAATACACGTCACACTACTTACAATATATTACAATAACTTACTCTTACTTTCGATAGCGTTACAGTACTTACAAGAAATTATTTACCATACACTACTTTTTCAACAATGCTTTATCTAACAGTGCCTTAGGTGTTACAACTGGAAGAATTACAAGGAAAAAGAATTAATTAGCTCATTAGCACAAAAAGCGAAATGAAACGAAGCGAAAAGAAAAAAAGCGGGCAAGCAAGCAATTAAAGGGAAAAAACAAACCAAAAAAACATCGATACATTTCTGTAATGCTATGGTGCAGAAGTGCTACCGGGTTGAAAGGAACGGGTTGAAAAGACCAAGGGGTTAGGTTTGTGAAATGATTCTTGGGGGTCAGGTCTGTCATTGCAAGATTGGTAGAAGAGGTTCCCATTTCTTTGCAACTGTTCTACCATCTTTTCGTTTTTGAAAACACGATAAGAAATCGTTCAATTTTGGAGTGCATTCTTTCAGTTTGCAGATCCACATAAAATATTTTGCTATCAAGAAACAATAATTGATTTGTAGTTTATATTTGGAGTTATCCGGCCTCAGACCAAAAGGAGCGTCCGCCTCAGTAGACCTAGAGTGTTTCTCAATAATCTTGCCGGACTGCAGCCATGGAAATAAACTTTTCCAGAAGGACTGGATTTTCTCGCATGTCCATAATAGGTGTAACAGGTATTCCGTTTCGTTTAGACAGAAAGCGCACTTTCCACTGTCTGTGAATCCTAGTTGATGCAAGAAACTGTTTGTTGAAAGTCGCCGATGTAGAAATTTAAAATTAAAACAATAAGTTTTGAGCTGATAAATAAAGAAAGATAGTGAATTAAGTTTTGAGCTCTTTGTGCAGTGAGAGGCCAGCTGGTAAACTGCTTTCCAGTTGACCTTTTGATCAGTGTCGATATCCTGTTGCCATTTTTGTTGACTTGATATGGGTTCTTCACCCTTTTTTGAAATTAGCTTCTTATATACAAATCTGGGTGGCTTTGCGCTTTTTATAAAAACTGATGAGAAGCTCTCGTGGCTGTCCGGCTGGCTTCTTGCAATTTGGATGCGCAGATGGTTGATTGCTGCGATCATTCCAAAAAAAGTTAAAGGTTTGACTCAGAGGTTATATTTGTTTTGGAAAGATGTGTGGGAGAGGAAGTTAAAGGAGTCGTCCATTAAATGATTCACTTTGCTTATAACTTTGAGAAACCAGACTTCATAAAATACAGGTTTGTTTCCAATTCTTTTAAGTGAGTAATGCCACAAAGGTAATGAACGAAGATGTTTATCGGATGTTACCGTTTCCTCGAAAGAGATCTCTGACCAAATTTCAAGAGTTTCTTTGACAAAAGGATCTGATACCTTTATGTAGCTGTGCATGTCCTTTGGGTTAAGATTTCCTGATATCGTTAATTTACCTCCCTATCTTTGGAGTTCTGCATCAAAAAAAATTTCCAACTTCCTCCACTTTCAGTGTCAAGATACTTTTTAATGCAGGTTGCTTTAAAAGATTTGTTAAAAGAAGGAATATCAATCATCTTAAGTCCTGCTTGAGAACAGTTATTTCTCATTACATTCAATTCTTTTTATTTTGTCGCCTTTGCCGTTCCATAAGAAATTGTAAAAAATTGTATTGATTTCTGTGATTGCTTCTGGGCTTGATTGTCTAGGGGATAGTATGTACACTAGTTGCGATGTAATAAGGCTTTTCAAAATTAATACTTTCCCTAACAGTGTAAGTCTGCAGAACCTCCAGGAACCTCGAGTCGCCTTTATTTTTTCTAGTCTGTCCTTGTAGTTTTGGGAGATTGTAATGTCAGGATCTGTTGATAACCAGACGCCAGTGGCTTTTACTTTTTTCTTTGGTCATTTAAAATCGTTTCAGGACAGAGTTTAAGATCAGAGTTTGCTTTGGAGCCGATCCATAAGGCTTCCGTTTTGCTGCTATTGAGTCTAAGGCCAGAGGCATGTCCAAATCTTTCTAACAACTTTACAGCTTCCTTAACAGATTGTTCTGAGCCATCTAAGACGAGTGTAGTATCATCCGCGTATTGACTTAACCTAATTTCTTTCCCATTTACAGTTATACCGACAATTTCTTTCCTTTTGCGTATAGCTTCAGCCATTACTTCTACCGAGAGGATGAATATGTAAGGCGAGAGCGGGAAGCCTTGCCTAACTCCCCTACTGAGCTTGACGAAATTGCTTGCCCAGCCATTATTAAGAATACAGCTTTCAATGTTGCAGTAAAAAAACCTTTATCCACTTTATCAGCGATAGGCCAAAATTAAAATACCTAAGGGTTTCATGGATAAAGGCCCATTCCAATGTATCAAAGGTCTTCTCGAAATCAAGGAAAAGAACAAGCCCGGGATGTTCCTTGATGCGGTGAATTTCATAGCACTATCGATTAAACGGATATTCTCACCTATAACGCTATCTTTATCGAAACCTGTTTGATCATCTGATATAAGATTTTTGGGGTCTTAATGCGGCTTGCTATAGCCTTGGCAACAATCTTGTAATCAAAGTTCAATAGGTTATAGGTCGTCAGTTTTTAATTAACTTAAGATCAGCGTCCTTTTTCGGGATGAGCTTGACAATTCCACGTCCTTGTGATATTGAGAGCATTTCGGTCTCAAAAGAGTGATTTAAAGCGTTAACCAAAATTTCTGGCAAGTCGTTCCAAAACAATTTATAAAATTCACAGGGAAGGCCATATGTCCCTGGTGTTTTTTCACTAGGCATTCTTTCCTATTTAACAATCCTTCGCAGGCAGATTTTTCTTCTTCATTTAGAAATTTAAGGTTTTGTTGCGGCGGAAAGAAATCATCCTTAAGATTTGAAGCTGTTTTAGAACTGTTTTAGAGCTGTTTCGGTGAAAGGACTCACATTTCTTTATCGTTAATCTTGAGCTGGGATATTGTCCCTTGTTTACAATGTCTCTTTTCTAAATTAAGAAAGTATTTTGCATTTTTTTTTACATTCATTATACCATCGGGATTTCGACCTTAGTATCGCACCTTTTGATTGGTGTTGAATAATTGTCTCTAGTTCACGTTTCTTTGTTTTAAGCTCAGGCCACATTTTTTGTTTTACAGCATCATCTGTAAAAACCTTGGCAAGATTTTTCTCTAGAAAAGCAATTGATTGCTCGATTTCTTCTTGTTTTCCCGCCATTTTCGTTTCTTGTGAGCACCGAATTTTATACATTCTTCTCTCACTTTTAATGTTATCATGTCCACAATAGCCTAGGGTCAACAGTCTCATCATTCGTGTATTCTTCTTTGGTTCGATTGATGATTAATTTGATCCGATTCACGTATTCGGTGTCCTTTAACAAAGAGGTGTTTAGCTTCCAGAAACCTCTGCCTCTTTTGTTGGAATGTAACGAACTTTGTAAAGTGATCATAGAATGGTCTGTTTTATAACCTGGTATTATGTCTGCTTCAGAAGTGTTACAAAAAGTGCTCTGATTTACTAGAAAAGAGTGAAGCCTACAGTGGACTTCAGGCTTTTTACGTCGCCAAGTGAACCTGGAAGAGTCGGGATTTAACACCCTTCAAGCATGAGTCAAATCTACGCATTCACAGAAAATGCTGATTACATCTAAAGACTTTTTATGAGTTCGGGCAAGGCCACCCTTTTTGTCTTTTTCAACATCTAGAACTAGGTTGAAATCGCCACTGATGGTGATCTCCTTGCAAGTAAAATCTAACAGATGATTAAAAAACGAATTGAAAAAGTCTGGGTCGTCTTCATTTGGAGCATATATGTTCGCCAGGGTTAGAATTTTACCATTGGTAATTAAGTCGCATATGATGAAGCGTCCCCCGGGATCCTAATAACACCTGCATTTTTGCTTGGGCAGCAGCTAAACAAGGCTTGATAACCCCATTCAGCTCGCCAGTCGTGCATATTGCTTTCAGTACAGTGAGCGTCTTGAACAAAATATATTGACATATTTTTACTTTGAAGCTATTTTAAAATTTCTCTTCGCTTAAGTCCGTCTCTTAATCCCCGAACATTGAAAGATCCTATTAATATCCGTTTTTTGTTGTCTTTAAAAGGTACATGACATTGTTCACATTCGCTCAGGAGCACTCCTGCTTTTAACACGAAAATTACATTAAAGAAAAATTAATCCTAAAGTACGCAAAAAAAGACTCAAAAAACAGAAATGTAAATTGACATGCAAATACAAGGGGATCTGGAAAACACTCACTGAATCGATAAACAGACGCTCTCGTACACCACTTCCAGCGGTTTGGCACCCGTCCGAAGTTGTTTGGCAATACAGTTTTGGTTGTTGTATTGGTGGACCACAAGATAGCCGCCGTACCCTTGCAAATTATGAGCAATAGCGTTGACGTGACGTGTGTCCTCCTCGGTCAGTGTGTCTAACCATTGGAGAAAATCCCGAATGAAATGCTTTCCTTAAAGCAAAAGGGTCTGCGGTTTTCCTTGGTTTCGGCCACCACCAAACCAGGAACGTGCTGTTCTTGGGTTTCCATGGCCTCGATGTCAAAAAATATATGGACTAGGGGTGGTGGTGGTGGTTGGTCTTTGCCGTCTTTATCTTGTTCAAACCCTTCTTCATTAACCAGCGGCTGCCCCACACTTGACTGGGTCGTCCACCACTACCACCTCGGCGTTTACGTTTTTCGCGTGTTTCTGTCTTGTCTCTTTTTAGGGTTAAAGCCCTAAAAACATGAACCAGCGGAGAGGTTGCGCATCAACGTACCGTTTGCAGGTAGGACACACAGCATGCCCACACTGGTACGTTTGATGTCGTTCAACCACTCTTCCAAATTCAAACACCACACACGCTTGCGACGAATGGTGCAGATTCTCCTGTTTTTCTCATCTGCGAGTCGACCATTTCAACTATTTGTTTGGTGCGCTGCAACAGGTATCGCCGAAAAAATGACGTTCACATGCCTGGCAACGCTGGGTCCCTTTCTCGCCCCGCTTATAGGCTTCTATGAAATTAGGACACTTGGACTGGAGACACGCTGGTCATTTTAGTTCCACTTTACACTTGTGGCGTCCCTGTTCATCGTAGGGGGTTGAAACAATGTAGACACGTAACTTGGCCCAAAACGCCTGTAAGGCTGGTGATCACATCGTAATGACCTTTCCGTGGAGCAGGTTTAATTGTTTGTCCAAGGGAGGAATTATTACAGACCGTCGTACCCGATCTAAAAGAGTAGTTAAGAAACGTGAGAGACTGGACTTATGACTATGATTAACCCTACCCTATCCTAGTAAGTTAGCGTTGTAAGTCACGTGCCCTTGTTCGCGTCCCTCGTAGCTAGTGAGTGAATCAAAGTTTTGTAATCCCACTCTGACGTCTAAGTTGTATATCGATGTCTAATGGCCATTAAACGTTGTGTTGAGTTGGATTGATTAACGTGGATTGACTGAGTTGAATCTTTATACGTTCAATAAGTTACCACGTGAGTGTCAAGATGGCTGCCAAGTCTTCGAGTAATCATGGCAGCGAATATGCTTAAACAAGAGGACTTGTCTTCCCAAACAACCTCGCGGAAGGTGCCGACGACCAGAAGGAAGAAGGTCTTATTTGAACGGTTAGTAAACGCTCAATATGTTTTGCAGTCCAATGTTGACGTTAAGCCAGAATTGGCTAATGAGGAACAAGCTCAGGAAATTAGCTCCATTAGACGAAAGGCTAAGTCATTGCAAATGGATCTGGATGATTTGATCCGTGAGAGCTATCTTCAGTTGAGAAATCAAATAGACGCTTTGATCGCAGAAGAGAATATTGAGGAAGAGCTTCGTAGTTGGAAAGGTCTTTTGTATGTCATAGATAAAGCTGCTGATTTCGCCCATAAATACCCACGTAATGACAGCAAAGTAGAAGATCAAAGCTCTCAAGAAAGTACACATACTGAAAGTCACCAATCGTCAAACCTGAGTCATAAAAACGAAAACATAATCCTCAAGTTCTTGCAACATGAAGTCTTCAAAGAGGAAATCAAGTTACTCCCCTGCTGTGAAAAACATGACGTGAACGTAATTGTCCCAAGACAGCGGTATCGCTCAGCAAAACAAACCAGTTCTGTTTACCGGTTTCAAAGATTTGTTTGCAACCATAGCATACTGATGGCAGACCTGCCCCAGGACAGTGTCGTTGGACCATCCACCTTCATCCACCTGTAAAAAGCAAACGCCCTAACCACCAGACTCATTTATCAACGTGTTGCAACGCTTTCTCAGTCGTCGCGGACTGACATGGTATAAGGCAAGCCATGCGTCGCTTATACCGACATCATCATTATCGATTTGAGCACAAAGTTCGGGGAACCATACTTAATAACTGCGTACAAATAACTAATGGATTATTGGTGGTAGTTCCGTTGTTAATAACTACATGTGGAAATCCGTTACCTGTCGTAAGCTTGGCGATGCTCTGTCAGGCTAAAAGATGGCAGACCCACCCGAGGACAGAGTCCTTAGAGGATCAAGGAAAGAAGGTCAGAGCTGACGTGGCTGGGATGAGGTGCCTTCTACCTGAAAACTGCTAAGGTCCAAACGACTGAATCGTTTATCAACGTGTAACAACGCTTTCTTAGTGGTTGCGGATTGGCGTGGTGTAAAGAGAGCCGTGAAAATCCGCTATGATGGAAGAATCGCCTTCAAAGCTGTATATGTAAGATATCTCTGCAAGTGAACACAGATATCTCAGCCAAAGAATGACGTGAAGCTGAAAACTTAACCCTCTAGTATTAGGAGTGTGAAGTCTTTAATGGAAAAATTAAGTTACTCCGCTCCTGTGCGACAGATGGGGATGACGTGAACGGAAAAGTCACAAGGCAGCGAAATCGCACGAGTGCCAATCCGTAAACTTGGCCATGTTCTGACAGACTTAACTATGGATGACATTATCGACGACAGAGCCCTTAAGGCTATGAAGAAAAAAAGGAAACAGCTTAAAAGACTTGCCGTCATTGCTACTTGCCTGTTATCACGAACCATCCACCTGGAAACAGCTACCGCCCTAACCATTAACTCCTTCATCAACGCAATACGCCGCTTCCACTGACTTTATCGTCATCACTGAGGTGAGCACCAACGTCCAGGAATCATACTAAAGAAACTGCGATCAAGTAACTAATGGCAGTGCTGTTGTTCCAAACTACGTCTGAAAATCCGGTACCAGTGGTCACCTTGCCTATCTTCTGTCTGAGCAAAAGATAACAGACCTGTCCGAGGACAGAGACCCTAGACCATCAAGCAACGAAGAAGAGGGCAAAAAAGATATGGCGTTCTTTTCACTTGCATGCCATCACGCTTTATCTACCTGGAAAGAGCTAACGCCTAACCAACCGACTTGTTTATCAAAGCGTTAAGTCGCCTTCTCAGTCGTTGCAGACTTGCATCAAGTTAAACCAGCCGCAGCAATCTGCGTGAAAGTGAAGAATCGCCTTCATAGCCGTATGCAAGATGTCTTTTCAACTTAAGACAACAGCGCAACAGAAGAAACCAAGCTCACCATCCCATCCATTCGTCCCGTCAAAGAAATACGTAAAGCCAGAAACGTAATCCTCTAGTTGTTTCAAAACGAAGTCTTTAATGGAGAAATGAAGTTACTTCGCTGCCCAACAACAGGCGGGGATGATGCGAACGGAAAGGTCACTAGGCAGCGAAATTGCTCAACCTAAAAACAAGTTCCCTTTACCGTTTTCACAGATTTATTGATAGCCATAACCTCCTGCGCGATGGCGGGAGGATCTGGCATGACAATATTCCTTATGATTTAAACTATTCTGATATTCTGCTTAAGAACAGCCAATCACTGATTTCTTTTTCTGACACATTTATCATCCAGTTGAGCACCCAGACCTAGGAATGAAACTAATGAAGAGACATCGATCAAGTAACTACTGGATTATTTGTGGTAGTTCCGTTGTTGGAAACTACATCTCGAAATTCGTTACCTGTCGTAAGTTTGGCCATGCTCTGTCAGACTAAAAGATGGCAGACCTGCCCGAGGACAGAATCGTTAGAAAATCAAAGAACGAAGGAGAGAGCTGCAAAGCTATAACGTCCATTTTCTCTTGTGTGGCATCACGCACCATCCACCTGGAAAGAGCAAATGTCGTTAGCACTGACTCGTTTATGAACGCGTTGCATTGCTTTCTCGTTCGTCGCAGACTGCCCTTCTGTGGAGCGAGCCTTGGTAATCTAGGTACGATTCAAGAATCACCTTTACAGCCGTAATAGTGAAATGTCTTTGTGTCAAGACAGCAGCACAAAAGATAAAATCTAGCTCACCTTGCAACATGAAGTCTTCAATGACGAAATCAAGTTACTCCGCTGCCCTGCAACAGACGGGCACGATTCAAACGGCAAGGCCACAAGGCCCCCAAATCGCTTAACGCAATAAACCAGTTTAAACCTTTTTATTGACAACCATATCATCCTGTGCGTTGGTGGAAGGATCAGGTGTGCCAATATTTCTTACCATCTAAACTTTCCTGGTATTCCGCTTAAGAAGAGCAAATCACTGAGTTCGTTGTTAGACACTATCATCATCGAAACGAGCGCCAAAGTGGAGCAATCACACTAAACAAACTGCTATCATGTATCTACTGGATTAATTGTGGCAGTTCCGTTGTTCGAAACTAAATCTCGAAATGTGTTACCTGAGGTAAGGTACGCGATGCTCTGTCAGAGGAGAAGATGCCAAACCTGCCCGGAGACAAAGTCCTTAGACCATCAAGGAAAGAAGAATGGAGCTGAAAAGATACAACCTCATTTTCACTTCCCTGGCATCACGTTGTGTCGCTTTCTCTATCATCGCAGAATGGCATCTTATAAAGTGAGCAGTGGGAGTCTTCATCCATACATCTTAGTCAAAAATTTACGCGAAGCTGAAAACTTAATCCTCAAGTTGTTGCAACATGAAGTCTTTAATGAAGAAATCAAGTTATTCCGCTACTGGCAATAGACGACGATGACGAGAACTGAAAGTGTACAGGGCAACGAAATCGCTCAAGTAAACACACCACTTCCCTCGCAGACTGGCAGCGTGGAAAGCGAGCGGTAGCAATCTCTGTGAGTTTGAAAGATCTTCTTCATAGCCGTATAAATGAGATGTCTTTGCGACTCAAGACAGCAGCTTACCTCAGTCAAAGAATTACGTGAAACCGAAAACTTAATCCTCTAGTTCTTGCAACGTAATGTGTTCAATAGGGACATCCAGTTACTCCGCTTCTGTGCGACAAATGGGGATGACGTCAACCGAAAGGTCACAAGGCAGCGAAAATTGCTCAACGAAAGAAACAAGTTCCCTTTAGCGTTTTCACAAATTTATTGACAACCATAGCATTCTGCGCGTTGGTGGAAGAATAAAGCGTGTCAATATTCCTCAAGATATAAAGTGTCCTGATATTCTGCTTAAATCATTGATTTTGTTGTCTGGCACCATCATCATGGAGTTGAGCACCAGCGTCGAGCGATCATACTAAAGAAACTGCGGTCAAGTAACTAGTGGAACATTGGTGGTAGCTCCGTTGTTGGAAACTACCTCTGAAAATCCGTTGACTGTCTCAATTTTGGCGATGCTCTATCAGAGGAAAAGATGGCACACCACAGAGTTCTTATACCTACAAGGAAGGAGGTAGAGGGCTGAAAAGCTATGACGTCCTTTTTACTTGCCTGGTTTTACAAGCTATCCACCTGGAAACTGCTAACGCGCTACCCACCGACTCTTTTGTTAATTAAAGTTAATACGCGAATAAAACACGTTCAGGTGTCTTAGTGTGTTAAAGCACAAACGTTTCGGGCATAGCCCTTCTTTAGTGTGCAGGAATATGCACCTTGCGCCATTCAAAAGCCTGACTGAAAAATGCCCACGTAAAGCGCGGACAAGAAAAGAACAACCAAAGCTTGTGATCGTAAAATGAAAAAAAAATGAAATTAATATTGAGTCCGCCCGGCTTGAGTGTGCCGAGCTCAAAGATTAAATGCATCTCCCGCCACTTTCGACTGGTGTTGCTGCCGCTGCATTCCTTGACTCTGCAGGCCCTGATCTCATGTATAGTGTGGGTGGCGGAGTTGAAGTGCTCAGCTACAGGAAGCCCGGGAGACCGGTTGCCGATGCTGCGCAGGTGTATACTGAAGCGTTCCCGTAGGTGCCTTCCGGTCTCTCCCATGTACATGCTAGTGCAACGGCGACAAGTGATGCAGTACACCACATTCTCAGACTGACAGGTGAAGCGATTTTGGATGGTATGTGAGCTCTTGGGCCCATGTAGGAAGGAACCGCCTATCCACACTGCTCGGCTGAACTTGTGCTGACACTTACCGCCATTTCTTTTAGTGACCAGCACTATCGCTAGATTGGTGGTGTCGCCATGGGCATGAAGATGGGCCCTAATTATGCGTGCTTGTTCGTCTTGTTCATCGAAGAACGAATCCGTCCCCAATATACTGGTTTCGTCCCACAGTTACACAAGCGCTACATCGATGACGTAGTTGGAGCCGCACAGTGCACTCGCTCCGAGTTGGAGCAATTCATTGGTTACGTCTGCAATTTCCATCCAGTTCTCCAGTTCACATTTACCCTCAGTGAACTTGAAGTGCCTTTCCTGGACATTAGGCTGGCAATCACCAACAACAGACCACAGACGTCCATACACTACAAGGAGACTGTCACACCCACCTATCTACACTACACTTCATTCCACCCACGATATTGCAAACAAGCAATACCATACAACCAGTTTCTACGTCTCTGACGGATATGTTCTAATGATGTGGACGTTTCCGAAATAGCTGGAGATGTTGATCTTTTTCAAACTACGGGGCTATCCTGAACCAAACTGCATAATGATCTGCAGAGGGTCACAACCATCTCACGTGACGAGGCATTGACCCCAACGCGTCTCAATGTTACCAATGTTGACAGAGTAGCTCTGGTACTTACCATCCTTACAACACTGTAAGAGAAAGATCCTTTTAGAGAATTTCAACATCTTATCAACAGATCTTCGTCTTATCTCGGTGCGACAAGAAACTCCGGGATTTCCTAGTACACTGCACCAGCAGCCCTCAGAGGCCCCTTGATGCTGTCTCTTTTCCCTGCTGTCGTCCCCGCTGTCAGACATGCCAGTTCAATACTTCTTGGACTGTTCTACTTGGGTCCAAGAGCTAACATACCATCCAAAATCGCTTCACCTGTCAGTCTGAGAATGTGGTGTATTGTATCACTTGTCGCCGTTACAAAAGCATGTACAGCGGTGAGACCGGAAGGCGCCTACGGGAACAATTCAGTGAACACCTGCCTTGCTTCCACAACCGGTCTCCAGGGCTTCCTGTAGCTAAGCACTTCAACACTGCCAACCACACTATAGATAATCATGACATCAGGGTCTGCATAGTCAAGCAATGCAGCGGCAGCAACACCAGTGGAAAGCGGCAAGAGATGGAATTAATCTTTGAGCTCGGCACGCTCAAGCTGGGCGGACTCAATATTAATTTCAGTTGTATTTAAGTACTTTCATTTTTCGACCACGCGCTTTGGTTGTTCGTTTCTTGTGGGCTCGCTTTTTGTGCATATTTTTAAACGTGCATATTCCTGCGAACTGAAGAAGGGCTGTGCCTGAAACGTTTGTGCTTTGACAAACTATGACACCTTAACGTGTTTTACTCGCGTATTAACTTTTCTTATTATCACTGGTGTCACGTATCGACTGCGCTTTTTCTCTTCTTTTCTTTTATCAATGCCTTGCGATGCTTTCTCAGTGGTTGCTCACTGGCATTGCGTGAAGGGAGCCGTGGCAATCTGCGCCTTCACAGGCCTTTTAGTGAGATGTCTCCGCTAGTCAAGACAACAGCACAACAGACAAAACCAAGCTCACTTTTCGATCCATACACCCAGTCATAAAATTACATGAATCCACAAACTAATTAATTTAGTTGTTGCAACGTTAAGTCTTTAATGGGGAATTTCAGTTACTCCGCTCCTGTGCGACAGACGGGGAGGAGGTCAACTGAAAAGTCACAAGGCAGCGACATCGCTCAACGAAATAAACCAGTTCCCTTTCCCGATAGCATTCTAAGCGTTGGTAGAAGAATCGCGCGTATTAATATTTGACGGATTATACTAAACAAACTACGATCAAGTAACTACTGGATTAGTGAAGGCAGTTCCGTTGTTGGAAACTGCATCTTCAAATGTGTTAGCTGTGGTAGGTTACCTAAAGCTCTGTCGTAGCAAAATATGCCAAAATGGTCCGGGGATGGAGTCGTTACACTATCGAGGAAGGAAGGAGAGAGTTTAAAAGATATTGTCTACTTTTCTCTTCCCTGGCATCACGCACCATCTACCTAGAAACAGTTAACACCCTAACATACGACTCTCTAATCAACCCGTTGCAGCGCCTTCTAAGTAGTGGCGGACTGCCGTCATTTAAAACGAACCGTGATAATTTGCGTACGATTGAAGAATCTCCTTTACAGCCGTATGAGTGAGATTTCTTTGCGAGTCAAGACAGCAGCACAGCAGACAAAACCAAGCTCTCCTTCCTATCAAAACAAATCTCTTTATTTTACCACTTTGACAGATTTATTGACCTCCACAGAATCCCGCACGCTGGCGAAATTATCAAGCGTGTCAATATTCCTTACGATCTGAGGTATCCTGATATTCTGTTGAGTAGAGCTAATCACAGAGGTGGTTGCCAAACACCATAGTCATCGCGTTAAGCACGAAGGTCGAGCAATCACACGAAAAAACCTGCGATCAAGTAACAACTGGATAATTAGTGGTTGTTCCGTTGTTGGAAACTACATCTGGAAATCCCCAACCTGTCGTAAGCTTGGCGATGCTCTCTCAGAGAAAAACATGTTAGACCTGGCCGAGGATAGAGTCCTTAAATCAACAAAGAAGGAAGAAGGGAGCTGAATACCAGCTTGCCTCGCATAACGCCCCATTTACATGGAAAAAGCTTCCGTCCTAGCGACCAATTTGTTGGTCAATTCGTTGCGACGCTTTCTCAGTCGTTGAGGACCAGACCTCGTGCAAAGCGACCGTGACAATCTGAGTGAAGAATTGCATTTATAGCCTTATAATTGAGATTTCCTTTCGAGTCAAGACAGCAGCACAACAGACAAAACCGAGCTCACTTTCCCATCCTTTTATCTCAGTCAAAGAATTTCTTGAAGCAGAAAACATAATGCCAAGTTCTTAAAACATGAAAGCTTCAATGAGGATATGAAGTTACTGCACTGCTCGGCGACAGACAGGGATGACGTGAACGAATGGGTCAAAAGTCAGCGAAATCGCTCAACGTAATAAACCACTTCCCCATACCACTATGCCAGATTGATTGACAACCATAGCATTATGCGCGTTGGCGGAAGGATCAAGCGTTCCAACATTCCTTACGATCAGAACTATCTTGATATTCTGCTTGTGAAGTGCGGGTCACTGGGTTAATTTTCAGACGCCATCATCACTGACTTAAGCACCAAGGTCGGGGAATCAAACTTAACAAACTGCAAACAACTAACTACTGCATTCTTGGAAAATAGATCTGAAAATCCGCTTCCTGTCGTCATCTTGGCTGTCCTCTGTATGAGCAAAAGATGACAAACCTGTCCGAGGAAAAGGATCGTAGACCATGAAGGAAGGAAGCAGAGGGCAAAAAAAGATATGGCGTTGATTTCAATTGCCAGTCGTCACGCTCCATCAACCTGGATACAGCTAAAACTTTAATAACCGACCGGTTTATCAAAGCGTTGCGTTACTTTCTCAGTGGCTGCAGGCTGGCATCATGTTAAGCGAGCCGTCGCAATCTACGTGAAAAAAAAATCACTTTAATTAGGTGTCAACGGTGTCTCGCAAAGAATGCTAATTGGGGACACCTAAAAGATCGAAATGGAATTTGGATGTCTTGGGTTAGATTAAAAAATTGCCCTCATAGCAGTATCAGTGATATATCTTTGTAACTTTAAAACAGCAGCAAGGCAAACGAAACCAAGTTCAACCTCTTATACATAAATCTCGTCAAAGAAATACGTAAAGCCAAAAGGGTCACTTCGCTGCTGTGCAAAAGGCGCGGATGACGTGAACGGAAAGGTCACAAGGCTGCGAAATTGCTTAACGGAACAAACCAGTACATTTTACAGTTTAAACCCTTTTGTTGACAACCATCGCATCCTGTGCGTTAACAGAAATCACTGAGTTGGTTGTTAAACACCATGGTCGAGCAAGCCAATTAGTGCTGGCGGATCTGTTCTTGTAAAATACATCTTCAAAACTGTTAACTTTGGTAAGCTACCCGTAGCTCTGTCGTAGCAAAAGATTCCAAACCGGCACGGGGTCGGAGTCGTTACACTATCAATGAAAGAAGGAGAGACCTTTAAAGAGATTTCGTCCTTTTCACTTGCCTGGCTTCACGCACCATCTGCCTAGAAACAACCCGTGGCATCGCCATCTAAGTTGTGGTGGACTGGCATTTTGTAAAACGAACCTTGACATCCTGACATTCTGCTCAAGAAGAGCAAATCACTGCGTTAAATGTCAGACACCATCATTATCCAGTTAAGCACCAGGATCGATGAATCACACTTGAGAAACTGCGAACAAATAACTACTGGATTACTAGTGGTAGTTCGGTTGGTAAAAACTGCATGTGGAAATCCCTTACCTGTCGTTAGCTAAGCGATGCTCCGTCAGAGTAAAAGAAGGCAGACCTGCCCAAGGAGAGAGTTCATAGACTATCATGGATAGATGAAGAGAGCTAAAAAGATCCGTCGTCCTTTTCGCTTGCCTGGCATCACGCACCACTTACCTGAAAACAGCTCATGGCCTAACAACAGACTACTTTATCAACCCGTTGCGTCGCCTTCTCAGCACTGAATCGCAGACTAGTATCGTATGAAACGAGCCGCGCAAATCTGCGTACGATTGAAGAATAGCCTTTACATTTGTATAAGTAAAATGTCTTTGCGAGTCAAGGCAGCGACAAAAAAGACGAAACCTAGCTCACCTTCCCATCCATAAATCTTATGAAGTCTTTATTACGGAAATCAAGTTACTCCGCTCTTGTGCGGCAGACTAGGATGACGTGAAGGAAAAGGTCAAGTGGCAGCGAAATCGCTCAACGAAACAAACCAGCTCATTTTATCGTTTTTACACTTTTATCGACAACTGTGGCATTCTGCACGTTAACGAAAGGACAAAGCGTGCCAATATTTCTAACGATCTAACGCAGTTACCACTATCTCATTTATCAACGAGTTGCATCGCTTTCAGGCTAACGTCGTAAGAAGCGAGCCGTGGAATCTGTGTACGATTGGAGAATCGTCTCCAAAGCTGTAACAGTGAGATGTCTTTGCAAATCAAGACAGGAGCACAACAGACGAAACCAGGCTCTCCTTCCCATCCAAAAATCTCATGAAATGTTCAATAAAGGAATCAAGTTACTCCGGTTCTCTGGGAAAATCGGGAAATACTTAACTGGAAAGGTTATAAGGCAGGGAAATCGCTCAACAAAACAAACCTATTTCTTTTACCGTTTTGACAGATCTATTGAAAACGATAGAATCCCGCACGCTAGTGATAGGATCAAGCGTGCCATCGAGTTAAGCAGGAAGGTCGAGGAATCACACTTAACAAACTGCGATCAACTGATTACTGGATTATTGGTGGTCTTTCCGTTGTTAAAAAGTACATGTGGAAATCCCTTCCCTGTCGTAAGGTTTGTAATGCTCTGTCAGACCAAAAGATACCAGACCTGCCCGAGGACAGAGTCCATAGACTAACAAGGACGGAGGAAGAGAGCTGAAAAGATATGGCGTCCCTTTCACTTGCCTGGCATTAGGTGCCATCCAGCTGGAAAGAGCTTACGCCCTAACTATTAACTCCATCTACGCAAAGAGTCGCTCTCACTGACACCATCATCATAAAGTTGAGCCCCAAGGTCGAGGCAATCATACTAAAGAAACCGTGATCAAGTAACTACTGGATTATTGGTGGTTGTTCCGTTGTTGGAAACTACATCTGCAAATCCGTTACCTGTCGTAAGCTTGGCGATGCTCTGTCAGAGGAAAAGATGGAAAACCTGCACGAGGACAGAGTCCTTAGACCATCAAAAAATGAGGTAGAGAGCTGAAAACCAATGGGGTACTTTTTACTTGCCTGGTATGACGCATTATTTACATGGAAAAAGCTTACGCCCTAGCGACCGACTCGTTTATCAACGCGTTGCGACGTTTTCTCAGTCATTCTGGACTAGGCCAAGTGTAAAGCGACCGTGGCAATCCGCGTGAGATTAAAGGATCACATTTATAGCCGTATACTTGAGATTTCCCTTGGAGTCAAGACAACAACACAAAAGATGAAACTGAGCTCACCTTCCCATCCATTCATCTCAGTCAAATAATTACTTAAAGCAGAAAACATAATCCCCAAGTTGTTTAAACATGAAAGCTTAAATGGGGAAATCAAGTTACTCCACTGTTCGGTGATAGGCGGGAGATGACGTGAGCGAAAAGGTCACAAGTCAGCAAATTCGCTCAACGAAACAAACCAGTTCCCCATACCAGTGAACAGATTCATTGACAACCATACCATCCTGCGCGGTGGTGGAGGGATCCAGCGTGCCAATATTTCTTACGATCTAAACTACCTTGATATTCTGCTCAAGAAGTGCCAGTCAGTGGGTTAATTTGAAGACACCATAATCATCGAGTTGAGCACCAAGGTCGGGGAATCACACTTAACAAACTGCAAACAAGGAACTACTGCATTCTTGAAAAAAAGATCTGAAAATCCGGTACCTGTCGTCACCATGGCTGTGCTCTGTGTAAGCAAAACATGACAAACCTGTCTGAGGACAAGGACCCTAGACCATGAAGGAAGGAAGGAGAGGGCAAAAAAAGGTATGCCGTTCATTTCAGTTGCCAGTCATCACGCCCCATCCACCTGGATACAGCTAAAACTAACCATCGACTCGTTTATGAAAGCCTTACGTTGCTTTCTCAGTCAAGCAATGGCAATCAACGTGAGATTAAAGAATTGGCTTCTTAGCCCTTTATCGTATGTGATATATATATAGAACTTTAAAACAGCAGCAAGACAAACGAAACCAAACTCACCCTCCCATACATACATCCCGTCAAAGAAATACGTAAAGCCAAAAAGGTCACTTTGTTGCTGTGCAACAGGCGGGATGATGTAAAAAGAAAGGTCACAAGGCAGCGAAAATAACTAACGGCACAAACCAGTACATTTTACACTTTAAACCCTTTTATTGACAACCATCGCATCTAGCCCGTTAACGGAAGTATCAAGCGTGCCTATATTCCTTACAATCCAAACTATCCTGATATTCTGCTGAAGAAGAGCCAATCACTGAGTTGGAAGGAAGCACAAAGCTAAAGAGATATTCTTCCTTTTTACTTGCCAGGCATCACGCCTCATACATCTAGAAACAGCTAACGCCCTCACCACCGACTCGTCTATCAGCGCATTGCTTTGCCTTCTCATTCGTCGAGGAGAGGCATCATGTAAAGCGAGCCGTGCTAATTTTGTAAGGTTGAAGAATCACCTTTACAGCCGTATTGGTGAGATGTCTTTGTAGGTTAAGACAACAGCACAACAGACGAAACCAAGCTCAACTTTCCCAACTATACATCCCAGTTCGAGAAGCCGAAAACTTAATTCTCAAGTTGAGCCATTATGATGTCTTTAGTGAGGAAATCAACATACTCCTCTGCTGTGCGACAGTCCGGTATGTGCGAAATCGCTCAACGAAACAAAGCAGTTCCCTTGATGGTTTTGACAAAACTATTGACAACCATGGCATTCTGCGCGTTTGCGAAAGGATCAAGCGTGTCAATATCCCTTACCATCTGAAGTATCCTGATATTCTGCTCACGAAGAGCCAATCACTGAATTGGTTGTTAGACACCATCATGAGCGAAATGAGCACAAGATTGAGGACTCCCAGTTAACAAACTTCGATCAAAATAACTACTGGATGAAAGGTGGAAGCTGCGTTGTTGGAAACTACATGTAGTAATCTGTTACCTCTCATATGTTACGCGATGCTCTGTCAGACTAAAAGATGGCAGCCAAGCCCGAGGACAGGGTCCTTAGGCTATCAAAGAAGAATGGAGAGAGCTAAAAAGATGGCGTCCTCTTCACTTTCCTGACAACACGTGCCGTCTACCTGGAAACAGCTAACGCCCTAACTACAGCCTTCTTGATCAATCCGTTCCGTCGTTTTCTCAGTCACTGCCGACTAGCATCGTATAAAGCGAGCCGTGTTAATCTGCATATGATTAACAGACGTAACAGACGAAACCAAGCTCACCTTCCCATCCATACATCTAAGTTAACGGGTTCCAACGCATTCGCAGTCGTCACAGACAGGCGACGTGTAAAGGGAGTCGTGCCGATCTGCGTATGTTTCAAGAATCACCTTCAGAGCCGTATTAGCGAGATGTCTTCGCGCGTCACGACAACAGCACAACAGACAAAACCAAGCTCACCTTGCATCGGGAAATCTTAAATGAGGGAATCACGTTACTCCGCTACTGTGCAAGAAGCGGAGAATACGTAACCTGAGAGGTCACAAGCAAGCGAATTCTCTCTACGAAACAAACCAGTTTCTATTACCATTTTAAAAGACGTATTGGCATCCATAGCATCCTACACTTTGGCGGAAGGATCAAGCGTACTTGATATTCTACTCATCACGCTTAAGAAACTCGAATGTCGGTGGTAGTTCTGTTTTTAAAAACTACATTTGGAATTTCGTTGCCTGTGGGTAAGCCTTGCGATGCTCTGTCAGAGCAAAAGATCGCAGACCTACTCGAGGGCAGAGTACTGAGACTATCGATTAAGTAAGGAGAGAGCTGAAAAGATATGGCGTCCTTTTCGCTTTCCTGACAACACGTGCCATCCACCTGGAAACCAAGGTCGAGGAACACACTAATCAAAATGCGATCAAGTTAGTACTGGATTATTGCTAGTCTTTCCGGTGTTGGCAAACTACATCTCGAAATGTGTTATCTGTCGAAAGCCACGCGATGCTCAAGTCAGAGCTAAAGATGGCAGACCTGCCAAAGGAGAGAGTCCTGAGCCTACCAAGAAAGGGAAGAGAGAGCGAAAAAGATCTGGGGTCCTTTTCAGTTGCCTGGCTTCAAGCGCCATCCACCTGAAAAAGCTAACACCCTAACCGCAGAGTCCTTTATTAACAAGTTTCGTGGCTTTCTCAGTCGTTGCAGACTAGCATCGTGTAAAGCAAATAAAGAATCGCCTTCAAATAAAGAATCGCCTTCGTAGCCGTGAAAGTAACGTGTTGCGAGTTAAGACAGCAGGACAACAAACGAAACTGAGTTAACGTTCTCATCCATTCATCGCAGTCAAGGAATTACGTAAACACGAAAACATAATCCTCAAGTTTCTTCAACACGAAGTCTTCAATAAGGAAATCAATAAGGAAATCAATTTAGGAAATAAGGAAATCAATTACTGCCCTGCTGTGAAAAAGGTGAAAAGACGTGAATGACGTGAACGGAATTGTCCCAAAGCAGGGATATCGCTCAACGAAACAAACCAGTTCCCTTTACCGTTTTCACAGGTTTGTTTGCAACCATAGCATACTGCCTGTAGCTGGAAGGATCAAGCGTGCCAATATTCCTTCGATTAATTGTCAGACACTATCTTGATCGAGTTGAGCACCAAGGCCGGGGAACCACAATTAACATACTGAGGTTAAATAACTACGGGAATATTGGTGGTACTTCTGTTGTTTCAAACTATATCTAGAAATCCGTCTACTATGGCCACCTTGGAGATGCTCTAACACAGCAAATGATGGCAGACGTGCCCGAGGACAGAGTCCTTAAAACATCAACGAAGGAAGGAGAGGGCTGAAGAGATATGGTGTGCTTTTCATGTGGCTGGGATGAGGTGCCATCCACCTGAAAACTGCTGAGGTCCTAACAAGGGAATCGTTTATCAACGTGTTACAGCGCTTTCTTAGTGGTCGCGGACTTGTGTAGTGTAGAGGGGGCCGGAACAATCCGCTATGATGGAAGAATCGCCTTCAAAGCTGTATATGTAAGTTATCTCTGCAAGTGAAGACATAGATCTCAGCCAAAGAATTACCTGAAGCTGAAAACTTAATCCTCTAGTATTAGGAGTGTAAAGTCTTTAATGGAAAAGTTAAGTTCCTCCGCTCCTGTGCGACAGATGGGGATGACGTGAACGGAAAAGTCACAAGGCAGCGAAATTGCATGATAGGCAATCCCTAAACTTGGCCATGTTTTGACAGACTTAACTATGGGTGACCTTTCCGCCGACCGAGCCCTTAGCCTGTGAAGAAAAAAAGGAGACAGCTGAAAAGATTTGGCGTTCTTTCTACTTGCCTGTTATCACTAACCATCCACCTGGAAAAAGCTACCGCCCTGACCACTAACTCCTTCATCAACGCAATACGTCTCTTTCACTGACTTGATAAGCACCAAGGTACATTAATCATACTAAAGAAACAGCGATCAAGTAACTACTGGATTCTTGGTGGTAATGCTGTTGTTGCAAACTACGTCTGAAAATCCGGCGCCTGTGGTCACCTTGCCTATCTTCTGTCTGAGCAAAAGATAACAGACCTGTCCGAGGACAGAGACCCTAGACCATCAAGCAACGAAGAAGAGGGCAAAAAAGATATGGCGTTCTTTTCACTTGCATGCCATCACGCTTTAACTACCTGGAAACAGCTAACGCCTAACCAACCGACTCGTTTATCAACGCGTTAAGTCGCCTTTTCAGTCGTCGCAGACTGGCATTATGTTAAACGAGCTGCGGCAATCTGCGTGAGGTTGAAGAATCGCCCTCATAGCTGTATGTGAGATGTCTTTGCAACTTAAGACAGCAGCTCAACAGAGGAAACCAAGCTCAGCATCCCATCCATTCGTCCCGTCAAAGAAATATGTAAAGCCAAAACTGTAATCCCCTAGTTGTTTCAAAATGAAGTGTTTAATGGAGAAATCAAGTTACTTCGCTGCCTAACAACAGGCGGGGATCATGCGAACGGAAAGGTCACAAGGCAGCGAAATTGCTCAACCTAAAAACCAGTTCCCTTTTCCATTTTCACAGATTTATTGATAACCATAGCATCCTGTGCGATGGCGGGGGGATCAGGCATGACAATATTCCTTACGATCTGAACTATTCTGATATTCTGCTTAAGAAGAGCCAATCACTGACTTCGTTCTCTGACACCTTTATCATTGAGTTGAGCACGAAGGTCGAGGTATTATACTAAAGAAACATCGATTAAGTAACTACTGGATTATTTGTGGTAGTTCCGTTGTTGAAAACTACAGCTGGAAATTCTTTACCTGTCGTAAGTTTGGTCAGAGTAAAAGATGGCAGGCTTGCCCGTTTACAGCATCGTTAGAAAATCAAAGGAAGGAGAGAGCTCCAAAGCTATAACGTCCATTTTTACTTGCGTGGCATCACGTACCATCCACCTGAAAACAGCAAATGCCGTTAGCACTGACTCGTTTATCAACGCGTTGCATCACTTTCTTGTTCGTCGCGGACTGCCCTTGTGTGGAGAGAGCCTTGGTAATCTAGGTACGATTCAAGAATCACCTTTACAGCCGTAATAGTGAAATGTCTTTGTGTCAAGACAGCAGCTCACCCTGCAACATGAATTATTCAATGAGGAAATCGTTACTTCGCTGCTGTGCAACAGACTGGCACGATTCAAACAGAAGGCCACAATGCCCCCACATAGCTTAACGGAATTAACCAGTTTAAACCTTTTTATTGACAACCATGGCATCCTGTGCGTTGGTGGAAGGATCAGGTGTGCCAATATTTATTACCATCTAAGCTATCCTGGTATGCAGCTTAAGAAGAGCCAATCACTGAGTTCGTTGTGAGACACCGTCATCGAAACCAGCACCAAGGTGGAACAATCAGACTAAACAAGCTGCTATCATGTAACTACTGGATAAGTGGTGGCAGTTCCGTTGTTCGAAACTACATCTCGAAATGTGTTACCTGAGGTATGCTACGCGATGCTCTGTCAGAGGAAAAGACGCTAAACCTGCAAGGAGACAAGGGCCTTAGACCATCAAGGAAAGAAGAAGAGAGCTGAAAAGATATAACCACATTTTCACTTCCCTGGCATTACGAGCCATCCACCTGGAAACAGCTAACGCCCTCACCACCGACTTCTTCATCCAAGGCGTCGCATCGCCTTCTCAGTAGTCGCGGACTGGTATCGTGTCAAAGAAGCCGTGCAAACCTGCGTAGGATTGAAGAATCGCATTCACAGCTGTATGAGTGAGATGTCTTAGCGAGTTCAGACAGCAGCATAACAGACGAAACCAAGCTCATCTCCCTATCCATTACCTCATCATGTCTTTAACAAGGAAATCAAGTTACTCCCCTGTTGTGCGACAGACGGCGATGAGCTGAACAGAAAAGGCACAAGGCAGTGAAATCGCTCAACAAAACAAAAAGGTTCCCTTCACCGTTTTGACCAAATTATTGACAACCATGGCAGCCTGCGCGTTGGCCGAAGGATCAAGCGTATCAAGCGTTTTAATATCTCTTACAATCTCAAGTATCCTGATTTTTTCTCAAGAGCCAATCATTGACTCATTTGTCAGACACCATGATCATACAGTAGACCACTAGGGTAGAGGATTCAAACTTAACAAACTATGATCAAGTAACTACTGTGTTGTTGAAATTATGAATATATGAAATTCATATATTCGTATATTCATAATTTCATCTTTATCTTTCCCGGGTATATTACGAACCAGTTTAATGACTAGCTCCCAGGTGGCTTGATCGCTCCATCAGTTAGTGTGCTGCACCGGTATCGCAGAGGTCAGGGTTCAAGTCCCTGCAAGCCCGATTTTTTCAGGCTTTCTTTTCGCAACTGCATAAGTTGGGTTAATAACTGCGAGGATCTTCTTTAAATTTATTACTGTGTTATTGTTGGCAGTTCTGTTGTTGGAAACTACATCTCGAAATGTGTTACCTCTCGTGGCCTTCATGATCCTCTCTCAGAGCAAAAGTTGGCAGACCAACCGCTGGACAGAGCTGCAAAGTTATGGCGACCTTTTCACTCATCTGGCATCACGTGCCATCCACGTGGAAGCAGCTAACACCCTGACCACTGTATCTGCACGTTGCGCCGCTTTCTCCGTCGTGGCAGAATGGCATCTTATAAAGCGAGCAATAAGAGTCTTCCTATATACGTCTTAGTTAGAAAAGTACATGAAACTGAAAACTTAATCCTCAAGTTGTTGCAACATGAAGTCTTCTTAAATGAAGAAATCAAGTTATTCTGCTACTGGCAATAGACGAGGATGACGTGAACTGAAAGGGTACAAGGCAACGAAATCGCTCAAGGAAACACACCACGTCCTCGCGGACTGGCAGCGTGTAAAGCGAGCGGTGGCAATCTGTGTAAGCTTGAAGTATCTTCTCCATAGCCGTATAAGAGATATGTCTACGACTCAAGACAGCAGCACAACAGACAGACAATACTTCTCGGACTGTTCTACGTGGGCCCAAGAGCTCACATACCATCCAAAATCGCTTCACCAGGTCAGTCTGAGAATGTGGTGTACAGCATCATTTGTCGCCATTGCAAAAGCATGTACATCAGTGAGACCGGAAGGCACCTACGGGAACACTTCAGTGAACACCTGCCTAGCATGCGCAACCGGTCTCTTTGTCTTCCTGTAGATGAGCACTTCAACACCGCCAACCACACTATAGATGACATCAGCGTCTGCAGAGTCAAGCAATGCAGCAGCAGCAACACCAGACGAAAGCGGCAAGAGATCCAATTAATCTTTGAGCTCGGCACGCTCAAGCCGGGTGGACTCAATATTAATTTCAGTTGTATTTAAGCACGCGCTTTGGTTGTTCGTTTCTTGTGGCCTCGCTTTACGTGCACTGAAGAAGGAATATGCCTGAAACCTTTGTGCTTTGACAAACTATGTCACGCTTCGACTGAGCTTTGTCTCTTCTTTCTCTTCCTTTTTTAGTGGTTGCTTACTGGCATTGTTTGAAGGCAGCCGTGGCAATCTGCGTACGATTGAAAAATCGCCTTAACAGGCAAATTAGTGAGATGTCTTTGCTAGTCATGACAGCAGCACAACAGACAAAACCAAGCTCACTTTTCGATCCATAGACCCAGTCATAAAAATTACATGAAGCCAAAAACAATAATCTCGTTGTTGCAACGTAAAGTCTTTAATGTACACTAGTCGGATGCTCTAAACACTGAGTTACGAGACCTCCTGAGAGTATCGTGACCTTTTGCTCATAAAGAGCTAATCACTAGGATTATTGTTAGACACCATCATCATCGAGTTGAGCACCAATGGCGAGGAATCACACTTAACAAACTGCGATTAAGTTACCACTGATAGTTCCGTTGTTGCAAACTCCATCTCGAAATGTGGTACCTGTTGTAAATGTGGTACCTGTCGCCCCAGGATGGCGTTCATAGACTATCAAGGAAAGATGAAGAGAACTAAAACGATATAGCGACATTTTCACTTGCCTGACATCACGTGCCATTTACCTGAAGACAGTCAGGGCCTAACCACCGACTCCTTCATGAACCCGTTAGCTCACCTTTCTCAGTAATCGCAGACTGGCATCGTGTAAAAGGAGCTGCGCAAATCTGCGTACGATTGAAGAATAGCTGTTACATTCGCATAAGTAAAATGTCCTTGCAAAGCAAGACAGCAGCAAAAGAGACAAAATAAAGTCTTTAATATGGAATTCAAGTTACTCTGCTGTTGTACGGTAGACTGGGATGACGTAAACGGAGAGGTCAAATGGCAGCAACATAGTTTAACGAAACAAGCCAGCTATGGCGTCCTTTACATTTGCCTGTCATGACGCTCTATCATCGCGTTGCGACGCTTTCTCAGACGTCGCCGACTAGAACTCGTGTAAGTGATGTCTTTGCATGCCAAAAAAGCAGCACAACAGACAAAACCGAGCTCACCTTCCAACCCATTCATCTCAGTCAAAGAATTACGTGAAGCTGAAACGTAAACCTCAAGTTGTTGAAACATAAGGGGCATCAATGAGGAAATCGTTACTCCGCTGCTCGGCGGAGACGGGGATGACGTAAACAGAAAGGTCATAAGTCAGCAAAATCACTCAACGAAATCAACCAGTTCCCCATCCCATTTTTACAGATTCATCGACAACCATAGCTTCCTGCCCGTGGGTGGAAGGATCCAGCTTGCCATTATTCCTTACGACTTGACCTATCCTGATATTCTGCTCAAGAAGAGCCAATTACTGGGTTAATTGTCAGACACCATCATCATCGACTTGAGCACCAAGGCAGGGGAATCAAACCAAACAAACTGCGACAACTAACTACTGGATTCTTGGTGGTAGTTTCGTTGTTGGAAACTACATCTGAAAATTCGCTACCTGTCGTCACCTTGGCTGTGTTCTGTCTGAGCAAAAGATGACAGACCTGTCCGCGGGAAGAGACCCTAGACCATCAAGGAAGCAAGGAGAGGGCAAAAAGGTATTTCGTTCTTTTCACTTGCCAGTCATCACTCTTCATCCACCTGGATACAGCTAATGCCTGAACCACCAACTCGCAAGTTGCCGCAGACCGGCCAATCTGTTGTCACAAGTCAGCGAAATCGCTCAACGAAATAAAGCAGTTCTGGATATCAGTTTGACAGATTGACTGACAACCATAGCGTCCTTTTGCGTTGGCAGAAGGATCAAGCGTGCCAATATTCCTTAAAATCAGAAGTATCCTCATATTCTGCTCAACATGAGCCAAATTATCATATTGTCATTATTATCATTATCAAAATTATCAAATTACCAAATTATCATTATCATATCAGACACCATTATCATTGAGTTGAGCTCCAAGGTCGTTGAACTGCGAACAAGTAACTACTAGATTCTTGGCGATAGTTCCGTTGTTGGAAAGTAGATCTAAATATCCGGTACCTATCGTCACCTCGGCTGTGCTCTGTCTGAGCGAAAGATGACAGACCTGTCCAAGGACAGAGACCCTAGACTACCAAGGAAGGAAGGAGAGGGCACAAAAGGTATGGCGTTCTTTACAATTGCCAGTTATCACGCTCCATCCACCAAGATACAGCTAACACATTAACCGCCGACTTGTTTATCAAAACGTTTCGTCATTTTCGCACTCTCCCCAGACCGCCATCATGGTAAGCGAGCCGTGATAATCTACGTCCAAAAACGTCAGCTACTAGTCGTTTAAAAATTTTCTTCAATGGGGAAACCGTGTGAGTGAAATTTCTTTGCAAGTCGAGACAGCAGCACAACAGACGAAACCAAGCTCATCTTACTATCCGTAGATCTCACGATGTCTTCAATAATGTAATGAAGTTACTCTGCTGTTTTCCAACAGACGGAGATGCCATGAACGGAAAGGTTACAAAGCATCGAAATTGCTAAACGAAAAAACCAGTTTCACTTACTGTTTCGATACACTTTTATTAAAAACTGTGGCATCCTAAGAGTAAGTAGAAGGATAAGGCGTCTTATTCCTCCTTACGATCAAAAGTATCCTGAGATTCTGCTTAAGAAGAGCGAATCACTGCCTTATAATACTGGATTATTGGTGGTAGTTCCGTTGGTAAACACTACGTTTGGAAATAAGTTACCGGTCGTAATCTAAGGGATGCTTAGAGTAAAAGATGGCAGACCAACCCAAGGACAGAGTTCATAAACTACCAAGGAAAGTTGAAGAAAGCTGAAAAGACAAGGCGTCCTTTTCACTTGCCTGACACCACGCGCCATTTACCTTAAAACAGCCACGGCCTAACAACCGACTCCCTTATCAACCTGTTCCGTCGCCTTCTTATTAATCGCAGACTGGCATCGTTTAAAACGAGCCACCCAATATCTGCGTAAGATGTTTTGCAAATCAAGACAGCAAAAAAAAAAAAAGACCAAAGCAAGCTCTCCTACCCAACGAGAGATCTTTTGAAATCTTGTCTTGTCTTTTTTGTTACTCCGCTGTTGTGCACCAGACTTGGATGACCTAGACGGAAAGTGCAAATTGCAGCGAAATCGCTCAAGGAAACAAACGAGGTCCCTTTACCGTTTTGACACTTTAATTGACAACCATGGCATTCTGGGTGTTAACGGAAGGATTAAAGCGTGCCAATATTTCTAGCAATCTAGCGAGGTTACAACTGACTCGTTGATCAATGAGTTCCATCACTGTCTCCGTCGTTGCTGACTAACCTCGCAAGAAGTGAACTGTAGCAATCTGCGTAAGATTTAAGAATCGTCGCATCAAGGTCGAGCAATCAAACTAAACAAACTGCGATCAAGTAACTACTGGATTAGTGGTGGAAGTTCCGTTGTTGGAAACTACATCTTCA
The DNA here is from genome assembly GCA_964017195.1 of Siderastrea radians. Lineage (NCBI taxonomy): Eukaryota > Metazoa > Cnidaria > Anthozoa > Scleractinia > Rhizangiidae > Siderastrea > Siderastrea radians. The sequence continues at coordinate 26,420,568 of OZ024900.1, read as the reverse complement.
AATGTGTTAACTGTGGTAGGCTGCCTGAAGCTCTGTCGTAGCAAAAGATGCCAAACTCGTCCGGGGAGGCAGTCGTTACACTATCAAGGATGAAAAGAGAGAGGTTAAAAGCTATTCTCTCCTTTTTTCTTCCCTGGTATCACGCACCATCTACCTAGAAACACCTAACGCCCTAACAAGCGACTCCCTAATCAACCCGTTGCATCACCTTCTAAGTAGTGGCGGACTAGCGTCGTGCAAAACGAACCATGTTAATCTGCTTACGATTTAAGAATCTCCTTCACAGCTGTAAGCACCAAGGTCGAGGAAAGCACACTAAAGAAACTGCGATCAAGTAACTACTGGATAATTGGTGGTTGTTCCGTTGTTGGAAACTACATCTGGAAATCCCTTACCTGTCGTAAGCTGGTGATGCTCTCTCAGAAAAAACATCCTAGACCTGACCGAGGACAGAGTCCTTAAAACATCAAAGAAGGAAAAAGAGAGATGAAAACCAGGCATCCTTTTCACTTGCCCGGCATGACGCCCCATTTACAAGGAAAAAGCTTCCGTTTAGCGACTGATTCGTTTGTCAACGTGTTGCGACGCTCTCTTAGTCGTTGCGAACTAGACCTAGTGTAAAGCGACCGTGGCAATCTTCGTGAGATTGAAGAACCGTATTTATAGCCTTATAATTGAGATTTCCTCTCGAGTCAAGATAGCAGCACAACAAACGAAACCGAGCTCACCTTCGCATCCATTCATCTAACTCAAAGAATTACTTGAAGCAGAAAACAGAATCCCCAAGTTGTTGAAACATGAAGTTTTCAATGAGGAAATCAAGTTACTCCACTGGTGACGGACGGGGATGACGTGAAAGGTCTTAAGTCAGCGAAATCGTTCAACGAAATAAACCAGTTCCCAATACCACTTTGACAGATTCATTGACAACCATAGCCTCTAGCGCGTTGGCGGAAGGATCCAGCTTGCCAATATTCCTTACAATGTGAACTATCTTGATATTCTGCTCAGGAACAGCCAGTCACTGGGTTAATTCTCAGACACCATCATCATCGACTTGAGCACCAAGGTCGGGAAATCACACTTAACAAACTCCTAACAAGTAACTACTTGATTCTTGGAAATCACATCTGATAATCCGCTACATGTCGTCACTCTTGGCTGTGCTCCGAGGACAAGGACCCTAAACCATAAAGGAAGGAAGGAGACGGTAAAAAAGTAAAATGTCCTTGCGAGTCAAGACAGCAGCAAAAAACGAACCCAAGCGCACCTCCCCATCCATAGTTCTTATGAAGTCTTTATTACGGAAATCAAGTTACTCCAAGCTTGTGCGGCAGACTGGGATGACGTGAACGGAAAGGTCAAGTGGCAGCGAAATCGTTCAACGAAACAAACCACCTCATTTTGACACTATTCACAACCGTGGCATTCTGCGCGTAAACGGAAGGATAAAGCGTGGCAATATTTCTAACGAACTAATGTAGTTACCACTTACTCGTTTATCAACGAGTTGCATCGCCTTCTCGGTAGTTGCAGACTAACTTCGTAGGAAGCGAGCCGTGGCAATCTGTGTACGATTTCAGAATCGTCTTCAAAGCCGTATCAGACCTGCCCAAGAACAGGGTCCTTAGACTAAGAAGAAGGGAAGAAGAGAAGAAGAGAGCTGAAAAGATATGGCGTCCCTTTCACTTGCCTGCCATCACACGCCATCCACCTGGAAAGAGCTTACGCCCTAACTACTAACTCCTTCATCTACGCAAAGGGTCGCTTTCACAGCCATCATCATCGAGTTGAGCACCAAGGTCGAGGCATCATACTAAAGAAACTGCGATCAAGTAACTACTGGATTATTGGTGATTGTTCCGTTGTTGGCGATGCTCTGTCAGAGGAAAACATGAAAAACCTGCCCGAGGACAAAGTCCTTAGACCATCAAAGAATGAGATAGACAGATGAAAACCAATGGGGTTTGGTTTTTACTTGCATGGTATGACGAGCCATTTACATGGAAAAAGCTTACGCCTTAGCGATCGATTCGTTTGTCAAGGCGTTGCAACGCTTTCTCAGTCGTTGCGGACTAGACCTCGGGTAAAGCAACCGTGGCAATCTTTGTGAGGTTGAAGAATCGCATTTATAGCCGTATAATTGAGATTTCGTTTCGACTCAAGACAGCAGCACAACAGACAAAACCGAGCTCACTTTCCCATTCATTCATCTTAGTAAAAGAATTACTTAAAGCAGAAAGCATAATCTCCAAGTTGTTGGAACATCAAGGGTTCAATAAGGAAATCAAGTTACTCCACTGCTCGGCGATAGACGGGGTGACGTGAACGAAAAGGTCACAAGTGAGCGAAATCGCTCAACGAAGTAAACAGTTCCCCATACCACTTTGACAAATTCATTGACAACCATAGCATCCTGCAGGTTGACGGAAGGATCCCGCGTGCCAATATTCCTTACGATCTGAACTATCTTGATATTCTGCTCAAGAACTGCGTTAATTCACTGGGTTAAGGCACTGGGTTAATTGTCAGACACAATCATTATCGACTTGAGCACTAAGGTCGGGGAATCACCCTTAGCAAACTGCGAACAAGTAACTACTGCATTGTTGGAAATTAGATCTAAAAATCTGCTACATGTTGTCACCTTAGCTGTGCTCTGTATGAGCAAAAGATGACAAACCTGTCCGAGGACAAGGTACCTAGACCATGACGGAGGGAAGGAGAGGGCAGAAAAGGTATGGTGTTCATTTCAATTGCCAGTTATGACAGTCCATCCACCTGGATACAGCTAAAACTAACCATCGACTCGTTTATTAAAGCCTTACGTTGCTTTCTCAGTCGAGCCATGGCAATCAACGTGAGATTAAGGAATTGGCTTCTTAGTAGTATAAGTTTTACATCTTTGCAACTTTAAAACAGCAGCAAGACAAACGAAACCAAGTTCACCCTCCCATACATACATCCCGTCAAAGAAATACGTAAAGCCAACAGGCGAGGATGATGTGAACGGAAAGGTCACAAGGCAGCGAAATTGCTTAACGGAACGAACCAGTACATTTTACATTTTAAACCCTTTTATTGACAACAATCGCATCCTTTGCGTTACCAGAACAATCAAGCTAACAGAATCAATCAAACTGTCCTGATATTCTGCTCAAGAAGAGCCAATCACTGAGTTGGCTTTTAAAAACCATCATCATTGAAACCAGCACCAAGGTCGAGCAATCAAACTAAACAAACTGCGATCAAGTAACTTCTAGATTAGTGGTGGCAGTTCCGTTGTTGTAAACTACATCTTCAAAAGTGTTAACTTTGGTAAGCTAACCGAAGCGCTGCCGTAGCAAAAGATTTCAAACCAGCACGTGGTCGGAGTCCCTACACTATCAAGGAAGGAAGGAGAGAGGTTAAAGATATTGCGTCCTTTACACTTGCCTGGCTACACGCACCATCTACCTAAAAACAACCCGTTGGATCGCCTTCTAAGTAGTGGCGGACTGGCATCGTGTAAAACGAACCGTACAAATCTGCGTACGATTTCAGAATCGCCTTCACAGCCGTATGGGTGAGATTTCTTTGCGAGTCAAGACAGCAGCACAACAGACCAAACCAAGCTTACCTTCCTATCCATAAATCTCATGAAGTCTTTAATAAGGAAATCAAGATACTCCGCTGCTGCCAAGAGACAGGCATGACGTGATCAGAAAGCTCACAAAGCAGCAAAATCGCTTAACGAAACAAACCAGTTCCCTTTGTCGTTTAAACCAATTTACTGACAATCGTAATATCGCGCGCCTTGATGGTAGGATTAAGCGTGCCAATATCCCTTAGGATTTGAAGTATCAGTGAGTTGGTGTTCATACATTATTATCATCGAGTAGAGCACCAAGGTCGAGCAATCACACTAAACAAACTGCGAACAAGTGACTACTGGATTATTGGTGGTTGTTCCGTTGTTTGAAATTACCTCACTAATTGCGTTACCTCTCTTGAGTTTCGCGATGCTCTGTCAGAGCAAAAGTTGGCAGACCTGCCCGCTGACTGAGCCCTCAAACCACCAAGGAAGGAAGCACAAAGCTAAAGAGATATTCTTCCCTTTTACTTGCCTGGCATCGCGCTTCATACACCTAGAAACAGCTAACGCCCTAACCACCCATTCGTCTATCAACGCATTGCTTTGCTTTCTTAGTGGTCGAGGAGAGGCATCGTCTAAAGCGAGCCGTGTTAATCTTGTAAGATTGAAGAATCCCTTTCACAGCCATATTAGTGAGATGTCTTAGAGAGTTAAGACAACAGCAAAACAGACGAAACCAAGCTCAACTTTCCCATCCATACATGTACTATACATGTAGTAATCCGTTACCTGTGGTATGCTACGCTATGTTCTGTCAGACTTAAAGATTACAGCCAGGCCCGAGGACAGGGTCCTTAGACTATCAAGGAAGAATGGACAGAGTTGAAAAGATATAGCGTCCTTTTCACTTTCCTGACAACACATGCCATCCACCTGGAAACAGCTAACGCCCTAACCACAGACCTTCATCAGCCCGTAAATTCGCTTTCTCAGTCACCACCGACTGGCGTCGTGTAAAGCGAGCCGCCTTAATGTACATGTGATTAAAGAAGCGCGTTCATAGCTGTATACGTGAGATGTCTTTGCGAGCCAAGACAGTGGCGCAACAGACGAAACCAGGCTCACCTGCCCATCCATACATCTAAGTCAACAGGTTCAACAAGAAGAAATGTTGAATCAGCCGTGATTACTCAGAAAAAATCTGAGTCCTCCCAACGGGAGTCGAACCCATGACCTTCCAGGTGCCGGGTGGATGCTCTAACCACTGAGCTATGGGGGCTCGTGGTGAGCAAGGCCATATAACTAGGATCATATGTGACGTACGCCTGCTCTTACTACAGGGTCGTAACGTCAAATGACAAATGTAAACATGACAATGGAATGACGACTGTGAGAAACGTGTTAAAAGAACCTAGTTATATGGCCTCGCTCACCACGAGTCCCCCATAGCTCAATGGTTAGAGCATCCAACCGGCACTTTGAAGGTCATGGGTTCGACTCCCCGTTTTAAGGACTCAGTTTTTTCGGAGTAATCACGACTGATTGAACATTTCTTCTTTTGACACCACCGAGTCCTTCATCAACGCGTTTTGTGGCTTTCTCATTCGTTGCAGTCTAGCATCGTGTTAAGCAAGCCGTGCAAATTTGCGTACAATTGAAGAAACGCCTTCGTAGCCGTGAAAGTAACATGTGTTGCGAGTTAAGACAACAGCACAACAGACGAAACTGAGTTCACGTTCTCATCCATTCATCGCCGTCAAGGAATTACGTAAACATGAAAACACAATCCTCAAGTTCTTGCAACATGAAGTCTTTAATCAGGAAATCAAGATACTCCCTTGCTGTGAAAAAGGTGAGAAAGTCGGGAATGACGTGCACGGATTTCTCCCAAAGCAGCGATATTGCTCAACGAAACAAACCAGTTCCCTTTACCGTTTTCACAGATTTGTTTGCAACCATAGCATACTGCCCGTTGGTGGAAGGATTAAGCGTCCCAATATTCCTCCGATTAATTGTCAGACACTATCATGATCAAATTGAGCACGAAGGTCGGGCAATCACAATTAACAAACTGCGTTTAAATAAATACGGAAATTTTGGTGGTACTTCTGTTGTTAAGTCGCTTTCTTTAAGTCGCTTTGTCGGTCGTTGCAGACTGGCATCATGTTAAACGAGCCGAGGCAATCTGCGTGAGATTGAAGAATCGCCTTCATAGCCGTATGTGAGATGTCTTTTCAACTTAAGACAGCAGCTCAAAAGAGGAAACCAAGCTCACCATCCCATCCATTCATCCCGTCAAAGAAATACGTAAAGCCAAAAACGTAATCCTCTAATTGTTTTAAAATGAAGTCTTACTTCGCTGCCCAGCAACAGCGGGGGATGATCCGAACGGAAAGGTCACAAGGAAGCCAAATTGCTCAACCTAAAAACCAGTTCCCTTTACCGTTTTCACGTATTTATTGATAACCACAGCATCCTGCACGATGGCAGGGGGATCATACAGTAGAGGTAGAGGATAGAGGATTCAAGGTAGAGAATTCAAACTTAACAAACTATGATCAAGTAACTGCTGTGTTATTGTTGGCAGTTCTGTTGTTGGAAACTACAGCTCGAAATGTGTCAGAGTAAAAGTTGGCAGACCAACCACTTAGCAGAGCTGCAAAGATATGGCGATCTTTTCACTCGCCTGGCATCATGTGCCATGCACCTGGAAAAAGCTAACACCCTTTGCACTGTATCTGCACGTTGCGTCGCTTTCTCCGTCGTCGCAGAATGGCATCTTATAAAGCGACCAGTGGGATTCTTCGTATATACATCTTAGTAAAAAAATTACGTGAAGCTGAAAACTTAATCCTCAAGTTGTTGAAACATGAAGTCTTAAATGAAGAAATCAAGTTATTCCGCTTATGGCAATAGACGAGGATCACGTGAACTGAAAGACTACAGCGCAACGAGATCGTTCAAGGAAACACGCCACTTCCCTCGCGGACTGGCAGCGTGTAAAGCGGACAGTGGCAATCTGTGTGAGCTTGAAGGATCTCCTTCATAGCCGTATAAGTGAGATGTCTTTGCGACTCAAGACAGCAGCACAACAGACAGACAATACTTCTGAGACTGTTCTGCATGGGGTAAAGGGTTCACATACCATCCAAAATCGCTTCACCAGTCAGTCTGAGAATGTGGTGTACTGCATCACTTGTCGCTGTTCCAAAGGCATGTACATCGGTGAGATCGGAAAAAGCCTACGGGAACACTTCAGTGAACACCTGCCTAGCATCTGCAACCGATCTCCTGGGCGTCCTGTAGCTGAGCACTTCAACACCGCCAAACACACTATAGATGACATCAGGGTCTGCAGAGTCAAGCAATGCAGCGGCAGCAACAGCAGTCGAAAGTGGCAAGAGATGCAATTAATCTTTGGCCTCGGCACGCTCAAGCCTTCCCTGCTAGCAGAGGCCCCTTTTCCTTTGTATTCGCTGAGCTGACGGGCGGCACAAAAAGGGACCTCTGCCATGGGTCGAAACTCCCTTTGATTCAACCGCCGTCCATGATCGTGGACGGCGGTTTCCTAAACGCATGCTCCCTGTATTGTATGCTGACCGTGACTTGAGCCCACTGTATTTCGCGCATTCCTTTACAGTTATTCCGCTGTCATTTAGTGAGCCCGCATAGTAACCTGCCGTCCTGGAAAGAGAACTAAACTCGTGAAGAGTTACAACGTTTACTTTCTCGTATTTTTGTTAACATGGACGACGGAAAGATAAACAATCGAAAGAAGAAGCTCTAAGAAACACTTGACAAGTTAAGAAATGGAATTTAGAGCGAAGGAAACATCTGTCAAGGCGAAGGACAACCTTCCACCTCCAAAGATTTTTCGAGCTGCGGACTTTCTGTGAAATGCTCCAGCACTTCTACGAGTCGACGGTAGAGTAAATAACACATTTGATTGTAAATTTGTATCGAAATCGCGTTTTGATTGAGGGATTCTTCATCTTCCTTACAGTTTTCGTAAAAGTTTTGAAAAACGTGCACAGTTCGTCTCACCAAATGTTCTTCAAAATAACTTGCACATCAAGCGAAATCGCTTGCGCGTAGCTTCCCTCGAAGAAAGAATTGAACGCGTTTGGTCTTCAGGAACAAGTAAAGGCGTGTTTTAATAAATGTATTATTTAGAAAAGCTTACTGTCTCTTCTTCTGTGTACCTTCATTCATAAAAGTTCGAAAAGTAGTAATCTGACCTAAACAGACATAAATGCTCTGTTGTTGTTTGATTTCACGCGCGAGACAGCATGAGAAATCTCTTGCGGAAATTTTCAAAATTTTGACTTTGAGATTGTATTTTTGGCTAATTCTTAATTGACAACTGGTGTATCTTATTTAAAAGTAAGAAATTTTAACTATTCTAGATCAAGTGTGTGTTGTTTTTTCGAACCTATAAATTGTCCTTTCGTACTGCACATGGGTTGTTTATTACCAACTGCTAATTTAGTGAAGCGATCATAAAACACGCAGCCTTCAATGGGTTAAATTCTCTTTGATTCCTGGAGTTGTGGTCATGTTAAAAAAGCTTCCTTGTGCAGATAACTTGAAATTAATACCGTAGATTAGACAGCAACTATCTCTAGAGGAACTGTCTACTTTTTTTAGGGTTCTGGTGAACTCGCCATTCACGACAACAAAACTGTGCAGGTGTTTTTTGGCGCGCTAGTTGAGAAAGGTGGGAGTCGTCAGCTGATCACGTGCTAAAAGAATCACGTGACGTTTCGGTCGCTAAGTAACCGTCGCGCATGCTCAACACAGTTCATTTCGACCCATGGCAGAGGTCCCTTTTCGTCCCGTCCGTCAGCTCAGCGAATACAAAGGAAAAGGGGCCTCTGCTAGCAGGGAAGCTCAAGCCGGGCGGAGTCAATATTAATTTCAGTTGTATTTAACTTCTCTCATTTGTTAAGCACGCGCTTTGGTTGTTCGTTTCTTGTGGACTCGCTTTACATGCACATTATTCCTACGCACTGAAGGGCTATGCCTGAATCCTTTCTGCTTTGACAAACTATGTCACGCATCGACTGAGCTTTGTCTCTTCTTTTCTTTTATTAATGCCTTGCGACCCTTTCCCAGTGGTTGCTTACTGGCATTGCGTGAAGGGGAGCCGTGGCAATCTGCGTGCGATTGAAAAATCGCCTTAACAGGCCTGTTAGTGAGATGCCTTCGCTAGGCGAGACAGCAGCACAACAGACAAAACCAAGCTCACTTTTCGAACCATAGACCCAGTCATAAAATTACATGAAGCCAAAAACTTAATAAACTCGTTGTTGCATCGAGGCGGATGTTCTAACCACTGAGCTACGAGAACTAATGAGAGTATCGTGAGCCTTAGTTCGAGAAGAGCTTATCACTGGGATTATTTTCAGACACCATGATTATCGATTTGAGCACTAATGGCGAGGAATCACACTTAACAATTTGCGATTATGTTACCACTGATAGTTCCGTTGTTGCAAACTACATCTCGAAATGTGGTACCTGTCATAAGTTAAGGGATGCTCTTTCAGAGTTAAAGACCAAGGACAGAGTCGTTAGACCATCATGGAAGTATCTTGAGATTTCGCTCAAGAAGAGCCAATCAGTACGTTAATTGTCAGACACAATCATTGTCCAGTTGAGCACCAGGGCCGAGGAATAATACTTAAAAACCTGCGATCAAATAACTACTGGAATATTTCTGGTAGTTCTGTTGTTCATAGACTATCAAGGAAAGATGAAGAGAACTAAAAAGATATAGCGACATTTTCACTTGCCTGGCATCACGCGCCATTTACCTGACGACAGCTCATGGCCTAACCACCGACTCCTTTATCAACCCATTAGCTCACCTTTCTCAGTAATCGCAGACTGGTATCGTTTAAAAGGAGCTGCGCAAATCTGCATACGATTGAAGAATCACCCTTACATTCGCATAAGTAAAATTTCCTTGCAAATCAAGACAGCAGCAAAAAAGACAAAATAAAATCTTTGATATGGAATTCAAGTTACTCTGCTGTTGTACGGCAGATTGGGATGACGTGAACGGAAAGGTCAAATGGACGTAAAGACAGCAGAGTGACGATAAGTCTCAATAAAGAAACAACAGTTTTCAATTTACAAAACATGTTTCGACATTCTCATGTCATCTTCAGTTGCAAATGAGCCTTATCGGTTGCATATTTAAATTTTCGTATTAAAGTACGTTACAAAATTACGCTTTAGAACTTACGTTTACAATTTGAATATGAAATACGCGGGAAACAAAAAAAGCGTGCGCATAGTTACTTTAAGTGACTTAGGAACACACACACATACACACACACAAAAATACTTCCAATAACAAGAATGATAAAATATAAAAGACAAAAAAAAAGTAATTAAAAGGAAAGAGATAACTCTAGATACTTTGGCTGCTTTTTAAGAGTAGGAGTTTCCCACTTAATATGCATCACCTCTTTGATCTTAATTTGGAATTTCGAGACAGCAGAATCTAAGATCGTGAAACATTCTGCAGTGCAAGAGTCATGGCAGGCCCTAGATGACTGCAGGTGCCTGTAAACATGTGAAGACTTTTCCGACAAGAGGTGCTCACGAACACGTGCACAAATGTGGCGAGGGTCTCGCCAATGTAGCTGGCATTACAGAAAGCACACGAGAAATTATAAACAACACGCCAACGTAGACTCTGCGGTACTGAATCTTTCACGCTAAACATGTTTCTAACTTTAAACGTACTAAAGACTAACTTAACATCTAAATCAGCTTTACAATAACGTTCTAGTAGTTTTGTAAGCTTAGTCTGGGCGATTTTAGAAAAACGGCCAACATAAGGGGGTTTATAGAATTACGTTTTGCCGGAGTTAGGTGAGTCGATCTGCCCATTTGAAGGATCCATTTTCTTAGAAACATTGCTGTGAATAGTCTTGTCGATGACCCTAGACGGAAAACAGATTTTCCGCAATATGACGATAAGCTTTTTAACGTCCAGATGAAAAAAAACCCAGGAATTGTTGATTTTATAAACCCTGTCTACTAGTGTTCTGACTAATCCTAGTTTGTAATTCAAAGGGGCAAAGCTAAAATAATCAGTTAGAAGACCAGTGAACGTCTTCTTGCGATATACACTAGTAACGATGGATAGATGACTGTTGTCTGACAATATGCCTAAAACCGGTAATTTCTTATCGATTTCCCTTTCCATTGTGAAACGAATACTCGAAACGAAACGTATACTCGAAACGAATATACAGCTAACGCCCTCACCACCGACTCCTTTTTCAGTGGTTGCTTACTGGCATTGCTTGAAGGCAGCCGTGGCAATCTGCGTACGATTGAAAAATCGCCCATTATTGAGATGTCTTTGCTTGTCATGACAGCAGCACAACAGACAAAACCAAGCTCACTTTTCGATCCATAGACCCAGTCATAAAATTACATGAAGCCAAAAACAATAATCTCGTTGTTGCAACGTAAAGTCTTTAATGCACACTAGTCGGATGCTCTAAACACTGAGCTACGAGACCTCCTGAGAGTATCGTGACCTTTTGCACACTATCATCATCGAGTTGAGCATCAATGGCGAGGAATCACACTTAACAAACTGCGATTAACTTACGACTGATAGTTCCGTTGTTGCAGACTCCATCTCGAAATGTGGTACCTGTTGTAAATGTGGTACCTGTCGCCCCAGGATGGCGTTCATAGACTATCAAGGAAAGATGAAGAGAACTAAAACGATATAGCGACATTTTCACTTGCCTGGCATCACGTGCCATTTACCTGAAGACAGTCATGGCCTAACTACCGACTCCTTCATTAACCCGTTAGCTCACCTTTCTCAGTAATCGCAGACTGGCATCGTGTAAAAGGAGCTGCGCAATCTGCGTACGATTGGAGAATAGCCGTTACATTCGCATAAGTAAAATGTCCTTGCAAAGCAAGACAGCAGCAAAAGAGACAAAATAAAGTCTTTAATATGGAATTCAAGTTACTCCGCTGTTGTACGGTAGACTGGGATGACGTAAACGGAAAGGTCAAATGGCAGCAAAATAGCTTAACGAAACAAGCCACCTATGGCGTCCTTTACACTTGCCTGTCATGACGCTCTATTTACCTGGAAAAAGCTAAAGACCTAAAGAAGACTCGTTTATCATCAAGTTGCGACGCTTTCCCAGTCATCGCCGACTAGATCTCGTGTAAAGTGACCGTAGCAACCTGCATGAGATAAGTGAGATGTCTTTGCATGCCAAAAAAGCAGCACAACAGACAAAACCGAGCTCACCTTCCAATCCATTCATCTCAGTCAAAGAATTACGTGAAGCTGAAACGTAAACCTCAAGTTGTTAAAACATAAGGGGCATCAATGAGAAAATCGTTACTCCGCTGCTCGGCGGAGACGGGGATGACGTAAACAGAAAGGTCACAAGTCGGCAAAATCACTCAACGAAATCAACCAGTTCCCCATCCCATTTTTACAGATTCATCGACAACCATAGCTTCCTGCCCGTGGGTGGAAGGATCCAGCTTGCCATTATTCCTTACGACTTGACCTATCCTGATATTCTGCTCAAGAAGAGCCAATCGCTGGGTTAATTGTCAGACACCATCATCATCGACTTGAGCACCAAGGCAGGGGAATCAAACCAAACAAACTGCGAACAACTAACCACCGGATTCTTGGTGGTAGTTCCGTTGTTGGAAACTACATCTGAAAATTCGCTACCTGTCGTCACCTTGGCTGTGTTCTGTCTGAGCAAAAGATGACAGACCTGTCCGCGGGAAGAGACCCTAGACCATCAAGGTAGCAAGGAGAGGGCAAAAAAGGTATTTCGTTGTTTTCACTTGCCAGCTGTCACAACTCTTCATCCACCTGGATACAGCTAATGCCTGAACCACCGACTCGTTTATCAAAGTGTTGCGTTGCTTTCTAAGTTGCTGCAGACCGGCCAATCTGTTGTCACAAGTCAGCGAAATCGCTCAACGAAATAAGCCAGTTCCGGATATCAGTTTGACAGATTGATTGACAACCATAGCGTCCTTTTGCGTTGGAGGAAGGATCAAGCGTGCCAATATTCCTTAAAATCAGAACTATCCTCAAATTCTGCTCAAGATGAGCCAATCACTGGGTTAATTGTCAGACACCATTTTCATTGAGTTGAGCACCAAGGTCGTTGAATTACACTTAACAAACTGCGAACGAGTAAAAACGTTTCGTCATTTTCTCACTCTCCCCGGACCGCCATCATGGTAAGCGAGCCGTGGTAATCTACGTCCAAAAACGTCAGCTACTAGTCGTTTAAAAATTTTCTTCAATGGGGAAACCGTGTGAGTGAAATTTCTTTGCAAGTCGAGACAGCAGCACAACAGACGAAACCAAGCTCATCTTACTATCCGTAGACCTCACGAAGTCTTCAATAATGTAATGAAGTTTTTCTGCTGTTTTCCAACAGACGGAGATGCCATGAACGGAAAGGTTACAAGGCACCGAAACCGCTAAACGAAAAAACCAGTTCCACTTACTGTTTCGATACACTTTTATTAAAAACTGTGGCATCCTAAGAGTAAGTAGAAGGATAAGGCGTCTTATTCTTCCTTACGATCACAAGTATCCTGAGATTCTGCTTAAGAAGAGCGAATTACTGCCTTATAATACTGGATTATTGGTGGTAGTTCCGTTGTTAAACACTACGTTTGGAAATCCGTTACCGGTCGTAATCTAAGGGATGCTTAGAGTAAAAGATGGCAGACCAACCCAAGGACAGAGTTCATAAACTACCAAGGAAAGTTGGAGAAAGCTGAAAAGACAAGGCGTCCTTTTCACTTGCCTGGCACCACGCGCCATTTACCTTAAAACAGCCACGGCCTAACAACCGACTCCCTTATCAACCTGTTCCGTCGCCTTCTTATTAATCGCAGACTCAATCTCTCCTACCTAACCAGAGATCTTTTGAAATCTTGTCTTGTCTTTTTTGTTACTCCGCTGTTGTGCAGCAGACTTGGATGACCTAGACGGAAAGTGCAAATGGCAGCGAAATCGCTCAAGGAAACAAACGAGCTCCCTTTACCTTTTAAGACACTTTAATTGACAACCGTGGCATTCTGGGTGTTAACCGAAGGATTAAAGCGTGCCAATATTTCTAGCAATCTAACGCCGTTACAACTGACTCGTTGATCAATGAGTTCCATCACTGTCTCCGTCGTTGCTGACTAACCTCGCAAGAAGTGAACTGTAGCAATCTGCGTAAGATTGAAGAATCGTCGCATCAAGGTCGAGCAATCAAACTAAACAAACTGCGATCAAGTAACTACTGGATTAGTGGTGGAAGTTCCGTTGTTGGAAACTACATCCTCAAATGTGTTAACTGTGGTAGGCTACCTGAAGCTCTGTCGTAGCAAAAGATGCCAAACTCGTCCGGGGACGCAGTCGTTACACTATCAAAGAAGAAAAGGTAGAGGTTAAAAGATATTCTCTCCTTTTTTCTTCCCTGGTATCAAGCACCATCTACCTAGAAACACCTAACGCCCTAACAAGCGACTCCCTAATCAACCCGTTGCAGCGCCTTCTAAGTAGTGGCGGACTAGCGTCGTGCAAAACGAACCATGCTAATCTGCTTACGATTTAAGAATCTCCTTCACAGCTGTATGAGTGACATTTCTTTAGGAGTCAAGACAGCAGCACAAAAGACGAAACCAAGCTCACCTTCCTAGTAAAACATTCCTCTTTATTTTACCGCTTTGACAGATTTATTAACATCCATAGAATCCCGAACGCTGGCGAAAGAATCAAGCTTGCCAATATTCCTTACAGTAGAGCTAATCACAGAGTTAGTTGTCAAACACTATAGTCATCGCGTTAAGCACCAAGGTCGAGGAAAGCACACTAAAGAAACTGCGATCAAGTAACTACTGGATAATTGGTGGTTGTTCCGTTTCTGGAAACTACATCTGGAAATCCCTTACCTCTCGTAAGCTTGGTGAAGCTCTCTCAGAGAAAAACATCCTAGACCTGACCGAGGACAGAGTCCTTAAAACATCAAAGAAGGAAAAAGAGAGATGAAAACCAGGCATCCTTTTCACTTGCCCGGCATAACACCCCATTTACATGGAAAAAGCTTGCGCCCTAGCGACTGATTTGTTTGTCAACGCGTTGCGACGCTTTCTCAGTCGTTGCGGACTAGACCTAGTGTAAAGCGACCGTGGCAATCTTCGTGAGATTGAAGAACCGTATTTGTAGCCTTATAATTGAGATTTCCTCTCGGGTGAAGATAGCAGCACAACAGACGAAACCGAGCTCACCTTCGCATCCATTCATCTAACTCAAAGAATTACTTAAAGCAGAAAACATAATCCCCAAGTTGTTGAAACATGAAGTCTTCAAAGAGGAAATCAAGTTACTCCATTGGTGACAGACGGGGATGACGTGAGCGAGAGGTCTTAAGTCAGCAAAATCGCTCAACGAAATAAACCAGTTCCCCATACCACTTTGACAGATTTATTGACAACCAAAGCATCCTGCACATTGGTGGAAGGATCCAGCGTGGAAATATTCCTTACGATGTGAACTATCTTGATATTCTGCTCAGGAACAGCCAGTCACTGGGTTTATTCTCAGACACCATCATCATCGACTTGAGCACCAAGGTCGGGAAATCACACTTAACAAACTGCAAACAAGTAACTACTGGATTCTTGGAAATCACATCTGATAATCCGCTACCTGTCGTCACCCTTGGCTGTGCTCCGAGGACAAGGACCCTAAAGCGTCAAGGATGGAAGGAGACGGTAAAAAAGATATGGCGTTCATTTCAATTGCCAGTCATGACCATCCATCAACCTGGAAACGGGTACAACTTTAACCACCGAATCGTTTATCAAAGCGTTGCGTTGCTTTCCCAGTGGCTGCAGACTGGCCTCGTATAAAACGAGCCGCGCAAATCTTCGCACGACTGAAGAATCGCCTTTACATTCGTGTAAGTAAAATGTCTTTGCGAGTCAAGACAGCAGCAGAAAAACGAACCCAAGCTCACCTTCCCATCCACAGTTCTTACGAAGTCTTTATTACGGAAATCAAGTTACTTCGCGCTTGTGCGGCAGATTGGGATGACGTGAACGGAAAGGTCAAGTGGCAGCGAAATCGCTCAACGAAACAAACCACCTCATTTTATCGTTTTGACACTTCTATTCACAACCGTGGCATTCTGCGCGTAAACGGAAGGATAAAGCGTGGCAATATTTCTAACGATCTAATGTAGTTACCACTTACTCGTTTATCAACGAGTTGCATCGCTTCTCGGTAGTTGCAGACTAACTTCGTACAAAGCGAGGCGTGGCAATCTGTGAACGATTGAAGAATCGTCTTCAAAGCCGTATCAGACCTGCCCAAGGACAGGGTCCTTAGACTTAGAAGAACGGAAGAAGAGAGCTGAAAAGATATGGCGTCCCTTTCACTTGTCTGCCATCACACGCCATCCACCTGGAAAGAGTTTACGCCCTAACTACTAACTCCCTCATCTACGCAAAGGGTCGCTTTCACAGGCATCATCATCGAGTTGAGCACCAAGGTCGAGGCATCATACTAAAGAAACTGCGATCAAGTAACTACTGGATTATTGGTGATTGTTCCGTTGTTGGCGATGCTCTGTCGCCCTAGCGATCAATTCGTTTGTCAAGGCGTTGCAACGCTTTCTCAGTAGTTGCAGACTAGACCTCGGGTAAAGCGACCGTGGCAATCTCTGTGAGGTTGAAGAATCGCATTTATAGCCGTATAATTGAAATTTCGTTTCGACTCAAGACAGCAGCACAACAGACAAAACCGAGCTCACTTTCCCATTCATTCATCTCAGTAAAAGAATTACTTAAAGCAGAAAACATAATCCCCAAGTTGTTGGAACATCAAGGGTTCAATAAGGAAATCAAGTTACTCCACTGCTCGGCGATAGACGGGGATGACGTGAACGAAAAGGTCACAAGTGAGCGAAATCGCTCAACGAAGTAAACCAGTTCCCCATACCACTTTCACGAGTTCATTGACAAACATAGCATCCTGCAGGTTGACGGAAGGATCCTGCGTGCCAATATTCCTTACGATCTGAACTATCTTGATATTCTGCTCAAGAACTGGGTTAATTCACTGGGTTAAGGCACTGGGTTAATTGTCAGACACCATTATTATCGACTTGAGCACTGAGATCGGGGAATCACACTTAGCAAACTGCGAACAAGTAACTACTGCATTGTTGGAAATTAGATCTGAAAATCTGCTACATGTTGTCACCTTAGCTGTGCTCTGTATGAGCAAAAGATGACAAACCTGTCCGAGGACAAGGTACCTAGACCATGACGGAGGAAAGGAGAGGGCAGAAAAGGTATGGCGTTCATTTCAATTGCCATTTATGATAGTCCATTCTCCTGGATACAGCTTAAACTAACCATCGACTCGTTACTCAGTCGAGCCATGACAATCAACGTGAGATTAAAGAATTGGCTTCTTAGTAGTATAAGTTATATATCTTTGCAACTTTAAAACAGGAGCAAGACAAACGAAACCAAGTTCACCCTCCCATACATACATCTCGTCAAAGAAATACGTCAAGCCAAAAAGATTACTTCGCTGCTGTGCAACAGGCGGGGATGATGTGAACGGAAAGGTCACAAGACAGCGAAATTGCTTAACGGAACAAACTAGTAGTACATTTTACATTTTAAACCCTTTTATTGACAACACTCGCATCCTTTTGCGTTACCAGAGGAATCAAGCTAACAGAATCAATCAAACTGTCCTGATATTCCGCTCAAGAAGAGCCAATCACTAAGCTGGCTGTTAAACACCATCATCATCGACACCATCACCAAAGTCGAGCAATCAAACTAAACAAACTGCGATGAAGTAACTTCTAGATTAGTGGTGGCAGTTCCGTTGTTGTAAACTACATCTTCAAAAGTGTTAACTTTGGTAAGCTACCCGAAGCTCTGTCATAGCAAAAGATTCCAAACCGGCACGTGGTCGGATTCCTTACACTATCAAGGAAGGAAGGAGAGAGGTTAAAAGAGATTGCGTCCTTTTCACTTGCCTGGCTTCACGCGCCATCTACCTAAAAACAACTCGTTGCATCGCCTTCTAAGTAGTGGTGGACTGGCATCGTGTAAAACGAACCGTACAAATCTGCGTACGATTTCAGAATCGCCTTCACAGCCGTATGGGTGAGATTTCTTTGCGAGTCAAGACAGCCGCACAACAGACCAAACCAAGCTCACCTTCCTATCCATAGATCTCATGAAGTCTTCAATAAGGAAATCAAGATACTCCGCTGCTGCCAAGAGACAGGCATGACGTGATCAGAAAGCTCACAAAGCAGCAAAATCGCTTAACGAAACAAACCAGTTCCCTTTATCGTTTTAACCAATTTACTGACAATCGTAACATCGTGCGCCTTGATGGTAGGATTAAGCGTGCCAATATCCCTTAGGATTTGAAGTATCAGTGAGTTGGTGTTCATACATTATTATCATCGAGTAGAGCACCAAAGTCGAGCAATCACACTAAACAAACTGCGAACAAGTTACTACTGGATTATTGGTGGTTGTTCCGTTGTTTGAAATTACCTCTCTAATTGCGTTACCTCTCGTAAGTTTCGCAATGCTCTGTCAGAGCAAAAGTTAGCAGACCTGCCCGGTGACTGAGCCCTCAAACCACCAAGGAAGGAAGCACAAAGCTAAAGAGATATTCTTGCTTTCTTAGTGGCCTGGCATCACGCTTCATACACCTAGAAACAGCTAACGCCCTAACCACCAACTCGTCTATCAACGCATTGCTTTACTTTCTTAGTGGTCGAGGAGAGGCATCGTCTAAAGCAAGCCGTGTTAATCTTGTAAGATTGAAGAATCCCCTTCACAGCCATATTAGTGAGATGTCTTTGAGAGTTAAGACAACAGCAAAACAGACGAAACCAAGCTCAACTTTCCCATCCATACATCTCAGTAAAAGTATTACGACAAGCCGAAAACTTAATTCTCAAGTTGAGCCATTATGAAGTCTTAAATAAGGAAGTCAAGATACTCCTCTGCTGTGCGACGTCAGGAATGAGCAACACCACTCAACGAAACAAAGCAGTTCCCTTTATCGTTTTCACCAAATTATTGACAACCATGGCATTCTGCCCGTTGGCAGAAGGATCAAGCGTGTCAATATCCCTTACCATCTGAAGTATCCTGATATTCTCCTCACAAAGAGCCAATCACTGAGTTGGTTGTTAGACACCATCATGATCGAAATGAGCACAAATGTTAAGGAATCGCAGTTAACAAACTGCGATCAAATAACTACTGGATTACAGGTGGAAGTTCCGTTGTTGGAAACTACATGCAGCAATCCGTTACCTGTCGTATGCTACGCTATGCTCTGTCAGACGTAAAGATTACAGCCAGGCCCGAGGACAGGGTCCTTAGACTATCAAGGAAGAATGGAGAGAGTTGAAAAGATATAGCGTCCTTTTCACTTTCCTGACAACACATGCAATCTACCTGGAAACAGCTAACGCCCTAACCACAGAGTTCTTCACCAACCCGTTCCTTCGCTTTCTCAGTCACCGCCGACTGCCATCGTGTAAAGCGAGCCGCTTTAATGTACATATGATTAAAGAAGTGCCTTTACAGCTGTATACGTGAGATGTCTTTGCGAGCCAAAAAAGTGGCGCAACAGACGAAACCAAGATCACCTACCCATCCATACATCTAAGTCAACGGGTTCCGACGCATTCCCAGTCGTTGCGGACAGGCATCGTTTAAAGGGAGTCGTGCCAATCTGCGTATGTTTCAAGAATCGCCTTCGGAGCCGTATTAGTAAGATGTCTTTTACTCAGAAAAAATCTGAGTCCTCCCAACGGGAGTCGAACCCATGGCCTTCCAGGTGCCGAGTGGATGCTCTAACATTTCTTCTTGGTTTTGTCTGTTGTGCTGTTGTCATGACGCGCAAAGACGCACGGCTTGGCGATGCTCTGTCAGACTAAAAGATGGCAGACCCACCCGGGGAGAGAGTCCTTAGAGGATCAAGGAAAGAAGGTGAGAGCTGAAGAGATATGGCGTCCTTTTCAGGTGGCTGGGATGACATGCCACGTCATAAGGACTGAAATCATTTATCAACGTGTTACAACGCTTTCTTAGTGGTCGCAGACTGGCGTGGTGTAAAGGAAGCCGTGACAATCCGCTATGATGGAAGAATCGCTTTCAAAGCCGTATATGTGAGATATCTTTGCGAGTGAGGACATAGATCTCAGCCAAAGAATTACGTGAAACCGAAAACTTAATCCTCTAGTATTAGGAGTGTGAAGTTTTTAATGGAAAAATTGAGTTACTCCGCTCCTGTGCGACAGATGGGGATGACGTGAACAGAAAAGTCACAAGGCAGCGAAATCGCACGAGTAGCAATCCGTAAACTTGGCCATGTTCTGACACACTAAACTATGGGTGACCTTCCCGACGACAGAGCCCTTAGACTATGAAGAAAAAAAGGAGACAGCTGAAAAGATTTGGCGTCCTTTTTACTTGCCTGTTATCACGAACCATCCACCTGGAAACAGCTACCACCCTAACCACTAACTCCTTCATCAACGCAATACGTCCCTTTCACTGACTTTATCGTCATCAACGAGTTGAGCACAAAGGTCCAGGAATCATACTAAAGAAACTGTGATCAAGTAACTACTGGATTCTTGGTGGTAGTGCTGTTGTTGTAAACTACGTCTAAAAATCCGGTAGCTGTGGTCACCTTGCCTATCTTCTGTCTGAGCAAAAGATGGCAAACCTCTCCGAGTACAGAGGCCCTAAACCATCAAGCAACGAAGAAGAGGGCAAAAAAGATATGGCGTTCTTTTGACTTCCATGCCATCACGCTTTATTTACCTGGAAACAGCTAACGCCTAACCAACCGACTCGTTTATCAATGCGTTAAGTCGCTTTCTCGGTCGTCGCAGACTGGCATCATGTTAAGCGAGCCGCGGCAATCTGCGTGAGATTGAAGAATCGCCTTCATAGCCGTATGTGAGATGTCTTTTCAACTTAAGACAGCAGCTCAAAAGAGGAAACCAAGCTCACCATCCCATCCATTCATCCCATCAAAGAAATACGTAAAGCCAAAAACCTAATCCTCTAATTGGAGAAATCAAGTTACTTCGCTGCCCAGCAACAGGCGGGGATGATCCGAACGGAACTTTCACAAGGAAGCCAAATTGCTTAACCTAAAAACCAGTTCCCTTTACCGTTTTCACAGATTTATTGATAACCACAGCATCCTGCGCGATGGCGGGAGGATCATACAGTAGAGGTAGAAGATAGAGGATTCAAGATAGAGAATTCAAATTTAACAAACTATGATCAAGTAACTGCTGTCTTATTGTTGGCAGTTCTGTTGTTGGAAACTACAGCTCGAAATGTGTCAGAGTAAAAGTTGGCAGACCAACCACTTAGCAGAGCTGCAAAGATAAGGCGATCCTTTCACTCGCCAGGCATCATGTGCCATGCACCTGGAAAAAGCTAACACCCTTTGCACTGTATCTGCACGTTGCGTTGCTTTCTCCGTCGTTGCAGAATGGCATCTTATAAAGCGACCAGTGGGATTCTTCGTATATACATCTTAGTAAAAAAATTACGTGAAGCTGAAAACTTAATCCTCAAGTTGTTGCAACATGAAGTCTTAAATGAAGAAATCAAGTTATTCCGCTACTGGCAATAGACGAAGGTGTCGTGAACTGAAAGGGTACAGGGCAACGAAATCACTCAAGGAAACACACCACTTCCTCGCGGACTGGCAGCGTGTAAAGCGAGCGGTGGCAAGCCGTATAAGAGATATGTCTGCGACTCAAGACAGCAGCACAACAGACAGACAATAGTTCTCGGACTGTTCTACGTGGGCCCAAGAGCTCACATACCATCCAAAATCGCTTCCCCAGTCAGTCTGAGAATGTGGTCATCACTTGTCGCTGTTGCAAAAGCATGTACATCGGTGAGATCGGAAAAAGCCTACGGGAACACTTCAGTGAACACCTGCCTAGCATCTGCAACCGGTCTCCTAAGCGTCCTCTACCTGAGCACTTCAACACCGCCAACCACACTATAGATGACATCAGGGTCTGCAGAGTCAAGCAATGCAGCGGCAGCAACACCAGTCGAAAGCGGCAAGAGATGCAAATAATCTTTGACCTCGGCACGCTCATGCCAGGCGGAGTCAATATTAATTTCAGTTGTATTTAAGTTCTTTCATTTTTCAAGCACGCGCTTTGGTTGTTCTTTTCTTGTGGGATCGCTTTACATGCACATTATTCCTGCGCACTGAAGAGCTATGCCTGAATCCTTTCTGCCTTGACAAACTATGTCACGCATCGACTGAGCTTTGTCTCTTCTTTTCTTTCATTAATGCTTTGCGACCGTTTCCCAGTGGTTGCTTACTGGCATTGCGTGAAGGGAGCCGTGGCAATCTGCGTACGATTGAAAAACCACCTTAACAGGCCTATTAGTAAGATGGCTTCGCTAGGCAAGACAGCAGCACAACAGACAAAACCAAGCTCACTTTTCGAACCATAGACCCAGTCATAAAATTACATGAAGCCAAAAACTTAATAAACTCGTTGTTGCAACGTAATGTCTTTAATGGACACTAGGCGGATGTTCTAACCACTGAGCTACGAGAACTAGTGAGAGGATCGTGAGCTTTACCTCGAGAAGAGCTTATCACTGGGATTATTTTCAGACACCATGATTATCGATGTGAGCACTAATGGTGAGGAATCACACTTAACAATTTGCGATTAAGTTATCACTGATAGTTCCGTTGTTGCAAAGTACATCTCGAAATGTGGTACTGTCATAAGATAAGGGATGCTCTTTCAGAGTTAAAGATGGCACACCTGACCAAGGACAGAGTCGTTAGACCATCATGGAAGTATCTTGAGATTTCGCTCAAGAAGAGCCAATCAGTACGTTAATTGTCAGACAAAATCATTGTCCAGTTGAGCACCAGGGGCGACGAATAATACTTAAAAAACTGCGATCAAATAACTACTGGAATATTTCTGGTAGTTCTGTTGTTTAAATCTGCTTGTTTAAATCCGTTGCCTGTCGTAGGCTTGGCGATCCTCTTTTAGAGTAAAAGATGGCAGACGTGCCCCAGGATGGCGTTCATAGACTATCAAGGAAAGATGAAGAGAACTAAAAAGATATAGCGACATTTTCACTTGCCTGGCATTACGCGCCATTTACCTGACGACAGCTCATGGCCTAACCACCGACTCCTTTATCAGCCCGTTAGCTCACCTTTCTCTCGCAAATCGTTTAAAAGGAGCTGCGCAAATCTGCATACGATTGAAGAATTGCCCTTACATTTGCATAAGTAATATGTCCCTTGCAAATCAAGACAGCAGCAAAAAGGACAAAATAAAATCTTTAATGTGGAATTCAAGTTACTCTGCTGTTGTACGGCAGATTGGGATGACGTGAACGGAAAGGTCAAATGGACGTAAAGACAGCAGAGTGACGGTAACTCTCAATAAAGAAACAACATTTTTCAATTAACAAAACATGTTTCGACATTCTCATGTCATCTTCAGTTGCAAATGAGCCTTAACGGTTGTACATTTGAATTTTCGTATTCAAGTACGTTACAAAATTACGCTTTAGAACTTACGTTTACAATTTGAATATGAAATACGCGGGAAACAAAAAAAACGTGCGCATAGTTACTTTAAGTGACTATGACTTTCAGATTACCACGGTCACTTTACACGAGCTCTAGTGCGCGACGACTGAGAAAGCGTTGCAACACGTTGATAAACGAGTCTTCCTTAGGTCGTTAACTTTTTCCAGGTATATAGTGCCTCATGACAGACAAGTGTAAAGGACGCCATAGCTGGCTTGTCTCATTAATCAATTTTGCTACCATTTGACCTTTCAATAAAGAAACAACATTTTTCAATTTACAAAACATGTTTCGACATTCTCATGTCATCTTCAGTTGCAAATGAGCCTTAACGGTTGTACATTTGAATTTTCGTATTAAAGTACGTATTGAATATGAAATACGCGGGAAACAAAAAAAGCGCGCGCATAGTTACTTTAAGTGACTTAGGAACACACACACACAAAACAAAAATACTTCCAATAACAAGAATGATAAAATATAAAAGGAAACAAAAAGTAATTAAAAGGAAAGAGATAACTCTAGATGCTTTAGCTGCTGATTAAGAGTAGGATTTTCCCACTTAATATGCATCACCTCTTTGATCTTAATTTGGAATTTCGAGACGGCAGAATCTAAGATCGTGAAACATTCTGCAGTGCAAGAGTCATGGCAGGCCCTGGATGACTGTAGGTGCCTGTAAACATATGAAGACTTGTCCGACAAGAGGTGCTCACGAACACGTGCACAAATTTGGCGAGTGGTCTCGCCAATGTAGCTGGCATTACAGAAAGTACACAAGAATTTATAGACAACAGGCGAACGCAGACTCTGCGGTACTGAATCTTTCACGCTAAACATGTTTCTAACTTTAAACGTACTAAAGATTAACTTAACATCTAAATCAGCTTTACAATAACGTTTGAGTAGTTTTCTAAGCTTAGTCTGGGCGATTTTAGAAAACCGGCCAACATAAGGGAGTTTATAGAATTGCGTTTTGCCGGAGTTAGGTGAGTCGATCTGCCCATTTGAAGGATTCATTTTCTTAGAAACATAGCTGTGAGTAATCTTGTCGATGACCCTAGACGGAAAACAGTTTTTCCGCAATATGACGATAAGCTTTTTAACGTCCAGATGAAAGCCAACCCAGGAATTGTTGATTTTATAAACCCTGTCTACTAGTGTTCTGACTAATCCTAGTTTGTAATTCAAAGGGGCAAAGCTAAAATAATTAGTTAGAAGACGAGTGAACGTCTTCTTGCGATATACACTAGTAACGATGGATGGATGACTGTTGTCTAACAATATGTCTAAAAACGGTAATTTCTTATCGATTTCCCTTTCCATTGTGAAACAAATAGTCGGGAGCCTGGCGTTGATATAATCAAAGAACATGAGCGCGTCTTTCTCGCTATTGAGCAAGTCTTCACATGTTTACAGGCACCTGCAGTCATCTACGGCCTGCCATGACTCTTGCACTGCAGAATGTTGTACGATCTTAAATTCTGCCGTCTCGAAATTCCAAATTAAGATCAAAGAGGCGATGCATATTAAGTGGGAAAATCCTACTCTTAATCAGCAGCTAAAGCATCTAGAGTTATCTCTTTCCTTTTAATTACTTTTTGTTTGTCTTTTATATTTTATCATTCTTGTTATTGGAAGTATTTTTGTTTTGTGTGTGTGTGTTCCTAAGTCACTTAAAGTAACTATGCGCGCGCTTTTTTTTGTTTCCCGCGTATTTCATATTCAATACGTACTTTAATACGAAAATTCAAATGTACAACCGTTAGGGCTCATTTGCAACTGAAGACGACATGAGAATGTCGAAACATGTTTTGTAAATTGAAAACTGTTGTTTCTTTGTTGAAATGTCTAATGGTAGCAAAATTGATTAATGAGACAAGCCAGCTATGGCGTCCTTTACACTTGTCTGTCATGAGGCACTATATACCTGGAAAAAGTTAACGACCTAAGGAAGACTCGTTTATCAACGTGTTGCAACGATTTCTCAGTCGTCGTGCACTAGACCTCGTGTAAAGTGACCGTGGTAATCTGCGTGAGATTATAGAATCGCACTTCCATCCGTATAAGTGAGATGTCTTTGTATGCCAAAAAAGCAGCACAACGGACAAAACTGAGCTCACTTTCCCATCCATTCATCTCAGTCAAAGAATTACATGAACCAGAAACGTAAACCTCAAGTTGTTGAAACATAAAGGCTTCAATGACGAAATCAAGTTACTCCTTAGCTCGGCGAGAGACAGGGATGACGTGAACGGAAAGGTCACAAGTCAGCAAAATCGCTCAACGAAATAAACCAGTTCCCCATCCCATTTTGACAGATTCGTCGACAACCATAGCATCCTGCCCGTTGGCGGAAGGATCCAGCTTGCCATTATTCCTTACGACCTGACCTATCCTGATATTCTGCTCAAGAGGAGCCAATCATTGGGTTAATTGTCAAACACCATCATCATCGCTTTGAGCACCAGGGTAGGGGAATCACACTAAACAAACTGCGAACAACTAACTACCGGATTCTTGGTGGTAGTGTCGTTGTTGGAAACTACATCTAAGAATCCGCTACCTGTCGTCACCTTGGCTGTGTTCTGTCTCAGCAAAAGATGACAGACCTGTCCGCGGGAAGAGACCCTGGACTATCAAGGAAGCAAGGTATGTCGTTCTTTTCACTTGCCAGTCATCACTCTCCATCCACCTGGATACAGCTAAAACCTGAACCACCGACTCGTTTATCAAAGCGTTGCGTTGCTTTCTAAGTCGCCGCAGACCGGCCAATCTGTTATCACAAGTCAGCGAAATCGCTCAACGAAATAAACCAGTTCCCGATATCAGTTTGAGAGATTCATTGACAACCATAGCGTCCTTCGCGTTTGCCGAAGGATCAAGCGTGCCAATATTCCTTACAATCAGAACTATCCCAATATTCTGCTCAAGAAGAGCCAATCATTGGGTTAATTGTCAGACACCATTATCATTGAGTTGAGCACCAAGGTCGTTGAATTACACTTAACAAACTGCGAACAAGTAACTATAGGATTCTTGGCGATAGTTCCGTTGTTGGAAACTACATCTAGAAATCCGGTACCTTTCGTCACCTCGGCTGTGCTCTGTCTGAGCGAAAGATGACAGACCTGTCCGAGGGCAGAGACGCTAGACCACCAGGGAAGGAAGGAGAGGGCACAAAAGGTATGGCGTTCTTTACAATTGCCAGTTATCACGCTCCGTCCACCAGGATACAGCTAACACCTTAACCACCGACTCGTTTATCAAAGCGTTTCGTCGTTTTCTCAGTCGCCCCAGACCGGCATCATGGCAAGCGATCCGTGGCAGACTTATCCAAAAACGTCATCCTCTAGTTGTTTGAAATTTTTTTTCAATGGGGAAACCGTATGAGTGAAATTTCTTTGCAAGTCAAGACAGCAACACAACAGACGAAAACAAGCTCACCTTACTATCCGTAGATTTCAAGAAGTCTTTAATAAGGTAATCAAGTTCCTCTTCTCTTTTGCAACTGACGGGGATGACGTGGACGGAAAGCACCAAAATCGCTAAACGAAAAAAACCAGTTCCCTTAACCGTTTCCACACATTTATTAATAACCGTGGCATCCAGCGAGTTAGAAGAAGGATAAGGCGTGTTAATATTCCTTACGATATCAAGTATTCTGAGATTCTGCTTAAGAAGAGCGAATTTCTTCGTTATACTACTGGATTATTGGTGGTAGTTCCATTGGAAATCCGTTACCGGTCGTAATCTAAGGGATGCTCTATCAGAGAAAAAGAAGGCAGACAAACCCGAGGTCAAAGTTCATGGACTATCAAGGAAAGTTGAAGAAAGCTGAAAAGACAAGGCGTCCTTTTCACTTGCCTGGCACCACGCGCCATTTACCTTAAAACAGCCACGGCCTAACAACCGACTCCCTTATCAACCTGTTCCGTCGCCTTCTTATTAATCATAGACTGGCGCCGTTTAAAACGAGCCGCCCAAATCTGCGTATGATTGAATAATCGCCTTTACAGGCGTATAAGTAAGATGTCCTTGCAAGTCAAAACAGGAGAAAAAAAGACCAAAGCAAGCTCTCCTTTCCATCCAGAGATCTTTTGAAATCTTTAATACGGAAATCAAGTTACTTCGCTGTTGTGTGTTGTTGAGCTAACCGGAAAGTGCAAATGGCAACGAAATCGCTCAACGAAACAAACCAGCTCCGTTTACCGTTTTGACACTTTAACTGACAACCGTGGCATTTTGGGTGTTAACGGAAGGATAAGTCGTGCCAATATTTCTAACAATCTAACGCCGTTACAACTGACTCGTTTATCAATTAGTTGCATTACTGTCTCCGTCGTTGCAGACTAACCTCGCAAGAAGCAAACTATGGCAATCTGCGTACGATTGAAGAATCGTCTTCAAAGCTGTGTTAGTAAGATGTCTTTACGAGTCAAGACAGCAGCTCAACAGACAAAACCGAGCTCACCTTCCCATCCATTCATCTGAGTCAAAGAATTAGTTAAGGCAGAAAACGTAATCCACAAGGCTTCAATAAGGGAATCAAGTAACTCCGCTGCTCGGTGATAGCCGGGGATGACGTAAACGAAAAGGTCACAAGTCAGCGAAATCGCTCAACGAAATAAACCAGTTTCCCTTACCACTTTGACAGATTCATTGACAACCATAGCATCTCGCACGTTGGTGGTCAAGCGTGCCAATATTCCTTATGCATATCATAAGGAGACTCTGGTCAAGAAAAGCCATTCACTGGGCTTATTGTCAGACACCATCATCATCCAAATAAGCACCAGAGTAGAGGAATCACACTTGCCATACTGCGATCAAATAACTACTGGATTATTGGTGGTAATTTCGTTGGTAAAAAGTACAAGTGGAAATCCGTTACACGTCGTAAGCTAAGCGATGCTCTGTTAAAGTAAAAGATGGCAGATTAGCCCGAGGACAGAGTTCATAGACTATCAAGGAAAGTGCAAGAGAGCTTAAAAGATAAGGCTTCCTTTATTACCTACGATCTAGACTATCCTGATATTCTGCTCAAGAAGAGCCAATCACTGGGTTAGTTGTCAGACACCATCATTATCGACTTGAGCACCAAGAAAATCCGCTACCTGTCGTCACCTTGGCTTATCTCTGCGTGAGCAAACGATGATTGACCAGTCCGAGGACAGACACCCTACGCAATCAAGGATGAAAGGAGAGGGCAAAAAAGGTAAGGAGTTCTTTCCAACTGCCAGTCATTATGCTCCATCCACCTGGATACAGCTAAAACGTTAACCACCGATTCGTTTATCAAAGTGTTGCGTCGCTTTCTCAGTCGCTGCAGACGGGCATCATGTTAACCGAACCGTGCGAATCTACCTAAGATGAAAGAATTGACTTCATAGCACTATAAGTAAGATGTCCTTGCAACTTAAGACAGCAGCACCACAGACGAAATTAAGGTCACCCTCCCATCCATACGTCCCGTGAAAGAAATACGTAAAGCAGAAAACGTAACCCTCTAGTTGTTTCAAAATGAAGTCTTCAATGGGGAAATCAAGTTATTTCGCTGTTTTGCAACAAGCGGGGATGACGCAAACGGAAAGGTCCCAAGACAGCGAAGCAAAATTGCTTAACGACACAAACCAGAACATTTTACAGTTTATACCCCTCTAATGACAACCGTCGCATCCTGCGTGTTAATGGAAGAATCAAGCGTGCCAATGTTCCTTACGATCTAATCTATCCTCATATTCTGCCTAAGAAGAGCCAATCACTGAGTTGGTTATTAAAGACCATCATCATCGAAATGAGCACCAAGGTCGGGCAATCAAACTAAATAAACTGCGATCAAGTAACTTCTAGATTAGTTGTGGCAGTTCCGTTGTTGTAAACTGCATCTTTAAAAGTGTTAACTGTGGTAGGCTACCTAAACCTCTTTCGTAGCAAAAAATGCCAAACTCGTTCGGGGACGGAGTCGTTACACTACCAAGGAAGGAAGGAGAGAGGTTAAAAGATATTCTCTCCTTTTCTCTTCCCTGGCATCACGCACCATCTACCTAGAAACAGCTAACGCCCAAAAAAGTGAATCCCTAATCAACCCGTTGCATCGCTTTCTAAGTAGTGGCGGACTAACGTCGTGTAAAACAAACCATGCTAAACTGCGTACGATTTAAGAATCTCCTTCACAGCTGTATGGGTGAGATTTCTTTACGAGTCAAGACAACAGCACAACAGACGAAACCAAGCTCACCTTCCTATCAAAACAAACCTCTTTATTTTACCGCTTTAACAGACTTATTGGCATCCATAAAATCCCGCACGCTGGCGAAAGGACCAAGCTTGCCAATATTCCTTACGATCTGAAGTATCCTGATATTCTGTTCAGTAGAGCTAATCACAGAGTTGCTTCTCAAATACCATAGTCATGGCGTTAAGCACCAAGGTCGAGGAATCACACTAAAGAAACTGCGATCAAGTAACTACTGGATTATTGGTGGTTGTTCCGTTGTGGGAAACTACATCTGGAAATCCCTTACATGTCCTAAGCTTGGCGATGGTCTCTCAGAGAAAAACATGCTAGACCTGCCCGAGGACAGAGTCCTTAAGCCATCAAAGAAGGAAGAAGAGAGATGAAAACCAGGCATCCTTTACACTTGCATCCCTGAGAAAGTGTAGGAACGCGTTGACAAACGGTCGCTGGGGCGTAAGCTTTTTCCATGTCAAGGATGTATCCTTGACATGGAAAAAGCTTACGCCCCAGCGACCGATTCGTTTGTCAACGCGTTCCTACACTTTCTCAGTCGTTGCGTACTAGACCTAGTGTAAAGCGACCGTGGCATTCTGCTAAGGTTGAACAATCGCATTATAGCCGTATAATTGAGATTTCCTTTCGAATCAAGATAGCAGCACAAGAGACAAAACTGAGCTCACCTTCCCATCCATTCATCTCAGTCAAAGAATTACATGAAGCAGAAAACATAATCCCCAAGTTGTTGAAACAAGAAGGCTTCAATGAGGAAATCAAGTTACTCCACTGCTCGGCGATAGACGGGGATGACGTGAGAGTAGTATACTAAAATGGGGGTTTATAACCGGTTTTTGTATCAGTGGCACAGGAATCGGTTTCTGTGTCGGTGGCACAGGCGGCGGCACAGGCGGCGACACAGGCGGCGGCAGGCGTGTTTGCTTCACCACAGCTTCACCACAACCGTATTTTGACCAAAAAACAACCAAGATCATACTTTACGGTTCCTGTGTTGGCCCGCCCTTTTCCCGCTTTTGCGCCGCCCATCCAAAGCTGCCCACTGTAAAAAATTTTTAAAAAGTGTCGCAGAACTCCTATTTTGGCCTCTTTTCTCGTCCAAATTTTTTGTCTCACTTTTTTTGACCGCAATAAATATGTTTTGCAAGTTTTTATTGTAAACCGTTACAGAATACGAAAAAAATTTTCATTTAGAGATTTGTGTTTTATTTTTATATCAAAAGTGCTACAGAATTCAAAATGTCTGCTGCAAGACGTCAGAACGATGTTCTTAAAATGTTCTACGGTGAAATATCGGCGCAGGTTAACAGGAGACTGCCGCGCGTTGTTGAAATTGGGGATGTGCTTTTCACGTCCCGAGACAACTGTCAACTTTCTGAGGCCATTTATAACCTCCCTCCAGAGCTTTGTGAAATAATTTACAAGGAGTATCTCGCCATAAAACTGAGGCAGCGAGCGGCTCTGGGCTGGAACGAGGTGCATGAAGCTCTTAAAGAGGCGCCTTTCGCTCTTAAAGAGGCGCCTTTCTGCGAAAAACAAGGACGAATCGTAAATGTTTTGTTTTGTAGGAAATGTGTCACTTGCGAATGGGCTCTGTTACGCGTGTAACAAAAATGGAGTCTATCACTATCTCGGCTTTCCTTTGTTTAACTTTCACGACTACGATGAAATCTTTCAGAAATGCTGGTAAACAGAGGTCATCCACTTCGCCCCCACTCCTCTGTTTATATAAGCGACCAATAAACATTACAAGTTTGTAAAGTAAAACTGATTTCATTCAGTTGCTAAGGCAAATGTTTCTTGACAACGGTGGACATTCAATGTCCGCGGTAACTAAGGCAAGGGTTCCTTAACAACGGCGGACATACAATTTTCTTCAAATTAAACCTTGAGTAATTATTACACTTAATTTCACTAATGTTTTACATTATTTTGAATTAAACCAGAAGACTTTATTCAAACTGTCTTGATATGAAACTAATGACGTCATATAAAAAGTGGGAAACGCTGTTGCCCATATATTAATTGTCTTGATATAGAATTAATGACGTCATATAAAAAAGTGGGAAACGCTGTTGCCCATGTATTAATTGTCTTGATATAAAATTAGTCCGCGGTCTCAAAGGCAAGTTTTCTTAACAACGGCGGACACAAAAAATAAAAGCTGTTGATTTGCATAAGTCCCACGGCGTGGGACAACATCCAATGTTCGCGGTAAATGAGGCAAAAATGTTTCTTAACAACGGCGGACATTTTATGGCCGCGGTTAAAGGCACCTTTCAAGAAATTTCTTCATTTCATCGTGGGAGTTGATATGCTCTCTGAGTACTGTTTCGTGTTCTTCAGAGATTGTTGAATTTTTGCACCACTAAGTAATACTCTGTCATAAGAGCTATCCCACGACATTTCCTCAACATAAGACATATTGACAATTTCTGTGAAACAGTGTTAATTGCTGCTTTTATACAAAAAGAAGGGGGTTTCCCTTTTAAGCGGTTTTAAGCGGTTTTTGAATATGATGTCAGCTTATTTAAAAGAAAAACCCACTTGTCACTATATTTAGACGTGAGGTCAGTACATTTCGTAACACCGAAAGTTCTGGATCATTCTGTTCGAACATATGAACGTAAGGGTTATTTTGATAACTCAGCGAGAAATCAAAGCGACATGATTGTGCTATTTCTTAAGATTTATTTGATTGTCGCCGAACTTTCTTCGCCGCCCCTGCTGAATGATGTGAGAAGAATACCAAATGAGTTTGTTCAGGCGATTGAAGAGACGTAGGAAATTAAAACGAGCTACGATTAACCCCCTGTTCTTGACAAAGACTGTCAAACGTTCGCAGGGTTTCGAACACAAATCTAAGCAAAGGTATCACTCTGGCATCTTAGGTGGGGTAAAAAAGCGACAGCAGCTTTAAACTGAACGTAAATTTAAGTGATATTGAAACTCCAACTCATTTTTTGGCCCGAAACTTTACGATTGTTGTTAAAACACATGCCATGTTTGAGAGGACCTGGGACTCCGGGAAAATTGGAAGGGGATCAGGGATATCGAGGATCGGGGATGGAGGAACACGCGCCACGAAGCATCCCCGACAAGGGTTTTTTACCCTTTTCTCATGACCCGTCACACAACGTCAGAGTGACAGTTACGCTATGTGTCACGCAATTTCACGCTTGTTGTCACACAATGCCATGTGTGACTGTCTCGCTTTTTTCGTTTTTTTTTTCAACTTAGAGAGGAAAATCGTGTTATGGAACCACATCTTGGCCTGAAATGGGGTAACCATCTTCATCACGAGTTGGGGGCATTATTTTTGAAACACAATTACGAGTGATAAATCGTATTTGTTTTATTTCGGGCGGTGTTGGCAGTTCAAAAAACCAATAACAAATAGCGTGCAAAGTTTCAATCATTTTGTTAGCGCACATAATTACTTTAAAAATCGACAACGGAGCGAATGTTTTTTCATACTTTTTAGAAATAGATGGCGGAATCTCCATGCAATGATCAGTGACCCAATCATCTATTATTTTTAATCTGTCAAGGAAAGTTTTTTCGTTGAAAGCTTCACCTCTGAGGTAGAACATGATCTCGTCAAAATTAGCGTGTTCAGTTTTTTGTTATATTTTCTAAAACTAGCTATTCCTTTGCAAATAAGACCAACCCTTGTTAAATTTGCAATGACGACGGGGTTCAGCGTAAAACCTCCAGCTACTGCGGCGCTGATAATTAATTTGCCAGCCGAAAGGTTGCAAGTTAGGTTTCTCCGCTGATAGTAACGGTAGAGTTTTTCATAGCCATAATGTTTTTTGTGGTAGTACGCATACAATTTTTTCAAAATTACAACCGTCTCTTTAGAAAGTGTCTGATCAATATGGTTGAAGTCGTATATGTTGAGCATTATGGTATATAATAACTGAAAATGTTTATGGCGCTCTGCATTCAATCAATAGTAACAGTTCCTCATCTTTCATAACCGAATCCAGTTCCACAGCCATAAGACCAAACGCCAGTTCTCTATTAATACGTATTGTCTGTAATTGAGTTGCTTTGGTTAAAGTGTAAGTTATTGATTGAGTTAAATGGTCACTGTGTTTTAATTTTTAAAAAAATAGGCGTATATTGGTCTTTGTGCTTGAAATAGAGCATTTTATAGTTAATATGCAGCTATGATCTAGAATGATTATCTTGTCACAACCATTTAATAAAAACGTGTTTCCATTGTTTGTATTCAAAATCCCATTTATGTAATGAACGGAACTACACAAACGATGCTCGTTTAAAGACAGATCTGTTTCCATTTTCATTTGTCCATTTGTTTATTACCTTTGATCAACGTTTGAAATTGTTTCTTTAACACCATAAGCGATTAGATGTCCAATTTTTATGAACGATGAATCACGGACCGTGCCGTGCAGGTCGAGGAATATGTATTGCGGGGGTGAGCTACCCCATCTGTGAAAGTGGATAACTGTTTTGGTGTACTTCTCGAATGTTTTGGTTGAATGATTAGAAATTGAAATCGTCGTGGCTTGTGGTGTTACACTCACCTCATTCATTTCTGGCTGAAACCATTCCACAACCATCGTGTAGTAACCGACCGGAAGTGGATGGAGGTTAAAACCGAGGCGTGACTGGTTCGGTGAGTCTTTTTCAAACAGGAGTTTCAGAAAGTAAGCTTTTTTATTTACTTGATGGGGAGACTCGCGAAAATCGTTGATCCACAAAACATCGATGTTGTTTTCACTCGAAGATTCATCAGCATCTTCCATCAAGTATCTGAAGGCGTCCTTTTTATTTGTCGAGGTAGTGATATGGGATTCATGAATTGTTTGACTGACAAGATCTGACAAAGATATTATTTTACTTTGAATAAAATCAACATTAACTGCTGATTTCAGATCCTTGCCATCGGTGTGTAAGTTGACAATTGTATTATTATTTAAGTTCAAGTCTCCAGTCATACTGTTAGTGCCATCAAATTTGAGAAACTTTTTTGTGTTACGTCATCAATTCTGTAGTTAACAAACTCGACACATGCGGCGTCTCTCCGGTTTGATGGAAGATCAAGATTGGTAATTAAATGATTTTTCATATCAATGTCAGCCGCTTTATCCATTTTTTTACAAGCTGATTATCGACATACTTTTTGTTTGTGGCTTGATCTACCTGTTCTGGGTCTTTTACGTTGCAGAGTGTATTATTATTCATATCAATACTTGCTTCCATTTTCCCACCTTCCTTTTTTGAAAGAAAGATATTTCTCGTGTCCTGATAGTTTATTACCTTTGACAGATCACCTTGGACAGGATAAGGATGGCTTTTTAATCACAAAATATCGTACTTATTTTGCATGTCAATATCAGCAGAACCGCTTGGCACTACCCTCAGGCCCAGGATCACCTTTGTCGCCTTTTGGGCCCTGCGGTCCATCTCGCCCTTGGGGGCCCTGTGAACCGGCCACCCCTTGGGGACCCTGGGGTCCATTTTGCCCTCGGGGTCCTTGTGGACCGGCCTCCCCTCGAGGACCCTTCTCCCCTCGGGGACCAATCGGACCTTGTGGTCCCGCGGGGCCTATACCACCCCTCGGCCCAGGAGGACCCACCGTTTCACTTGTCGTTTGGCTAGTTTCACCGATTCGGCTGTTAATATACCCCATTATATATCTTCATCGAAATTTTTCTTCATTAATTTTTGGGGCTTGTCATAGTAAAAGAAAGAATATTTTTCATCGGTGGCGCGATCCAACGTGTCATGATCAACACCCATCTCGTCCGCAATCCGTTTGTTTTCTCGTGGAAGAAATTTGAAAATACAAAAATGGCTGCAGTTATCCCAGATGTTTTTTGCACCTTGTAAAAGGTTTGAGTGAGGTAAATAACACAGCAGTTTCTATACCACCCGTTGATAAAATAATTCATGATGCTGTTTTGGTTGCTTTCACAAACGAGATCATCAAAAACAGCATTTTTTTGGTTGTCCACCGGTAGCTCCTCGAGTGGAATGATTTCATCACCGGGAGCCTCGATGACCTCGTAACCAACCTCGGGGTTGATTTATTTAGCAAAGCACTGCAAAAAAGCCGGGTATTTGCTTTGGTGCAGGTTCTTTGAAAAGAGGTAAATTTTATCATACTCTAACAACTGATAAAGCATATGCAGTAATGTGTTTGATTTGCCAGGATTACTAGGTCCACAAATCAGCATCTGGAAAACATTGGTTGGCATGCAAGGGTGGCCTTGCTCGTAGCTACTCTTGGAAAAACCTGGGTCATAATTTGGAATCTTCATTTTATTTTTGGTTTCTATATAATCACGCTGGAATTATTTCAATACAAAAGTGGCATCAGTTGGCTGAGGAAAAGTTGGCCGTCGATCACCAAACACAAGACATTCACCAAAAATTTAGAATGGACAAAATAAGCAAAGAATTTGGACAGCTTTCAGGGGAGGAGATTTTTGAACCTATTACAAAAAGGCTTGATGAAAAGAGCAGCACCACTGCGACACAGGTGGAGGAAAGTCCCGATTATGCAATGGATGAATTTGACAGAACCAACCCGTTTGGTGATGAATTCAACCCGGATGCCCCAACACCAGCCCCATCACCACCACCATCCCCCCAATACCAATAGGATGATGATAGTGGTGATTTTCCACCACCACCACACCAGTTCCAATATGATGATGGTGGTGATCTTCCATCATCATCCCAGCCACTCGAAGAAACATCCAAACGAAAAGAGTGGGCGAAGCCAGGACCGGTTGAGCCTGAATATTACCATGAACCAAACTTGTTGCGAACGGTCAATCAGCTGATCACAAAAATTCGGGGAAAAAATGATCCCAACTACAC
Organism: Siderastrea radians; assembly: GCA_964017195.1. Taxonomy (NCBI): domain Eukaryota; kingdom Metazoa; phylum Cnidaria; class Anthozoa; order Scleractinia; family Rhizangiidae; genus Siderastrea; species Siderastrea radians. Next base: position 26,384,175 of record OZ024900.1, on the reverse strand, counting down.
AGTAGGAGAATCGAAATTAGGTTTGCAAGGCAAAACCATTGCGGACCTCGAAAAATAAGAGATGGGATCTATGAAAAAAGAAAGGCAACCCAACCTCTATCGAAAAAACAGATGGAGGAGGGGAAGCGGAGCCTAAATCCTTCAACCCCACGCAAAAGTAAAGAATATCCTCCAACCTCCCTAGAAAAAAGTCGTGAGCCGAAGATCTGCTGATGAGCCTTCAGACGATGAAGAGGACTATTCTGAAGGAAGTGGCATCGTTAGTGAAGCTGACAAATTGATCAACCAACTTTATTTGAGCATTGGATCGATAAAAGCAGGAAACAGCTCAATAAAACTAAAAAATCAGGTATTGTCTCTGCTTGATTCACTAGTTGGACTCGGCACAATCGACAAAAGGCAAAAGAAAAAATTATTTCATAATTGTGTAGACCAATAATGACGTTTAATCTTCTGCTTGACTCGAGCCTCGCAAAACTACAGAGGGGCGGAGAACGGAATGTTTCACACGATTTCACAATAAAATTTCAACCTCCGATCCACTTGGGTTCAGGAAACTATAAAGCCGCGCTAAACAAACTTATCACAATGAGCTACTCTTGGTACAACATCGATGCCTCTTATGGTAACAACAAAATTCGCTGGAGAAAGAAAACTATAAAGTGGCAGACCTTGATTTTTCCAAACGGAATGTATGATTACTCTGACATCAACAGTTTTTTTCAGACCCAAACCGGTAAAGTGGACCCGAAAGACAAAGAAAGTGAATACATTTTTACTCTGTATTTCGGTATGACGATATTTCGGGTTGTCATTCTGATGCATGGAAATTATGAGCTTGACCTTTCTGAAGGCAAGTTTGCAGAATTGGTTGGTTATGAAAAAAAATATTTTGACGGGAAAAAAGAATTTTGTCGGAGCAATGGTCCCAGATATCACAAGAAGCGTTGATTGGGTGTTTCTCCACTGCGATCTGATCAGCCGGCGAGCAAACGATGTTCCAAGCGATGTCTTATACAGTTTTTGAACACCAGGGCTTCAAGTCAGTCATCCGTTTGAAAAAGAACCGTATCGGCTCGAGTGGCATGATTAATTCAATAAGGATTTGGGTGACAGACGGAAGAGGCAATCCCCTGGACCTCAACGGAATTGACGTTGCTGTCAGCATAATGGTTGAAAAAGAGTAAGTATTTTTGTTGTGTTTTATATACACCATGAATCACCCAATTGGGTGGACAAAAATTTTTGACGAAAACACCGGAAGGTATCGATATAAACACAAGGGGTCGGGCTTGATCCGTGACACTCTTATGGCCATTGGCAAAGCATTCAAAGGCACTGCAAAAAATGTGGTGAAGACAGCCGCCGACAAGGCTGCAAAAACAGTCGCTGAAAAAGCGGGGCAGAAAGTTGGTGAAATTTCTGTCGAAAAAGGGTCAAAACGAATTCAAGAAATATTTCGAAAGCGTAAGGTGTCACAGGATGCAAAAAAGAAGCTTAAAAACATTTTGCAAAACCAAGTGCCGAAAAAAACCTGTCTCCCACCATCTGCCGCCTTACGATTATTATTAATAATCCCACCATCTGCCGCCTTATTATTATTATTATTAAATCGTCTTTTGGCAAAGGAAATTTAATTGAAAAAATTTTTTCCCTTAGTATAACCGTCTGTGTTAAGATGGTCAGATCACAACCATATCTTGAGAAGACTGAATACGTTCAAGTAAATTTGGACACTCCACTTTCATTCCCAGGGAATAACCAAACGCAACAAAAGTCGGGCTACGCATTCACCGTAAAAGATCGGGACAATTTTTATGACTGGTTCAATGCTTATTTCCGCGTCGATTTTAAGTTTGAGGCCGTGGCAAATGGAGCAAACATTGGCGCTGACACCCAATCGGCTCCGATCAACGGTTCTTTTTCGTTGGTCAAAATATTGAATCTTAAATCAGCGGGGAAAAATCCGTACGAGGGCCGCGATATTCACAGGGTTATTTTTATCAAAACCCTGCTTGACTTTTCGGACGATTTTTCGAGAAGCGTGGCTAAGAAGCAATTTTGGTATCTTGACTTTGACGCCACCACAGTGACTGATGGCAATGCGACGAACGCCGGAATGCGGGCAAGGGCACTTCTGTCACATGAAGATGAGACAGTTCTAACTATTATCCCATTGAACCGATACTCCTTCTTCGAAGGTCTATCAGACAGGCTGCTGCCACCAATGAAACTTGAGTTTGAAATTGTTCTTCAAGACGACAGAGAATTGATTTTTCAAAACAATGGAACAGCTCGAAGGATTGTCGTACGTAGATTGGAGTTGTGGGTGCCACAATTACAGCTTACTGGCCAAGGACAAACCCTGGTCAATGAAAATTTCTTGCAACCAACCCAATGGAAATACTTGAAAGAAGTTTTGCATTCCTGCAGCCCCCGAAGGGATGCAAATGGCACGTGGTTGATTACACCTGCGGTAAAAAACCCGAAGCTTGTCTTCGTATTCCTTCAACAAACCCGGAAACAAAATTCTTATACGCAAAACCCTTATACCTTTGACACATTCAATATCGACGGTGATAACTCCGCAAGATTAGCCACTTGTCGCCTTCAGTACGGCACAAGCTTTTTCCCTGAGCTTGATTACGACCATGACTTTAAAATAGGAATTTTGAATAATTTAATCAATTTCAGATACAGAAAGAACGACTATAACACAGGCGTTCAGCTGCAGCTCGCCAACTTCTAGGAGTTATACCCAATTATCTACTTTGATCTACGAAACACCAAAGAAAGTGTGACAGGCGACGGGAAAAGCTCGAATTCCATTACAGACTGAATGAAGCCGCTAACGCTCAAGATTACACAATCTTTGCCGCAGTTTTGTATGAGGAAGAATTTGCGCTGAAGCAAATCGGGAATGAACTTGTCGTCGTCTAAAAAAATCTCTTTTAATATATACGCAAGATGGCTACAACTTATCATCCATATAAAATAGCGCTGACCGATGGTCAAAAAAAGAAACTACTAAAGGCTTATGTTTCGAAAACAGCTGTGGCTCTGGGGGTAAAACCGGAGCAAATTGGACGCGGCGACAAACTCCTTCTCACTGCTACTCAAATCTCACGAGTGAAAAAAACAGCCACGGCTCGGAAAGGGCTTGAGCTCAAATTAAGCCAGACCCAGATTCAAAATACTGCGCAACGTGATGGAAACTTGTTTTCTGCTGTGCTTGGCTCGGCACGACCTTTGATAAAGCCTGCCCTTATGGCGTTAGCAAGTGCTGGTTTGAGTTTCGGCGCTGAAAAATGCTGAAAAAAATATTTGGAAAGGGTTTTGGGTCGAGGGAAATTGAACTTTACAAACTTACCCAGATGATGAATCGTGCTCAGAAAAAGGAAGTGGAACGATGTCTTGTCGGACAAGGTGTTGTAAGGGGAGGCGCCGCACAATACGGTGGTTTCCTTGGTATGTTAGCGTCCATCGAAGTACCTTTGGCTATAGACTTAGTCAAAAAGATACTCGCGAAAGGCTTGCAAACTAAACCACCACGTCTACGACGCTCCCCCCGACCCGCACCTCCACCTCCAAAGGGAAGTGGAATGCAAGTGCAGCTCCCCACCTTTCTTCGGAACTTGGCATGATTATAAAAAAAATAGAGTTTAAAGACACGCCTCTTTCCAACATTGACCTTAGAAAATGGTGCGATTTTTGGGCATTCCCATCGAAGTTATTTTTAGCAGAATTGAACCGAAACCTCTGTTTCATTCCCTGTGCATTATCAACTTGGATGATTTTGGAAATTTGGGAACTCATTGGTGTGTTGTTGGCGTTCCAAAAATGGCACGTACGAGTATTTTGATTCATTTGGGCTTCCACCACCTTTAAGCAGATTAAGCAAATATATCAACAACCAACCGGGGCAACAAACGCGATTGCAATGCAACATAACGTGGACTATGATGTCTGTTCGAACGGAAACGAAAAATACGGTGAAAATGAACAAATTGCAAACACAAAGCCGACAAAAAATGGTAAAGGCTCTCGGCGCAGTTCCGTGGAAACAAAGGCAGTGGGGACATGCAGCAGCAAGGAACACAATTAATTTAAAACAAAAGTTGGGGTTGGGTTTGAAACAGAAATAGTGCTGCGCCATTCACCAAACTCCTGTTTTGCGCATCGTCTGGCTGCAAAGGATTTAGGAAGGTGATGAGAAATAGATTCCATAGTTTCTTTTTTGTAGGGCCAGACCTTAGAAGGGACCATTTCAAAATAATTATGCAGAAAGTAGGGATAGTTCACTGACTTGCCGGTTTTCGCCTGAAATTAGCAATAACATTTCCCAGAAAAGAGCCTTCCGAAGAGCCTGGCAGTCTGGACATTCACGACAGAACTCATTCATCATATTAACTAGGTGCACCTCGCATGAAGGACAATGATTAATCCTTGGCAGTTCATTAAACTTTTTTTCCACTATTTCTGAGGTCAGTTTGTAAAGGTCCACACCTCGCAAACAACCAAATACGTCGTCCATTTTTCCATTGTGTGATATACAATGAGCGCGCAAAGTTTCAAAAGGTTGTCAAAAATTTATTACAGCCCTTGAGGTTATTGGAAAGGGTTCGCAGCGATAAAAAAATTAGCCCAACCTGTGAGAGTCTCTGAAGATGTGGCTCGAAACTGGTTGGGGAAGTAAGCTCTTTGACAGGTTTACTGACCAGCGCTGCGGTACATTCCGAGACCGAAATTTGATGTGCCTTCTCCAAACAAAGTTCACCAAGCCGATCTTCCGTTTCTCCCACACGATCGCCCACCACGCTCCCGTAAAACTTTTAAGTACGCCCTCACAGTGGTAGATGTGGCCTCTCGTTTCAGAGGCCGAACCGTTGTCTACAAAAGAGGCCAGAGAAGTCGCTGCTGCTCTGGGACGGATTTATAGCCGGAGCCCTTTGAGTTGGCCAAAACTGCTTCAGGTAGATCCTGGTCGTGAGTTTATGGGCGCTGTGAATCAGCTGCTGAATAAGACGCAGTCGTGTGGATATTCACCGTGATCAAGCTATCGTTGAAAGATTCAACCACACCCTGGCTGAACGACTGTTTGGACACCAATATGGGGTTGAAATGCGCCTCCCAGACAACAAAAGATCGACTGAATGGGTGACACAATTGCCCGCTGTTATTTCAGCTTTAAATAAAAAAGTCACTCGACTGACCGGTAAGAAACCCGCTGAGGCCATCCCAAAAAACTGTTTCAGCGAATCCCTCGACCCCTTATTTGAGACCTCCCTTGCGGTGTACGTGTTCGCTATCTCTACCAACCCGGTGAACTTGAAGGTGGACGCCGAAGAGCAACCGACCCAATCTGGTCTTTGAAAGTTTACGAGATTGAAAAGATTATGATAAAACCGGACGCACCGGTTATCTGTTATTTGTTTGACGGTCCAAAACGCTGATTTGTCCGTGAAGAGCTGTTGGTTGTCCCTCCAAACACAGAGTTACCACCCGAGCAACTCTAAAGCTTCTTCGGCTGCAGCAATTACGGCAATTACAGCATCTGTAAATTTGAATGGGGGTTTATAACCGTAAGCTTTTGTATGAATATCATCTTCTATCCATCGCTTTGAATCAAATGGGGAAAGCGATATTTTGTTAACATAAATGCCGTAGATCTCATGCCTCTGGCTTCGAAGAATGTTCATTCCATGCCATAACTGCTTCTTACCAAAAAGCGTTTCCTTGTACTGTTCATGCATTATTTGTTTCTTTTTTATGCCCTTCGCTTTTTTTTATGTTTTTTTCGTCGCCCTTCAGGATCGAGTACAATTTTGATCTCAGACAGACGCACTCTGCTATGGGGGTTCCATTGCATTCGTCTTTCATTTTGCCTAAAACCTTTTTGTTGGCGTCTGAATAAAGTGGGTGCTCTTTCGGAAAATCGCTCGTGTCGTAAAGGTTTTTATTTGAGTTCATGTCCTCGTAAAAGTCTTCTGTTTCAATCTCAAGAAGGAGGCTGTCCGTGTCCGCGTACAAAAGCTCGCACCGGGGGCCGCATTTTTTTTTCAGCTCGTTGTAGAAAAAATCGTACATCAGGATCTTGCTGTTGTCAAGGATCGTCATACTGGTGTAGAGTGGTTTGTTCAGAAGCAGCTTGCTTTTGCGCATGTCGATCGCTACCAGGTCGTTTGAAAATATAACATGCCTTGAGTACAAAGGGCTTGCAACCAATTTCCTCATTTTGTCCGTCTTACTGCTGCGCACTATTCTTATGTCAACATGGCTGCGAAGGTTTTCCATGGTTTTGCCGAAAACAGAGTTGTTCATTAGCTCGTAAAAGTTCTTTTCGAAGTCGCTCTCCGCGTTTTTCCTAAACTATGTGTTCATCCGGATGTACGGCTCCATCCGGCATTCTTGTTCGAACTCCAACACCCTGCGCAGGCGCTTTAGTTTCATGCCCTGCTTAAGATAAGACTGCAAGTTTCGGTAATGCACTACATAGTTGTTTTTGTCTTGAAGAGTCAACAACAACTTGTTGCATTTTGGTGGTTTCAGATCCAAGTCTTTTATCAAACTCTTTTGGTAGTCCGACATCCATTCTTTTTTTACCTGCTTTTTCTCCGAAGCAAGGGGAAGCCTGTTGTGTTCTTCATGCAAATCCTGTGGATACTCAAGATCAACCTCAAGAATCCATCCATTCTCCACTGTCTCTTCTTTCTCCAGGATCTCCTCCTCTGTGGGCAAAACACGTTCCATTTGAAATTCTTTCTTGGAAGTGGCTTGCTCATTGCCCAGCCGTAGAGGTTGTTTGCATCCAGGTACACAATGTATTTATTCGGTTTGCAGGGGTCATAGTCCGGTACCAGTGTGTTGTTTGCCTTAAAGTATCTCTTGCTTACCATCGAAATTCCACCACGCATTCCCCTTTTCCACAAAGAGATACTTTTCAAGGTCTGTGTGCTCTTGGCACAGGTTTGGGAAGTTCTCAAAAACATCCGCCAGAAGTGCCACGTCCGTTTTCACATAAAGATCGTGGTAGTCGCCCAGCGTTTTGCATCCAAAAGCCTCCCAGACGGTTTGCGCTTGCGTGTACTCTTCGTCTGTTATGTCCTCGTCGTTCATCTTGCTGTAAAACTTCTCTTTGTCCGGCAACCTTGTCTCACTGAATCTCCCCCACGAGTCCATGTAGTCCCCTAAGGGTAGATCCCCTTTTTGTAAAGCAGTTCGCTGCCTTTTGCAATCGCTGATGTTATTTTCAATGCCTCTTTTGGCGTTGCGCTTACAAGTAAATCAAGGCTTCCTTGCAAAAAATTCAAGCTGTCAAAAAAACGCAGGCTTCCGGCAGAAAATGTTATGAATTTTTCCATGTTGTTCGCGAAGCATTTTACCTCTTTATCGAGTTGCGACATCTCTTGCATTAAATGGTGCGCGTCGTAGCCCCTAAGATTGTGAAATACAACAGGTATGGGGGTCGTTTTGGGGTTAATACGCAGTTTTACATTGCAATTGTTCAGCGCCGCACTGCGCTACCTACCCGTTATGTGGCAATGGTCTTTCACTGCGTCTCTGAAATTTTTCTGAAGTAAAGGGTTCCCACAGAACATACAATTTTTTCTGTTTCTTTTGCTTCACTCTGATCCTTTTTGTCTGTTAATCTTTTCAGCCTAAGAACCCCCTTAGCTGCATTTTTCTCCGCCTTCACCGCCTTCTATGCTCCAAACCGGTAAAGAGTCTAAGAAATCATCTTTTATCAAACTTTTGTTACAAATGTGGCAATCTGTTGCACTTTTTAATTTCTCCCAGTCTTCAGGCTCCATCACAGTCGGCTTTGGTGCGGACAAAATATCTCTTATTTTTACCTCTTCCTGCAGAATGTCTCTAAAAAACGTTCCCACAGCGTTTATCCCCCTGTTAACCCTTGGTCCTAAAACTTCACCGTCGCTTCTCACAACCGTGTAAGAATAACCACTTGCCTCGTGATGTTCTGTTTTCACGGTGTAGCTTTTCTCTTTATTTTCGTCCTCAAGTCCACAGAGAGGAATCTTTCTGACCAAAGCCTCAAAGTCAGCGTATATAACGTATATAACGTAAGGCGCCTTCATTTGTTTTAATGATTTTGAAATGCAACCATTTTGCCATATCAATCCTTGTCGGTCTGCCATTTAGGCCATTGCAATATTTTTTGTGGTTTTCCAGCAAATCCTCTCTTGAAAAGCCTGTTAAGAACCACAAGCAATAGTGTTTTGTATCGTGGTGTTTGCTCTGGTCGTAAAGTAGGGCACTTACTCTTTTCACAAAACAATAGTGCTGCTTTTCACCCGACTCAATCAACTTCAGGTTTATCCGCAGTGTGCATTTTTCTTTTTTGCTTATCCTGTGCACAATCACACAATCGTTTTCCCATCCAAAGACGTTTACCTCAAGCCTGTCAATCTGTTTTACTGGAGTTGGGAAAACAATACCACTCGAGTTTACCACCGTCGTTGACCGAGTAGGAACTTGGTCTGTTTGGATTTTTTCCTTCCGGTGGGGGAAACATAGCTGATCTAATAGCCCGCTTCAAACACTCCTTGTCCTCATTTTGCACGTTCATTATTGCTTTTTTGTTTTTCAGCTTTTTTGGAATTGGCAAATATGTTCCTCCGCGCAGTGGCTGAAAACGTGCGACATTCACGTAAACAAGCTCTATTTTTTCTACTTATAATCATCGTCAAAATATGGTTGTGGTGAAGCTGTGGTGAAGCAAACACGCCTGCCGCCGCCTGTGCCACCGCCTGTGCCACCGATACAAAAACCGGTTACAAAACCACCATTTTAGTATACTGCTCGCAAGCGAAAAGATCACACGTCAGCGATATCGCTCAACGAAATGAACTAGTTCCCCATACCACTTTGCCAGATTCATTGACAACCGGAAGGATCCAGCGTGCCAATATTCCTTACGATCTGAACTATCTTGATATTCTGCTCAAGAACTGCCAGTCACCGGGTTAATTCTCAGACACCATCATCATCGACTTGAGCTCCAAGGTCGGGAAATCACACTTGACAAACTGCGTACAAGTAACTACTGGATTCTTGGAAATTACATCTGAAAATCCGCTACCTGCCGTCACCTTGGCTATGCTCTGTAGGAGCAAAAGATGACAAACCTGTCAGAGGACAAGGACCCTAGACCATGAAGGAAGGAAGGAGAGGGGAAAAAAGGTATGGCGTTCATTTCAATTGCCCGTCATCACGCTCCATCCACCTGGATACAGCTAAGCTTTAATATCAAACCGTTGCGTTGCTTTCTCAGTGCCTGCAGACTGGCAGGCACTCAAGTTGCACCATCATCATCGACTTGAGCACCAAGGTCGGGAAATCACACTTTACAAACTCCGTACAAGTAACTACTGGATTCTTGGAAATTACATCTGCAAATCCGCTACCTGTCGTCACCTTGGCTATGCTCTGTATGAGCAAAAGATGACAAACCTGTCCACGGACAAGGACTCTAGACCATGAAGAAAGGAAGGAGAGGGGAAAAAAGGTATGGCGTTCATTTCAATTGCCAGTCATCACGCTCCATCCACCTGGATACAGCTAAAACTTTAATAACCGACACGTTTATCAAACCGTTGCGTTGCTTTCTCAGTGCCTGCAGACTGGCATCATGTTAGGCGAGCGGTGGCAATCTACGTGAGATTAAAGAACTGCTTAAGTGATATAACTTTGCAACTTTAAATCAGCAGCAAGACAAACGAACCGTCAAAGAAATACGTAGAGCCGAAAAGATCACTTCGCTTTTGTGCAACAGGCGGGGATGATGTGAACGGAAAGGTCACAAGGCAGCGAAATTGGTTAACGGAACAAACCAGTACATTTTACAGTTTAAACCCTTTTATTGACAATCATGGCCTTCTGCGCGTTAACAGAATAATCAAGCGTGCCAATATTCCTTACAATCCAAACTATCCTGATAGTCCGCTCAAGAAGAACCAATCATCGAGTTGGCTGTTAAACACCATCATCATCGAAACGAGCACCAAGGTCAAGCAATCAAACAAAACAAACTGCGATCAAGTAACTTCTAGATTAGTAGTGGCAGTTCTGTTGTTGTAAACTACATCTTCAAAAGTGTTAACTTTGGTAAGCTACCCAAAGCTCTGTCGTAGCAAAAGATGCCACACCGGAACGGGGTCGGAGTCCTTACACTATCAAGGAACGAAGGAGAGAGGTTAAAAGATATTGCGTCCTTCTCACTTGCCTGTCTTCACGCACCATCTACCTAGAAACAGCCCGTTGCATCGCCTTCTAAGTAGTGGCAGACTGGCATCATGTAATACGAACCGTGCAAATCTGCGTACTATTTAAGAATCGCCTTCACAGCCGTAAGAGTGACATTTCTTTGCGAGTCAAGAAAGCAGCACAACAGACCAAACCAAGTTCACCTTCCTATCCATAGATCTCATGAAGTCTTCAATAAGGAAATCAAGTTACTCCGCTGTTGTGCGACAGACTGGGATGACGTGATCGGAAAGGTCAAATGGCAGCTAAATCCTCAACGAAACAAACCAGTTCCACACACCATTTTCACAGATTCATTGACAACCATAGAGTCCTTCGAGTTAGTGGAAGGATAAGGCGTGCCAATATTCTTTTTATCTTAAGTATCCTGATAGTCTGCTCCGGAAGAGCCAATCATAGAGTTGTCAAGCACCAAAATCATCGAGTTAAGCACGAAGGTCGAGGAATCACACTTAACAAACTGCAATCAACTACTTACTAGATTGTTGCTGGTAGTTCCGTTGTTGAAAACCACATGTGGAAATGCCTTCCCGTTCGTAAGCTTTGCAATGCTCTGTCAGACCAAAAGATGGCAGACCTGCCCGAGGACAGAGTCGTTAGACTAACAAGGACGGAAGAAGAGAGCTGAAAAGATATGGCGTCCCTTTCACTTGCCTTTCATCACGTGCCATCCAGCTGGAAAGAGCTTACTCCCTAACTACTGACTCCTTCCTCTCCGCAAAGCGTCGCTTACACTGACACCATCATCATCGAGTTCAGCACCAACGTCGAGGCATCATACTAAAGAAACTGCGATCAAGTAACTAATGGATTAGTTACTTGATCGCTAGTATCGCTAGTTAGAATCGCTAGTTAGCTTCCGCAGTTCATATATATGAGTTTCATATATTCATAGTTTCATATATTCATAATTTTAACTAATGGATTATTAGTGGTTGTTCCGTAGTTGGAAACTATATCTGGAAATCCGACACCTGTCGTAAGCTTGGCGATCTTCTGTCAGAGGAGAACACAGTAAAACCTGCCCGAGGACAGAGTCCTTAGCCGATCAAAGAATGAGGTAGAGAGCTGAAAACCAATGGCCTGCTTTTCACTTGCCTGGCATGACGCGCCATTTACATGGAAAATACTTACGCCCTAGCGACCAATTCGTTTGTCAACACGTTGCGACGCTTTCTCAGTCGTTGCAGACTAGCCTAAAAGTAAAGCGACCGTGGGAATCTACATGAGGGTGAAGAATCGCATTTATAGCTTTGTAATTGAGATTTCCTTTCGAGACAAGATAGGAGCACGACAGACAAAACCGAGCTCACCCTCCCATCCATTCAACTCAGTCAAAAATTACTTGAAGCAGAAAACATAATCCCCAAGTTGTTGAAACATGAAGGCTTCAATGAGAAAATCAAGTTACTCTACTGCTCGGTGATAGACGGGGATGACGTGAACAAAAAAGGTACAAGTCAGTGAAATCGCTCAGCGAAATGAACCAGTTCCCCATACCACTTTGACAGATTCATTGACAACCATAGCCTCTAGCGCGTTGGCGGAAGGATCCAGCGTGCCACTTTTCCTTACTATCTGAACTATCTTGATATTCTGCTCAAGAAGTGCCAGTCACTGGGTTAATTCTCAGACACCATCATCATCGATTTGAGCACCAGGGTCGGGAAATCACACTTTACAAACTCCGTACAAGTAACTACTGGGTTCTTGGAAATTACATGTGTAAACCTGCTACCTGTCGCCACCTTGGCTGTGCTCCGAGGACAAGGACGCAAGACAATGAAGGAAGGAAAGAGAGGGCAGAAAAGGTATGGCGTTCATTTCAATTGCCAGTCATTACGCTCCATGCACCTGGATACAGCTAAAACTTTAACCACCGACTCGTTTATAAAAGCATTGTATTGTTTTTTCAGTCGCTGCAGACTGCCATCATGATAAGCGAGCCGTGGCAATCTACGTGAGATTAAAAAATTGCCTTCATAGCAGTATAAGTTATATCTTTGCAACTTTAAACCAGCAGCAAGACTAACGAAACCAAGCTCACCCTCCCATACACACATCCCGTCAAAGAAATACGTAAAGCCAAGAAGGTCACTTTGCTTCTGTGCAACATTCAGGGATGATGTGAACGGAAAGCTCACAAGGGAGAGAAATTGCTTAACGGAACAAACCAGTGCATTTTACAGTTTAAACCCTTTTATTGACAAACATCGCATTCTGCGCGTTAACAGAAGAAACAAGCGTGCCAATATTCCTTACAATCCAAACTATCCTGATATTCCGCTTAAGAAGAACAAATCATTGAGTTGGGTGTTAAACGCCATCATCATCGAAACGAGCACCAAGGTCGAGCAATCAAACGAAACAAACTGCGATCAAGTAACTTCTAGATTAGTGGTGGCAGTTCCGTTGTTGTAAACTACATCTTCAAAAGTGTTAACTTTGGTAAGCTAACCGAAGCGCTGCCGTAGCAAAAGATGCCAAACCGGAACGGGGCCGGAGTCCTTACACTATCAAGGAACGAAGGAGAGAGGTTAAAAGATCTTGCGTCCTTTTCACTTGCCTGTCTTCACGCACCATCTACCTAGAAACAAGCCGTTGCATCGCCTTCTAAGTAGTGGCGGACTGGCATCGTGTAAAACGAACCGTGCAAATCTGCGTACGATTTAAGAATCGCCTTCACAGCCGTATGAGTGAGATTTCTTTGCGAGTCAAGACAGCAGCACAACAGACCAAACCAAGCTCACTTTCTTATCCATAGATCTCATGAAGTCTTCAATAAGGAAATCAAGTTACTCCGCTCTTGTCCGACAGACTGGGATAACGTGATCGGAAAGGTCAAATGGCAGCTAAATCCTCGACGAAACAAACTAGTTCCATATACCATTTTCACAGATTCATTGACAGCAATAGAGTCCTTCGCGTTAGTGGAAGGATAAGGCGTGCCAATATTCTTTTTATCTCAAGTATCCTGATAGTCTGCTGAGGAAGAGCAAATCATAGAGTTGTCAAGCACCACAGTCATCGAGTTAAGCACGAAGGTCGAGGAATCACACTTAACAAACTGCAATCAACTACTTACTGGATTGTTGCTGGTAGTTTCGTTGTTGAAAACCACATGTGGAAATGCCTTCCCTGTCGTAAGCTTTGCAATGCTCTGTCAGACCAAAAGATGGCAGACCTACCCGAGGACAGAGTCGTTAGACTAACAAGGACGGAAGAAGAGAGCTGAAAAGATATGGCGTCCCTTTCACTTGCCTTTCATCACGTGCCATCCAGCTGGAAAGAGCTTACTCCCTAACTACTGACTCCTTCCTCTCCTCAAAGCGTCGCTTTCACTGACACCATCATCATCGAGTTCAGCACCAAGGTCGAGGCATCATACTAAAGAAACTGCGATCAAGTAACTAATGGATTAGTTACTTGATCGCTAGTATCGCTAGTTAGAATCGCTAGTTAGCTTCCGCAGTTCATATATATGAGTTTCATATATTCATAGTTTCATATATTCATAATTTTAACTAATGGATTATTAGTGGTTGTTCCGTAGTTGGAAACTATATCTGGAAATCCGACACCTGTCGTAAGCTTGGCAATCCTCTGTCAGAGGAGAACACAGTAAAACCTGCCCGAGGACAGAGTCCTCAGACGATCAACGAATGAGGTAGAAAGCTGAAAACCAATGGCCTGCTTTTCACTTGCCTGGCATGACGCGCCATTTACATGGAAAATACTTACGCCCTAGCGACCAATTCGTTTGTCAATACGTTGCGACGCTTTCTCAGTCGTTGCAGACTAGACTAAAAGTAAAGCGACCGTGGGAATCTACATGAGGTTGAAGAATCGCATTTATAGCTTTGTAATTGAGATTTCCTTTCGAGACAAGATAGCAGCACAACAGACAAAACCGAGCTCACCTTCCCATCCATTCAACTCAGTCAAAAATTATTTGAAGCAGAAAACATAATCCCCAAGTTGTTGAAACATGAAGGCTTCAATGAGGAAATCAAGTTACTCTACTGCTCGGCGATAGACGGGGATAACGTGAACGAAAAGGTTACAAGTCAGTGAAATCGCTCAGCGAAATGAACCAGTTCCCCATACCACTTTGACAGATTCATTGACAACCATACCCTCTAGCGCGTTGGCGGAAGGATCCAGCGTGCCAATTTTCCTTACTATCTGAACTATCTTGATATTCTGCTCAAGAAGTGCCAGTCACTGGGTTAATTCTCAGACACCATCATCATCGACTTGAGCACCAAGGTCGGGAAATCACACTTTACAAACTCCGTACAAGTAACTACTGGATTCTTGGAAATTACATCTGAAAATCCGCTACCTGTCGTCACCTTGGCTATGCTCTGTATGAGCAAAAGATGACAAACCTGTCCACGGACAAGGACTCTAGACCATGAAGAAAGGAAGGAGAGGGAAAAAAAGGTATGGCCTTCATTTCAATTGCCAGTCATCACGCTCCATCCACCTGGATACAGCTAAAACTTTAATAACCGAAACGTTTATCAAACCGTTGCGTTGCTTTCTCAGTGCCTGCAGACTGGCATCATGTTAGGCAAGCGGTGGCAATGTACGTGAGATTAAAGAACTGCTTAAGTGATATAACTTTGCAACTTTAAGTCAGCAGCAAGACAAACGAACCGTCAAAGAAATACGTAGAGCCGAAAAGATCACTTCGCTACTGTGCCACAGGCGGGGTTGATGTGAACGGAAAGGTCACAAGGCAGCGAAATTGCTTAACGGAACAAACCAGTACATTTTACAGTTTAAACCCTTTTATTGACAACCATGGCCTTCTGCGCGTTAACAGTAGAATCAAGCGTGCCAATATTCCTTACAATCCAAGCTATCCTGATAGTCCGCTCAAGAAGAACCAATCATCGAGTTGGGTGTTAAACACCATCATCATCGAAACGAGCACCAAGGTCAAGCAATCAAACAAAACAAACTGCGATCAAGTAACTTCTAGATTAGTGGTGGCATTTCCGTTGTTGTAAACTACATCTTCAAAAGTGTTAACTTTGGTAAGCTACCCGAAACTCTGTCGTAGCAAAAGATGCCAAACCGGAACGGGGTCGGAGTCCTTACACTATCAAGGAACGAAGGAGAGAGGTTAAAAGATATTGCGTCCTTCTCACTTGCCTGTCTTCACGCACCATCTACCTAGAAACAGCCCGTTGCATCGCCTTCTAAGTAGTGGCGGACTGGCATCATGTAGTACGAACCGTGCAAATCTGCGTACTATTTAAGAATCGCCTTTACAGCCGTAAGAGTGACATTTCTTTGCGAGTCAAGACAGCCGCACAACAGACCATACCAAGTTCACCTTCCTATCCAAAGATCTCATGAAGTCTTCAATAAGGAAATCAAATTACTCCGCTGTTGTGCGACAGACTGGGATGACGTGATCGGAAAGGTCAAATGGCAGCTAAATCCTCAACGAAACAAACCAGTTCCGCATACCATTTTGACAGATTCATTGAAAACAAAAGCATCATTCGAGTTACTGGAAGGATAAGGCGTGCTAGTATTCTTTTTATCTCAAGTATCTTGACATTCTGCTCAAGAAGAGCCAATCACTACGTTTATTGTCAGACAGCATAATTATCCATTTGAGCACCAGGATCGATGAATCACGCTTAAAAAACTGCGATCAAATAACTATTAGATTAATAGTGGTAGTTACCCGTCGTAAGCTAAGCGATGCTCTGTCAGGGTAAAAGATGGCAGACCTGCCCGGGAGAGAGAGTTCATGAACTATCATGGAAAGATGAAGAGAGCTAAAAAGATCTGTCGTCCTTTTAGGTTGCCTGGCATCACGCACCTCTTACCTCAAAACAGCTCATGGCCTAACCACAGACTCAAAGTGAGACAAAAAATTTGGACGAGAAAAGAGGCCAAAATAGGAGTTCTGCGACACTTTTATAACATTTTTACAGTGGGCAGCTTTGGGTGGGCGGTGCAAAAGAGGAAAAAGGGTGGGCCAACACAGGAACCGTAAAGTATGATCTTGGTTGTTTGTTTGGTCAAAATACGGTTGTGGTAAAGCTGTGGGGAAGCAAACACGCCTGCCACCGCCTGTGCCACCGCCTGTGCCACCGCCTGTGCCACCGCCTGTGCCACTGACACAGAAACCGGTTCCTGTGCCACCGATACAAAAACCGGTTACAAAACCCCCATTTTAGTATACTGCTCGCGAGCGAAAAGATCACAAGTCAGCGATATCGCTCAACAAAATGAACTAGTTCCCCATACCACTTTGTCAGATTCATTGACAACCGGAAGGATCCAGCGTGCCAGTATTCCTTACGATCTGAACTATCTTGATATTCTGCTCAAGAACTGCCAGTCACTGGGTTAATTCTCAGACAGTATCATCATCAACTTGAGCTCCAAGGTCGGGAAATCACACTTAACAGACGGCGAACAAGTAACTACTGAATTCTTGGAAATTACATCTGAAAATCTGCTACCTGTCGCCACCTTGGCTGTGCTCCGAGGACAAGGACGCAAGACAATGAAGGAAGGAAAGAGAGGGCAGAAAAGGTATGGCGTTCATTTCAATTGCCAGTTATTACGCTCCATGCACCTGGATACAGCTAAAACTTTAACCACCGACTCGTTTATAAAAGCGTTGTATTGCTTTTTCAGTCGCTGCAGACTGCCATCATGATAAGCGAGCCGTGGCAATCTACGTGAGATTAAAGAATTGCCTTCATAGCAGTATAAGTTATATATCTTTGCAACTTTAAAACAGCAGCAAGACTAACGAAACCAAGCTCACCCTCCCATACACACATCCCGTCAAAGAAATACGTAAAGCCAAAAAGGTCACTTCGCTTCCGTGCAACATTCGGGGATGATGTGAACGGAAAGCTCACAAGGGAGCGAAATTGCTTAACGGAACAAACCAGTGCATTTTACAGTTTAAACCCTTTTATTGACAAACATCGCATTCTGCGCGTTAACAGAAGAAACAAGCGTGCCAATATTCCTTACAATCCAAACTATCCTGATATTCCGCTTAAGAAGAACCAATCAGTGAGTTGGCTGTTAAACACCATCATCATCGAAACGAGCACCAAGGTCGAGCAATCAAACGAAACAAACTGCGATCAAATAACTTCTAGATTAGTGGTGGCAGTTCCGTTGTTGTAAACTACATCTTTTAAAGTGTTAACTTTGGTAAGCTAACCGAAGCGTTGCCGTAGCAAAAGATGCCAAACCGGAACGGGGTCGGAGTCCTTACACTATCAAGGAACGAAGGAGAGAGGTTAAAAGATATTGCGTCCTTTACACTTGCCTGTTTTCACGCACCATCTACCTAGAAACAAGCCGTTGCATCGCCTTCTAAGTAGTGGCGGACTGGCATCGTGTAAAACGAACCGTGCAAATCTGCGTACGATTTAAGAATCGCCTTCACAGCCGTATGAGTGAGATTTCCTTGCGACTCAAGACAGCAGCACAACAGACCAAACCAAGCTCACTTTCCTATCCATAGATCTCATGAAGTCTTCAATAAGGAAATCAAGTTACTCCGCTGTTGTCCGACAGACTGGGATAACGTGATCGGAAGGGTCAAATTGCAGCTAAATCCTCAACGAAACAAACCAGTTCCACATACCATTTTGACAGATTCATTGACAACCATAGAGTCCTTCGAGTTAGTGGAAGGATAAGGCGTGCCAATATTCTTTTTATCTCAAATATCCTGATAGTCTTCTCAGGAAGAGCCAATCATAGAGTTGTCAAGCACCACAATCATCGAGTTAAGCACGAAGGTCGAGGAATCACACTTAACAAACTGCAATCAACTACTTACTGGATTGTTGCTGGTAGTTCCGTGGTTAAAAACTACATGTGGAAATGCCTTCCCTGTCGTAAGCTTTGCAATGCTCTGTCAGACCAAAAGATGGCAGACCTACCCGAGGACAGAGTTGTTAGACTAACAAGGACGGAAGAAGAGAGCTGAAAAGATATGGCGTCCCTTTCACTTGCCTTTCATCACGTGCCATCCAGCTGGAAAGAGCTTACTCCCTAACTACTGACTCCTTCCTCTCCGCAAAGCGTCGCTTTCACTGACACCATCATCATCGAGTTCAGCACAAGGTCGAGGCATCATACTAAAGAAACTGCGATCAAGTAACTAATGGATTAGTTACTTGATCGCTAATATCGCTAGTTAGAATCGCTAGTTAGCTTCCGCAGTTCATATATATGAGTTTCAGATATTCATAGTTTCATATATTCATAATTTTAACTAATGGATTATTAGTGGTTGTTCCGTAGTTGGAAACTATATCTGGAAATCCGACACCTGTCGTAAGCTTGGCGATCCTCTGTTAGAGGAGAACACGGTAAAACCTGCCCGAGGACAGAGTCCTTAGACGATCAAAGAATGAGGTAGAGAGCTGAAAACCAATGGCCTCCTTTTCACTTGCCTGGCATGACGCGCTATTTACATGGAAAATACTTACGCCCTAGCGACCAATTCGTTTGTCAACACGTTGCGACGCTTTCTTAGTCGTTGCGGACTAGACTTCGTGTAAGGCGATCGTGGGAATCTACATGAGGTTGAAGAATCGCATTTATAGCTCTGTAATTGAGATTTCCTTGCGAGAGAAGATAGCAGCACAACAGACAAAACCGAGCTCAGTCAAAAATTACTTGAAGCAGAAAACATAATCCCCAAGTTGTTGAAACATGAAGGCTTCAATGAGGAAATCAAGTTACTCTACTGCTCGGCGATAGACGGGGATGACGTGAACGAAAAGGTTACAAGTCAGTGAAATCGCTCAGCGAAATGAACCGGTTCCCCTTACCACTTTGACAGATTCATTGACAACCATAGCCTCTAGCGCGTTGGCGGAAGGATCCAGCGTGCCGATTTTCCTTACGATCTGAACTATCTCGATATTCTGCTCAAGAAGTGCCAGAGACTGGGTTAATTCTCAGACACCATCATCATCGACTTGAGCACCAAGGTCGGGAAATCACACTTTACAAACTCCGTACAAGTAACTACTGGATTCTTGGAAATTACATCTGAAAATCCGCCGCCTGTCGTCACCTTGGCTATGCTCTGTATGAGCAAAAGATGACAAACCTGTCCGAGGACAAGGACTCTAGACCATGAAGAAAGGAAGGAGAGGGGAAAAAGGTATGGCCTTCATTTCAATTGCCAGTCATCACGCTCCATCCACCTGGATACAGCTAAAACTTTAATAAACGACACGTTTATCAAAGCGTTGCGTTGCTTTCTCAGTGCCTGCAGACTGGCATCATGTTAGACGAGCTGTGGCAATCTACGTGAGATTAAAGAACTGCTTAAGTGATATAACTTTGCAACTTTAAATCAGCAGCAAGACAAACGAACCGTCAAAGAAATACGTAGAGCCGAAAAGATCACTTCGCTGCTGTGCAACAGGCGGGGATGATGTGAACGGAAAGGTCACAAGGCAGCGAAATTGCTTAACGGAACAAACCAGTACATTTTACAGTTTAAACCGTTTTGTTGACAACCATGGCCTTCTACGCGTTAACAGAAGAATCAAGCGTGCCAGTATTCCTTACAATCCAAACTATCCTGATAGTCCGCTCAAGAAGAACCAATCATCGAGTTGGCTGTTAAACACCATCATCATCGAAACGAGCACCAAGGTCAAGCAATCAAACAAAACAAACTGTGATCAAGTAACTTCTAGATTAGTGGTGGCAGTTCCGTTGTTGTAAACTACATCTTCAAAAGTGTTAACTTTGGTAAGTTACCCGAAGCTCTGTCGTAGCAAAAGATGCCAAACCGGAACGGAGTCGGAGTCCTTACACTATCAAGGAACGAAGTAGAAAGGGTTAAAAGATATTGCGTCCTTCTCACTTGCCTGTCTTCACGCACCATCTAACTAGAAACAGCCCGTTGCATCGCCTTCTAAGTAGTGGTGGACTGGCATCATGTAATAGGAACTGTGCAAATCTGCGTACTATTTAAGAATCGCCTTTACAGCTGTATGAGTGAGATTTCTTTGCGAGTCAAGACAGAAGCACAACAGACCAAACCAAGTTCACCTTCCTATCCATAGATCTCATGGAGCCTTCAATAAGGAAATCAAATTACTCCGCTGTTGTGCGACAGACTGGGATGACGTGATCGGAAAGGTCAAATGGCAGCTAAATCCTCAACGAAACAAACCAGTTCCGCATACCATTTTGACAGATTCCCTGAAAACAAAAGCATCAACCGAGTTAGTGAAAGGATAAGGCGTGCTAATATTCTTTTTATCTCAAGTGTCTTGACATTCTGTCCAAGAAGAGCCAACCACTGCGTTTATTGTGGGACACCATAATTATCCATTTGAGAACCAGGATCGATGAATCACACTTAAAAAACTGCGATCAAAGTACTAGATTATTAGTGGTAGTTACCTGTCGTAAGCTAAGCGATGCTCTGTCAGGGTAAAAGATGGCAGACCTGCCCGGGGAGAGAGAGTTCATGAACTATCATGGAAAGATGAAGAGAGCTAAAAAGATCTGTCGTCCTTTTTGCTTGCCTGGCATCACGCACCACTTACCTGAAAACAGCTCATGGCCTAACCACAGACTCCTTTATCAACCTGTTGCGTCGCCTTCTCAGCAATCGCAGACTGGCATCGTATAAAACGAGCCGTGCAAATCTGCGTACGATTGAAGAATCGCGTTTACATTCGTATAGGTAAAATTTCCTTGCGAGCCAAGACAGCAGCAAAACAGACGAAACCAAGCTCACCTTCTCATTCATAGATCTTATGAAGCCTTTATTACGGAAATCAAGTTACCCGCTGTTGTGCGGCAGACTGGGATGACGTGAATGGAAAAGTCAAGTGGCAGCGAAATCGCTCAACGAAACAAACCAGCTCATTTTATCGTTTTGACACTTTTATTGAAAACTGTGGCATTCTGCACGTTAACGGAAGGATAAAGCGTACCAATATTTTTAACGATCTAACGCAGTTACCACTTACTCGTTTATCAACGAGTTGCATTGCTTTCTCAGTCGTTGCAGACTAACTTCCTAAGAGGCGAGCCGTGGCAACAGCTGTATCAGTGAAATGTCTTTGCAAGTCAAGACAGGAGCACAACAGACGAAACCAGGCTCTCATTCCCATCCATAAATCTCATGAAATGTTCAATCAAGAAATCAAGAAATCAAGAAATCAAGAAATCAAGAAATCAAGTTACTCCGCTTCTGTGCGAAAAGCGGGGAATATGTAACTGGAAAGGTTACAAGGTAGCAAAATCGCTCAATAAAACAAACCTGTTCCTTTCACCGTTTTGACAAATCTATTGACAACGATAGAAACCTGCACGCTAGCGAAAGGATCAAGCGTGCCAATATTCCTTACGAACTGAAGTATCCTGCTATTCTGCTCATGAAGAGCAATCACAGAGTTGCTTGTTAAACACCATAGTCATCGAGTTAAGCACGAAGGTCGAGGAATCACACTTAACAAACTGCAATCAACTATTTACTGGTTTTTGGTGGTAGTTCCGTTGTTAAAAACTACATGTGGAAATCCCTTCCCTGTGGTAAGCTTTGTAATGCTCTGTCAGAGCAAAAGATGGCGGACCTGCCCAAGGACAGAGTCCTTAGACTAAGAAAGACGGAAGAAGAGAGCTGAAAAGATATGGCGTCCCTTTCACTTGCCTGGCATCACGCGCCATGGCCCGAGGAGAGAGTTCATGGGCAATCATGGAAAGATGAATAGAGCTAAAAAGATATGTCGTCCTTTTCGCTTGCCTGGCATCACGCACCACTTACCTGAAAACAGCTCATGGCCTAACCACAGACTCCTTTATCAACCCGTTGCGTTGTGTTTTCAGTAATCGTAGACTGGCATCGTGAAAAACGAGCTGCGCAAAGCTGCGTACGATTGAAGAATCGCCCTTACAGGCGGATAAGTAAGATGTCCGGGCTAGTCAACACAGCAACAAAAAAGACGAAACGAAGCTCACCTTTCCATTCATAGATCTCATGAAGTATTTAATCCTGAAATCAAGTGACTCTGATGATGACAGACTGGGATGACGTGAACGGAAAGGTGAAATGGCAGCGAAATCCCCCAACGAAACAAACCAGCTCCCTTTACCGTTTTGACCCTTTTATTGACAACCTTGGCATTCTGCTTGTTAACGGAAGGATAAAGCGTGCCAACATTTCTTACGATCTAATGCAGTAACCAGTGACTCGTTAATCAATGAGTTCCATGAATTTCTCGGTCGTTGCAAACTAACCTCGTATAAAGCAAGCCTTGGCAAACTGCGTACGATTGAAAGATAGCTTTCAAAGCTGTATTAATGAGAAGTCTTTGCAAGTCAAGATAGGACTACAACAGACGAAACCAGGCTCACCTTGGGATCCATAGACCTCATTAAGTCTTGAATAAAGATATTTCCGCTTCTGTGCGACAAGCGGGGACTACGTGATGGGAAAGGTCACATGGCAGCAAGACCGCTCAACAAAACAAACCTGTTCCTTTTACTTTTGTGAGAGATTTATTCACATCCATAGAATCCCTCACGCTAGCGAAAGGATCAAGCGTGCCAATATTCCTTATGATCTGAAGGATCCTGATATTCTGCTCAAGAAGAGCCAATCACAGAGTTGCTTATCAAACACCATAGTCATCAAGTTATGCACCAAGGTCGAGGAATCACACTTAACAAGCTGCAATCAAATAACTACTGGGTTATTGGTGGAAGTTCCGTTGTTAAAAACTACGTGTGGAAATCCGTTACCTGTCGTAAGCTTGGCGATGCTCTGTCAGACTAACAGATGGTAGACCTGCCTGACGACAGGGTCCTTAGACTGTCAAGGACGGAAGAAGACAGCCGAAAAGGTATGGCGTCCTTTTCACTTGCCTGGCATCACGCGCCATCCACCTCTAAAAAGCTTACGCCCTGACTACTGACTCCTTCATCAACGCAAAGCGTCGCTTTCACTGACACCATCATCATCGAGTTAAGCACCAAGGTCGAGGCATCACAATAAGGAAACTGCGATCAAGTAAATACTGGATTATTGCTGGTTGTTCCGTTGTTGGAATCTTCATCTGGAAATCCGTTACCTGTCGTAAGCTTGGCGATGCTCTGTCAGAGGAAAACATTCAGACCTGCCCGAGAACAGAGTCTTTAGACCATCAAAGAAGGAGGAAGAGAGCTGAAAACCTATGCCATTTTCTTGAAAAAGCTAACGCCCTAACGACCGACTCGTTTAGCAATGCATTGCCACGCTTTCTCTTTCTGAGTCGTCTGCGAATCACACTTAAGAAACTGCGAATCAGTAACTACTAGATTCTTGGTGGTAGTTCCTTTGTTGGAAACTACATCTGAAGCAGAGATGAAAAAGATATGGTGTTCGTTTCACTTGCCCGTCATTACGCTCCATCCACCTGGATACAGCTAATAGCTTAACCACCGACTCGTTTATCAAAGCGTTGCCCCGCTTTCTCAGTCGCCGTAGACTGGCATCATGTTAAGCAAGCTGTGCAACAGGTGGGGATGATGCGAGCGGAAAGGTCAGAAGGCAGCGAAATTGCTTAACGGAATAATCAGTACTATATAAAGTTTAAACCTATTTATTAAAAACCTTGGCATTGTGGGCGTTGGGGGATGGATGAAGCGTGCCAATATTCTTTACACTCTAAGGTGTCCTCTCTGGAGAAGAAAAGCCAATCACTGAGTTCGTTGTCTGACATCATTATCATCAACTTGAACAATAAGGTGAAGGAATCATACGAAACAAACTGCCATCAAGTAACTACTGGATTATTGGTGGTAGTTCCGTTAATGGAAACTATATCTGGAAATCAGTTAACTTTGTTAAGCTTGGCAATGCTCTGTCAGACTGAGGACAGAGTCGTCAGACCATCAAGGAAGGAAGGAGAGAACTTTAAAGGAATGGCATCCGTTTTAGTTGTCTTGTATCACGCGCCATCCTTTTAGAAACAACTAACGCCCTAAGCATTGACTCGTTTATCAACACTTTGCAACGCTTTCTCAGTTGTCACGGACTGGCGTCGTGTAAAATGAGCCGTGGCAATCTGCTTGTGATTGAAGAATCACCTTCACAGCCGTATAAGTGAGATGTCGCTGTGAGTCAAGACAGCAGCATAAGAGACCAAAGGGAGCTCAACTTTCCGTCCTTTCATCTTAGTCAAAGAAGTACGTGAGGCCGAATCCTTAATACCCAAGTTGTTGCAACATGAAGACTCTAATAAGGAAATAAAGTTACTCCGCTGCTCGGCGATAGATGGTGATGACGCGAACGGAAAGGTCACAAGGCAACGAAATCGCTCAACGAAACAAAGCAGCTCCCTTTACCGGTTTTACAGATTTATTGACATCCATAAGATCCTGTGCGTAGGCGGAAGGATCAAGTGTCCCAATATTCCTTACGATGTTAAGTATCCTGATATTCTTCTCAAGAAGAGCAAAACACTGAGTTGGTTGTCAGACACAATCATCATCGAGTTGAGCATCAAAGTCGAGGAATTACAACTAACAAACTGCCATCAAGTAACTACTGAATTATTGGTGGTACTTCCGTTCTCGAAAACTACATCTAAAAATCCCTTTTCTCTCGTAAGCTTGGCGATGCTCTGTCGGACTAAAAGATGACAGGCCTGCCGAAGGACAGGGGCCTTAGACTATCAAGGAAGGAAGGAGAAAGCTGAAAAGATATGAAGTCCTTTTCACTTGCCTAGTATTACTCACCATTCACCTACGATTTCTCATTCGTCGCGGACTGGCAGCGAGTAAAGCGATCTGTTGCAATCTGCGTAAGACTGAAGAAACTTCTTCATAGCCGTATAAAATGCAGCCCAACAGACGAAACCGAGCTCACCTTCCCAATCCATTTATTTCAGTCAAAGAATTACGTGAAGCCAAAAACTTAATCCTCAAGTTGTTGGAACGTGAAGTCTTCAATGGGGAAATCAAGTTACATCGCTCCTGCGTGACAGACGGGAATGACGTGAACGCAACGGTCGCAAAGCCGCAAAATCGCTCAACGAAACAAACCAGTCCCTCTACAGTTTCCAGAGATGTATTGACAACCATAGCAATCTGCGCGTTGGCGAAAGGATCAAGCTTGACAATACTCCTTGCGATCTGAACTATCCTGATATTCTGCTCAAGAAGAGCCAATCACTGATTTCGTTGTGTGACACCATTATCATCGAGTTGAGTACCAAGGTCGAGGAATGATACTGAAGAAACTGCGATCAAGTAAGTACTGGATTATTTGTGGAAGTTCCGTTGTTGAAACCACTTCTGGAAATCCGTTACCTTTTGTAAGCCTTGCGATGCTCTGTCAGACTAAGAGGTAGCAGACCTGCCCAAGGACAGAGTCCATAGACTATCAAGGAAAGAAGAAGAGAGCTGAAAAGATATCCCGTCCTTTTCACTTGCCTCGCATCACGCGCCATTTACCTGGGAACAGCTTACACCCTAACCACCGATTCCATCATCAACCAGTTGCTTCGCCTTCTCGGTAGTTATAGACTGGCATCGTGTAAAACGAGGCGTGCAAACCTGCGCACGACGAAGAATGGCCTTCACAGTGAGATGTGTCTGCGAGTCAAGACAGCAGCACAAGAGACGAAACCAAGCTCATCTTTCCAGAAATAGATCTTATGAAGTTCTCGATTTCTAAGGAAATCCATTACTCCGCTGTTGTGCGACAGAAAGGGATGACATGAACGGAAAGCTCACAAGGCAGCGAAATCGCTGAACGGAACAAACCAGGTCCCTTTACCGTTTTGCTACATTTGGTAACAACCGTGGCATCCTGCGCATTGGTGGAAGGATGAAGCGTGCAAGTTACTCCGCTCCTGCGTAACAGACGGGGATGACGTGAACGGAATGGTCACAAGGCAGCGAAATCGCTCAACGAAACAAACCAGTTCCCTTTACCGTTTCACAGATTTATTTACAACTATAGCATCCTGCGCGTTGGCGGAAGCTTGCCAATATTGCTTACGATCTGAAGTATCCTAATATTCTCCTCACGAAGAGCCACTCACTGATTTCGTTGTCTGACACCATTATCATTGAGTTGAGTACCAAGGTCGAGGAATGATACTAAAGAGACTGCGATCAAGTAACTACTGGATTATTGGGGGTAGCTCCATTGTTGAAAACTACATCTGGAAATCCGTTACCTGTCGTAAGCTTGGCGATGCTCTGTTAGAGCAAAAGATGACAGACCTGCTCGAGGACTGAGTCGTTAGACCATCAAGAAAGGAAGGAGAGAGCTGAAAAGCTATGACCTCCTTTTCAGTTGCCTTGCATCACGCGCCATCCTGCTGGATACAGCTAATGCTGTTATCACCGACTCGCTTACCAACAAGTTGCATCGCTCTCTCGGTCGTCGCCAACCAGCATTGTGTGAAGGGAGCCGTGGGAATCTAGGTACGATTGAAGAATGGCCTTTACAGATGTATTGGTGAGATGTCTTTGCGAGTCAAGACAGTAGCGCAACAGACGAAACCAAGCTCATCTTCCTATTCATACATCTTAGTCAACGGACTGCGACGCTTTCTCAGTTGTCGCGGACTGGCATTGTGTAAAGGAAGCCGTTGGAATCTGCGTACGATTGAAGAATCACCTTCACAGCCGTATTACTGAGATGTCTTTACGCATCAAGACAGCAGCACAACAGATAAAACCCAGCTTACCTTGCAACATGAATTCTTTAATAAGGAAATCAACCTACTCCGCTGCTGTGCAACAGACGGGATGGTGCAAATGGAAAGGTCAAAGGGCAGCAAAATCGCTTAACGGAACAAACCAGTGCATTTTACAGTTTAAACCACTCTATTGACAACCATGGCATCCTGCGCGTTTGCAGAAGGATCAAGCGTTCCAATATTCCTTACGATCTAAACTATCCTGATATTCCGCTTAAGAAAAGCCAGTCACTAAGATGGTTGTTAGACGCCATCATCATCGAAACGAGCTCCAAGGTCGAGCAATCACACTAAACATACTGCAATCAAGTTAACTGCTGGAATAGTGCTTGCAGTTCCGTTGTTGGAAACTACATCTCGAAATGTGTTACCTGTGGTAACCCACTCAATTCTTTGTCAGAGCAAAAGATGCCAATCTTGCCCGGGGACAGAGTCGTTAGACCATCAAGGAAGGAAGGAGAGAGGTGAAAAGATATAGCGTCCTTTTCACTTGTCTGGCATCACGCCATCCAGATGGGAACAGGTAACGCCCTAACCATCGACGTTTTTATCAACCCGTTGCGTCGCCTTTTCAGTAGTCGCGGACTGGCATCGTGTAAAACAAGCCGTGCAAAACTGCGTACGATTAAAGAATCACCTTCACAGACGTATAAGTGAGATGTCTTTCCGAGTCAAGACAGCAGCAGACAAAACCAAGCTCACCTTCCTATCAATAGAAAGGTCAAGTCTTCAATAAGGAAATCAAGTTACTCTGCTGTCGTGCGACAGACGAGGATGACGTGAACGAAAAGGTCAGAAGGCAGCAAAATCGCTAAACGAAACAAACCAGCTACTTTTACCGTTTTGACACATTTATTAACAACTGTGCCATCCTGCACGTTGGCGGAAGGATAAAGCATGCCAATATTCCTGTTGATCTGAAGTATCCTGAGATGATTGTAATATTATCACCCTCCTTACCGTATATAACTCCCTTATTGTTGTGTTTACTGGATGGAAGGAATTTTAGCTCTGACTAGAAAGTCTTTGAGCGATTTCTCCTTCTTGTAAGGGACAATAGGGGTGTTAGGAAATATTGTGGCAAGTTTAAAATTGTCTGTAATAAGGTGCCAGTGTTTCATTAGAATCTTTTTTTCAGATTCGGCGAAGCCGGGTTGTATGTCGTAACAAAAGGAAAAAGGTTTTTAGATGTTTTAGGTTTAGTTTGTAAAGCCGCTTTTCTTGATGAGAAATCGATGTCAGTCATAATAGATTCAATGAATTTAAGAAGACAGCCTCGATCGAGTAAACAGGATTGAAAATCTCGTTTCATTGATTAGAAGTTTTCTTTGACTACGTTAGTTCTCAACAGACGCAATGTTTCTCCTTTGATAAAACCCTTCTTAACGCTGAGAAGAGAAATGAGTATATTGGAAAGTTTCTGTGGGCTTAAAATGACATTTCGCATTTAAATTTGATGGTTGGGTGCAAATTGTTTGTAAAGCTAACAAAATCATTGATTTCTTGTTCGCTAATAGTCCACACTGAGAAAATGTCATCTATAAAACGTTTCCAGAAAGTAGGTTTGAAGGGCTTGTGGTGAGTAAGTTGTTTTTCAATGTGAGCCATAAAAATGACTGCGAAGGCTACTGCCATTTAGTACCCATTGCTATTCCGTGTGTCTGCAAATAGTGTTTGCCATTGAATTGGAAGGAGTTTTCTTTAAGAATCAGTCTCATGAGTTCCCCAAGAGTTGAAGTGGGTATGGGTGATTTAGACTGATAATGCTCTTCATAGTATTGGCAAATGACTTTAATCCCTTCTTCTTGAGGGACATTAGTGTAAAGTGAGCAGATATCAAGTATAGCAAGAATTGCTCTGTCTGGAATTTTCGTTTTTTCAATTAAGTTGATAAAGAGCGTAGTGTCTTTGATGTACGACTCTTGTTTCTTAGCAATAGGCTGTAAAAGCGAGTCAACAAAACTTGATATACGTTCTGCTGGGCTGCCACTGCCGGAGACGATAGGTCTGCCAACTGGTATAGGCCTGTGTATTTTGGTCAGCGTGTAAAATTCCGGTATTCTAGGCGGGTTTCGGCCTTGGTCTAATCACTTGTGAGTCATAGCGTCAATATGTTTCTCTTTGAGAAGTGTGTTGACAATAGCTTTAACTTTGGTTGTCGTGGAGGATGCTATAGGTTCAGAGAGAGGGATATAAAATTACTCACTGGAAACTTGTTCGTTGCCCTCTTTGATTTTGTCAAAAGTACCCATGACAACAGTGGTAGTCCCCTTGTCGGCTCGTTTAAGGTTAACTCGTTTGTTTGCACGAAGCGTGTTCAGCGTTTGTCTCTGCTTTGCTGTAAGGTTGTCTTTAGTATCGGAAAAGACAACTGAAGCAATCTCATGTTTAGTGCGTTCCACGTAGCTTTCTAGTGGCACTGAGGGTTGCGGTGGTGGCTGCCAACTAGATTTGACATGGAACGGGTGACAATATTACAATCATTTGCTTTACAACAACTACACCGCCACCATACGAAGCAGACTTCACTATCTGGTTAACAGAATTAAACTTTTAGCCGCTAAAATTGTTCGTATTCTGCGACATCAGTTCTAAAGAGTTTTATCATCCGTTTTTAAGACTTTTTTGCGATTTTTTGCGACCATCAATAAGCATTTCGCTGGTTGATCCGCAGTTGCATACGCATTGGCGTCTATTGTTCTTTGCAAACACTAAAACCACGACAAACAACGTGTAACGGACCAAAATTCTCTTGCTTTTAATTGGCCACTCAATTAACATGACGCCCACGCTGAACTATATATTAAACAGCAACTCTGTGATCATTTGGCCACACCAACTCACACTCACTTGAGCACCAAAGCAACTGAAGAAGGAAAGCACTCAGATTTCGGAAACCGGTCTTGCTATTTTGATAGGCACTCTTCTTATCAAGAAAAACACTATGGACATCGCACTGTAAACTGAGAAATAAAACTTTCTCTTACACCAATACTGTCGCTTATAAGAGGGAAAAATCGCTCAAAGACTGTCTAGTCAGAGCCATAATTCACTCCCTGAATGTGAACAACAGTAACGGAGTTATATACGGTAAGGAGGGTGACAATATTATTGTATTTGCGCTTCTACAACCTATTGCTAAGAACAAGAGTCGTACATCAAAGACACTACGTACTTTATCAACTTCATTGAAAACACGAAAATGCCAGACAAAGCAATTCTTGATACCCTTGATGTCTGCTCATTTTACACTAATATCTCTCAAGAAGAAGGGATTAAATTTGTTTGCCAATACTATGAAGAGAATTATCAGTCTAAATCACCCATACCCACTTCCCTTCCAATTTAATGGCAAACACTATTTGCAGACACAAAGAATAGCAATGGGTACTAAAATGGCAGTAGCCTTCGCAGTCATTTTTATGGCTCACATTGAAAAACAACTTACTCACCACAAGCCCTTTCAAACCTACCCTCTGGAAACGTTTTATAGGTGACATTTTCTCAGTTTGGACTATTAGCGAACAAGAAATCAACGATTTTGTTAGCTTTACAAACAATTTGCACCCAACCATCAAATTTACATGCGAAATGTCATTTTCAGCCCACAGAAACTTTCCAATATACGCATTTCTCTTCATGTCACCCTCCCAGCGTTAAGAAGGGTTTTATCAAAGGAGAAACATTGCGTCTGTTGAGAACTTACTTAGTCAAAGAAACCTTCTAGTCAATGAAACGAGATTTTCAATCCCGTTTACTCCATCGAGGCTATCCTCTAGAATTCATTGAATCTGTTATGACTGACTTCGATTTCTCATCAAGGAAAGCGGCTTTATAAACAAAACCTAAGTCATCTAAAAACCTTTTGCCGTCTGTTACCACATACAACCCGGCTTCGCCAAATCTTAAAAAGATTCTAATGAAACACTGGCACCTCATTACGGACAATTCTAAACTTGCCACAATATTTCCTAACACTCCTATTGTCCCTTACAAGAAGGCAAAATCGTTGAAAGACTTTCTAGTCAGAGCTAAAATTCCTTCCATCGAGTAAAAACAACAATAAGGGAGTTATATACGGTAAGAAGGGTGACAGTATAACAATCAGAGCCAATCACTTGGTTAATTGGCAGACGCCATCATCAACCAGTTGAGCACAAGGGTCAAGAAATCACACTTACCGAACTGCGAAATAATTACTGGATTATTGCTGGTAGTATCGTTGTTAAAAACTACATGTGGAAATCCGTTACCTGTCGTAAGCTTTCCGATGCTCTGTCAGACTGAAAGATGGCAGACCTTCCCGTGGACAGCGTTTATAGACTATCAAGGAAAGAAGAAGAGAGCTGAAAAGAAATGATGTCCTTTTCACTTGCCTGGCATCACGCGCCATCCACCTGGAAACAGCTTATGCCCTAACCACCGACTCCTTCATCAACCCATCGCGTCGCCTTCTCAGTAGTTGCGGACTGGCATCGTGGCAAAGGAGCCGTGCAAAACTGCGCACGATTGAAGAATCGCCTTCACAGCCGTATAAGTGAGATATCTTTGCGAGTGAAGACAGCAGCACAGAAGAGGAAACCAAGTCCATCTTCCCATCCATAGATCTCATGAAGCTTTCAATAAGGAAACCAAGTTACTCCCCTGTTGTGCAACATACGGGGATGACGTGAACGGAAAGGGTCACAAGGCAGCGAAATCGCTCAACGAAACAAAACAGTTCCCTTTACGGTTTTGACAAATTTATTGACCACCGTGGCATACTGCACGTAAACGGAAGAATAAGGCGTGCCAATATTCCTTGCGATCTGAAGTATCCTGCGATTCTTCACTGGGTTAATTAACTTTAATTGTCATACACCATCATCATCGATTTGAGCACCAAGGTCGCGGAATCTCACTTGTTAAACTGCCATTAAATAACTACTGGAGTATTGCTGGTAGTTCCGTTGTTAAAAACTACATGTGGAAATCCGTTACCTGTCGTAAGCCTGCCGATGCTCTGTCAGATTAAAAGATGGCAGACGTGCCCGAGGACAGAGTCCTTAGACTATCAAGGAAAGAAGAAGAGAGCGGAAAAGATATGGCGTCGTTTTCACTTGAATGACAGTTTTCACTTGAAACAAACAACGTTGCAGCTAGTCAATTAGATTTATTGCGCCAGCCCCTTGACACAAAACAGGAGAGTCCAGCCCCTACTCCAAAATTTGATTTAAAGCCTGAAATTGTTTGAGGATGCTGGCGAATGGATCTACTTTTATGACCGCATAGCAACTTTAAATAGGTGGGATAAAAACTAAAGTTAAGTGCCTTTCCTTTATTCAAACTCAATTCAAGTTTGTAACTGGATCGTTATCCTATCTCAAATAAAATAAAAAAAACTTTGCGTCAATGGCTGAATGTTTGCTAAAAGTATGGAGTACAGCTTTATGGATTCTGGGAACTAACAACTGACTCGTTTATCAACGCGTCGCGACGATTTCTCAGTGGTGGCAGACTGGTGTCGTCTAAAGCGAGCCGTGACAATCGGCATAGAATGGAAGAATCGCCTCCATAGCCGTATAACTGAGATGTCTTTGCGAGTCAAGACAGCAGGACAACAGAAAAAACCAAGCTCACCATCCCATCCATTTATCTCAGTCAAAGAATTACGTGAAGCCGTTGTTGGAACGTGAAGTCTACAATGGGGAAATCATGGAATGGGGAAATCATGTTACTCCCCTCCTGTGTGACAGTTACGGATAAAGCGAACAAAATGGTCACGAGACAGGGAAATGGATCGAGTGGAAATCCGTAAGCTTGATGATGCTCTCTCAGACTGAGAGATGGCAGACGTGCCCGAGGACAGAGTTCTTAGACTATCAAGAAAAAAGGAGAGAGCTAAGAAAATGTGGCGTCCTTTTCACTTGCGTGGCATCGCGCGCCATCCAACTAAATACAGCTAACGCCCTAACCACTGACTCCTTTGTCAACGCATTGCGACGCTTTCGCAGACGTCGCGGACTGGCATCGTGAAGAGCGAGCCGTGGCATTCTGCGTACGATTGAAGAATCGCCTTCACAGCCGTATTAGTGAGATGTCTTTGCTATTCAAGACAGCAGAAAAACACACGAAACCAAGCTCACACTTACCAATCATACCTCTTAGTCAACGGGTTGCAACGCTTTCTTAGTCCTCGCAAACTGGCGTCGTGTAAAGCGAGCCGTAACAATCGGCGAGAGATTGAAGAATCGCATTCATAGCCGTATAAGTGAGACGTCTTTGGGAGTCAGGACAGCAGCACAAAAGAAAAAAACGAGCTCACCTTCCCATCCGTTCACCTCAGTCAAAGAATTACGAGAAGACAAAAATTTAGTCCTCGAGTTGGTGAAACATGAAGTGTTCAATGGGGAAATCAAGTTACTTCGCTGCTCAGCAACAGGCGGGGATGATGCAAACGGAAACGTCATAAGGCAAAAAATCGCTCAACGGAATAAACCAATAAAATTTACAGTTTAAGCCCATTTATTAACAACTGTGGCATTGTGGGCGTTGGCGGATGGATAAAGCGTGCCAATGTTCATTACGATCTAAGGTATCCTGATATTTTTGACAAGAAGAGCCAATCACTGAGTTCGTTGTCTGACACCATTATTATCAACTTCAGCACCAAGGTCGAGGAATCATACTAAAGAAACTGCGTTCAAGTAACTACTGGATTATTGGTGGTAGTTCCGTTGTTGGAAAGTATATCTGGAGGTCCATTACCTTTCGTAGGCTTGGTGATGCTCCGTTAGAGCAAAATATGGCAGACCTGCCTGACGACAGAGTCGTTAGACCATCAAGGAAGGAAGGAGAGAGCTTTAAAGCCATGGCGTCCTTTTCAGTTGCCTGGTATCACGCCCCATCCACCTAGAAACGGCTAACGCCCTAACGCCCTAACGCTTTCTCAGTCATCGCGTACTGGCGTCATGTAAAGCAAGCCGTGGCAATCTGTGTCTGATTGAAGAATTGTCTTCAAAGCCGTGTAAGTGAGAGGTCGTTGTGCGTCAAGACAGCAGCACAACAAACAAAACCGAGCTTACCTTGCCCTCCTTTAATCTCAGTCAAAAAAGTACGCGAAGCCCAAATCTTAATCCTCGCGTTGTTGAAACATGAAGGCTTTAATGAGGTAATAAAGTTACTCCGCTGCTCGGGGATAGATGGGGATGACGCGAACGGAGAGGTCACAAGGCAGCGAAATCACTCAACAAAAATCACGTTCCCTTTACCGTTTTGATAGATTTATTGACATCCATAGGAAACTGAACGTTGGTGGAAGGATGAAGGGTCACAATATTCCTTGCCATGTAAAGTATCCTGATGTGCTGCTGAGGAAGATCAAAATACTGAGTTGGTTGTCAGACAATTATCATCCAGTTGAGCACTGAGGTCGAGGAATCACAATCAACAAACTGCGATCAAGTAAGTACTGGATTATTGGTGGAAGTTCCGTTGTTAAAAACTACATAATTATGGAAATCCGTTATCCGTCGTAAGCTTTGCGATGCTCTGTCAGACTAAAAGATGGCAGACCTGCTTGAAGACAGAGTCCTTAGACTATCAAGGAAGGAAGGAGAGAGTTTAAAGATATGGCATTCTTTTAACTTCCCTGGCATTACGCACCATTCACCTTGAAAAGGCTAACGCTCTGCCAACCGACCCGTTTATCAACCCGTTGCCACGGTTTCTCAGTCGTCACAAACTGGCGCCGTGTAAAGCGAGCCATCGAAATCTGCGTGAAGAATTGAAGAATCGCATTCATAGCCGCATGAGTGAGATATCTTTGCGAGTCAAGACTGCAGCATAACAGAAAAAAACCGAGCTTACCTTCCCATCCATTTATCTCAGACAAAGAATTACGTGAAGCCGAAAACTTAATCCTCTAGTTACTGGAACGTAAAGTCTTCAATGGGGAAATCAAGTTACTCTGCTCCTGTGCAACAGACAGGGATGGCGTCAAGGAAATGGGTCACAAGGCAGCAAAATCGCTCAACGAAACAAACCAGTTCCCTTTATATATACCGTTTTGATACATCAACTAACAACCGTGGAACCCTGCACGTTGGCGGAAGGATAAAGCGCGCAATATTCTTTACGATCTAAAGTATCCTGAGATTCTCCTCAAGAATAGCCAATCACTAGGTTAGTTGTCAGACATCATGATCATCGAGTTGAGGACCAAGGTCGAGGAATCACACTTAACAAACTGCGAAAAAAACTACTGGATTATTGGTGGTAGTTTTGTTGTTAAAAACTCCATGACTTGTGGCAATCCGTTACCTGTCGTAAGCTTCAGGATGCTCTGTCAGACTAAAAGATGGCAGATGGCCCGACGACAGAGTCCTTAGACTATCAAGGAGGGAAGAACAGAGCTGAAAAGATATGGCTTCCTTTTCACTTTCTGGCATCATGTGCCATTCACTTGGAAACAGCTTACTCCCTAACAACGATTCCTTCATCAACTCGTTGCCTCGCTTTCCCAGTCGTCGCTGACTGGCGTCGTGTAAAGTGAGCCGTGCAAGTCTGCGTGAGATTGAAGAATAACGTTCATAGCCGTATAAGCGAGAAGTGTTTGGGAGTCAAGACAGTAGCACAACAGACAAAACCGAGCTCACCTTCCTATCCATTCATCTCAGTCAAAGAATTGGGTGAAGAGAAAACTGAATGCTCTAGCTGCTGGAATGTGACGTCTTCAATGGCTAACTCAAGTTACTCCGCTCGTGTGTAACAGACGGGGATGACGTGAACGGAAAGGTCACAAGGCAGCAAAATCCTTCAACCAAACAAACTAGTTCCCTTTACTCTTTTCACAGATAAATTGACAACCATAGCATCCTGCGCGTTGGCAAAAGGATCAAGCTTGCCCATATTCCTTATTATCTGAAGTATCCTGATATTCTGCTCAAGAAGAGCCAATCACTGATTTCGTTGTCTTACACCATTATCATCGAGTTGAGTACCAAGGTCGAGGAATGATACTAATGAAACTACGATCAAGTAACTACTAGATTATTGCTGTTAGTTCCGTTGTTAAAAACTACATCTGGAAATCCGTTACCTGTTGTAAGCTTGTCAATGTTTTATCAGAGAACGAGAATGTCCTTTGCACATGGCTGGCATCACGCACCATCCTCCTGGAAACAGCTAACGCCCTAACGACTGACTAGTTTTTCAACGCGTTGCAACGCTTGCTCAGTCGTCACGGACTGGCATCGTGTAAAGCGAGCGTGGCATTCTGCGTACGATTGAAGAATCGCCTTCACAGCCGGATTTGTGAGATTTATTTGCCAGTCAGGAAAGCAGCAGCTCACCTTGCCATTCATGCAACTTGGTCAACCCGTTCCAACGCTTTCTCACTCGTCGCAGGCTAGCATCGTGTAAAGCGAGCCGTGGGAATCTGCGTGAGATTGAAGAATCGCGTTCATAGCCGTATAAGTCAGAAGTCTTTGCAAGTCAAGACAGCAGCACAACAGACGAAACCGAGCTCACCTTTCCATCCATACATCTCAGCGAAAGAATTACATGAAGCCGAAAACTTAATACTCTAGTTGTTGCAACGTGAAGTCTTGAATAAGGAAATCAAGTTACTCCGTTATTGTGCGACAGGCGGGGAATACGTGCACGGAAAGGTCATAAGGGAGCAAAACCAGTTTCTTTTACCGTTTTGACAGATTTATTGACATCTATAGCATCCCGCTTGTTGGCAGAAGGATCAAGCGTGCTAATTTTCCTCACGATCTGAAGTATCCTGATATTCTTCTCAAGAAGAGCCAAACACTGGGTTATTTGTCGGACACAGTCATCATCGACTTAAGCACGAAGGTCGAGGAATCACACTTAACAATCTGCAAACAAGTAACTACTGGATTCCTGGTGGTAGTTCCGTTGCTGGAAAATACATCAGAAAATCCGTAAGCTGTCATCACCTTGCCTATCCTCTGTCTGAGATAAAGATGGCATACGTGTCCAAGGACAGAGATCCTAGACCATTAAGGAAGGAAGGAGAGGGCAAAAAGTATATGGCGTTCCTTTCACTTGCCTGTCATCACGCTCCATCCACCTGGAAAAAGCTAACGCCTTAACCACCGACTCGTTTATCAACGTATTGCATCGCTTTCTCAGTCGTTGTAGACTAGCATCATGTTAAATGGGCCGTGGCAATCTACGTGAGATTCAAGAATCGCCTTGATAACCATATAACTGAGATGTCTTTGCGACTTAAGACAGCAGCACAACAGACGAAACCAAGCTCACCTTCCCATCCATACATCTCGTCAAAGAAATACGTAAGGCCGAATTTTTATCCTCTAGTTGTTGCAAAATGAAGTGTTCAATGGGGAAATTAAGTTACTTCCCTGCTATGCGATAGGCCGGGATGATGCAAAGGGAAAGGTCATAAGGCAGCAAAATCAGTCAACGGAAGAAACCACTTCCCTCTACCGTT
This sequence comes from Siderastrea radians, assembly GCA_964017195.1. NCBI lineage: Eukaryota > Metazoa > Cnidaria > Anthozoa > Scleractinia > Rhizangiidae > Siderastrea > Siderastrea radians. The sequence continues at coordinate 26,346,684 of OZ024900.1, read as the reverse complement.
TTCACACATTTACTGACAACCATAGCACCCTGCCTTTTGGCAGAAGGATCAAGGGTGCCAACACTCCTTAAAGTCTAAGGTGTCCTGAATTCTCTGCTCAAGAAGAACCAATCACTGAGCTCGTTGTCTGACACTATTATCATCAAGTTGATCACCAAGGTCGAGGAATCATATTAAGGAGACTGCGATCAAGTAACTACTGGATTATTGGTGGTTGTTCCGTTGTTGGAAACTATATCTGGAAATCCGTTACCTTTTGTAAGCCTGGCGATGCTCTGTCAGAGAAAAAGATGTCAGACCGGCCTGAGAACAGAGTCGTTAGACCATCAAAGAAATAAGGAAGGAGAAAGCTTTAAAGGTATGGCGTTCTTTTCAGTTGTCTGGCATCACGCACCATCTATCTGGCAACACCTAAAGCCCTAACCGGACTCGTTTATTAACGCATTGCAACGCTTTCTCAATCGTCACGGACTGGCGTCGTGTTAAGGGAGCCGTGGCAATCTGCGTGTGATTGAAGAATCGCCTTCATAACTGTATAAGTGAGATGTCTTTGTGAGGCAAGTCGGCAGCACATCAGACAAAACCGAGCTCACCTGCCCATCCTTTCATCTCAGTAAAAGAAGTACGTGAAGCCGAAACCTTAATCCTCGAGTTGTTGAAACATGAAGGCTTCAATGAGGAAATCAAGTTACTCCGCTGCTGTGCAACAAACGGGCATGATGCAAAAGGAAAGGTCACAAGGCAGTGAATTCGCATAACGGAACAAACTAGTACATTTTACAGTTTAATCCCCTTTATTGACATCCATGGCATCCTGCACGTTGGCGGAAGGATCAAGCGTACCAATATTCCTTACGATCTATAGTATCCTGATATTCTCCTTAAGAAGAGCAACATACTGAGTTGGTTGTCTGACACTATCATCATCGAGTATAGCACCAAGGTCGAGAAATGACACTTAAGAGCGACTGTTTTTTCTGACCACGTGAGGAGTGGCACATCAGTGGAGAATCAGGTATTTTGTCTAAAGATAACCTATGATATGCCACTTAACCCGGTATATTTATTTTGTTCAAATTATTCTTTAATTTAGTGAAAAACTTGAAAAACCTTTACGGCCGTACATTGCCTTATTGCCTAAAAGAACATTGCCTAAAAGAAAAGCGATTTTCACCTCCACAAAACCCTTCGCTCGCAAAAGCGCAACGGAAAACTAGACTTAAATGAGCTCGGATAATGACTAAGGACATATTAATTATGAGCAATTTGAGCCTAAAAGTATGATTATAGATGAAGCAAAGACAGCCAATTTTTTGATGTTTGAAAAAATCTCAATCTAGAGCTCTTTTTCAAAATATCAGTTCTATGTTCGGTCTAACTCAGATTGACTCAAATATTCGGTTGCAATATTTGGAAGTGTTGTCCTTACGGAAAATATAAAAATTAGTTTGGTACTTTTCATCGCTCGCAAAAAAGAGCGAGAGTCATTTTGGCAAAATCACAACGCTAACATGTCAACAACTTGCAACGATCATTTCAACGTCCTGGATAAATAATGCACAAACTCGAACATAAACTTTCCAAGTTACCTGAAACTGGCCCAGAAACTCTGTAAGAAACCTTATGATAAGCTTACTTTCAAAAATAGTGGTTGACGATTGATTTATAGCCTATTTTCCTATCAAATTGGCTCTTCAGCTCCAAAGGTTAACAAGATGTGAAATCGCCTAGGTCACGAACATCGCTTCTGTTTCCACTTCATGCCTCATTTCAGCTTTGACACTGCTCTAATGTATAACAAATATATCATGTATTTGTGAATGTCCCTGCTATGTTGACGGCCTTTCTTTTAGAAATTAAAATCAAACCGAGCTGGCAATCTGAAGCAAAGATCATGAACGGAGACTGTTTATGTTAATGATGTCACGCAATCTTAAAGGTCAGCGGGCTGCAAGCCATTCTTCCCAATACCTCTCCCAATACCGTGTCCAAAGAAAGTGAGATTGTTCGCCAAACAACACTATAAATGTCTCAGACCGATAATAGAAAAGCCATTGGCAAAGGGAAGCGTGTAAGCCGAGGAGCAGGCTATGGACTGACTGAAAGAAAGGGGACAACGACAGCTCTGTTCCGTGGCTTAAGGTTGATTTCCACTGTTGCGTAAATTTTACGTGCGTACGGGCGTGAATTTAACTGGCTTTACGTGCGTAAATAAAATTATAGACAATGTATGAACGGCTTACGTAAACGTAAAAAGTTGAAAGTTTTCAACTTTTTACATTTACGTAAGCCGTTTATTCATCGTCTCTAATTTTAGTTTATACGCACGTAAAGCCAATTAAATTCACCCCCGTACGCGCGTAAAATTTACGCAACAGTGGAAATCAACCTTTAGGTGAAGAGTTTGAACGCACTGGCCCAGTTTCACGTCGAATACCAAGTTGTTATCGTTTACCTGTTAAATTTTGTATAACATTATTCAATACTTTGGAACAGAGCAACAATTCCTGTTTATCCACAGATCAAGCCGTCGTTGTTCAGTTGTGAACTCGCTGTCAAAAATTGGCTGAACTCTTGTGACATCTCAAAAATTCGGATTTTCTAACAATCCTCTTGGGTGGTCGCTCATCGAAAACAGGAAACAAAAGAATATGTCAAATTTTTCGCCTAAAAAGTGGTCAGGGTCGCTTGGTACCTTACAAGAGAGTAACACAGCAAAAAGCCTCGGGGGGAGTTTCATCCCCCCCCTCCAACCCCTGCATCATGGTTGGGGAATGATTGCTTGTATTTCTCATCAGAACACAAAACAAAAACAACAAAACACACACACACTCTGTAACTTAAAAACATTTGTTTCCAGTTTCCGTTTGTTATGAGTCGTACATTTATATCAGCCAGTGCAAATAATCATTTAGTTCTCTTTTACATTTGATTTTTTAAAAAATCTAAATCTCAGCCTTGGTGGTGTTGCCAGAAAACAAACTGAGTGGTGGAGAGGTTTTTGCTGACGAACTCCTGTCCAATTGTACTGTAGTTCTTTACACGGATTTCGTTTTCTACCAACCAAGAGTCTTTTCATCTTTGGCAGAGTAACGAACCTCGAAGAAATAATAAAAAAATCGGTTCTGTGGTTTGTAGTATCTTGGCAGTTTCAGAAAAGGTTTGTGTGTGCTGGTCTTGGCAAGATAATTTAACTGAACTTAATTTAATGTTCGATAATAACAGTGGCACGAAGCGTTTTAGGTTTATCAGTGAACACTCGCTGACTTTCGCGGATGCGATACAAGGAGTCGATGGACATAAATTGCTCATTCCAGCAATTAGTTGGGGGACACTGCGCCCTAGACGAGCGAGGTCAAGTGTCAGACAGAAGTGCGATATAATTCCTCTTCTTTCCTGTAAGAGGGACATTTCGGGGAACAAAAAGGTGGTGGGGATCAGTGATGTTGGATCCGAAGTTGAATTAATATTAGCACGTGCGTCGATCTTTACTCCACTATGGACTATGGCATTAAACATATGCAACCCTCCCCCCGCCCTCCAGCCCTGTTGAAGAACAATGGAATTCTTCAGGAGAAAGGTGGAAAAACAGTATAATTCTAGTGGGGTAAGGTTGAAAACAGACAGGAATTAAAGAAAAGGAAGCTACGGTAAATATCAGAAGAGTTACTTTCGTTTTTTGGCTTTTATTGAGTACTTTAGTAACAGACCTCTGTAAGATAAGACGGTCTCCGAATGAAAGCCCTTTTAGCAATAAACTGTTTACAGCCTCTCAGTTTCCTAGACGGAAAGGAAAGAACGCAATGGAAACCGCAAGCCAAAGGGAGCTTTAAGGTGGTTGGGGCGTGGAGAGGGGTTGTACGAGAATATATATATTTTTTATTTTTCTCGCTCCATGCCCCCACACCCACGCGCTGCACTGTCGCGCCCTCTTCTAGTCCTCCTATTTCGCGCGACCAACGATCTTAGCAAGATCTTATAAAAATAAAGGACTGCGAGCAGTTCATGTTAGCAAAGTACATTTCAGCTGTGGTCTTCAATCGAGCCATCAGGAGAAAAAAACACCGCTGACCTTTTAGATTGCGTGACATTTAATAAGTCGGCGAGCTTGTCTTGAGTCTTTTGATTGTACCATGCACTTCGTTCTTCCGCCAGAACGTTTCGATTTTCTAAAAGAAAAAGGCGTCACAACGACAGGAGCATTCATGGACACGCATTTCTCGTCTTTTGGAGTCATGTTAAGGTTTAAATGGGGCATAAAGCTATAAAGTTGCAACAGAAGTGATGTTTGTGACGCGGCGTGCAATAACCGCTTGTTGACCTGTGGAGTTGAAGAGGCAATTTGATAGGGAAATGGACTATAATTCAACCGTCATCCATTATCTTTGAGAGGTAAGCTGACAATATGGTTTCTTACAGAGTTTATGAGCCGGTTCGAGGTAACTTGTGAAGTTTATGTTCGAGTTTGGGTATTATTTACCCAGGACGTTGCAAGTTGTTGACATGTTAACGTTTTGATTTTGCCAAAATAACTCTCGCTCTTTCTTGCGAGAGATGAAAAGTACCAAACTAATTTTTATATTCTAGGTATGGACAACACTTCCAGATATTGTAACAGAATTTTTAAGTTAATCTGAGTTATACCGGCTATAGAACTGAAGCTTTGAAAAAGTACTCTAGATTGAGATTTTCAAACATCAAAATATTAGCTATCTTTGCTCCATCACAAGAAATTTAGGATTACGTCTATAATCCTACTTTTAGGCTCAAAGTTTTCGTTAATATGTCCTAAGTCAATATCCGAATTCGTTCAAGTCTAGTTTTCTTTTGCGCTTTGGCAAGCCAAGGTTTGAATGGTCTTGGAAATCGCTTTTGTCTTAGGCATTTTGAGGCAATGTATGGCCGTAACGGTTTTTCAAAATTTTCACGATATTTAAAAAATAATTTGAACAAAATAACTATACCACGACAAATGAATTTCCATGGTCTATCTATGGACAAAATAAGAAGGACCTTGATTTCTGACCGATGTGCCACAATTTTGTAATCTCATCCGGCATTAAGAAAAAGTCCCTCTTAACAAAACTCCGATCAAGTAACTGGGTTATTGGTGGTACTTCTGTTGTTAAAAAGTACATGTTCCAATCCGTTACCTCTCGTAAATTTGGCGATGCTCTGTCAGACTATATGATGGCAGTCCTGCCCGAGGACAGAGTCCTTAGACTATCAAGGAAGGAAGGAGAGAGCTGAAAAGATATGGCGTCCTTTTCACTTGCCTGGCATTACGCGCCATTCATCTGGAAACAGCTAACGCTCTGCCGGCCGTCTCGCTTATCAGCCCGTTGCCACGATTTCTTGATCGTCGCGGACTGGCATTGTGTAAAGCGAGCCCCGGCAATCTGCGTGAGCTTGAAGGATCTTCTTCATAGCCGTATAAGTGAGATGTCTTTGCAACTCAAGACAGCAGCACAACAGACGAAACCGAGCTCACCTTCCCATCCATTTACCTCAGTTAAAGAATTACGTGAATCCCCTAGTTGTTTGAAGGTGAAGTCGTCAATGGGGAAACCAAGTTACTCCACTCCTGGGCTCCTTCATCAAGGCATTATCATCCTTAGACCATCAAGGAAGGAAGCAGAGAGCTGAAAAGATCTGGCGTCCTTTTCACTAGCCTGGCATCAAGTGCCATCCACCTGGAAACAGCTAACGCCCTAACCACCGACTCCTTCATCAACGCGTTGCGTCGCTTTCTCAGTCGTCGCAGACTGGCTTCGTCTAAAGCAAGCCGTGACAATTTGCGTACAATTGAAGAATCGCTTCATAGCCGTATAAGTGAGATGTCCGCGAGTTAAGACAGCAGCACAAGAAACGAAACCGAGTTCACCTTTCCATCGATTCATCTCAGTCAAAGAGTTAAGGTAAGGCCGAAAGCTTAATCGTCAAGTTTTTGCAACATGAAGTCTTCAATGAGGAAATCAAGTTACTCCGCTGCTGTGGGAAACACGGGGATGACGTGAACGGGATGGTCCCAAAGCAGCACAATCGCTGAACGAAACAAACCAGGGCCGTTTACTGTTTTCACAGATTTATTGACAACCATAGCATACTGCGCGTTGGCGGAAGGAACAAGCTTGCCAATATTCCTTATAATGTCAAATATCCTGATATTCCGCTCAAGAAGAGCCAATCATTGGGTTAATTGTCAGACACCATCATCATGGAACTGACCACCAACGTCGAGGAATCGCACTTAAAACAAACTGCGATCAATTAACTACTGGATTATTGCTGGTAGTTCCGTTGTTAGAACTACATCTGGAAATTCGTTACATGTCGTCCTTTGCACTTGTCTTTCATCACGCACCATCGACCTGGATACAACTAGCGCCCTAACCACCGACTCCTTCATCAACGAGTTGTGTCGCTTTCTCAGTCGTTGCCAACTGGCATCGTTAAAAGCGAGTCGTAACAAAATGCGTAGAATTGAAGAATGGCCGTCATAGCCGTATAAGAGAGATGTCTTTGCATGTCAAGACAGCAGCACAACAGACAAAACCAAGCTGCCCTTCCCATCCATAGATCTCAGTAAATGAATTACGTGAAGGCGAAAACTTAATCCTTTAGTTGTTGCAACATGAAGTCTTCAATAAGGAAATCAAGTTACTCCGCTGTTGTGCGACAGACGGGGATGACGTGAACAAATAGGTCACAAGGCAGCCAAATCCCTCAACGAAACAAACCAGTTCCCTTTATTTTTTAGACTCATTTATTGACAACCATGGCATCCTGCGTGTTGTCGGAAGGATCAGGAGTGCCAATTTCCTTTACAATATGAAGTATCCTGATATTCTGCAGAAAAAGAGCCAATCATTGAAATGGTTGTTAGACACCATCATCATCGAAATGAGCACCAAGGTCAAAAAATCCCACTTAACAAACTGTGATCAAATAACTACTAGATTATTGGTGGTAGTTCCGTTGTTGGAAACTACATGTGGAAATCTGTTACTTGTCGTAAGCTACGCGATGGTCTGTCAGACTAAAAGATGGGAGACACTCTCGAAGACAGAGTCCTCAGACTATCAAAGAAGGAAGGAGAGAGCTGAAAAGATATGGCGTCCTTTTCACTTGCCTGGCATCACGCGCCATCCACCTGGAAACAGCTAACACCCTAACCACCGACTCGTTCATCAACCCGTTGCCTCGCTTTCTCAGTCGTCGCGAATTGGCATCGTGTAAAGGGAGCTGTGCAAATTTGCGCATGATTGAAAATCGCCTTCATAGCCGTATAAGTGAGATGTCTTTGCGAGTTAAGACAACAGCACAAGAAACGAAACCGAGTTCACCTTTCCATTAATTTATCTCAGTCAACGAATTACATAAAGCCGAAAACTTAATCGTCAAGTTCTTGTAACATGAAGTCTTCAATGAGGAAATCAAGTTACTTCGCTGCTATGCGACAGACGGGGATGACCTGAACGGAAAGGTGACAAGGCAGCGAAATCGCTCAACGAAACAAACCAGTTCCCTTTACCGTTTTTACCCAATTGTTTTGACAACTATTATGGCATCCTGTGCGTTGGCGGAAAAATCAAGCGAGCCAATATCCCTTACGATCTGAAGTATCCTGATATTTTACTCAAGAAGAGCCAGTCACTGAGTTGGTTGTCAGACACTGTCATAATCGAGTTGAGCACCAAGGTTGAGGAATCACACTAAGCAGACTTTGAGCAAGTAACTACTGGATTATTGGTGGTAATTCTGTTGTTGGAAACTACATCTCGAAATGCGTTACCTGTCGTAAGCTTGGCGATACTCTGGCAGACCTGCCCGAGGACAGAGTCCTTAGACCACCAAGGAAAGGAAGGAGGGGGCTTAAAAGATATCGTGTTCTTTTCACTTGACTGGCATCAGCCGCTATCGACCTGGAAACAGCTAACGCTTAAACCACCGACCCGTTTATCAACGGGTTGCTGAACCGTTGCAGTTCCACTGGACAGATCCAATCTGATCGAGGTACCAATTTTGTCTGCACCATGTAAGAGCTGGAGGATGCCTTTGCCGAAATGGATCACGAACGAATTCATAATTTCGTATTAGAGAGAGGGTGCGACTGGTTTGAATTTATGATGAACCCGGCTTCTGTTAGTCATGTGGGTAGCGTTTGGGAGCGGCACATTCGCTTTTCTTGCAATGTACTTACTGCGCTTCTCCAAAAGTGCTTGCCAGCAACTGAATAATGAGGCACTCACAACGTTCATGTACCAATCGGAGGCCAAAGTTAACAGCAGACCTTGATGGATTGAATTCGCCCAGCTCATTGGAGCTGCTGACTCCCAATCACCTTCTGACATCAAAAGTGGATGTTCTTTTGCCACCTGAACGAGATTTCAAACGTGCAGATCTGTACTCTCGCGAGAGATGGCGCCGAATACAACATCTGGCACACGAATTATCGATTCACTGGAGAAAGATCGAGATAATCTTGACAAGAAATTGGGAGAACTTGCGAATGAAAACAAGACGATTTTACGTCAAGTCGGAGAATGAAATAAGGAGTTAGAATTGGCACTGCTCAAAAGAAATTCAATATCCTATAGTTCATCAGGTAAACCAAATAAACCTAGAAAAGGCAATCACTCTCAGAAGACAAGTGCTGGCAACAGTTCATTTATAGAAAGTAGATTAGGACTTGAAGAGGACATAGCAACTGTAAAGGCTAAGATCGCCCTCTACCAAGAAAGACGAGCCGTAGAAAAACGGAGCAGAGATATGTTGGAAGAGATTGAGCGGCAAAATATGGATGTTTTGAAGCAAGAAGAGCGACGTTCAGATAAAATCCGCAACGTTAGAAGCCGTTATAAGGTTAAGGAAGAATTGGCTCAGAAGCACGAATTGGCTTATAACAGTGAGGTTGCGACTAATTGAATTCAAGATGAACCCACCTTTTGCTAGTCATTTGGGTAGTGTTTGGAAGAGGCAGATTTGCTCTGCCTGCAACGCGCTTACTGCGCTTCTCCAAAATGCTGGCCAACAACTGGATGATGAGTGGCTCAGAACGTTCATGTGCGAATCGGAAGCCCTAGTTAACAGCAGACCTCTAACAACAGATGGATTGAATGCGCCCACCTCATTGGAGCCTCTGACTCCCATTCACCTTCTAACATCAAAGGCCAATGCTCTTTTGCCGCTTGCAGAAGATTTCAAACGTGCAGACCTTTACTCTTGCGAGAGATGGTGCCGAGTACAACATCTAGCAAACGAATTCTGGATTCTCTGGAAGAGGGACTTCTTACAGTCCTTGCAAGAACGCCAGAAGTGTTCCAACACCTACCCTAACATAGAAGATGATAGGATCGTCCTACTGAAAAACAACAGCTTTCCTAAGAATTAGTGGTAACTCGCCCGCGTCGTGGAAGCCACACCTGATTCAGAGCGATTGGGCCGAAAGGTTGAAATTACCTTAAAATGACCTTGAAAAAACCCTGACAAAGTTAAGTCAGATCGCTGTCCGTTAATATGAGAACGGAGGACCGTATGAAATTTGTTATGTCATGCAAGTAGGTACAAAATTTCACCAAACCGAAACAACAACTAAAAGAAAGAAGGAAAATAAAAATAAAATAGAGACAAAATGGTGAAGTTGTGAGGTTTGAACGCACGCCACCTGAAAGAGAAAAGAAACCAAAATACCACCGCACCACCACAGGAGATCGATGTTCTGATTACATAGGTCACAGTGTGCCACGCAGTATACGTCTCTTGAGTACATCATTTCCCGCTTTTTTAAAAGTTAATTGTCGCATTCAATGCCCTTCTAAATATTGTGTTCCATTCAAATGGTGACAGGGCAGGAAAAGGTTGGCCGATGAAACGGGAAGTCACTCTCTTAAGCAAGGTGTGATGCAGAGAAGGACTGGCATGAGCGCTAATCCTGCTCTTCCAGTGCATTTAATAGTGTAATATTCTACCCTTGGTATTGTTATTCATGATATGGTAATAAGGTATGCGAAATCGCTCTGGCCTGGGACAAGCCTAAGACCAGGCGAAAGTAGAAGCGGACAGGATCAAGCCCGACTTACTCGATGAATGGGAGGGTGGGTCGCCAACCTCTTCACTTTTGCGACCTCGAGTAGAGATATGGGTTGGAGCACGTGTAAATTCTGTTATAGTCTCATTTGCATAATTCCCAGGGTATTAATTACCAATGCAAATTGAGTTTGAATAGTTGTAAAATAAACCATCCTGCACCCATGTGTGCGTGTCACAGTCGCACCCGAGCGTGTCATTTGACACGCGTACCGTGCGATAGGACACGTGTGCCACCTAGCACACCACCCAACACAAAGGGAAACAAAAGCTACCGTGACACGCTTTGTTTTGCTTATTAAATATGCGCGTATCCGTGAAATCATGACACGCCTAGCGTGCCGTGTCATGGCACACGTGCCCGTGCGTTTACCTTTTTGTCCAAAGTAACGTGCAGGGTCACAATTTGACTGCAATACTAGAATCTCGAACCTTTGTACAGAAGAATGGGCAGCACTAAAAAAAACTTAGAAAACGGGAAGACATTGTTATCAAATCGGCTGACAAAGGCGGCGCGGACCGACATTTAGCGACAAGCAGCTTTTCGGCAACTTCCCGACACCTCTTTTTATGCCAAAGTTGACAAAAATCTCACTTCAGCCAACCAAAAAGCTGTCACGAAAACTACTCAGGGTCTCATTGATAAACAAAAAAATTTACCAGTCGCCCCTCATGATCAAAATCTTATTGTTACTACTCCAAGAACTTCACACATTTATTTTAAACCTAAAATTCACAAACCAAACAATCCCAGCCGAAGTAAAACTTATTTCTAGCTATTTGGACAAGATTATGGTGCTCTCTTTTTCATTTGCCAATAACCACTACAAACAAGTCAACGGCGGCGCTATTGGTACCAAAATGGGTCCAAGCTACGCCAATCTTTCCGTAGGTTACATCGGAAATTAATTTTTTACCAATATAATAGAACCAAACCTGAACTTTACAGCTGGTACATCGACAATTGCATTGGCGCTACTTCATCTAGCATAGAAGAACTTAATCATTTTATAACCTTGGTCAACTCCTTTCACCCGGCACTGAAATATGCCTGGGAAATTTCTGAAACTTCAGTCGCTTTTCTGGAAATCAGTTTCAATCAATGGCAACGGCCTTTCTACCAGTATGAGCTACAAACCTTCAAATTTCCACAGTTATTCGATACATTTATCTTCTCATCCTTCCCACGTCAAAAAACACCATCCCGTTCTCTCAGTTTCTTAATAGATGTTTATGTAGCCGTGATGACTCTGATCTTTCAAACAAAACAGAGGACATGTCCCAATTCGTCTAGAGGCGTAGCTATCATGATTCAGTTCTCAACACAACCCAACACCGTGCTCAACAGATTGATCGACAGTCAGCACAGTAAACGTCACAGAAGGAAAAGAACGAGAGAGTACCATTCACTCTTACTTGTCATCCACACAACCTCGCAGTGACAAACAACATTTTAAAGAACTTTAAGTTACTCCAAAATGGCAACGAAACAGGCAGAATCTTTTCATGACCCCAACTGTTTTTGTTAAAACGCGACAAAAACATAGGAAAACTTTCTTGCACTTTAAAATGCACGCGGAAACGCTGCAACACTTATCCTTCCATTCGCAATGCGGACAAATTAATAGGATCCAGGTGATCCACTAAAATTACCGATCGCTTTACGGGCACCCCCGCAAGTGTTATCTATTGCATAACATGCACTTTACGCAAAATAAAAAAGTTATACATTGGCGAAACAGGGAGGATGCTAGGCAACCGCTTCCACGAACAGTTGTGAGACGTTGAAAGAAACGACGGGGTACGCATCCAAACCAGTCGCCCAACATTGACGATCTGTGGCGTTTCCCTACACCAGGGTAACACGGAAAGCCGTAAAGACCCATTGTAGAACAAACAAAAATCATTTTTTAAATCGGCTTACTTAATCCCCACGATGTAAACGAACGCTTTTCATTTAACCAACCGTTGCCATGTCCCCCCAATAGCGTAGCTCCACCGCTCTCCATATAAACCACACTCAACCTGAAACGTCAGCTTTTAATCTCTATACGGTGATGAATTTACCTTATCAACTAAGTTGAAAATCCAAGGGTTTGTGCCTCATAGATATATCTGAGCACATCCACCAATTTATCAAGGGAAAAGGGCAGTCCCTATTTAGAAACCTGGCATCAATGCATAGCCTAAGCTTAGATGGTTCAACAGTTAAGTTAGCACCAAATAGGGAGGTTTCATCAACACCCACTCTTTCCCATACACTGAATGCCTCCGTAGCAACACGACTAAGAATCTCCCGAGATATAAAGTCGGGGAACTTCCTACATGAAACACTTTGAGGAAACTGTTTCCACGACGGCGAATCGGAGGAGTATCTGGATCACTTATGCACGCTTGTAAACGGTTGAGAGAATTCCAGGAAGTGCACCTTATCTCGTATTCAATTGCAAACACGTTCTGGGAGAACATTATCCCTAGCCTTAACGTTCTGGTGAATGTCACCAACCGAGAAATTATCAGGATCTCTTAATCTAAGAGAGACACGCACGACGAAGCACGCACGCACGACGAGACATGCACGACGAAAACATGTCCCTCGAATTAACTGCCTCTGCCATCCCCTCCTGATCGGGACCCGTTTATATCCACCCAAGCTGTTGAGTGTCTCAGCATGATTTCCTTAGCTTGATCCGATACTCTCCCAGTGAATTGTTTATTCCGAAATCCCCCCATTGGATGACATGGACTTTCCGTTACGTCCCATCATCTAAACGAAAAGATTTGAATAGGGATTTTACCTATGGTCTAACCGAAAAATAAAAAGCAAGGAAGTCTAATGAGGCCTTCCAATGGGTAAAAGTGACAAGCGACTCGGTCCTGAAAACTGGCGATATGGGACTTTCTAAACACCGACAAGCGACTCAAATGAGCTGCCAAAATTCGACAGCGACACAATAAGCACTATAAATAGACAGCGACGTCAGGAAATTGTGTAGTTTACCAATAAAAGATAACAATCAGAGTCTATTTGATTGGTACTTCAGTGCAGCCAGTCAAGAGTAGGACTGGTAACCACCTTAACCGCTTGCATGGCTTGAGGGTTCCTTAATTGGCGACGTGGGTAGCGTAGTGTTACTAAGTGTTAGAAAAGTATTCGTCGTCCCAAAAGATCAGATTTGTAAATTGATTTTCTTTCGAGGTCAATGAAGGGGAGAGATCTTGCGTGTTACATAGACGAGTTTATTGAGAATCGGACTGAAATTCTACCAACTGAGCTATTAGTAATAAATTCTTACTGGGTACCCTCACTCCCAAATGCCCCAGGCAAGGATAAGTTATGGGAAGAAGCGAGCCCTGCGGCGGTGACAAATCTACAAACATGAAAAACAACAAAATACACGAAAGACCGTAACTCTCCCCATAACTCAAAAAGCTTTATTGCAACCTAAACATCAAGATATATTAAGCGAAAGACAGCGAAAGACAAAGTAAACATAAACTATGGAAGAACAGGTTTGAAAACTCCCACGCTCACGACATGTTGAATATTCCATCTCTTCTTATTTCTTCTCCGAGCTTAAAATTCACCTTTCTTTATTTATCACTTACAAGGCACTTCGACATTGCTGATCCTAGCAGTATGCAGGACGCATGTCACCACAAACTCAGTAAATATGACCTATGCTCGCCACGAGTCTCCCAGTAGCTCAGTGGTTAGAGCGTCCGACCAGTGTACGGAAGAACATGGGTCCGATTCCCGTCGGGGACTCAGATTTTTTTCCCACGCTCGCGACATGTTGAATATTCCACCTTTTCTTAATCCTAAGGTTACAGAACATCTGGCGCGAAGGCTGGGGGAGTTTCACCGTCATCTAGACCAGCGTCTTTAAAGGAGAAGGTCACTCCAGAAACCGTATATTTCTTGTACTCACTAATAAACACACCACACTGAGTTGAGTTACTGACCGTTGTTTGAGCTTTCATAGCGCATCCGATCCCAATGAAATTCCTCTCCAAAGAAGCAAAAAATTCGTCATCGGGCGCGCCATCTTGGATAGCGCTTAGGAGCCTGGCCGCGTATTCGTGATGTCAATTTGTCCCAATTGAAATTGGCGCGAAGCTCAAACGCAGCTGGCCAATTTCAAGTGCATAGCTTTTCGGCTGATCTCATTTCTTTTTCGCGGTGCCGTTGTGAACTGAAAAGGGAGCTTAAGCAACCACAACGGCAACATCAAGGAAAACGTCACTTTAAAAATGACTTTCAAATATTTCAAACTTGTTCGCGATAGTTTCAACTCGTTCAATCTGTCATTTCGCCCAACTTGTCAGCTCCAAGGTGTTTATTTGTATTCCGATACGATGGCTGCATTCAAACCGTATTGTTTCGAACCATAACGTGCCGAAATATCCATGTTACTTAAAACACATTTCAGAACTGCTAAAACTCTTTACAGAATATGGGCGTGTAGAATTTCCCCTTAATGTTTCACCAAAGGTATGGTTGAAAAGTAACCCAGAAGAGTCGGGAAAAAGAAGTACTTCCTTGGACTTAGTCCTTCCTAGGTCCGAGGAACGGTTTCCAGTGAAAAAAAAAAATCAATGCTGAAGAAACTAAGATCCCTGCTCAGGACATACAAAAGTAAAGGCGAAGTGTCAGGCTTGTTAAACGTGCTATGGCCAAAAATGTGTCTGTAAAAAGAGGCACGGCCTTACGTGGCTGCACCCAAGCCTGGGCTTTTTCTTCTCCAACACACTTCAGATAAGCTTTAATAGAGGGGTGGGAGACGGGATTGCCAATACCTAAGCGGTAATCCCATTCCCCTGCCAAACCTTCCTCAGCAAAAATAGATCTAAGTTTTCCTATGAAGTTGTCCACAGTTCCAGCAGCTGACCTAGTTGGACATGAACAGGAGTCGCGCTGACGTTAGCCTCAGCCTCAGCCGTCAGCCTTTGCCTCAGCCAAATGTGCCAAGCGATCATCGATTGCTTGAAAGTCAATCTTTAATCGCTTTGAAGGATGTTGGGAAGAACAAGACTGGCGGAAACCGCATTTCTGGCAAAAGGTGAAATAGGCATCATTGAGATATCCACATTCAAGGTAAGGAGCTGCTGGTGTCCAGATTCTGGGTCGTTGTATCTAAAGGTAGGGTAGAGGGAGGCGAATTGTTAATTCTCAAAGCATACAATTCCAAGGTAAAAGGCCGTGTGGAAAAAACGTGGTGTGAAGATGGCAATAACAAGATATTGCGATCTGTTTTACGTCCCAGAATGACAAATGGAGATGTTTTTGGTTGAATCAGGGGCCACCAATATGGTAGAGAAATCAGTTTTGGGACCACAATGGTAAACGAAAATGAGGCCTTGTCGAAAAAACGGAGAAGAAGACCAGCTAGGAAGAATGGTGGAAAAACGTATGCGTTTTCTTGGGGGACAATATCTTGTGCAAATACATTAACTCCGCGAAAGCCCGGTGTTGGGAAAGGCGTGAAGTGAGGAAGCGGGGAGCCAAAACGTCCGATTTGAGCATTGGAGTCAAGTGCCATCAAGTCAATGGTGTGTGGACCAAAGAGATTTCCTAACTTCTCCCACGGATCGGGGGCAGGCATGCAATCCTTGTCGGTTAAAACGCGAGAAAGAGCGTCACCCTGGTTAAGAGGAGAGGGCACAAAATGCAAACCTCGGAAAATATTCTGGGCGAGAAGAGCTTGGTACAATTCCTTGAGAGCGTCATTCAGCTGTTTACTCTTGCCACCCTGTTTCCTCCAGGCTTGGATGAGCGTTAGGAAGTCCACGTGAGCGTCCGCGCCATTTGTGATTTGTGATTTGAGAGAACCGACTTTCCACCTTTTGAAGTTTTGACGAGTGCGAGGGCTTCTTTTACTGCAGTGGGCTTGTCTCTGATGTCTTCTTTCCAAATGTCTCGAGTCTCTAAAGGTGGTCTAGGGGGATTGTCGACTATGCCACCCCACGCAGACTGGGATGCACCGCTTGTTACATTCACTACTAAATGACGCTCATCCATCCAGGGAAGATGATTGGACCAGGAATCTAAAAACTGCCAGTGAGCTATCTCAGATCGAAGGTCACCAACGACTTTGATGGACGAGAAGAACGATTTGCCAGAGAAATAGCACGGTAAACGTCTCTCGCGTACAACTGAGCAGCTGGGACAGCTATAGAGGAAGAGGTAATCTTGCCTGCGAATCGCTGGAGCGTTTTGATAGAAACTGTACGGCTCTGAAGAATGGAGTCGCGAGGTGTGGCAAACTTTATTTTTTTATCATGTGGGATAAGAAACGCCTGGAGGATGGAATCAGATAGGAAACCCAAAAACCTGATTTTGGTCTGGGGAACAGCGTCAGATTTGGAGAGGCCAATGAAATAACCAAGGAGAACCAAAATCGAGCATACAATAAAGACAGCGGCTTCAGCAAGTTGAAAATTGGACCATTTGAGAGAACGTTGTAGATCTTGGTGTAAAGCGAGTTGGCCGACATGTCGATAGTCAATATACTGACTGCAAGGGACACGAAGACAGCGGATATGACTCGTAGCCGCTAAGCCAACCGCATGATAGATGTAAGCATTGGCCTTCAAACCAAAGGGTTAAGTCTTATTAAAAATACCAGCCTTTCCACTCTAAGCCCACAAAAGTGAAACTGTCAGGCGATAATCCGATGTGATCATAGCCACTTTTGTCGTCAAAAGCAGTTTGGAAATGTGACTTAAAAACATAGCGAGGTAAGCCAGAAATGTAATCCAGCGACAGAGGAAGGTCTTTTATCCATAAATGTAAAAAGCGCTCATAGTGGCACATTCTTGGTTTCGTTTGTTCCACCGTAATGGGCATAACCAAAGGGGGTGGCTGAACTGAGCCAACTTTTCCCCAAATAAAGAGCGAATCGTTCTTAACTCGGCCAAGGATGGTAGGGCTAATGAACTCATCGAAATTCAGACACGACTTGCTATTAGGATAAAATGCCACTGGGGGAATTGCAGAATCGTAAAATTTCCCCTGGAAGTCGCCCCTAAAGGGAAGGAGAAAATCGGAAATGTTGACCCGGCGGACGATGTAAGATAAAATCTCATCTTTCTTTGTGTGCTGTGACAATATGAACTCCCAGTAAGACTGGTGTTTACTCAATGGCCCTTTTCACAGTTAGTTTAGCTCTTCTCATTTGCATTACAATATATTTGCACCTGGATGTGAGGCAATTTCGGGCAAAAAGTGCAAAATTGCCCGAAATTGCCCACATCCACGTTCAAAAACATTGTAATGCAAAGGAGTTAAGGTAACCGTGAAAAAGGCTATTCCCTGGCCACGAAGCTACTGGGATCTCGGAAAATAACATCTTGAGGGGTGGCGTGAGCGATTCCCTCGGAAACCATGTAGGGCGAAGGGATCGGGCATGCAACGCGAGGGTTTTCCCCTTTCCAATTACACCATTGGATAACATCTGGAGAGACTTCGTCCGGAAGAAAATCATAACGAGGCTTCTTGCACGGGGGCGTCTAGAAACAAAAAGGACAACGAAAAACGCGCCAGTGAACACGGTGCTGAAAAGGGGGAAAAACCAACCGCGAAGCAGCCCCGAAATACCCCGTCCAGGGACAGAGTAATTAAGGGTATTAGACAACCCCTTGGAAGGCGTACCAGCGGTTAGCTTTGGAAAAAGAAGCGACACAAACACAGAAAAAACTAACAAAGCAAAATGTTTAATGCAACGTAGACTCCAATACATATCAACACCGAAATAATTGACAAGGCAAAGGTTTAATGGAATTTAAAGTACGATACTGTTTCAAGCTCCATTTATTGCATCTAATCTCAAATCACTACACCCAAAAGTGTCATTCTATCCTAAATCTAGTTAATGATTATATTATTATACGCATATTGTAACATCCTCTGTTTCATAAAGAAAAACAAAATTAAAGTGTTCTTCACTCAGTTGAAAACAAGATAAATCAAGAGTCCAAGCTCAACAAAACATTTGTAATAAAACAATCGGTGATCAGTCTCTGAACTGTAACAAAGGGTTAGCAAGTTGGGATGGTTATTCATGAGCAAACATAGTCCTTCAGGTACACCGGGGTCTCCTGTCAAGCTGTGGTCTCTGGTGCTGATCGGTACTGCTCTCACAAGAGGTCGATCCTAGGGGTTTGTCAACCGGTTCCGCAGGTAAGGTAGGGATGCTAGGCACATCTGGATTGGGAGTTCTAGAGCCACCCACCGGATCTGATTGAATGGGCTGAATTGGTGGCTCTGATGTCTTTTTCAGGTGCTGCCTATTTCTCCGGTAGACAGTTCCATTTTCAGTCTCCATCGTGTATGACCGTTCATCTAATCTTGCCGTTACTTGGGCCTTTGGCCACGACTTGGCACCTAGCTTGAAGGGTTTCATTCGTACCACATCCCCCTCACTCAGCGTTGGTAGAACTTTTGTGTTTCTGTTGTAATACTTGGCTTGGCCCGTTGGCGCTGTTTCAATTGGCCAGGTACGGATCTGTCCCAGCCCTGATAGACTTCTGCAAGAAACGCTTAGCTGTCTTTACGCCAGACTCTGCCTTGCCATTAGCCTTACTGTTTCCGGGACTGCTGGTTAGGTGCTCAAAGTCCCAGGTCTTTGCGAATGTCGCAAACTCTTTCGAGGTGAATTGTGGGCCATTATCGCTCACGACTTGGTCAGGTATTCCATAGCGGGCGAAATAGCTTTTCAGTTTCAGGATGGCTGTACTTGCCTTAGTGTCGGGTAACCTGTCTACCTCCCAATAGTTGCTGTAGTAGTCGATAGTAACCAAATAGTCTTTGTCATGCAGGGTAAAGATATCAGCGCCTACCCTCCCAGGGGCGAGAGGGGACCTCATGGCTCATCAAGGACTCATTGGGTTGCGAGGTTGTATCGAACTCCCTGCATATCTCGCATGCTGAGATGTATTCTTGATTTCAGCCGACATTCCGGGCCAGTAGATACATTCACGTGCTCTTCGTAGACACGACTCTGCTCCTAAATGGAAGGAATGAATTCTTGCTTTCATGTCTGCACGAAGGTTCTTAGAGATCACCACAGCATTTGCTTTGAAAATCAACCCATCTTGAAGAGTCAACTCATCCCTCATATCAAAATATGGGTGAGCCAGTTCAGGGGCAAGTTTCTTTTCTTCTGGCCAGCCTTTTAGAATGATTTCAGATAAACTTCGTAAGGATTGATCTTTCCGAGTTTCAGCCTTAATGTCATCGATGTGCTCGTCGGAAATTGGTAAGTAATTGACCATATTCACAAACTCCAGGTCGTCCTCATCATCACATTCAAACGGAAGGAACGCTCGCGACAACGTGTCGGCCAGGTGCATGTTTTTGCCGCGCTCGTAGTGGACTGTGAAGTCATATTTCTGCAGCCTCATCATCATGACTGCAATCGTCGCAGTGCGCGTGAGAGTGGTTTAAGAAGAATTATTTCTAGTGGCTTATGGTCACTTTCCACATTGACATGGCGACCAAATGTATACTGGTTAAATCGTTGAAGAGAGAAGACGATAGCCAGCATCTCTTTTTCAATTTGCGCGTATCGTTTCTCTGTCTCTGTTAGTGCTCGGCTTGCCTACTCAATGGGCCGGCTATTCTGTAGTAAAGCTGCTCCGAGGCCACCTTGACTCGCATGGATGGTAAGCTCACTGCAGGGGTCATAATAGCTCAGCACTGGAGCTTGTGTGACCATGTGTTGTATTTTCTGGAATGCGCTGTCCTGCTCCTCGAAACAGTGCCATTGTGTGTCTTTTCTCGTCAGGCGACGTATAGGCTCCATGATTTCCGAAAGCTTGGGAAGGAACTTCGCTAAGTAGTTCACGAAGCCATTCAGCCTTTGAACTCCTTCGACATCTTCTGGTCTCGGCATTTTGGTTACGGCCTCCACCTTAGCGGGGTCAGGTTTCAGACCATCACTCGATAACAGGTGACCCATGTAAGGAACCTCTTTCTGGCGCAGTTTCATCTTGTCTACATTCAGAACTATGCCGTAATCTAGACATCTTTGCTGTAGCTTCTCCCTGTTCTCGTCATGATTTGAAGTGGCTTCGTCGTCATTCTGTCCCTTTCCACAGACCAGGATGTCGTCTGCAATACACAGAACGCCTTCCAGGTTCTCTAGGGCATGGTGTAGATGTTTCTGGAATATCTCCGACGATGCGGATAGGCCAAGAGGTAGACGACACCAACGGTATCTGCCATAGGGAGTGGCGCATGTTGTAAGGGAACTTGATTCCGGTCCCAGGACACAATACCAGTAACCAGACTTGAGATCGACCGTGGAAAAGATTCGTGCTTCAGATAGCTCAGGAAGTATGTCCTCTAGAACAGGTAGCTGATATCTCTTTCTCCTAAGTGCTGTATTTAACGGTCTGGGGTCTAGGGAGATCCTCAAAGCTCCAGTCTTCTTAACTGCCACAGCTAAGCCGCTGACCCATTGGGTGGGCTCATCTACTGGAGTGATAACACCTATTTCTTGTAGACGGTCCAGTTCCTGCTTCAGCTGGCCCTTGAGTGAAGCTGGTACACGTCTAGGTGGCGCAACAACGGGAGTTATGTTTTGATCAACTTCTAAATGCACCGTTCCGGGTAGCGTTCCTAATTCTCGTTGGAACACCTCAAGGTAATGCTTGACAATTTCTTCAGTTGTATTGAGAGTGTTGACTGCTGACCTCATCCGGTGGGGTGGTTATGCAATCTTGAAATTTTCTGCATTGACAGTGATTAGGCCCATTTGCTGGGATGCCCGCGCTCCTATGATTGGTGTTAGTTGTTTTTCCACAACTAAGAATTCCACTGAGAACTTCTTTGCGTTCTTCGGGTTTTGAAGAATGGTGCGACAGGACCCGAGAGGCTGCAATGTCGTATCATTCCACATTCGCAGTGTCTTCGTTGTGCGCTTGAGTGGCTCGTCTGGAGCAAGCTCGGCGGGAACTACATTAACTGAAGCACCGCTGTCAACTTGGAATTTCTCAGGTTTCTTTGCAACAACCATTTCAGTGTAGAAATCTTTCGGGTAATCTTCTTTCTTAATTGCATGTACCACTTCCGGTCGGTCTGTAATGCTTGTGATGTATTCTATGTCGCTTTCTTCAGATTCATCGGATTCTTCTCTCAGACTGTTGACTTTACTGTTGCATTTTGAGGCGAAATGATTTCTTCCTTTACATTTAGCACGTGTGGCTCCCCACGCAGGACACTTGCCTCTTTCGAAAACGTGAATTTGACCACAAAATTTGCATGTTTTTCCAAGCTTCTCTACTAATATCCGGTTTTTCTTCGACCTGTCAAAACGTCTCTTCGGCAGCTGTCATTTGTCTTTCATACCATGTACATCCTCGCTCTGTGCTGCAGAAATTGTTTTCAATTGCGAATTTGTAGCTTCAGTGCTTCTGCAGATGTCAATACACTTCTTTAGATCTAGTTTCCTTTCCTGCAGTAGTTGTTTGCGGGTATGTTTGTCTCGTACGCCAAGGACGATTCGGTCACGAAGAATGGAGTCGCACATACAATCACAGAAATTGCATGTTTTCGCCGGTATATGCTCCACGGGAGAATGCCATGGATGCATTGGCTATATAAGCAATACACCCCCTGTATACTTTAAATACCCTTGTATACCCTTGAATACCCTTCTATACCCATGTTTACCCTTGTATACGCCTGTTTACCCTTGTATGCGCCTGTATACCCCTGGTTACTTTTGTTTACCCTTGTATACCCCTGGTTACTTTTGTTTACCCTTGAATACCCTTGTATACCCCTGTTTACCCTTGTATACGCCTGTTTACCCTTGTATACCCCTGTCTACCCCTGTATACCCCTGTTTACCCTTGTATACCCCTGTTTACCCTTGAATACCCCTGTCTACCCTTGTATACCCCTGTTTACCCTTGTATACCCCTGTTTACCCTTGACTACCCCTGTCTACCCTTGTATACCCCTTTTTACCCTTGTATACCCCTATTCACCCTTGAATACCCCTGTCTACCCTTGTATACGCCTGTTTACCCTTGACTACCCCTGTCTACCCTTGTATACCCCTGTCTACCCTTGTATTCCCCTGTTTTCCCTTGACTACCCCTGTCTACCCTTGTATACGTTTGTATACGCCTGTTTACCCCTGTATACGCCTGTTTACCCTTGTATACCCTTGTATACCCCTGTTTACTCTTGTAATACCCTTGTATACCCTGTTTACCCTTGTATACCCCTGTTTACCCTTGTATACTCCTGTTTACCCTTGTATACTCCTGTTTACCCTTGTATACTCCTGTTTACCCTTGAATACCCTTGTATACCCCTGTGTACCCTTGTATACCCTTGAATACCCTTGTATACCCCTGTTTACCCTTGTATACCCCTGTTTACCCTTGTATACTCCTGTTTACCCTTGAATACCTTTGCATACCCCTGTTTACCATTGTATACCCATGTTTAACCTTTTATACCCATGTTTACTCTTGTATATCCCTGTTTATCTTTGTATACCCTTGAATACCCTTGTATACCCCTGTTTACCCTTGTATACCCCTGTTTACCCTTGTACACTCCTGTTTACCCTTGAATACCCTTGTATACCCCTGTTTACCCTTGTATACCCATGTTTAACTTTTTATACCCATGTTTACCCTTGTATATCCCTGTTTACCCTTGTATGCCCTTGAATACCCTTGTATACCCCTGGTTACTTTTGTATACCCTTGAATACCCTTGTATACCCTTGAATACCCTTGTATACCCCTGTTTACCCTTGTATACGCCTGTTTACCCTTGTATACCCCTGTCTACCCTTGTATACCCCTGTTTACCCCTTGTATACCCCCTTGTATACCTCCTTGTATACCCCTGTCTACCCTTGTATACTCCTGTTTACCCTTGACTACCCCTGTCTACCCTTGTATACCCCTGTCTACGCTTGTATACGCCTGTTTACCCCTGTATACGCCTGTTTACCCTTGTATAGCCTTGTATACCCCCGTTTACCCTTGTATACCCCTGTTTACCCTTGTATACCCTTGTTACCCCGCCGTCAGGACGGGGTCTAGTAATACCCGTTTTTTTTATTATTTTCCATTTTTTTGGTAGTCACTTGCCCCAGACCTCCGATTTTTGTTCGGCCAAACATACTCGTCGCGTCTTTTGCTACAAAGGCTACAGCGTGTATCTTGAGTGACCATAATATCTTTTACAGCAGGGGGGGGGACGGCGGGGTAATGCTCCTGGGGCTTTTCTTGTTTACCCTTGAATACCCCTGTATACCCCTGTTTACCCTTGTATACCCCTGGTTAACCTTGTATACCCATGTTTAACCTTTTACAACCATGTTTACCCTTGCATACACCTGTTTACCTTGTATACCCATGTTACCCTTGTATACCCCTGTTTACCCTTGTATACCCTTGAATACCCTTGTATACCCCTGTTTACCCTTGTATACCCCTGTTTACTCTTGTTTACCCCTGTTTACTCTTGTATACCCCTGTTTACCCTTGTATACCCATGTTTACTCTTGAATACCCTTGTATTTCCCTGCTTACCCTTGTATATCCCTGTTTCCCTTGTATACCCATGTTTACCCTTATATACCCATGTTTACCCTTGTATACCCATGTTTACCCTTGAATACCCTTGTATACCCCTGTTTACCCTTGTATACCCTTGAATACCCTTGTATACCCCTGTTTACCCTTGTATACCCCTGTTTACACTTGTATACCCATGTTTACCCTTGAATACCCTTGTATACCCCTGCTTACCCTTGTATACCCCTGTTTCCCTGGTATACCCATGTTTACCCTTATATACCCCTGTTTACTCTTGTATACCCATGTTTACCCTTGAATACCCTTGTATACCCCTGTTTACCCTTGTATACCCCTGTTTACCCTTGTATACCCCTGTTTACCCTTGTATACCCTTGAATACCCTTGTATACCCCTGTTTACCCTTGTGTTCTCCTGTTTAACCTTTGTATACCCTTGAATACCCTTGTATACCCCTGTTTACCCTTGTATACCCCTGTTTACCCTTGTATGCCCTTGAATACCCTTGTATATTCCTGTTTACCCTTGTATACCCCTGTTTACCCTTGTGTACCCTTGAATACCCTTGTATACCCCTGTTTACCCTTGTATATTCCTGTTTACCCTTGTATACCCCTGTTTACCCTTGTGTACCCTTGAATACCCTTGTATACCCCTGTTTACCCTTGTATACCCCTGTTTACACTTGTATACCCATGTTTACCCTTGAATACCCTTGTATACCCCTGCTTACCCTTGTATACCCCTGTTTCCCTGGTATACCCATGTTTACCCTTATATACCCCTGTTTACCCTTGTATACCCATGTTTACCCTTGAATACCCTTGTATACCCCTGTTTACCCTTGTATACCCCTGTTTACCCTTGTATACCCCTGTTTACCCTTGTATACCCTTGAATACCCTTGTATACCCCTGTTTACCCTTGTGTACTCCTGTTTAACCTTTGTATACCCTTGAATACCCTTGTATACCCCTGTTTACCCCTGTATACCCCTGTTTACCCTTGTATACCCCTGGTTAACCTTGTATACCCATGTTTAACCTTTTATAACCATGTTTACCCTTGCATACACCTGTTTACCTTGTATACCCATGTTACCCTTGTATACCCCTGTTTACCCTTGTATACCCTTGAATACCCTTGTATACCCCTGTTTACCCTTGTATACCCCTGTTTACCCTTGTATACCCCTGTTTACTCTTGTTTACCCCTGTTTACTCTTGTATACCCCTGTTTACCCTTGTATACCCATGTTTACTCTTGAATACCCTTGTATTTCCCTGCTTACCCTTGTATATCCCTGTTTCCCTTGTATACCCATGTTTACCCTTATATACCCATGTTTACCCTTGTATACCCATGTTTACCCTTGAATACCTTTGTATACCCCTGTTTACCCTTGTATACCCTTGAATACCCTTGTATATTCCTGTTTACCCTTGTATACCCCTGTTTACCCTTGTGTACCCTTGAATACCCTTGTATACCCCTGTTTACCCTTGTATACCCCTGTTTACACTTGTATACCCATGTTTACCCTTGAATACCCTTGTATACCCCTGCTTACCCTTGTATACCCCTGTATAATAATTATGCCAAAGATTCTTAATGACAAAAATTCATATGGCTACAAAAGTTCTCCAAAGTCAAATATATCTGAACGAAGAATTGAATATTCGAATTTCAGCTTCGCTTTTATTCAAACTTTGCTTGTGACGAATTTACACAGTACAACTGTCTTGTTTACAACCGTTGCATGCAAATACATGCGTGTACGTACGTTTGGTGTATGTACGTTTGGTGTATGTACGTTTGCTGTATGTACGTTTGTTTTATGTACGTTTGGTATGTACGTTTGCTGTATGTACGTTTGGTGTATGTACCGTGGAATGTGGAATGTGTATGTACCGATCACACACACAAAAATTTTTTTTTATCTGATTAGATATTTGTGAGTCAAATTTGATATCGATGGCTGCCGGATTCAACAACTGTCAGGTTATTGAAGCAATACAAAACCTACCACCAGAGTTACGTGAGATAATTTACAAACATTACCTCGCCATAAAACTGAGAGAGCGAGCGGCTTTGGGTTGGAACCTGGTTCACGATGAGTTTTTAATACAACCTTTCTGTCCTGAAATGGAGCGGCTTGTACATATTATAGTGTGTGTTGCCTATATGCATTGTTGTTGTGGAGGGTGTTGTTACCCTTGTTATAAACAAGAAGAAATCTTACATGAAATAACCATCTCTGTCCCGATCTATGATATAACTCTAGTTAAGTATTGCACTGATATATGGCAAGAGAACCACATTCCCTTAGTTGTGTTTACGGAGCGTGACTTCACGGTTCGGTGAAACCCACAGATGACGTAATTTATATTCTCATACAACTTTGAAGGGAAACCCCCTTAGCAATAGAATATAAATACAGACGCTTTCAATTGTCTGTCTAACGCGTTAGACAGTTTTTGACTTTCAATTGTCTGTCTAACGCGTTAGACAGTTTTTTTTTGGGGGGGGAAGTCAAGTTTGAAAAAAAAATACAGTTAAACTTCTTAAAACACTCTTGGTCTTAAAATTTTCAAGCCTTCAGGAATGTAGAAGCTATTATTTAAATATATTATGGTCTCTGTTGCTTACATTAATTCATAATCAAAATATTCATTACCGTCAGCGGACGTTTTGAGACCTATTTTATAAACAAATTGATAAGAGTCATCTTCAAGATCTTCAGCAAGGCGTTTAGGAGCCCATACAAGAATTTCTTTTCCACATTTTGTTTTTAAAGTTAAAATAGCTGAAATCCCATATTTACTTTCCCGGTGTGAAACTTTTTTAATTTTGTATACAACATCGTCTGAAATATTTCTCCATTTTAAAATTTCTCTTTTTTTAAAGCTTTCTTTTTTTGGCCATTCTTCTGAGATTTCTCGTTGAACTTTCAGCAAGTCTTGTGGGATTTCTTGCTGATTTAATAATACATTCTCTGTTTGGTTGTCTTGTGAGATCGCATGTTGATCTGTGCAGACAGCCATGTTAAGAATATGTTAAATACACATTTGTTTAACAGGGTGTTGTTCACAACACATGTCGGAAAGCGTATTATGGAACCACATCTTGTCCTGAAATGGGGTAACCATCTTTGTCACGAGTTGGTAACAATATTTTTGAAACACATTTACGAGTAATAAATCTTATTTGCAAAATTTCGGGGGGCGTGAGAAGCTCAACAAGGTGATGGCAAATAGCTTGCAGAGTTGCAATCATTTCGAAAGATATATAATGATTTTGAAAATCTATAATTGAGTGAATTTTTTTTCATACTTTCTTTGAAGAGATAACGGAATTTCCATACAATGATCAGTGACGAAATTATCTATCATTTTCAGTCTATCAAGAAAGACCTTTTCGTCGAAAACTTCACCTCTGAGGTAAAAGCGAATCTCATCAAGGATTTTTTGATATTCGATACGGGCAAAATTTGTTTGTTCTGTTTTTTTATCGTATTTCTTAAGGCTTGCCACTGCTTTCAAAGTAAGACCAACACCAGTTAAAGTTGCCATGACAGCAGGGTTCAATGTAATTCCTCCGGCTACTGCGGCACTAATAATTAACTTGCCAGCTGAAAGATTACAAACAAATTTTTTTCTTCGAAAACCGCGGTGCAACTTTTCATAGCCATAATGTTTCTTATGGTAATAACCATATAAATCTTTCAGAATTTTAACTTTCGCTTTAGAAAGTGTCTGATCGATATGGTTGAATTCGAAAATGTTTCGCATTGTGATATATTATAAATGAAAATTTTTTGTGGAAAGTTATCACAAACTTGTTTGATACTCGATACGAAGTGTAATTGCGTTGTAACTTTTCCAAATATCATCATTCATATTTAGTTCAAAAGCCAAAATCCCGGACGAAGGCATTTGGAAAGAATTTGGGTTTATCGTCTGATACCACCCACTTTTTTCTGAGGTAAAAATATTTGAAGAGCTTAGAGTTCCAGTAAAAAAAATTCCGTAAAGATGTTTTGAGTTTTAAAGATATTTTTTTGTGTTTATGTACAGTGACATGAGAATCCGAAGAAGTGGTTCAGGACGCGTACAATATATATCAATATTTTTCAAAATCGCTTCACCCGGCAATGAAATTATTTCGGCACCATTTAAAACAAAATTTTTGTCCCCTTTTGTCGAATTTTACGTGGTGAATGGAAGAGCGTAGTTGGTGTCCGTTTAAAGATAAATCTGTTTCCATTACCATTTTTCCATTTTCAATAACAAAAGCGGTGTCATAGACACTTGGATTAACGTTTGAAATTGTTTCTTTTACACCATAAACAATTAGATGACCAATTGTTAAAAATGATGGATTACTAACTGTACCGTGCAGATCAAGATAAAGAAATTGTGGAGGTGAGCTACCCCATCTGTGAAAATTGATAACTGTTTTGGTGTACTTCTCGAATGTTTTTGTTGCATAATTAGAAATTGAGATCGTCGTAGCTTGCACTGTCACACTTATCTCATTCATTTCCGGCGGAAACCATTCTACAACCATTGTGTAATGACCGACCGGAAGTTTATATAGGTTAAAACCGAGGCGTGACCGGTACTGGTTGTGTGAGCCTTTTTCAAACAAGAGTTTAAGTTGGTAAGCTTTTTTATTAATTTGATGTGGAGAATTGGGAAAATCGTTAATACCCAAAACCTCGGTATTGTTTTCACTCGAAGATTCATCAGTATCTTCCATCAAGTATCTGAAGGCGTCCCTTTTTTGTCCCGAGTTAATGATCTGAGATTCATGAATATTTTGAGTGACAAGATCTCTCATAGTTGTTATTTCATTTTGCATAAAATGAACATTAACTGCGGATTTCGAAACTCTGTAATCGGTTTGTAAGTTAATAATTTTATTCTTATTTAAATTCAAGTTTCCAGTCATATTGTTACTGCCATCAACTTTGAGAAACTTTTTGTGTCATATCATCAATTCTGTTGTTAACAAACTCGACACATGCGGCGTCTCTTTGGTTTGAAGGAAGATTAAGATTGATAATTGATTTATTTTTCATATCAATATCAGCTTCTTTATCCAATTTTTTCGCAAGCTGATTATCGACATACCTTTTGTTTGTGGCTTGATCTGCCTGTACTGGGTCTTTTACGTTGTAGATTGTATTATTGTTCATATCAATGCTGGCTTCCATTTTTCCACCTTCCTTTTTCGAAAGAAAGATATTTCTCGTGTCTTGATAGTTTATTACCTTTGTCAGATCACCGTGGAGAGGATAAGGGTTGCTTTTTAAACGCACAATATCGTACTTATTTTGCATGTCAATATCAGCAGAACCGCTGGCACTACCTTGAGACCCAGGATCACCTTTTTCACCTTTATCACCTTTGTCACCTTTTAAACCTTGTGCTCCCTGTGCCCCCTTCTGACCTTGTGGACCAGCTGGCCCTTTTTCACCTCTTGGACCATTAGGACCTTGTGGTCCTGCTTGACCTTTGTCACCCTTCGGTCCAGGAGGACCCTTCGGTCCAGGAGGACCCTCGGGACCAGGAGGACCCCCTGGGCCAGTAGGACCCACTTTTCCACTTTCACTCACCGTTTGGCTAGTTCCACCTATTTGACTGTTAATATACCCCATTATATATCTCATCAAAATTTTTTTCATTAATTTTTGGAGTTTGTCATAGTCAAAGAAAGAATATTTTTTATCGGTGGCGCGATCTAAAGCGTCATGATCCACACCTATCTCGTCTGCAATCCGTTTGTTTTCTCTTGGAAGAAATCTGAAAATACAAAAATGGCTGCAGTTATCACGGATGTTTTTCGGCACCTTGTAAAAAGTTTGAGTGGGGTAAATAACGCAGCAGTTTCTGTGACGCCCGTTGATAAAATAATTAATGATGCTGTTTTGGTTGCTTTCACAAACAAAATCATCAAAAACAACTATTTTTTGGGTGTCCACCGGAAGCTCTTCGAGTGGAATGATTTCATCACCATGGGCCTCGATAACCTCATAACCAACCTTGGGGTTGATTAGTTCAGCAAAATCCTGCAAAAGAGGCTCGTATTTGTTCTGGTGCAGGTTTTTTGAAAAGAGGTAAATTTTATCAAACTCCAGCAACTCATAAAGCATATGCAGTAATATGTTTGTTTTACCAGAATTACTGGGTCCACAAATTAACATCCGAAAAACATCTGCTGGCATACAAGGGTGACCTTGCTTGTAGTCACTCTTGAAAAAACCTGGGTCATAATTTGGAATCTTCATATTTTTTTTCGTTTCTATATATTCACGCTGGAAATATGTCAGTAAAAAAATGGCGTCAGTTGGCTGAAGAAAAAACGGTGTTGGATAAACAAACAGAAGAAATTCACCAAAAATTTAAAATGGATAAAATAAACAAAGAGTTTGGTCAGCTTTCAGGAGAACTTTTTAGACCAATTACAAAAAGGCTTGATGAAAAGAGCAGCACCACTGTGGAAGAAGAGGAAGAAGAGGAGCAGGAAGTTCCTGATTACACAATGGATGAATTTGACGAAATCAACCCGTTTGGTGACCAATTCAGACCGGATGCACCAACTCCAGCACCATCACCACCAACAACACCAACACCCACAACAACTATAGTACCAACACCACAACCACCCCCATATCAAGAATTTGATGATTTTCCATTACCACCTCCACCTTTGATGGAAGAAACTGTTATGCCGGGAACTTCCAAAGATGAAACGATGGAAGAAACATCAAAGCGGCTTAGAAATGTTAAAAGTATTCTTGCTAAATTTGGAAGTGATCCAACTTACAAAGTAAAAAGTAAAGAATCAAAATACTATGGATATAATGTGGAAGAACTAGAAGCTGAGGCATATAAACTCGAAACAATTAAGGTACATCAAGTACACGCAGAAAAGTTACTTAAAAGGAAACAACCTTTATTAACACAATTACAAGAAAAAAAGGCGAAATTGAAACAACCTAAAAATAAGAAAAAAGAGAAACTGCTCAAACTCCTCTTGAAAAAGCCGTCATGAGCCGAAGACCTGCTTTTGAACTCTCTGACAATGAAGAGGATTCTTCTGAACAGGATTGGGAAACCGAAGGAAGCGATTTCTCTGATGAAGCTGAAAAATTGATCGACCAACTTGATTTAAGTTTAGGATCAATAGAAGCAGGAAATAGCTAAAAAAACCTAAAAAATCAGGTATTATATCTGCTTGATTCACTTGTTGAACTTGGTACGATCGATAAAAAGCAAAAGAAAAAAATTATTTCTGATTACATAAAACAATGAGCTTTGATATTCTGCTTGACTCGAGCCTTGCAAAACAAGAACTAAAAGACACTGACTTCCAAATCTTTCAAGACCTCCCAACCGAGATCATCAACAGACGAAAGCGACAAATGGAAACCTTTAAAGAGGCTAAAAAGAGAGGAATTCCCGCTTATTTCAGTAAATCTCAACCAGATAAGTTGTTTGTTAGAGGGAAACTTTGGCCTATAGGAAAACCACTTGGTATCTCTTGATTTTCTTTATATGTTGATGTAAATTTTGCCCTGAGCCACTATTCGGCTACAAGTTCTCTTAAATCATGCTTATATCCCTACTTGAAGGCGGCGGATGAGCCGCCGCCACGATGGCACAGCAGCACTTTTATTACTTTTGCTGGCCCAAATCAAAAGGCCGCATTTAGGATTATTTCTAGCGGCCTCTTTAATCAAATTCGATGTGTGTTTATGTGTGAATGTTAATTTGTCTAGGTGTGCTATTTCTCTGTAACGTCAGAAGTGTTAAGCCTTTATTGTGGGTAGTAGTTTTAATATTTATTTATCACGATTTCATCACCTTAAATCTATTACCTTTTGTGATGCATTTTACTGGGGGGAGAAAATTTGGTCCAAATTATCATTAACTCTACATTTCGAGAACAATAGTCTAAATTTTAAAATGTTGTCCTTAAACGTTCGAGGTATTCGCTCTATGGAAAAAAGGAAGGCTTTATTAATTTGGCTTCAAAAGCAAAATGCAGATGTTATCTTTTTACAAGAAACTTACAGTTCAAAAGAAATTGAAAATAACTGGAGGTGTCAGTGGAAAGGTCCAATGTTTTTCGCACATGGCTCTAATCATAGCTGTGATGTATTAGTATTGATAAAAGACGGCTTAGAATTTGACATGAAATCCAAATTGGCAGATGATAATGGACGGTATATTTTGCTGGATGTAACCGTACAAGGTTCTAACTATATTATGGGCAACATATATGCACCTAATAAGACAAAAGAGCAATGCTCCTTTTTCGAAGACTTACAACAAAAATTAGATGATTTCGTTACTTGTCAAAATCAAAGAATTATAATTGGGGGAGATTTTAATGTTGTCAATGATCCAGATCTGGATTGCTCCGGAGGAGTCCCTAAGGTGAAAGAGTCATCGAAAATTTTGGATGACATCTGCTTAAATTATGACTTAATTGATATATGGAGAATCCGAAACCCGAAAATCAAGCTTTTCACCTGGAGACAAAAGAAGCCCCTTATCCAGAGGAGATTGGATTTTTGGCTTGTTAGCGATTTTTGTCAAGATGAGGTAGAGGAGACTAGTATTAAAACAGCTATAAGGACTGATCATTCGGCAATAGTTATCTCCTTCGATAGTCTAGACGAACAGATACGTGGCCCGTCATATTGGAAATTTAACCGCAGTCTAACTGAGGATGAAAACTATGTTTCCACAATTAATGCAAAAATACCAGAATGGCTAGAGGAATTTAATGAAGTGACCGATAAAAGAGTTTTATGGGATCTATTAAATATCGAGTGCGGCAATTTACTATAAAATATAGTAAAGTAAAAGCTCAAAAGAAAAGGCAAGACTTGGTGGAAATCGAGACATCACTAAAGCAAGCTGAGGAAGCACTCTCAATTGATTCATCTACGTCCAACTTTGAAAATTTAGAATGCTTAAAAATGAAATATGACTCGCATTTTGATTACATTGCCAAAGGAGCAATAATTCGTTCGAGAGCAAATTGGTATGAACAAGGTGAGAAAAGCAACAAATATTTTTTAGGGCTTGAATCTTACAGGGGGAACAAGAGTTGTATGCGAAAGATGCTTACTAATGAAGGCACCCTCACCACAAATCCAAAACAATTATGAAGGAAATTGAAAATTTTTACTCGGATTTGTACGCGGCAAACGAAGAGGTGGTAGATGAAAATCATCCATTCTTGCAAAGACCAGAAATTCCTAAACTTACTGATGAAATGAAAAGGGTTTGTGAAGGAAAGCTGTCAGTTAGAGAGTGCTTTGATTACCTTCAGTCATTCGAAAATAACAAATCGCCTGGTAACGATGGCCTCACCGTTGAATTTTATAGAACGTTTTGGAATCCCTTAGGAAATTTACTTGTTGATTGTCTTAATTATTCATATGACTTTGGTGAACTTTCAAATACTCAAAAACAGGCCGTCATTAAGTTAATAGAAAAGAAAGGGAAAGACAAACGACACATAAGTAACTGGAGACCTATTTCGTTGATTAATGTTGACACTAAAATTGGCTCAAAGGCAATCGCCACAAGACTTCAGAAGGTATTGCCTAAAATAATACATTTCAATCAAAACGCTTATGTTAAGGGCAGAACGATCCTTGATGCCGTGAGAACAATAGATGACATCTTAGAATATACAGAAAGGAATAAAATCCAAGGATTATTAGTAGCTATAGATTTCCAAAAAGCTTTCGATTCTGTTAATCGTATCCTCATGGTCAAGGCGCCTTCTACTTTCAACTTTGGCCCGTCTTTCATTCGCTGGATACAAACTTTTTATAAAAACACTATCAGTACAGTAATGAACAATGGTTTCACAACTGCCCATTCAAAGTACTTAAAGGTGTCAGACAAGGTGATCCATTATCTCCATATTTATTTATCATCTGTTTAGAAATCTTAGCTATTAACATTCGTCTTAACAAAGAGATTCAAGGTATACTAGTGGATAACGAGGAGATTAAATTAGAGATTTTTGCTGATGACTTGACAGTTTTTCTGAGAACTTATACCTCTCTCAATGCCTTGTTAGAAACTGTGGATAGTTTCACCTTATGCTCTGGGCTAAAAATCAATTACCAAAAAACAGAGGTAATGTTATTGGGAAACAACAAACAAACGTCGCCGACGCTAACAGTCTCCGCCGACAGAAATATCACTATTAAACGGGCTATTAGGATTTTAGGTGTTCATTTTACGTACAATCAAGCCCTTTGGAAAACGCTGAATTTTGATGAAATTTTGAAATCTATCAGAGAAAAGCTGCAGTTTTGGAATTGGAGAAACCTAACAGTGCTTGGTCGAATACAAATCATAAAAACATTTGTTGTTCCGATCTTCATGTATAGGGCTGGCTTGGTGTACGTACACAAAGACATTATCAAGGAAGCAAACAAAATTTTATTTAATTTTATTTGGAAAGGAAAGGATAAAGTTAAACGCTCAGCCTTGATATGTGATGTGGAAAACGGTGGCTTAAGGGCACCACATTTGGAATCAATCATTAAGACACAGCGAATCATGTGCTGCAAAAAATTTGTTGAGGCGCAGCAAAGTAGCTGGAAATTAATCCTCTCGCATTATTTAAAACAAGTTGGTGGTAAATTAGTCCTAGGTTGTGGATTTGACATTAAGAAACTTCCTATCAAACTGCCTAGATTTTATGAACAGTGTTTGCAAATCTTCGCTGAACACTCCGCGGCAACGGAAGCAAACATACAAAACATTGCAACAAACACATTTTAATTGATGGAAAATCTGTGTTTCATTACAGCTTATTTAAGAAAGGAATAGTCACGCTTGAAGATCTTGTAAATGACAAGAATGAAGTAATTGTCAAGCAAAACCTAAGTGAATCAAATTTCACACCTATGGAAGTGTTTCATTTGATGCACATTTATGACGCCCTACCGACGCATTGGCGAAATTCTTTGATATTTTTTGGGCCCAAAAGTGAGAAAGCTTTTGTTTTAAATGATCATATCAAACTACGTTTAAAGAACGAGCATGTGCGAATCGATAAAGCTATTTCTAAAAATATTTACAAGGAAATACGATCAAAGTATGAGACCGCTCTAACTGCACAAGCGAAGTATAAGGATCAATTCTCAAGTACATGCTTGGAATGGCATGAAATATATGAATTGCCATTTAAGGTTCTTATGGATACAAAATCTCAGGAATTCCAGTATAAAATCTTAAACAGATACTTATCCACGAACTCATTTCTTAACAAAATAGGTTTGACAACTTCACCATTATGCACATTCTGTGAACAAGAGAGCGAATCCCTTGAACATTTATTTATTACATGTCCCTATGCAAAGAGTTTCTGGCTGGACTTCATTAGTTGGTGTAAAAAAAGAAATATAGATCTGGAGGAACTTTTAAGCACTAATATACTTTTTGGAATATGGCAAGGGAAGGAAGACTTTCTACTACTTAATCATCTTATAATCTTAGCAAAGCAACACATCTATGAATGTCGCATGAAACGTGTCCATCCATCTTACAGAATCTTTACAAATAAGGTTGAATACGTTTATCGATTAGAGTCACAAATAGGGAAATTAAACAACAAGGAGTCCAGTCACAAACGTAAATGGAAAAAGTATACAGATTAAATGTTTTAAATAGGACTTAGCTTTACCTCAGTAGCAAGTTGTAATCATGTAAATAGATATTTGTAGGTGATGTAAATAACCAGTTTGGCTTGTAAGCGTCACATCAATGTATGCTAGTATTGTTGTAAATAACTTACGTAGTAAGCTTGTAATAGTAGTGTAAGTAATGTGTCTGTGTTGTAATAAAGGTTGCATTAAAAAAAAAACAAGAAAGAGGTGGAGAACGGAATGTTTCACACGATTTTACAGTGAAATTGTATCCTCCAATCGAATTGCCGACCGAATTGGGACCAGGAAACTATAAAGCTGCGCTAAACAGACTTATCACAATGGCTTACTCATGGAACAATATCGATTCTCGTTATAAAAACAACAAAATTCGCTGGAAGAAAAAAACAGAACAAGCGTGGAAGACTTTAACTTTCCCGAATGGAATGTATGATTACAAAAGAATCAACACATTCATTCAGCAACACACCGGTAAAGTTGACCCGACAAAAAAAGACAGTGATTACATTTTCACTATATATTTCGATATGTCAATTTATAGGGTTGTGACTTTGAAACATAACGATTATGAGCTTGACTTTTCTCAAGGAAATTTTGGTGAATTGCTTGGTTATGGAAAAAGTACTTTGAGTGGAGATGTTGTTGGAAAAAAAGTTCCAAATATCACAAGAAGTGTTGATTGGGTATGTTTGCACTGCGATCTTATCTCACGCCGAACAAACAATGTTCCAAAAGATGTGTTATACAGTTTCTCAACATCAGATCTTCAGGTTAGCTATCCATTTCAAAAAGAGCCGCGCCAGCTTGAGTAGCACCCTGTGAATAAAAGTTATATTGATGAAATAAGGGTTTGGGTGACAGATGGAAGAAACAATATCCTGGATCTCAACGGGACAGACATTGCAATTAGCTTAATGATTAAAAAAGAGTAAGGTTTTTGTTGGTATAAATATACAATCATGAATCATCCGAGCGAGTGGGCAAGATACTTTGATGAAAACACCGGAAGTTATCGATATAAACACAAACGGTCAGGTGTGATCCGTGACACCTTCATGACCATCGGTAAAGTATTCAAAAACAATGTAAAGAATGTTGCAAAGAAAACTGCCGAAAAAACCACAAAAACAATTGCTGAAAAAGCGAGTCAGAGAGTTGGTGAATTTGCTGTTGAAAAAGGTTCGAAACAAATACGAAAAATACTGCAAGAGCGAAAAAAAACAAAAACCGTTGTCTCAGGATGCAAAAAAGAAATTTGCAAATATTTTGCAAAACCAAAAACCAAAAAAAATCAGACGCTCTTGTGAAATTAAATCGAATTTTGACAAACGAAATTTAATCAAAGAAATTTTTTCTATTAATATAATAAGCACTTGCTAACATGTTCAGAAGTCAACCATACCTCGAAAATACTAAATACGTTCAAATAAATTTGGACACCCCGCTTAACTTCCCTGGGAATAACCAAACTCAAACCAAGTTAAACCACAAATTTACCGTAACAGACCGGGACAATTTTTATGACTGGTACAACGCTTATTTCCGCGTCGATTTTAAATTTGAAGCTAAAGCAAACGGAGCCAACATTGGTGCTGACACCGAATCAGCTCCGATCAACGGTTCTTTCTCATTGATCAAAAGTTTGAAACTAAGTTCATCTGGAAAAGAATTGTACTATGCGAATAATATCCACAAAGGTATTTTCATCAAAAATCTGCTTGATTTTTCAGACGATTTTTCGAGAAGCGTGGCAAAAAACCAGTTTTGTTATCTTGATAATGACGCCACCACAGCGACTGATAATAATGCGAAGAACCTTGGAATGCGGGAAAGGGCGCTTCTTTCACATGAAGGTTTGATGGTTAAGACTATTATCCCTTTACCTATTACCCAATTGAAAACACAAAGACCCGACAACGGTTTTTGTTTTTTTCCCTATTACCTTCTTTGAAAGTCTTTCCGACAGGCTACTGCCACCGTTAAAACTTGAGTTTGAAATTAATCTGCAAAATGACGAAGAAATGATTTTCCAAAACGATGGAACAGCTCGAAGAATTGTTGTCCATAAATTTGAGTTGTGGGTCCCACAATTACATTTCACTGGTAAAGGACAGACCCTGGTCAATGAAAATTTCTTGAAACCAACCCAATGGAAATACCTGAATGAAAATTTGAAAAGCAGCAGCTCCCGAAGGGATACGACTGGTATGTGGTTGATTAGACCTGGGGTAAAAGATCCCAAACATGTTTTTGTATTCATTCAACAAACTCGGAAACAAAACGCTTACACACAAAACCCTTATATCTTTGACACATTTGATATCGATGGTGATGACTCAGCAAGATTGGACACTTGCCGCCTTCAATACGGCACAAAATTTTACCCTGAGCTTGATTACGACCATGATTTTAAAATAAGAATTTTGAATGATTTGATCAATTTCCGATACAGAAAGAACGACTACAACACCGGCGTTCAGCTGCAGCTTGCCAATTTTGAGAAGTTGTACCCAATTATCTACTTTGACCTTCGAAACACCGAAAGTGTGACAGGTGACTCGAAAAAGCTCGAATTCCATTACAGACTAAATAAAGCTGCTAACGCTCAAGATTATATGATCTTCGCCTTAATTTTGAGTGAAAAAGAATGCGTGCTGAATCAAATTGGTAATGAGCTTGTCGTCGTTTAGACGAAAAAAAAAATTCTGAATATAATATACACACAATGAGCACAACTTATCATCCATATAAAATCGAACTGACTGATGGTCAGAAAAAGAAACTTCAAAAAGCTTATGTTACGAAGACATCTGTTACTCTGAGAGTCAAACCAAAACAAATTGGACACGGTGACGAACTCCTTCTCACTGCTACTCAAATCTCGCGACTGGAAAAAACCTCAGCGGCAGGCAAAGGAATGGAAATAAAATTAAGCCAGACACAGATTCAGAATACTGCGCAGCGTGGTGGAAGTTTGTTTTCTGCTATGTTAGGTTTGGCACGACCTTTGATAAAGCCAGCTCTTGGGGCATTGGCGAGTGCAGGTTTGAGTTTCGGCGCTGAAAAGGTGCTGAAAAAGATATTCGAAAAGGGTTTTGGACCGAAGGAAATTGAGCTTTATAATCTTGTCCACCAAATGACCCCTACTCAGAAAAAGGTGGCAGAACAGTATCTTGTTGGAAAAGGTTTTGTGAAAGGGGGTTCACAGTACGGCGGCTTCCTTGGTATGTTGGCGTCTATCGGGGTACCTTTAGCCCTTGATTTAGTCCGAAAAATAATCGGAAAAGGTATGCAAACCCAACCACCACCACCACCACGAACAAGACGATCACCACCTA
Organism: Siderastrea radians; assembly: GCA_964017195.1. Classification (NCBI taxonomy): domain Eukaryota; kingdom Metazoa; phylum Cnidaria; class Anthozoa; order Scleractinia; family Rhizangiidae; genus Siderastrea; species Siderastrea radians. Next base: position 26,307,972 of record OZ024900.1, on the reverse strand, counting down.
TACCACCTCCTAAAGGTAAAGGAATGCAAATTCAACCTCCACCTTTTTTTGGAACTTGGGATGATTATTATCATTTAAAAAAACTGAAATTTGAAGATAAACCTCCATCCAACATTGACTTGAGAAAATGGTGCAACTTTTTACGAATCCCCATCAAAGGTATTTCTAGCAGAAATGAAACAAAACCCTTGTTTCATTCCCCATGCATTATCAACTTGGATGATTTCGGAAGTTTGGGAACTCATTGGGTATGTTGTTGGTCTGCCAAAAATGGTACTTACGAGAATTTCGATTCATTTGGGCTTCCACCACCTTTGGAATGGGAACAAGAAATGTCAATGCACGGGATGCCACATTTTTTCAGAAATGATAACCAAATTCAATGGGAACAAAGTGTGAGATGTGGTTACTACTGCCTTCTCTTTTTAAACGAAAGAAATAAAGGAACAAGTTTTGCCGATATTTTAAAAATGTTCTCCAACGATTTACTTCAAAATGAGGAAATAGTGAAAAATTATTTTTCTTAAAATATATATACAATGGAAGTGTACTGTGTGAAAGAAAAGCGGAACACGTCCAATGTGCAGGGAAGTGAAAAGGTTGTAATTACAAAGAACAATCGAAACCTCTTGAAGGTGAAATGCGCTAGTTGCGGAATAACAAAAACACCTTTTATGCCGGAAAACTAGGTGAGCCCTCCCGCGCGGAAGGCAGTGGAATATTCGGCGACGTTGCTATGGCAGTTGGTGATCTTGCTATTACAAAAGGAATCCCATATCTTGCGAAAAAAAGTGTTGAAGCTGGAAGATATTACGCTTCTGAAGCTATGAGAGACCCCAAACTGCAAAAGATAGGAATAAATTACACTCTTGACAAAGCCCGCCCAGTCATTCAAAAAGTTGGAAGTGAAATGTTAGATCAACTTTCAACTAAAGTTCGACCAAACCAACGTTATAAAACTGACAGACCTGATTTGGATGGAGCTGGGTTTGATATACATGCAGCAATTGGGAAACTTCCGAAACCAAAAAAGGGTTGGACATTACCAGGACATAATTTTACAGGACCATACAACCCTCTTGAAAAGCAGGTGAAATACGATCCAGAAACTGGAGAAATCTTGGAAATATATCAGAAACCGACAGGTGCCACAGATGCGATTGCTATGCACCATGATGTTGATTATGATGTTTGTTCCAACCGTGAAAAAAAATACGGTGAAAATCTCAAAAAATGCAAACACAAAGCGGATAAAAAAATGGTGAAGTCTCTTGACGCAGTTCCTTACAAACAGAGGCAGTGGGGTCATGCGGCTGCAAGAAATGCAATCAATGCTAAACAAAAGTTAGGGTTGGGTTTGAAACAACAAAAAGGGACTGGTGTTTTGGATAAACCGTTGGAAGCAGTGAAATTTGCTGAAACTTTGACATGAAATGATTCCTTCCACAAACCTGTATTCGATCGGTATTGGAAAGGTGATATTGCGAAAAATGCTTTCACGGGACCAACTGGTGTCACAAGCAAGAAATTTTGGACTCATCCAAAAAAGGGTACTGTCATGCGTTTGGTGAAAAATCCAAAAACATGCAAATATGAAAATGTTTATGAAGAACCTTGATTGGTTTTCAAACACCATTTATCGAACTCCTGTTTTGCGCGCCGCCTGCCTGCTAAGGTTTTAGGAAGGTGATGAGAAATAGATTCCATAATTTCTTTTTTGTTGGGCCAGCATTCAGAAGGTACTATTTCAAAATAATTGTACAAAAAACAGGGGTAGTTCACTGAATTGTCGGTTATTTAAATGAGTATTATTCGTTGGAAGAGCAGTGGAACTTCTTCCCCGATTTTCTTCTTGGAACTGTTCATAAGCATCATATTCAAACACTCTACAACATTTTGGACATTCACGACAGAACTCTTTCACCACATAAACTAGTTGCTCATCGCATGAAGGAAAATGATTAATTTTTTTTGTTGGCAGGCTTATTTCATTTCTTTTTTTTGCAACATTTCTTGAATCATTTTCAACGAAATTTTCTCACCTTGCAAACAACCAAACGGGTCGTCCATTTTTTATTGTGTATGGTATACAATGAGCTCGCGTAATTTCAATAAGTTGTCAAAAATTTATTACAGCCCGCAAGGGTATTGGAAAGGGTTTGCAGCAATTAAGAAATTAGCCCAGGCAGCGAAAGTTTCGGAAAATGTGGCTCAAAACTGGTTGATGAAGCAAGCTCTTTGGCAGGTTTATTACCAGCCCCACGGTACGTTCCAAGACCGAAATTTGATGTTCCTGTTCCAAACAAAGTTCACCAAGCCGATCTTCTGTATCTCCCACACGATCACCCACCACGCTCCCGTAAAACTTTTAAATATGCTCTCACAGTGGTAGATGTGGCCTCTCGATACAAAGAGGCTGAACCGTTGACCACAAAAGAGGCTAAAGGAGTTGCAGCTGCTCTGGAACGGATTTATAGTCGTGGTCCTTTCAAGTGGCCGAAACTGCTTTAGGTCGATCCTGGTCGTGAGTTTATGGGCGCTGTGAATCAACTGCGTTCGAAACATAATGTCGAGGTTAGACGTGGTCGTGTGGATATTCACCGTAATCAAGCAATCGTTGAAAGATTCAACCGCACCCTGGCTGAACGACTGTTTGGTTACCAATATGGAGTTGAAATGCGCCTCCCAGAAGACAAAAGATCGACTGAATGGGTGGCCCCACTGCCCGCTGTTATTTCAGCTTTGAATAAAGAAGTCCGCACTCGACTGACCGGTCAGAAACCTGTTGATGCAATCAAAGAGAAAACTGTTCCATCCATACCCTCAACATCTTATTTGAGACCCGTTAGTGTGAACGAAAAAAAGCTCCCCTCTGGTTCAAGTGTTCGCTATCTCTATCAACCCGGTGAACTTGAAGGTGGTCGACGAAGAGCTACCGACCCAATCTGGTTTTTGAATGTTTACGAGATTGAAAAGGTTATTATAAAACCAGACGCATCGGTTATCTATTATTTATTTGACGGACCAAAACGCTGGTTTGTACGCGAAGAGCTTTTGGTTGTCCCTCCAAACATAGAGTTACCACCCGAGCAACTCTAAAGCTTCTTCTTCGGCTGCAGCAATTTCGGCAATTTCAGCATCTGTAAATTTGAATGCGGGTTCATAACCATAAGCTTTTGTATGAATACCATTTTCTTCTATCCATCGCTTTGAATCAAATGGGGAAAGCGAGATTTTGTTAACATACATGCCGTAAATCTCATGCTTCTGGCTTTGAAGAATGTTCATTCCATGCCATAACTGCTTCTTACCAAAAAGCGTTTCCTTGTACTGTTCATGCATTATTTGTTTCTTGACGACACATTTTTTCACACCCTTCGCTTTTTTTATATTTTTTTATTGCCTTTCAGTATCGAGTACATTTTCGATCTCAGACAGACGCACTCTGCTATGGAAGTTCCATTGCATTCGTCTTTCATTTTTCCTAAAACGTTTTTTTTGGCGTCTGAATAAAGTGGATGCTCCTTCGGGTAATCGCTCGTATCATATGGATTTTTGTTTGTTTCGATGTCTTTATAGACGTCATTCGTTTCAATCTCAAGCAGAAGGCTGTTGGTGTCTGTGTACAAAAGTTCGCACTTTGGGCCATAATTTTTTTTCAGCTCGTAATAGAAAAAATCATACATCAAGATCTTGCTGTTGTCAAGGATTGTCATCCTTGTGTAGACAGGCTTGTTGAGCAGCAGCCGGCTTTTGCGCATGTCGATTCCAAATAAGTGGTTTAAAAACATAACATGCCTTGAGTATAAAGGACTTGCAACCAATTTCCTTATTTTGTCTGTCTCATTGCCTTTCCATGGTTTCGCCAAAAACTGAGTTATTCATGAGCTCGTAAAAGTTCTTTTCAAAGTTGCTCTTTGCGTTTTTCCTGAATTCTGTATTCATCCAAATGTACGGCTCCATCCAGCATTCTTGTTCGAACTCCAACACCTTGTGCACGCGCTTCAGTTTCATTCCTTGCTTCAGATAAAACTGCAAGTTTCGGTAATGCACCACATAGTTGTTTTTGTCTTGAAGAGTCAACAACAACTTGTTGCATTTTGGTGTTTTCAGATCCAAGTCTTTTATCAAACTGTGTTGGTATTCCGACATCCATTCATTTTTAACCTGCTTTTTCTCAGGGGCAAGGGGAAAGCTGTTGTGTTCTTCATGCAGTTCTTTTGGGTATTCAAGATCCACATCAAGAATCCATCCATTCTTTGCGTTTTCTTTTTTCTTAATGATGTCTTCCTCAGTGGGCATAACACGTTTCCATTTAAAATCTCTTTTCGGAAGTGGCTTGCTCATTGCCCATCCGTAAAGATTATTAGCGTCGAGATACATGATGTATTTGTTTGGTCTGCTTGGGTCATATTCTTGTAATAATGGGTTGTTTGCCTTTGCGTATCTCTTGCTTACCATGGAGATTCCACCCCGCATTCTCCTTTCCACAAATAGATACATTTCAAGGTCTGTGAATAACTCAAGCTCGACCCCTGTCTTTTTCAATAAAGCGTCCCAGGATAGTCCTGGTGATGTGTAATAATGAGCTGGATCTAACCCATACTGCTCTTGGCATAAATTTCGGAAGTTCTCAAAAACATCTGCCAACAGGGCAACATCTGTTTTAACGTAAAGACCATGATAATCGCCCAACGTTTTACATTCAAAAGTCTCCCAGACAGTTTGCGCATGTGCATACTCTTCGTCTGTTATGTGCTCGTCGTTCAGCTTACTGTAAAACTTCTCTTTGTCCGGAAGCTTTGTCTCGCTAAATCTCCCCCATGAATCCATGTACTCATAAGGATAGATCCTTTTTTTGTAAAGCAGGTCGCTGCCTTTTGAAATTGTTGATGTTATTTTCAATGACTCTTTTGGTGTTGCGCTTACAAGTGAATCAAGGCTTCCTTGTAAAAAGTTCAAGCTGTCGATGAAACGCAAACCTCCGACTGAAAATGTGATATATTTCTCCATGTTATTAGCAATACATTTAACCTCTTTATTGAGTTGTGACATCTCTTGCATTAAATGGCGCGCATCGTAGCCCCTTAGATTGTGAAATACAATAGGGATGGGGGTTGTTTTTGGGTTAATGTACAGTTTTACATTGCAATTGTTGTGCGCCGCACCGCGATACCTACCAGTTATGTGACAATGGTCTTTCACTGCGTCTCTGAAGTTTTTCTGAAGTAATGGGTTCTCACAGAAAATATAATTTTTCTGTTTTTTTGCTTCCAACTGGTCTTTTGTTTCTGTAATTTTTTTTAGCTTAAGAATCCCCCATTGTTGCTCTTTCTGTGCTCTGTAAAAACATTTTTTATGCCCTTGACCCTTATAGCTGTATTTTTCTTTACCTTCACCATCTTCTATGCTCCAAACCGGCAAAGAGTCCAAGAATTCATCTTTTATCAAACTTTTATTACAAATGTGGCAATCTGTTGCGTTTTTGTATTTTTCCCAGTCTTCAGCCGTCATCACAATTGATTTTGGTGTAGCCAAACTCTCTCTTATTTTCACCTCTTCCTGCAGAATGTCACTTAAAAACGTTACCACCGCGTTTTCACCCCTGTAAACTTTTGGTCCTAAAACTTCACCGTCACTTCTCACAACCGTGTAAGAATAACCACTTGCCTCGTGATATTCTGTTTTCATGGTGTAACTTTTCTCTTTATTCCCACCCTCAAGCTCACAAAGAGAAATCTTTTTTACTAAAGCCTCAAAGTCAGCGTATATAACATAAGGCGCTTTCATTTGTTTGTTATAATTTTGAAATGAAACTATTTTTTCCTCCTCTTTTGACATATCAATCCTTGTCGGTTTTCCTTTTAAGCCATTGCAATATTTTTTATGGTTTTCCAACAAGTCCTCTTTTGAAAAACCTGTTAAGCACAACATGCAATAATGTTTTGTATCGCGATGTTTGCTCTGATCATAAAGTAGGGCGCTTACTCTTTTCACAAAACAATAATGCTGTTTTTCACCCGACTCAATCAACATCAGGTTTATCCGCGACAAGCTTTTTTCTTTTTTACTTATCCTATGCACAATCACACAATCATTTTCCCAGCCAAATACGTTTATATCGAGGTTTTCGTTTGCGCCTCAAGCTTGTCAATTTGTTTTACTGGTGTTGGGAAAATAATGCCACTCCAATTAATACCATCGTTAACTGGGTAAGAACTTGGTCTGTTTGGATTTTTTCCTCCTGGTGGGGGAAACATAGCTGATCTTACAGCCCACTTCAAACACTCGTTGTCCTTATTTTGCACGTTCATTACTGCTTTTTTGTTTTTCAACTTTGTTGGAATTGGCAAATATGTTCCTCCACGCAGTGGCTGAAAACGTGCGACATTCACGTACACAAGCTCTATTTTTTCTACTTCCCATCCTGACCCTTCCGCTACCCATGCCTCGATTTTTCCACTTATTATTTCAAAAATGTTATCGAAATATTCTTCTATCTCATTTTCATCGTCGTTTGCGTTAAAAACCTGTGGCTCATTTTCTCGAAAATATTACTTTATGTATTGAGTTTGTTCTTCTTCTTCTTCCTTTTTAAATTTAACTTTCATCTCTAGACTTACTTTTATATTTAACACTTTTAGTTCTCTTTTTATTAAATCTGTAAAACTTTCTTTTGTTGCTCTTGCAAACTCAAAAAGATCTTTATTGTGGGGGTTTGCTTCCGATACAACCATTTTCCAAACATGAAGCCATTTATTATTATTGTTTGTTGATATGTAAAACTAATCCTCAATTTCAACAAGCGGTTTTAATGGTCGAGGTAAACTCTTTTTAATTTTTTCCGATATTTCACCATAAAACATTTAAAAAATATCTTTCTGATTTCTTGCAATAGACATTTTGAATTCTGTAACACTTTTGATATAATAACAAACCAGAAATCTCAGTTTCCTATTCTAAATTTGGGGGCGATACGTTTATGTTCAGGATTCTTAACATGATTAATGAATTCAGAGTACTTTGTTTCATTTTTAAAATTGGAGTAGAATTTTAGTTTTTTATTTGTACTTATCAAATTGACTTGGTGTTTTTTAAGATGTACTGATAAATTATTTTCAGCTAGGAAAGGAAAGCAGAAGGTTTTTTAAAGTTAACTGATTTCTTATTAATATTGAGTTGTGCACATAAAAGATTTATTTTATTTATCAAACCTGATTTGTTTTCTTGGGCCATTTTATCCGTTATGTTTAAGCAAAGTTTAGCAATGCTGTCAGGAGGTTGATTTTCAAGGTGAATCCAAAAATTGAGAATATTCATCGTAATTTGTAACTTGAGAGATAATCTACCAAGTTCATTTCTCGATGCAACATTTGGGGAACGTTTGTTTAAACCTAAACAAATCTTACAAAAATGTATATGTGTTTTCTCAATGGGATCTTTTTCCCAGCTACTATAATCACATTTATCATAGATTCCCCAAACTTTGGAGCAATAAGTTAAAATTGGAGAAAAAAGTGTATTGAACAGTTTGTTGATGATGTAAATTGGTAATTTTAGAAAATCAAGATAACGACGAGTGGCAAAATAGGACCTCTCTGTTTTTTCTTTTTAATTTTCTTTATGATTTTTGAAATTTCCATTGGCAGAAAAATTAACATCAAGATAGGTATAGTTATTGACAATTTCAATATGTTCATTGCTAACCGAAAAGTCGTATTTGTCGGTTGTTGACTTTCTACTCTTCTTCTGAAATACACTAACTTTTGTTTTAGTTGGATTTATCTTAAGAAGCCAATCCTGACAGTATTTTTTGATAGTCTGTCAAGACTTTGTTGCAAACTTTCTGCAGAATGAGATATTAAAAGTAAATCATCGGCATAAAGTAGACAGTTTAAGTGAGAACCGTCTGGCAGTAAGATAGGATCTTTAGCATTGTTGTTTAGAATGTAAGGTAATTCGTTTAGATAGAGGCTGAAAAGTAGCGGGGAAAGAATACAGCCTTGTCGAACACCTTTATCACAATTAAAAAATTCTGATCGATTATAATTGTCTTTCACACAACATTTTGAATGGGAATACATGTTAGAAATTATTTTATAAAAGGTTCCACCTATGTTATATTTTAACAATTTGTATAGTAAACCTTGATGCCAAATTGAGTCAAATGCCTTCTTAAAGTCAACAAAACAAGTATAAAGTTTACCTCTGGGGGAATGTGTAACATGTTGGTCTATTTTAAAAGGTTCTTAAACTGAAGATATGGTCAGACGTACAATGTCCCGGTGAAAAGCCAATTTGGGAGCGATGTAGTATTTAATGATTGTGATTGTTTGATAAATTTAGTAATCTTGTATTTAAAATAGAACAGAAGAGCTTTCCGAGACAACTACTAATGCAAATACCTCTGTAATTTGAAGGGTCATCTTTGTTTCCCGATTTATGCAAGGCAGTTATTATTCCATTACTCCATGATGTAGGAAATACCCCAGATTTTAAAATTAGATTAAAAAGTTTTTCAAGTGAGGATTTTATGAATTCTGAGCTAGTTTTTATCATTTCATTGCGTATTCTATCAAGACCAGCGGCCTTTTTGGTTTTAAGTTTTTTAATTGCTTTAGCAATGTCTTCAATTGATATTGGATAATCTAGTTCTGTCTGGAAATGGTTGCTATTCTCTAAACGCTTTTTAACTTCTAGTACATTTATTTGGTACATTTATATATTTATTTATATTTATATTTATACATTTATTTTGTACATTTATATATCAGGTGCTGAATGTAGCTTTTTAAAATGATCATAAAGTTTATTGGTCGGGTTTTCGTTATTGTTATAAGATAATAAATGTAAAGAAGATCCTAGCAGTTATTAACGCAACTCATGCAGTTGCGAAAAGAAAGCCTGAAAAAATCAGGCTTGCCGGGAGTCGAACCCCGACCTCTGCGATACCGGTGCAGCGCTCTAAGTAATTGAATATGAATTTCATATATATTTATAATTTCATGTTATAAGAGAAGTTGTTTTCGTTCATTGACTTTAGAGTATCCCAAAATTTATGATTATTTTCGTTACTAATTAGCTCATTTATTTTAGAATCCAAAAATTGTCTTTTTGTATATTTTATTATTTTTTTAAAGGCCTTATTTTAAACATGACATTCTTTTCTGATTTCGGTATTTAGAGGGTTGCGGTGTTTTTTGTTAGATAATTGTTTAAGTGAAGATCGTAAAGCTTTGCAATCATAATCAAACCATTTCTTAGTAATTGGCTTTCTTTTAGAATTCTTTTGGCAACTTAATTTGAGTGAACGTTTTGCTGCCTCATCCATGATGTTTGTAAATTGACTAGTAACATTTCCAACACCTGTGCTGCTTAAATTGAATGTTGTGTTTTCAAAGAACTGTAACCAAGACAGAATATCATTGGAGTGAAAGGCAGCAGTGAATTTTGCTGCAGACGTTTCGTTCCAGATGTACTGTTTTGGAAGCTTAGTTTTGTTTTGATCGTGAAAATTGTTATGGTTTCTAGAAAGAAGGGTACCAATCTTGACCAGCAGACAATTTGGGAATGATCTGAAAACATGTTTGGTTGCTTCACGGCGAAACCTTGAATTGAAGCAAGCAGGTCATGGCTAACAATAATATAATCTTCAGTACTTACTCCAGTAATAGAATGGTATGTGAAGTTTCCTAAGGTATCTCCTTTAGATCGTCCGTTTAAAATCCTTAGATCGCAAGCTTTACAAAGATCAAGTAATTGTTTTCCATGATCGTTGATAGTGTTGTCAAAGTTCTGTTTTTTAGGAAGATAAGTTGGTGGAGGAATGTCACCACCAGGTATAAAAAATTACCATTTTCTTCGGCGATAAAATCATTAGCTTTACCAGTACTAGCATTAAAATTACCAGCTAACATAATAAAACCTTTTCTGTGAAATAAAGCTATATCTGTTTCAATATTGACGAATAATTCTGGGTCAAAATAGGGAGAGTCGTGAGGAGGAATGTAGAGGGCACATAAATAAACATCTTGTCCTAAATTGAAAAACGTGTGATTTAGTTTACACCAGATATAATCAGGATGCGATTTAATAAATGAGATACCATTTCTTAAAAAATTCTTATACCCCAGGAAAGACCCCCCGCAAGTCATCCAGTTTTCTTTTTACGAGTCTTTTGGGCAACGTTTGAATAAGTGATAAAGCCAGGAAGGTGAACATCATCTTTCATCCATGATTCAGTTAAAATTACCATGTCATGTTTATTTATATGACTTATAAATTCTTCATTTGTTGATCTATTCCCAAACCTAAAACGATCAGATAACCCATGAATGTTCCAGCAGCTAAGACTAAGTATTGATTTACTACTTAGAGGCGAGCTGCAACCGCTAAAGAACATTTCCAAATGATATCATGTGGGATATACGTTCAAAAATAGAGAAGATCAAAGCGCTCAGTTAAATATGTATGTATAAAATTAAAGTAAAGTAAATACCTTAATATGGACGCATTGTTTCATAAAGCTTTAGTAAATTAAAAACAGTTTCAAGGTTCAGTGGAGGCGGACTTGACCGGAGGCTTGATTTTGGATCAATGGCATCACGTTTTACAACAGATAAGTATAGAGGTTGAACACCCAGGCCAAGGTAATTGTTCCCTGGAACAGGAGCTCGAGGAAGTGAATGAAACTCTCGTTGTCCAGATGGTTGTCTGCCTGTCGGTGAGGATGGCAAGTCTGATACTCGTGCGTTGTGACTAGGTGATGGGTACCTTGATTGTAGACCTCTGATTCTGTTAAAAACAGTGTCTTTCAGGTTGTCACCAGGAGGCCAATGCGTTTCCGTTTTAGATGTTTACTGTCGTGAAAATTTTCAACAGTGATGTTGTCATTGTTCGCTAGATGAACATTTAGGTATGGGGTGCAGAGATTTCCAAGTTTTACATTACAAGGGTAAACAGGGGTATATAAGGGTATTCAAGGGTAAACAGGGGTATACAAGGGTATTCAAGGGTAAGCAGAGGTATACAAGGGTAAACATGGGTATACAAGGGTAAACAGGGGTATACAAGGGTAAACAGGGGTATACAAGGGTAAACATGAGTATACAAGGGTAAACAGGGGTATATAAGGGTAAACAGGGGTATACAGGGGTAAACCGGGGTATACAGGGGTAAACAGGGGTATACAAGGGTAAACAGGGGTATAGAGGGGTAAACAGGGGTATACAAAGGTAAACAGGGGTATACAGGGGTAAACAGGGGTATACAAGGGTAAACAGGGGTATACAAGGGTAAACAGGGGTATACAAGGGCATTCAAGGGTAAACAGGGGTATACAAGAGTAAACAGGGGTATACAAGGGTAAACAGGGGTATACAAGGGGAAACAGGGGTATACAAGGGTATTCAAGGGTAAACAGGGGTATACAAGGGTAAACAGGGGTATACAAGGTATTCAAGGGCAAACAGGGGTATACAAGGGTATTCAAGGGTCAACATTTTTAGTTGAAAACCAGATCGCATCAGTGGCCAGTTCTTTCGTATCTGATTATTAACTTTAGTTTAGGCTTACAGTTTGAAGGAGATATTTACTTTCGGGTTTATTTCCCGTTTTCGAAACGAATCGAGCCTGTGTACTCGCTGATCAAAACCTCAACGTCCATTTTATATTGCGAGAATTATTTTGCGTTGTCGAGAAGGAAAACTGTTCTGATCAGCCGGGAAATCATGGAATTAGTGTGGACGAAGCCTACAAACACTTTATTTTCATGTTAAGGTCGAGGAACATTGCCAGAGACATAAACAAAAACAATTTTGGAAGTCTTTTGAGAGCCGCTTTCTCGGGAACGATTGTAGCGAAGAAACGACGGGTTAACTACGAGGGAGGAAAAACAATTGCCCCAGCTAAGACAATTCACCTACCTAATATCAGCAGTTGCAAGAACAGATGGTTTCAGTGAAACTGTCTGTTCGGATAGCCTGCATTACAAGACCTTACAAGCGTTTATTTAGCCAAGCGCGGAGAGCGAGACGAAACAAAAAATTCGCTTTCGGCGCTCGGCTATAAAATAATGCTTCTTCTGTTTTCGTCCCCGGAATGTAACCTTCAACTTGTGTTCTATGGTAAAATTAATGCTTTTTGTTTTCGGCCAAACAAATACATGTATGTTGTATGTTGTTTTTGTCATTGCTAGCTTCTTCGGGGAGACAACAGCTGCTCCGAATTTCGGCAAATGCAATATAATACTGTTCCCTAAAAGTTTCCCAGAAAAGACCCGACAAGAAAATTTTATTTCCGTTTCCGACTCTTGCCTTGTGGGGAGAGTCGACTTTTTCTCACATATGTTTGCTAGCAGGGGACTGGAAAGTTATTTTTGCTCTTACCAGCTAAAGACGAATTTGAAAAACAATAGCAATTGTCTTTTCGGCGCTACGATTGGCTAATGGCACAAATCTCCTAGCAACGGCCCAAGTGCTTCCTACCCAGTGGCTTCACAGGAGAGGTTTATTTCCAGTTAGCTGGGTAGAACTGGGACTGAGGGAATTTCAAAATGGCGGGTGGTTTAAGCATCTCATCGAACTCAGCAAAGAATCGGGGAGAAACAGGGATATTTGCAGAAGATGATGTAGAAATCAAAGACACAGAACAACAGAACTAACGGTAACGTGATAATTTTATTGAAGCTTCGACATCTTTCAGCGCTGTTTCCTTGAAACAACTTTCGATTCGAACTCCATGTTTCCTATAGCTCATGGGGTAAGCAGGGGTATACAAGGGTAAACATGGGTATACAAGGGCAAACAGGGGTATACAAGGGTAAACAGGGGTATACAAGGGTAAACATGGGTATACAAGGGTAAACAGGGGTATACAAGGGTAAACAGGGGTATAAAGGTGTAAACAGGGGTATACAGGGGTAAACAGGGGTATACAAGGGTAAACAGGGGTATACAAGGGTATTCAAGGGTAAACAGGGGTATACAAGGGTAAACAGGGGTATATAAGGGTATTCAAGGGTAAACAGGGGTATACAAGGGCATTCAAGGGTAAGCAGAGGTATACAAGGGTAAACATGGGTATACAAGGGTAAACAGGAGTTTACAAGGGTAAACAGGGGTATACAAGGGTAAACAGGGGTATAAAGGCGTAAACAGGGGTATACAGGGGTAAACAGGGGTATACAGGGGTAAACAGGGGCATACAAGGGTAAACAGGGGTATACAAGGGTATTCAAGGGTAAACAGGAGTATACAAGGGTAAACAGGGGTATATAAGGGTATTCAAGGGTAAACAGGGGTAAACAGGGGTATTCAAGGGTAAGCAGGGGTATACAAGGGTAAACATGGGTATACAAGGGCAAACAGGGGTATACAAGGGTAAACAGGGGTATACAAGGGTAAACAGGGGTATACAAGGGTAAACAGGGGTATAAAGGCGTAAACAGGGGTATACAGGCGTAAACAGGGGTATACAGGGGTAAACAGGGGTATACAAGGGTAAACAGGGGTATACAAGGGTATTCAAGGGTAAACAGGGGTATACAAGGGTAAACAGGGGTATATAAGGGTATTCAAGGGTAAACAGGGGTATACAAGGGTATTCAAGGGTAAGCAGAGGTATACAAGGGTAAACATGGGTATACAAGGGTAAACAGGGGTATACAAGGGTAAACAGGGGTATACAAGGGTAAACATGGGTATACAAGGGTAAACAGGGGTATATAAGGGTAAACAGGGGTATACAGGGGTAAACAGGAGTATACAGGGGTAAACAGGGGTATACAAGGGTAAACAGGGGTATAGAGGGGTAAACAGGGGTATACAACAACAACAACAACACTTACGCTTTATTTGCATGACCATAAAACATTACAGTATTGCAAAAGCATAAGATAATATATAATAACAATAATTACAATAAAAAGTCATTAAACAAAACTAATCAAATAATCACTGATCAAGAATTTGACAATAATTTGTCTCTCATTTCAAAACAGGACGATATAAACTGCACTAATTGCATATTAATATAATAGTCAGTGGAGTTCATTAATTGCACAATCAAGGTTGAAATTGATAGCTGCTTGGGATTCGAAATTACATGATCTATTTTACTGAAAAAGTTGTCTCTAAGTGATGAATATCTTGGACAATGAAATAGAAAATGGGTTTCATCTTCAACATTATGCCCACAAATAGTGCATAGTCTGTCACTTCTGGGGACATTGTTATATCTTCCTGTTTCAATCAGGAGTTTGTGATTACTTATTCTTAGTTTCACAAGCGTTTTTCGATTGGGATTTTTTCTAGTCAAATGTAAATAAGGCGAAGGTGTATAACTGTCTTTAATAGTATTATAAAATTCTAGTTTTTGAGAATTACAAAGAGAATGTTTCCAATAAGCGATATATTTCTTTTTCATTTGATCTACAAGGTACGTTATCTTAGTGTCATCTAAAGTGTCATGATTAAAGTTAAAGGGAATGTCATAATAATTGAGCATATTTATAACACTGGAATAGAAACTATTTTTACCATTACAGTGCAAATCTATTGACATTATCAGTGATTGCACGACGAAGGAGTTTTGATCTTTATTTTGAAGATAACTTATGTACTTAAGAATTCGTTTATTTATATCAAAGGTTAAAGGGAAGCGACCCATTTCAGCCCGGCATGCAATATTAGATGCCTTGTTATTAACTTGTAGGTAGCGTTTGCAAAATTGTAAGGTAAACAGGGGTATACAGGGGTAAACAGGGGTATACAAGGGTAAACAGGGGTATACAAGGGCATTCAAGGGTAAACAGGGGTATACAAGAGTAAACAGGGATATACAAGGGTAAACAGGGGTATACAAGGGTAAACAGGGGTATACAAGGGTATTCAAGGGTAAACAGGGGTATACAAGGGTAAACAGGGGTATACAAGGGTATTCAAGGGCAAACAGGGGTATACAAGGGTAAACCGGGGAATACAAGGGTATTCAAGGGTAAACAGGGGTATACAAGGGTAAATAGGGGAATACAAGGGTATTCAAGGGTAAACAGGGGTAAACAGAGGTGTTCAAGGGTAAGCAGGGGTATACAAGGGTAAACATGGGTTACAAGGGCAAACAGGGGTATACAAGGGTAAACAGGGGTATACAAGGGTAAACATGGGTATACAAGGGTAAACATGGGTATACAAGGGCAAACAGGGGTATACAAGGGTAAACAGGGGTATACAAGGGTAAACAGGGGTATACAAGAGTAAACAGGGGTATACAAGGGTAAACAGGGGTATACAAGGGTAAACAGGGGTATACAAGGGTATTCAAGGGTAAACAGGGGTATACAAGGGTAAACAGGGGTATACAAGGGTATTCAAGGGCAAACAGGGGTATACAAGGGTAAACCGGGGAATACAAGGGTATTCAAGGGTAAACAGGGGTATACAAGGGTAAACAGGGGTATACAAGGGTATTCAAGGGTAAACAGGGGTAAACAGGGGTATTCAAGGGTAAGCAGGGGTATACAAGGGTAAACATGGGTATACAAGGGCAAACAGGGGTATACAAGGGTAAACAGGGGTATACAAGGGTAAACAGGGGTATACAAGAGTAAACAGGGGTATACAAGGGTAAACAGGGGTATACAAGGGTAAACAGGGGTATACAAGGGTATTCAAGGGTAAACAGGGGTATACAAGGGTAAACTGGGGTATACAAGGGTATTCAAGGGCAAACAGGGGTATACAAGGGTAAACAGGGGTATACAAGGGTAAACAGGGGTATACAAGGGCATTCAAGGGTAAACAGGGGTATACAAGGGTATACAAGGGTATACAAGGGTGAACAGGAGTATACAAGGGTAAACAGGTGTATACAAGGGTATTCAAGGGTAATCAGGGGTATACAAGGATAAACAAGGGTATTCAATGGTAAACAGGGGTATACAAGGGTAAACAGGGGTATACAAGGGTAAACAAGGGTATACAAGGGTATTCAAGTGTAATCAGGGGTATACAAGAGCAAATAAGGGTATTCAAGGGTAAACAGGGGTATACAAGGGTAAACAGGGGTATACAAGGGTATTCAAGGGTATACAAGGGTATTTGAAGTATACCGGGGTGTATTGCTTATATAGCCAATGCATCCATGGCATTCTCCCATGGAGTATATGTCCATGGGAGAATGCCATGGATGCATTAACGATGCTTTCATTCTCTTCTTGGTTTCTTGAGTGAAAATTGTATCTTTCAAACGTCTCATTTAGTTCACCAATGGTGTATTGGTCAAACTTTTCAATAATCTCACTTAGGTTGTTTCTATCTTCTGGAGTACCAAATTGAAAACCATTGAAGATCTTCAAAGCGGCTACACCTATACAGTGAAGAGACAATGCTACCTTGTATTCCGGCGGCTGCGTTCCAAGTTTCGCAATGATCACATAATTGTTCCACATCTGTTTCCAAACTTTCCAGTTTTCTGCCATGTTTTCTGTAGAAGTCACGTTCAATTTTCCTGGGGGCATGATGCCAGGAGTCATAGCCATCGTGTTAGTCGAAACACTGGAACTCGTCATTACCGAAGGACTTTGTTGTGCTGTTCCGCTCGGAACGTCCGGCTCTGTGTCTGACATTAAGAGAGCCGTTTACAGAAAGTGTCGTAGTAGTGTACAGCCAGGACAATACTCGTCTCTCTCCACAGTAGAAAAATTTAGTCTTCGGGTTCAAACGTTCTCAGACATCCCATTTCGCTGCCACCATGTTTCAAGCTCCATTTATTGCATCTAATCTCAAATCACTACACCCAAATGTGTCATTCTATACTAAACCTAGTTACACTCAAACGAAGAAAACCGTGAACGCTGAAAATATTCCTGGAATGTGTGTTTTGACCAATCGCGCAAGAGACCTTGTAACCGCAGAAAGCGAATGGGTTTCTCAGTCACGGAATTGAGTTGGTTCTTGAATTGTTTTGAAAGGCCTCAAGATTTAATCTTCATCTTTATCTTACAGCAATTGAAATTACTATTCCTTTCTATCTGAGAGCCACATGCACTACACAAGCGAAAATATGTTTGAGCGTTTTTGGAGAATAAAATTTTTCGACATGGCGGCCCAACGATTAGCGGTTCCAAATAAAAGCAAATCAAGCGGCAGTTATTTCACCTTGATGTAAAATTCACCCAAAGCTGCTATTATTTCTGATAGCACAGCTGACTCGATTTATTTAGGCCGAAATCGTTAAATCTTGAGGTCTTTCGAAACAAATTGAGAACCAAATCCTTTTCGTGACTGAACAACCCATTCGTTTTCTGCGGTTACAAGGTATCAAACGTGATTGGTCAAAACACAATGAACATTCCAGAAATATTTTCAGTGTTCACGGTTTTCTTCGTTTGAGTGTAATGATTATATTATTACACGCATATTGTAACAAATACATATATAAAAAATGACTTTTTAACAGCCTGGAAGGATAATGGACAATTTCTAGCAAAGTGACCGATCCTCCTGCTATTAAAACAGCAACCAGGAGGGACTCTAGGTCGGTCATACTGCGGCCTGAAACGCCTTCCGAGACCAAACGAACCTCCGGAATAGGGGCTTGGGCGAGGGACGCCAGACGGATTTCCCCGGAAAGCATAGGCAGGTTCAGGTACTGATCCTCTAGACGATGAGTGACCTTTAAAGATCTTTCGTATCTGGGTAGCAACATCTCTCTCCTCCTTATCTCAAATATGTGAAAATAAAGTTTGTCACACAGAACAGAACAACTAAATCCGTAAACAGGCACGAGTTAAGCAAACAAATGTGAGATAAAACTAGCAAAAACAGGCGAGATTAAGGCGTGAAACTAAATTAAACACGGACGTGAAAACAAAATTGTCAACACAGACTGAAATAAAATTCGTCACAAAGGCACGAAAACAAAAAGCGTAACAATAAACGAGTAAATGAAATTTGTAACCCAGATGTACCTGTGTGACTTCACAGAGACGCAAGAACGAAAATCGTAACGTGGGAGTGAAAAATAACTACGACTAACAAGACAAAAAAACACACTGAATTTGCCACACAGATGTGAACGGTAGATTCCTCACACGAACGTTAAAACTAAATTCAAGGGAACATCTTAAGGGAACAACATCTAATAGTCGGAATAATAATGACGATCGAAATGCACCAATAGCAGCGAACCAACATGCTACAATTAGCGACACAAACAATCGACCTCATCGCCTGATGAAGACTAGCAGTATTGCAGTCGAAATGCGCGATCAACAACTCAAAGCGATTCCATCGTGAGACAAACGAATAAACGTTCATCTTGCCTATCTTACACCACGATGAACAATAAACACATCTTTAATGACAAAACTAAATACATACACAGACTAATTCCGACATAGGCGTGAAAATTGAACTCGTCACACGGGCGCGAAAAGAAAACAATCACACAAACACAAAAATTAAATTCGTCACACAGACATGGAAAACTGGATTCGTCACACAGACGTGTATTAAAACTAAACTTGTCACACAGACGCAAAAACTGAGTTGGTCACACAAACGCGAAAACTGTACTTGCCACACAGACGAGAAAAGTAAACTTGTCGCACAGACGCGAAAACTAAACTTGTCACACAGACGCGAAAACTAAACTGGTCACACAGACACGAAAAACTAAACTTGTCACACAGACGCGAAAACTAAACTGGTCACACAGACGCAAAAACTGAATTCGTCACACACACGCCAAAATTAAACTTTTCACACAGTCGCGAAAACTTAACTTGTCACACAGACGCGAAAACTAAACATGTCACACAGACGCGAAAACTAAACTTGTCACACAGACACGAAAAACTAAACTTGTCACACAGACGCGAAAAACTAAACTTGTGACACAGAGGCGAAAACTAAACCTGTCACACAGACGCGAAAATTAAACTTGTCACACAGACGCGAAAATTAAACTTCTCACACAGACGCGAAAACTAAACTTGTCACACAGACACGAAAACTAAACTTGTCACACAGACGCGAAAACTAAATTTGTCACACAGACGCGAAAATTAGTATATGTAATCGTATGAGGCCGAGTAGAATTAAGGATAAATTTTCACGCGTATTTTCAAAGTTTTCACAAAATTGCCCGAGTCGCACAGCGACGAGGGCAATTTGTGAAAACTTTGAAAATACAAGTGAAATTTATCCTTAATTCTACGAGGACTCATTGCGATTACTTGTTTATAACACAGAGGGCAAAAATTTCGGAAAACTTTCCAACACGTTGAAACACAATCAGCCGTCCCTCAGAATAAAAGTACCCGCTCGTAAACAATTTATCATACAAGCAGTTTAACTGTTGCTCAGCGCGCAGAACAAGAAAGACTGACAATTATGTACATCTTAAGAGATAAATACAATTCTAGTTCACTGACAAAACACACTTAAAACTCAAACTATTAAAGTAAATTTTATTCACCTGAGTTGCGAAGCTTCCTCTTGCTGGAAAAATTATCGACTACGTCGCTCCGAAGTTTTTAGTAGTTTTACAACAAATAACCATTTGTTGTTTCCCGTAACACATATAGGTTCGCCTTTTGGAATTTCTCTTCAAGCTAACACCCGATTTCCATACCATTTTTGCCAACCAACTCGGTTAAAAGTCAAAGTTTCAAGCGATCCTTGTGTTGAACAACTCAAAATCCGTTCTTCGTTTCAAGACGCCTACAAAATGCATGTGGCGCGCTCCCGCGGTCAGCCAATCAAATGTGAGTAATTTTTGCGCTTGGCCAATCAGGAATTAGTAATTTTGCCCTCGTCCGAAAGAAAATTAAGAAAAAATGCCCTCTGTCTCAACCAATCAGCATTCAGTAATTTTGCCCTCTATGTTATAAAGCTTGTCACACAGACGCGAAAATTAAACTTGTCACACAGACGCGAAAACTGAACTTGTCACACAGAAGCGAAAACTAAACTTGTCACACAGTCGTGAAAATTAAACTTGTCACACAGACGCGAAAACTAAACTTGTCACACAGACGCGAAAATTTAACTTAACACACAGACGCGAAAACTGAACTTGTCACACAGTCGTGAAAATTAAACTTGTCACACAGACGCGAAAACTAAACTTGACACACAGACGCGAAAACTAAACTTAACACACAGACGCGAAAACTGAACTTGTCACACAGACGCTAAAAAACTAAACTTGACACAGACGGGAAAATTAAACTTGTCACACAGACGCGAAAACTAAACTTGTCACACAGACGCGAAAATTTAACTTAACACACAGACGCGAAAACTGAACTTGTCACACAGTCGTGAAAATTAAACTTGTCACACAGACGCGAAAACTAAACTTGTCACACAGACGCGAAAACTAAACTTAACACACAGATGCGAAAACTGAACTTGTCACACAGACGCTAAAAAACTAAACTTGACACAGACGGGAAAATTAAACTTGTCACACAGACGCGAAAACAAAACTTGTCACACAAACGCAAAAACCAAACTTGTAAGAAAGGCGACAACGAAATAAGTAACACGCGGAGAGAAAATTCGTCACACAGACGCAAAACTAAACTGAAAACACGCACGTGGAAAGCAAACAAAAACAAAGACGCGGAAACAAGGACCAAATTGTAACGTACACGTGAACAAGAATTTGTAACACAGACGTGAAAACGAAATAAGTGACACAAGCAAATAGACGAAACTAATAGAGCGACGCGAAAAGTATAACAGTATAAAAACTAAAACAACATAGTAAACCCAGAAAAGAGAAACTAGCTAAATAACGCCCAGCCCGAATAACGCGGGAAGAAAACGAATACAGGGACAAGAAAAACGCTAACCTCTTGAGCAACAGGGGGGGCTGCGGGAACTGCGTTGTCGTTGAGATTTTGCACGTTGTTGCCGTCGGCAGCGTCAGCTGGAAGTAGTAATGTAGGCTGATACAGGATGGTTTGCCTCGCTTTCATGCGGCAAAAAACCTCGCTTTCATGTGGGGTCTCAATATGAGGTCGAGGCATAGGGGGAATACGTCATGGTCGGTCATAGCAACAAGAACAAAATTAACATTTTAAAAATTAAATTTTAATCAATAATTAATCAAATTGAAAAAATACAAAAATAGCAGAACGGGGTTTCGATCCCTAGACCTTTGGGTTATGAACCCAATACGCGCTTCCACCGCGCCACTCTGCATTTCAATGTTCAAGTGTTCAATGTTAGTGTTTAAAAATCGGGTTGGGCTTGATATCCATAAGGATAAGTTTCGAAGGTGGTTGGGTTAATCACTCTTTTGTTGAACACGAGTTGATAGCGTTTGTATTCAGGATAGGTGTAAAGTTCATAGTTTCTGGCGTCACGCACAATTTGGTGTGTTTTGATGACTTGTCTTTGTCGGGGTTTGTCCAGAGGTTTCTGAATTTCATCCAAAACATTTTGACGCATGACATCGTAGTTTAATTGAGTCTTGCCCTCGCTGTTGAGTCGGAAACCACGGACTTTGCATTCGACTTAGAAAATGCCCTCCGTCACGCTTCCGATAGAGGATCGGCAGAAGAAACCCTTATGGAAACATTAATGCATCGTGTGTTACCGTTTGCATCGAGACATTGCAATGACTTTTCTACATCGGCGAAATGGGCAAGACCCATGTCGATGGAGGACTTTGAAAAAATGAAGATGTGCTTGGATTTGAAGTTTCCAAACTTGCGCGAAACATCTAGACATTGGCGTAAGGTTTGTCATTATTATGAGGGAATATGGAAAGACAATCAATAAGACATATAGCGTGACGTTTTCATGTTTATTATTTAACCCAAGTAGAACAATTACAAATGTTTATTAGCTTTATCTAACAATTGTTGTAAACGCACACGTTTTTTGTCACTGAATTTTTCTTTTCGTCGACTATGAATTAAATGCATGTATTTTTACAGTCGTTTTCGTTTTGATTGAAAAGGAGAAGATCTCACAGTTATGTCTTCCTCTGAAACAAGAGGTTCAAATCGGAGTAAATAGAAAGTGTTATTGTTCATGACAGGAGTGTAAGTTTTGACTTGGTTTGAAAAACGAACACGCTTCATGTTTTACAAATGAAGTCCTTCCAGCTCTAGTCTTACTTGCTCAATGTTTTCGGGTAGACAGAATGTTCTCTGGGACAAGTTCTTGATTGCTGCCCTTGTTGCAGGAGTAATGTCTCGCGAACCAACCACAGCACTGCTCTGATGAAGGGTGGGTAGTCGAAGAGTGCCCCAGGGTTTAAATGATGTCACTGTTTTGAGACAGGAGTTTTCGATGTTGTAGGTATTTTCTGACCGATACCACTGATTGGTGTTGGTGTCAAACAGGAAGACTTCTTTACCCTGATCTATGGCTAATTGCACAGTCCACCCAGTTCCTCCTTCCACTCTTTTTTTGTCTGCACACAGTTTTCCAAAGGCAAAGACGGTATGGGCTTTTCTGGCAATGTGGTAATTGCGCTGCAAGAGGGAGAGAGTGTAAAAGTGAGTTGGAACACGTTTACACAACTTGTGAGCAGCAGCACCTATGGCAGGATCGGCTTGCATCAGCACTTCGACAGAAGCAGGTGAAGTGAACTTTGCACGGGGATGATTTGGCGGAACAATCACTTCAATTTGCATTCCATATTCCCTGGCCATTTCCTCTGCTAGGGTGTCTGTTCCGTCTGCACCCCCCGTATACAATACATGTCCATGACCAATAGTCAATTGCATTTCTTCTTCATTAGTCATCATGTTTGGATGCATTTTACCTGAGTTCTCTCTCTCTCTCTTCTTCGTCTTTTTTGAGAATGAAGAAACAAGTTAAGAAAACACCGAATTTATGGACAAAATGATCAAGTGAAACAACCAATCAGAAAAACAGTTTCCTTATATAGGCAAAGCGTGGGGTATTGAGGAACCAAAAAAAAACCTATTAACTGACCGATTGGAAACAGTTTTTCCTTATATGGTTAATGTGAGAGGTAATTTCTGACCAATGAAAAAAAAGAACGAAAGGAACCAATTGCGATTAAGTATGTCCTTATATGGATATTTGATGAAGTTTTGAAAACCAATCAGAATTAAAAGTGATTGTATAAAGGACGACTAAGTTGAAGGGAAAAATCACAGTTGAGAAGAGAAGTTTCAGAAAGATGGCTGAAGTCGAATTTGTTGGCGAAGTGCCTTCCAGAAAGAGAAAAGGTGGTTCTCACACGGACAAGAACAAGAAGAAGAAGAGAGAGCCCACGATTGAAATTCTTGAGAGCCCGATCGCCCCTGTTGAAGTTCAGTCACCTGCTGAAGATGAAACGGCTGCGGCTGTTCAAGAGTTGTTGAACGAATTGAGCCAAATTCGAGTTGAAGTTTATTCAACCCCTTGGAAAACGTGGCTGCTTTTACGTTCGACAACAAAAGCTCTGAAGAAAAAGAGAATAAGTTTGATGAAGTCGCTGATAAAAAGAAGAATGAAATGTCTCTCGATGAGCGTTTCAAGAAGGCAGTGAAGTCTGTGGAGGTCTTTGACACCGTGGAAGATTTTGAAAAATACCTCAATGGTGAAAAGAGAAAAGCGTTCAAATATCGAATGATCTACAAAAAACCAGAATCAGAGGATTCCGATTTGGAATATGGTAATGTATCCCCTGTGCCTGGCGTGTTTCCAAAGTTGAACGCAAACCTCAAACCAAAAAAAACAAAAGAGGACGACGGATTGGCAAGAATGGTGAGACTGAGTACCATGTTCCAAAGCCCGGGATTTCTGAAGGACAAACCCTCCCCAAAAGTGCAACCCCACCCAACAAGACTGACTACATGGTTTGTCTGCGGCACGACGTGCGTTTGGAGAAACGAGTGTCCAAAGGGGGATGGCATTACGTGAAATGTCCCAGAGAACCCTGCCTCCTCTTTTGCCCTGAAGATAGTGCTGAAGAGTACATGAGACAAGTGTACAGGAATGTCCACCCCACCATTTGCGATAAGTGGGAAACCCTGGTCTGCTTCTGTCGTCAACCCGTTACCATTCGTCAAAGTAGTTCAGAGAAGAATCCTGGACGATTGTACGTTGGTTGTTCCAGTTCTGGAAAAAAGTGCAAGTTCTTCAATTGGACCGATCTCCCCCTGACTGAAAAGTACCTGAAATGGTTTGACGAAGAAAAAGATCTCCCTCAAGTCAATGGAAACACATAGGGGGGACAGTTTACAGAGAAAGATCTGCAGTTGTTGAGAGCCATCAAAGAAAAAGACCGAGTGGTCGATAATGTGGTATCACCATCAGTACTGTCACCACCAGCACTTCCACCACCCAAGTACTCAGATAGAGAAGACGTGTGGAGGCGAACCCTTGCTTCTGCACGATGGGAAGGACGATCAGACTATGCTGCCTGATTGACATGAACTGATTTGAATTGTTTTATTATTTTGAGTGTATCTTTTAAAAGTGTGTGTAATGAGAATAAAGATCATCTTGAACGAAAAAATGGAAAGTGTTTTCATGGGTGTTGCATGGGACTGTTTGTGGGAATGGGGAGGATCTCTTGTGCAATGGGTTTGTCACAAGTCCCTTTGTCAGTGTTTGCAAGAAAGAAGAGTGGGGGATATTGTGGACACCCTGTTGTCAAAAACCCGCGCATTTGGAGTGTTGTCCTGCACCCATTCATATTAACCCCGGTTTGCGTCAAGTGTGTATAATATTGGATATCGAAGGTTTCGTTCTCCGAGGGAATAGAGTGATTGTTCGCGAAGTGGGATGGTGAGACATGAATGGATTTTCGGATAGCTTTCATTTTAAACCTGAAGTTCAATACAACTCTTTATCTCCGAGGGATAAGCGGACTGTGAGTTACGTGTTCCACAACATCCACGCGCTTCCTTTTGAAGCACGCTCACAAGAGAATGCCGCCGAGGGGTCTTTGGTCGAGTTTGTAGTGAAAACGTTGCACGAGAAACTCTCCTCCCTCGATAAAGATGTTGTCGCCTACAAGGGAGGAACAATTGAAAAACAGTTATTGTCCCGATTGAATATTCCACACGTTGATTTGGAAGCTTATGATTGTCCCAATGCCAACTGTTTGCTTTGGAACGGATTCGAACCTCTTTTTGATTGTGGTCATCACACTCATTCTCATTCCCATTGCCCTCGAGTGGAAACATATTTGTTTTACCAATGGATGACTTGTCATTCTTGATAGGTAATGGAAGAAATGAACACGTACCAGAATATCTGGCATTGATAAAAAAAACTTTTGTTATTTAAATATCTCGCATTGATAAAAAAACGTTTGTTATTTAAATAGGTGATTAAAGAAATGGAGGCGTCAATGATTTGGTGTTCTTATTGTCATCAATTTCACTATAAAAAAACATTTGGAAGACGAATGTCAACATCGTCGTTTTTATGTGGTGCTCTTCTTGCCAGAAGTGTTGCGTTTTAAATGACGAAAAACTTTTGTGATTTTTGATAGGTGTTGGAAGAAATGGAACTGACAACAACATTGATTTGGTGTCCTTATTGTAAACAATATCACTTTTAAAAACATTTAGACAATACACCCGAGATGATGTGGTGTTGGCTGTGTTGTGCACACCATCCATTAATTCGAATTTATTGACTTTGTAGGTGATTTCAGAAATGTGGTCATCGTCTTTTTTCCGTCGGTGCTATTGGTGTAATAAATATCACCTGTTGGCATCTACTCGATTACTGAAAATGCTATGTGACGATCTTTTCAGGTGATTACGCAAATGACGAAGGAAAAGTGGCATCGCTTTAGTTGTGTTCGATGCGAAATTGGTTTTTATTGTAAATTTTAACTGTGGAAAAAACAAATGGCTATTGTACGCATGATGAGAGTGTATTTGGAAAGTGGACGAACTTGTTTCTTCTCCTTTTCAGGTCCACGTTCAGATGGACTGCTTACTCAGTTGGCATTGCACTAAGTGCCCTCCATGTTACTTTAAGTTTAGACACATTTTTAAAAATAATTGGAATCACTCGTATTATTCAACATTATTCAACATGACGCATTGTAAGTTTAAAACGTAGAGACCGTTTTTAGAATACACTACTTGTTCTTTTTAGGTTCACATGCAAATGGATGCATTGTTTAAATGGTGCTGTTTAAAGTGTTCTCCTTGTTTTAGGTATTGGCTGACATGAAGAGCTTTATGGTGTGGCACCGTTTTCTTTTTGACCTCAAGAATGAAATTGCCATGATGTTTGACTGCGAACTTTAAAAATGTATTTTTTCAGGTGCAAGACGAAATGAAGAGTTCTCCAAAGTGGCACCGTTTTTGTTGTTTAGGATGTGAATTGAAATTTCAGCGTAATTTTTCATTCTCAGTAAAAATGTTAATTTTGAAACGTCTGTTGAAGTTGTGTTTTGGTTGTGAGCGTACACTTCGATTGTCCTCCGCAGGTTCATTTACAGATGACCTCCTCCGTGAGTTGGCATCGCACTGAATGTTCCCATTGTTATGTAATGTTTTTGCAAACTTAGAGACGTGCCAAGTTGTTGAGATTAAGAAAACATGCTGTTAAGAAAAGTTTTTTTTTATTAATTTTTGTTAGGTTCAACAAGAAATGAAAGCAGTGTGGTCCATTTGCATGTGTTCTCACAAACACATTTTGAAAGAAATTGTATTTTACAAAAAGTATAAACATATTTACCCTAACACTTTGAAGAAAGGATATGGAAAGAGAACGATATCAGAACTGAGAGGATGGCGTGGAAAAAAAGAAGCGTGAGCGAAGGTCACTGGGTGTAAAAAATACGACACATGTTTTGACTGTAACGCTAATGATCACATGTATTACGATGCTTGTCTTCGATGTAATTACTTGTATTTTGATGTTTTTAAATGAAAATAAAGAAATGATGTCAGTGAAAATGTTTGTTTTTCTTTTATTTGATAACAGTTTGAATGGAAACCCCTCGACTCACCCATTCGCCCTTGGCAGTGTTACCCCGGAAAGGTGAAACGTTACCCGACCAAAGCAGACATGGCTGAGGAGGCATGAATGTGTTTTAAATACTTTTTAATGACAACAATAATAAAAAAAGAGTTTACATTTTCAAACGTTTTTTGGCTTGCATTATTTTTTTGACAATGCGCTCCGTTAATGTTTTTCTACCGGGTAGACGGTCAATGGCCTTGATCATTTTGGCGTCTGCTTTCCATTTGGCTTCCAAATTGTGTCCCGCTTTGCTGTAATCAATGTCGTGCTGCTTGGCAATCTTGTCCAATCGGTTGATGCCGGGATCTCCTCGTTTCAAACGTTTGGCCAAATGTGTACCGGGCCCCACGTATTGGTATCCAGGCCAATGAAATTCCATGCCTGTTTTGGCAAGCCATTTTTGAATATCAAATCCCCATCCTTTTTGACTTCTTTTTCGTTTGATTCCTCTTCGTCTGGTCGGTGGTTTTGCTTTTCTCTTTCTTGCTCCCATGTTTTTTTAATCACTATCGTCGTAATCCAACTTGCGCCTCAACTTTTTGCCTTTGGCCCAATCTTCCCAATCTGGTAAGGGTTTCAACTTTTCAAGTTCTCTACTAGGTCCTTTGCCTTTGCCTTTGCCTTTACCTTTGCCTTTTCCAATGTTGTCAATGGATTCCAGCAAAGCTTTTCGTCTTTCCCGAATATCGGATAACCTTTTTTGAATGCCCTCCGCTTTTACTCTAACAGGAATTCGGCTTGTTGAAGCAGCTTTGCCTTTTTTAGACGGTGAAGCAATTGTGGGTTTGGGTGTTGAGGGGGTTCCTTTTATCATTTGCTTTAGCCATTGTTCAACAGGCCCTGAAACCAAATCGCCTTCTTCCTCGTCTTCACCAGGAATCCCACCTTGACCACCGGGTCCAACTCCACCGGGAAGTTGACGAATGCGTTTTGTAAGCTTCATTAACTCTTGACTCAATGGTTCAACAACACATGTTTTTCCTCGGCCAACTTGGCTGCTTTTGTCAACTGAGCATTCTCGGTCAATTCTCCCTTGTAGTATTGGATTAATTTATCCATTTCATTTTTAGGAATCATGTAGACTTCTTCCATCCCGGTAGTTCTCGGCACTTTGAACAAAGTTCTCCGTCTTCTATTTCACGACAGCTTTCGCACAGTTGAGATACCAGAATGCACATGTATTCGCGATACAGCTCTTCATATTTATGTTTCCAATACCACGAATTTTCTTCCTATTTCGATGACTCCCGGTTCGCGTCTTGCAACAATTTCACCCAAGCAACTAGATTCATTTGGTACATTGGCATAGTACGTCGTTGAGACCCCGAAACAATCCGCTCCCTTGTTGACCTATCAATAACTCTCGTCGTCTTTTGACTGAATTTTTACGTCGTCCAACTTCTCTCAAGGTGCTTTTATGAGGTCGTAGTTTGGCCATGATGGGTGGTATGATGGGAATCTTGTTTTTCAGTAAGTTCAAAACCACTTCGCTCAAGGCGTTGATTTCATCTGCATTGGCATGTTTCAAAAGATCTTGACGTTTCAAACGATTGGCTTCTTGTAATATGGACTTCAAAAATGGCAAGTGGCGCTTAACGCGTTTCATCGCTTGGGATCCCAATTTGCCAAAGGCTGTGGCAAACGTAGGAGCCGGTCCGGCTAGAAACGTACTCATTCCCTCAGCAATTTTGTCCACTGTTCGGTGTTTGCGTCGAATCAGAGCACCACCTCTTTGTACCCTTCTTCCTTTTCTTCTTTTTCCTCTTTTTTGTTTGCCCCGTCGGACGACCATGGTGTAGAAAGTGGCAGTGGTGGATGGGAGCACTTTTTTTATCCTTTTCCTCCCAATGACTTTTGGACATCAAGGGTCTAGATCGGCCGTCAACGTAGCATTGTCCGCTCACTGATCGATACCGATGTAAACGAAGATACTTCTGTACACAATGTTTAGGCAAGGGGGGTGTAAAGTCGATGATAGTGTCATCCAAGGTTTGCATCTTGACTAAAAACCCTTCCAAACCCTCTGGTGGCAAACCACGCACAAACGTACGCAACTCGATCAAAGTTTTGGCATAGGTGGTGAAGGCAAATCGACTCATCTCTTCTTTGAAACGATAGTTTTTGAAATCATTCCATCCTTTGGCAACAGTTCCAACCGCAGCCAAACAAGTCACCAGTATGACGTTTTCCAGAACGGGACCCACGATCGTTCCAATGGCCACCAGCAACAAGGCCAACCCGTTGAACAGAGCATTGCGA
The DNA here is from genome assembly GCA_964017195.1 of Siderastrea radians. NCBI lineage: Eukaryota > Metazoa > Cnidaria > Anthozoa > Scleractinia > Rhizangiidae > Siderastrea > Siderastrea radians. The sequence goes on along the minus strand of OZ024900.1, from coordinate 26,278,738 downwards.
CATTTGAAATGATTCAACATATTTTTGTAACACCACCATTGTTTGTGGTAGAAAGCATACAACGAGTCCATGCGTTGCAATAGTTCTGGTTCCAGTTTGGAGGCATTGTAAGTTGACTGTGGATCGTTTACCAGAGACACTACAAGTTGCTCCTTGGAACCCATTTTGCTGTTCACGTCGAAAGTCGAGATGAATTGGTTTGCACCGAAGGACTACCGCCCTGTTTATAACTTGTCACTATGCTATTGGTCATGGTGATGTTTTTTATTTCTCTCCCCTGTGCTAATTGTTCTTGGTCTTGCATTAACATTTGCAAACGGCGCTGTAAATCAGCCTGATTCAAATTTCTCGGGTGATACGACGGTGTTGAGTTTTGACTTTGGGGTGAAATTGGTAAAGAGTGCAACGGTCTTCTTGTCAAACCTCCCCTTACGCGTGGTCCACGACCTCGTCTTGCACGACCTCTCTGGGCTCCTGGTACTCTTGCACGAGGAGTACTGCTGCGACTTCGACTTTGACTCCTACTTCGACTTCGGTTGTTTCTATTCACACTCCCTACACCAGTCGCATCTCGCGATCCACCCGCCGAGGGTACACTTATGTGACTCGCAGGGGTTCGTGCACCACTACTTACTGGGGATTTAGACGCGCGACTCCCAATTCCAGTTGGTGCCAAAAGAGAATTAGGAGGGGGTAATGCGTCCAAATAAGCTCTCATGTCAGCAATTCCCATGTTTGCAAAAGCTTGATCAATTGGCTCTGTGTCTTCTAATTCTTGAAGTGTGTCAGGAGATACTTGATTAGAGACCGACGTGCCGACCCCCGCAGGTGATACGGCACCTTGAAAAGCTTGTCTACGACGTCGGGATCCATCATCAGACGACATGCTTCCTCTTGCAGAGTTTGTATCAATTCACGAAATTAAGTCTCGTTGTACTTTCTAACAAGTTGTCGAATTTTTTGTCCTTTTCTCAAACGAGCTAATTTATATACCTCTCTCATCTTTTCAAAATCCATGTCCTCCATACTCATTCCATTGAGATGATCCCCTATCAGTTTTTCAAAGCACATCCAGCCCAAGTCGGGGCTACTTCCTCGCAGTCTCTTACTTCTTCTCGGTGACTCGATTTGGTTGTTTGTGATAACTCCTTGTCCAACCCTCTCCTTTTAACAGATTGCTCCACAACCTAAATTCATCCGACGAGGCCTGGTGCAAATCCAAAACCAAGTACCCAAAAGGGCGGGATGTTGCCATGTGAAAGGTTTCCAAACAGTCTTTCCAATCGGAGGGAAACGATTGCAACAAGACATTTCGTACACCCAATTGATCCCGGGGGTTTTTGAATGCCACGATGTAATGAGCATTGCGGGAAATGCTTTTGGCATACTTCCCTACAGGAAACATGTCCTGACACAAATACAGCACTGTAATGTTTTGATGATGGGAATGTTTGGTGAAGAGATCCAAAACACGCTTGTCGCCACTTCCTTCATCCATTAAATCGTCTAACACCAAAACACCTCCCCCCTTGGGAACCATTTCGCTAATTCCTGGTGGTCTGGAATCATCTCGTGAAAAATAACACCTTCATCTTACATGGGTCGAAACCCATCTTGCCATGCACCGTAGCAATAATGAACTTGAGATGGGGGTGTTTCAAACAAATCCGAGTTCTCCAAAAGGAGTTTTTGTGTAAACACGGTTTTACCACATCCCGAAGGTCCCACTACCAAAATTGAAGAAGGGGTGTGAAAACGAAATGGTTTGCACCTCTGCATGATGACTCAAGAATGACTCAAGTTTTTTCACGTTTCACTCTTTTATTTAAGTAGTAATCATTTGATCATGTGGTGATTGACAAGTTTGAAGATGAGTGCAACAACACACTTTTTCCCACCCTTTTTCATCTTGATTAGTAATTAGCTCTTTGATCATTTGTCCTACTTCGTGATCATTGTTTACTCTATCATATGTTGAAAAATTGTTTGTAAAATCTTGCAAGTTCATGTCATGAGCGCGACACTTCAAATACATCAAGGCGTAATGTCCACAAGCTTTACTGTGAATTCCTTGAAGGGACCTTCCATTGCTCACCACGTACTTCCAATGTTTCATCACCCAATCTTTCAAGGGAGCGGCTTGATGGTAAAAGTCCAAGGGTAGGGCGTAACTGTCCATCACTTCACACACACTTCCTTGAGTCCACAAAGCAATCCAGTGCTGACCGGCTGGTCGTGAGGGTCTGTGTTCACAATATAGCCCTTGGGTCTCGTCATGTCTTTGACGGGCGACTTGGGAAAACCATCACAGGGCACCACACTATAAGACTTTGGTTTCAACTTTGGGTCTTCTCTTGCCAAGTAAGTTAACTGTTGGTCGGTCAAGGCAACATGCTCCATCTTTTTTAGTGTATGTAGATGTCGTACAGCACAGCTCCGTTCTTGTCGATCTCAATGAGATTCTCAAATTCTCCGTAGACGATTACAGTTATATTGCTGCCTGGTGCTGCTCGGAATTCGAGCTTCAGTTGAAGGTCTCCACTTTGTCTGGGGTTGAGATTGGCACTGTCGGCACAACCACTGGCTACATTGTCAAACATGAACAGAGTGCATCCTTTGCCTTGCCTCCAGTCATCTTGTTCGACCATGATTCCTTTCATTTTGCACACAGCATCACTGGCTAGCAGAAATCTAAAGTATCCCAACAGATCTTTGGAGGAGTTGTTGCCCACCAGCTGGAGGGTTTCATAGGGATATTCTTCCCCTTTCACAATCTGCTTGATGGAAGTCAACTGAAATTTCTGAAAGCAGAAGGGATCCCGGGTGACTGCTCCATTGAACGCACGGCTGTCCACTAGACCAACAATAATTCTGTCAGGCACTCGGTTTTGAAACAGGTTAGGTATGTCAAAGCGAGTCAGGGCCCCATCCATGCTGAAGGTTCTGATTTCACTACGAACAGTGGGATAAACAACAACTTCACCGTCTTCCCTCTTGGCACTCAGATTCATGAAAACGGTTTCATTCAACTTCAGTTGACACATGTGAAACCGAATTTTGATATCAGCTTCATTCAAACGCGCTGCCAAACCAACTCCATTCATGAAGAGATTGGGCTACTGAAATGAAATTTCATTTTTATTTCCACTCCAGGCACCAACACTTTGCCAGTGTGAAAGACTTCCAAATGCGGTTTGAAAACCAAAGATCTTGTCCTTCCTCCAGCATACTCAGCAGTTTCAGCAATCATGGCATCCAGAGTGTTTTTCTGATTCTGGGGCAAATCAGTGTAATGTTGATGAGGTCCTGCCTTGTTGGTGTTGTTGGCTGTCCACTCGGGGGGAGAATCCAATGCATTGTACCATCCACTTGGTCTCAAGATGGTTTTACCATCGGCTTGGTCAAAGTTGAGAAGAGATTCAAAGTAAGCCTTGTAGTGGTACGTGTCCGATTGTGGGTTGATCAAAGTTCCATTCAAGTGCAAATCGATTTGTTTGATAATGGTGTGGGCCAAATTGTTGGCAGGCCACGATTTTTCAGCAGCAACCAAATTTCCCCCATCGTCTTTTTTCAATGCCAATTCCATGGCGAAGTAACTCCTTCCCAAATCGGTAAAACCATCCAACCCAGGAATGACAAATTCCATGGGGTTAATGCCTGTCGTCGTTGGTTGAATGGTAACCATTCGATAGGCAACCGTACTGATGTCTGTTTTTGGAACCTTGAACAGATTGAGAGCACCATTCGTCGTTCCCTCAGACATGTTGTGAGTCGCTATGGTATTTTCAGTCATTTTTTCAGCGCCGTTGTCTTCTTCTTCTCGGTCTTTTTCGTTGACTACTAGTACCTCTTCTACGTTGGGAACGGTTTTTATACTTTCCCCGTGCGAGCAATCTTGAGAAGTCGTAGCCAGGAGGTCGACTTACGTCTTGACTTATCCATCCCCCTCGCTGTCGAGGCATTTTCAATATTTTCCACAATGGTACAAATCCACCACGTTGAGGCAGTCCTCTTTCACTTCGAACGCGTCAAACCCTCGAAGGAATCGGTTGCATTTTTACACACCAAAAATGTCTCGAGCTCTTTTGGCGTGTTTTGGAAACAAAGCAGCAGCAACTTTCGCGGCTTTATTAACGTCCTTTCGTTTCAACACTTGTTTGGCTCGTTTACTTTTTCAGAGCTTCTTCGGCTTTTCGTTTCACACCTCGTTTCAATCCTACTGCAAGACCATTCAAAGTGTTTGTTGGTACTTTTAAAGGGTTACGACTTTTTATAAGACCTTGTAAGCCTCCCTGCAAGATGCCTTTCAATAAGCCGGACCCATCTTGACCATAGGCCTCGTCTGTACGAAAACGTGTCAAACGTCCACCCCGCATGTTGTTTTTGTGATGATTGTTTTTCCACTCTGGTGTTCTCTTTTTATACTCACATTATGTTACATGTGAAAGATTCTCCTACATAGCGTTTTCGTTTTCCACTTCGAATCTCCTCCATACGTTTCAAATGAGATTTTCTCGCATTCTTTTTGGCGAGTTTTTCCAACCCTTTGGTAATACTCCAAGCGGCTTTGGGAAGTCCTGCTATCACGCTTGGAATTCCTTCACCCACTTGATCGTCAACAACAAAATCTGGCACGGGCACTCGTTGCGGATGTTGTCTCCGTCCCCTTCGCACTGTTGATCTTTTGGTGGTTCGTTTTTTGGGCCCTTTCGTCCTCCGTTTGGTCGTTCTTCGCTTTTTAACAGACATGATTGAAAGCAATTCTGTAAAGTCTCCTTTTTTATCCTTTTTTGAAGTGGAGGGTCAAAATGGTATTACCTTCTACAAATTTAACCAAGTCTCCGCCTGCACCGCTGGTTTCCGCCACTTGTACTTCGATGAATTCAATCACTTCGTAACGCACAGGTAAATATTGAATGTGGAGTGGTTCAAAGTAAACTACACCTCGACCTTCTCTCTTGAACTTTATTTCTCGGAGTAAATCAGTGATGCGATTCCCCACGATGGAACTACCACCCACGTTTGAATACACGTGAAGGGATCTCGTGGGTTCCTTTACACTCGATCGGAATGCCACATTCAAATTGATAAATTCCCAATTAACTTTCATGTTCAACCATATCCATGTAATGCCATTAGAATCTTTAGTAACTTTCCAGTACAAGGGGTTTCCAGAAGCATCTTTGAAGTCGATCTCGTTTTTGCTGGGGACTTTTCCATCGATGTAACTCATTTTCAAGTTTGTACCGAGTTCCCATTTGACGAATACACCATTTTTGGTTTCCTTGAACCATCCCATTTTATTTCTCATCCCACTTTATTTCTCGGAGTAAATCAGTGATGCGATTCCCCACGATGGAACTACCACCCACGTTTGAATACACGTGAAGGGATCTCGTGGGTTCCTTTACACTCGATCGGAATGCCACATTCAAATTGATAAATTCCCAATTAACTTTCATGTTCAACCATATCCATGTAATGCCATTAGAATCTTTAGTAACTTTCCAGTACAAGGGGTTTCCAGAAGCATCTTTGAAGTCGATCTCGTTTTTGCTGGGGACTTTTCCATCGATGTAACTCATTTTCAAGTTTGTACCGAGTTCCCATTTGACGAATACACCATTTTTGGTTTCCTTGAACCATCCCATTTTTTCTGCCAACACTCCATTCACGGCAAAATGGGGCACAAGTGTACCTCCACTAACTTTCTTTCGGGCAATATTTTTGTTGTCGATTTGAAGATTCTCACCATTCCATTTAAATAAAGCACAAGTGTGTTTTCCACCATCGTCTGTAACGGACCCATAGAACGTTTCAAAAGATTGCGTCATCTTCTGATCCAACCATCTCAAGTAAGCTTTCATGAACGTGACCCCATTCACAATAGAAGGGTCGTCCTTCAAGTCTTCCATCTTCATGTTAAAATTCTCGAATTTCGTTGCAGACGACGTCTTTCTGTAACACGAATTCCCAAACACGGCATGCCCTCGAGGAACGAGTTGAAAAATGTCAGCACCGGTGTCTGGCAAGGAAATGGAACTCAAACCAACATACCATTGGTCTCCACCCAGTTGGAGTGGTTGTGGCAATCGAATCTTGAACCAATTGGCTTGATTGTTTGGAAATTCACCCCGGTTTGAATGACTGGGTAAAGTAACGTAAAACAACATCTTGTTCAAACGAAAGCGGTCTCCCACTTTCAACAAAGAACGTTTCTTTTTGGCTTTCAATCGCTTGCCATACAGTCGTTTCCACACCTTTTCTTCATTCTTCCAAGTCACTTTGTTAGGAGCCATGCCAATACTTCGATGAGGTGTAGCATTGTACCCATCCACCAAGTCTTGAAGAGCACCGTCAAATCGTAGCGTGTTAGCTGACGTGAAATAGCGATATAACCTCTGTTTCAACGTTCTGTTAAACCTTTCAACCACACTGGCTTTAGCATCCCCCCTGGTAGAGAAGTGTTGGATTCCTCGGTCTTTCGTCCAATTTTCAAACGAACGATTGTAAAATTCCTTTCCCTTGTCTGTTTGAAGTCTGTTAGGTTGACGTCCTTGACTCACAATTTCTTCAAAGGCTTCCACCACTTTCGCTCCAGTCTTGTCTTTCAAAGGATGAACCCAAGCAAATTTTGACAGCACGTCAACCACCGTCAACAAATAACGAATACCGCGGTTGTACTTAGCCAAAGACTGAACCTCCACCAAATCTGCAACCCATTGGTCGTCCAACCCACCCACCACAACGGGTACCGTTGGAAAACGACGTCGGCGTGGTTTATGCGGGGTGTAAGCTAAATCCCGCTTCAAAAGATTCTGTGCCACTTTCAACGGTACTCCCCCTGCCTTGCCAAATCGTTGAATTCCTCCCAAACTACCCTTCGCTTTTGGATCGTGATAACGCTTGAGCAATGCTTGTGCCACGGATACTTTTTTCACGGACTTCTTCTTTCGAGGTGCCATAGCTTATTCAACAGGGTAGGTATTGAAGGAATACGAGAGGGGTGCGTCTTTTGAATGATTCGATACCAGCGCCAAGCGTCAGGATGATGTTGCAACCACAACACAAATACCATCCAACGGTACAAATTCAATTCGACACGGGTTTCTTCAAAAACTTGGAGCGGGTGTGTCTCCTCAACATAATCGGGAATGGGTATCCTATTTTCTTCTTCTTGTCTTTCGTACAAACACTGACAAAGGGACTTGTGACAAACCCATTGCACAAGAGATCCTCCCCATTCCCACAAACAGTCCCATGCAACACGCATGAAAACACTTTCCATTTTTTCGTTCAAAATGATCTTTATTCTCATTACACACACTTTTAAAAGATACATTCAAAATAATAAAACAATTCAAATCAGTTCATGTCAATCAGGCAGCATAGTCTGATCGTCCTTCCCATCGTGCAGAAGCAAGGGTTCGCCTCCACACTTCTTCTCTATCTGAGTACTTGGGTGGTGGAAGTGCTGGTGGTGACAGTACTGATGGTGATACCACATTATCGACCATTCGGTCTTTTTCTTTGATGGCTCTCAACAACTGCAGATCTTTCTCTGTAATTGTTCCCCCCATGTGTTTCCATTGACTTGAGGGAGATCTTTTTCTTCGTCAAACCATTTCAGGTACTTTTCAGTCAGGGGGAGATCGGTCCAATTGAAGAACTTGCACTTTTTTCCAGAACTGGAACAACCAACGTACAACCGTCCAGGATTCTTCTCTGAACTACTTTGACGAATGGTAACGGGTTGACGACAGAAGCAGACCAGGGTTTCCCACTTATCGCAAATGGTGGGGTGGACATTCCTGTACACTTGTCTCATGTACTCTTCAGCACTATCTTCAGGGCAAAAGAGGAGGCAGGGTTGTCTGGGACATTTCACGTAATGCCATCCCCCTTTGGACACTCGTTTCTCCAAACGCACGTCGTGCCGCAGACAAACCATGTTGGGTGGGGTTGCACTTTTGGGGAGGGTTTGTCCTTCAGAAATCCCGGGCTTTGGAACATGGTACTCAGTCTCACCATTCTTGCCAATCCGTCGTCCTCTTTTGTTTTTTTGGTTTGAGGTTTGAGTTCAACTTTGGAAACACGCCAGGCACAGGGGATACATTACCATATTCCAAATCGGAATCCTCTGATTCTGGTTTTTTGTAGATCATTCGAGATTTGAACGCTTTTCTCTTTTCACCATTGAGGTGTTTTTCAAAATCTTCCACGGTGTCAAAGACCTCCACAGACTTCACTGCCTTCTTGAAACGCTCATCGAGAGACATTACATTCTTCTTCTTATCAGCGACTTCATCAAACTTTTTCTCTTTTTCTTCAGAGCTTTTGTTGTCGAACGTAAAAGCAGCCACGTTTTCCAAAGGAGTTGAATAATCTTCAACTTGAATTTGGTTCAATTCGTTCAACAACTCTTGAACAGCCGCAGCCGTTTCATCTTCAGCAGGTGACTGAACTTCAACAGGGGCGATCGGGCTCTCAAGAATTTCAATCGTGGGCTCTCTCTTCTTCTTCTTGTTCTTGTCCGTGTGAGAGCCACCTTTTCTCTTTCTGGAAGGCACTTCGCCAACAAATTCGACTTCAGCCATCTTTCTGAAACTTCTCTTCTCAACTGTGATTTTTCCCTTCAACTTAGTCGTCCTTTATACAATCACTTTTAATTCTGATTGGTTTTCAAAACTTCATCAAATATCCATATAAGGACATACTTAATCGCGATTGGTTCCTTTCGTTCTGTTTTTTCATTGGTCAGAAAATACTTCTCACATTAACCATATAAGGAAAAACTGTTTCCAATTGGTCAGTTAATATGTTTTTTCATTGGTTCCTCAATACCCCACGCTTTGCCTATATAAGGAAACTGTTTTTCTGATTGGTTGTTTCACTTGATCATTTTGTCCATAAATTCGGTGTTTTCTTAACTTGTTTCTTCATTCTCAAAAAAGACGAAGAAGAGAGAGAGAGAGAGAGAGAGAACTCAGGTAAAATGCATCCAAACATGATGACTAATGAAGAAGAAATGCAATTGACTATTGGTCATGGACATGTATTGTATACAGGGGGTGCAGACGGAACAGACACCCTAGCAGAGGAAATGGCCAGGGAATATGGAATGCAAATTGAAGTGATTGTTCCGCCAAATCATCCCCGTGCAAAGTTCACTTCACCTGCTTCTGTCGAAGTGCTGATGCAAGCCGATCCTGCCATAGGTGCTGCTGCTCACAAGTTGTGTAAACGTGTTCCAACTCACTTTTACACTCTCTCCCTCTTGCAGCGCAATTACCACATTGCCAGAAAAGCCCATACCGTCTTTGCCTTTGGAAAACTGTGTGCAGACAAAAAAAGAGTGGAAGGAGGAACTGGGTGGACTGTGCAATTAGCCATAGATCAGGGTAAAGAAGTCTTCCTGTTTGACACCAACACCAATCAGTGGTATCGGTCAGAAAATACCTACAACATCGAAAACTCCTGTTTCAAAACAGTGACATCATTTAAACCCTGGGGCACTCTTCGACTACCCACCCTTCATCAGAGCAGTGCTGTGGTTGGTTCGCGAGACATTACTCCTGCAACAAGGGCAGCAATCAAGAACTTGTTCCAGAGAACATTCTGTCTACCCGAAAACATTGAGCAAGTAAGACTAGAGCTGGAAGGACTTCATTTGTAAAACATGAAGCGTGTTCGTTTTTCAAACCCAGTCAAAACTTACACTCCTGTCATGAACAATAACACTTTTTATTTACTCCGATTTGAACCTCTTGTTTCAGAGGAAGACATAACTGTGAAATCTTCTCCTTTTCAATCAAAACGAAAACGACTGAAAAAATACATGCCTTTAATTTATAGTCGACGAAAAGAAAAATTCAGTGACAAAAAACGTGTGCGTTTACAACAATTGTTAGATAAAGCTAATAAACATTTGTAATTGTTCTACTTGGGTTAAATAATAAACATGAAAACGTCACGCTATATGTCTTATTGATTGTCTTTCCATATTCCCTCATAATAATGACAAACCTTACGCCAATGTCTAGATGTTTCGCGCAAGTTTGGAAACTTCAAATCCAAGCACATCTTCATTTTTTCAAAGTCCTCCATCGACATGGGTCTTGCCCATTTCGCCGATGTAGAAAAGTCATTGCAATGTCTCGATGCAAACGGTAACACGCGATGCATTAATGTTTCCATAAGGGTTTCTTCTGCCGATCCTCTATCGGAAGCGTGACGGAGGGCATTTTCTAAGTCGAATGCAAAGTCCGTGGTTTCCGACTCAACAGCGAGGGCAAAACTCAATTAAACTACGATGTCATGCGTCAAAATGTTTTGGATGAAATTCAGAAACCTCTGGACAAACCCCGACAAAGACAAGTCATCAAAACACACCAAATTGTGCGTGACGCCAGAAACTATGAACCTTACACCTATCCTGAATACAGACGCTATCAACTCGTGTTCAACAAAAGAGTGATTAACCCAACCACCTTCAAATCTTATCCTTATGGATATCAAGCCCAACCCGATTTTTAAACACTAACATTGAACACTTGAACATTGAAATGCAGAGTGGCGCAGTGGAAGCGCGTATTGGGTTCATAACCCAAAGGTCCAGGGATCGAAACCCCGTTCTGCTATTTTTGTATTTTTTCAATTTGATTAATTATTGATTAAAATTTAATTTTTAAAATGTTAATTTTGTTCTTGTTGCTATGACCGACCATGACCTATTTCCCCTATGCCTCGACCTCATATTGAGACCCCACATGAAAGCGAGGTTTTTTGCCGCATGAAAGCGAGGCAAACCATCCTGTATCAGCCTACATTACTACTGCTGGAGCTGGTGGCGCGGGGTTAACGTTGTATGGAGCGCCAACAGCCGCTACAACAGCACCATCCGTAGGATTCACAGGAACTTAGTCCGGCATGAAGGCAGAGAAACATAAACCGTGGAAAGTGGCGCAGCGATGACCGAGAGCAAACAGAGCACCAAGCGCAAGACTGGCGTACGTTTTAACGAAAAGAGGAATAAACAGGATAAAACAGGCCTATTTATACCACAGGTAGCCGAAGCTCACTATGAGAGGAGCGCATATATTAACCTGTTCCATTTTGCATATATCATGACCTCGGCAAAATATAAGAGTTTCTATGAAAAATGCAGCAAATACGTTTTAATCGCCATAAATGCGAAATAATTCACAATAATGAATGGTTCACCTTGTTTCTGTGTTATATTACTTGCTATTTAATGGCCTTTTGGGGTGATTTAAAGCGTTTTGACCGAGAATAAGCGTCCTTGATTATTTGCACCTATCACTTAATAAGCGAAGCGAAAGGTAACACGCTGTTGGCCGTCACGTGACCGATTCAAAGTCATTTACTTGCTGTAAATCTCGAATTTTGGCACCTCTCTCTAAAGTTCTCTAAGAGACCAAAGGCTTTATATCGTAACAACAAATACATGCCAATTGAAATTCGCGTCCTTTCCCTTTTCAAAATCGCCATTTTCAATCTCTCCACCATATCGAACCATCCGTGTGACGAACTGTTCGCGAATGCAAATTTCTGAGCTCTTGTCATTGGAAGGCTTGCACAATAAGCCCTCAGGACAAAAATATCCCGGGTATGAGTCGCACGTGAAACGTGGTCGAAACGGCCGATTACTTTTTAATTCTAAAAGTTTAATATATAGATTTAGCCAAGCCTAAAAGCGGAGCCGCGAAGGAATAAACTGGTGTTCGTTTCTCAAAAATAGTCCTGAAACTTTTCCGTCTGAAATATATTTCGGGGCTTTTTTGGCTCGTTCGCTTTCGAAAAGTGTTTCTCAAAAAGCCTGAAGGTGTTCCGAATTGTCCTCCAATATTTTGGGGATCTGTTCTGTAAAACCAAGCTCGAAAGGTCATTCAAGAGGCTGAGCACAGCTTGATTATTTTTTTTTCGGGCATCAAACTGAACACATTTTACTCACGAGCCGTGTTGCTTGGTGTTTGCAATGTTTCCATATCCTGTCATTAACTGTCAAGGGTTGTTAAATCTCCTTGGATTATTGGCTGTTCGCTTGAATGAACTTGAAACGGCGCTCATTTACAAAAACAAAATAAAAAATTATTCGAATGTTTAAATGGGTTATCTTCATCGCGTTCGGATGTTAACAAATAACATGAACTGCCACTAAATAAAAATATTACTCTGGTCAAAAATTTATACTGACATTTCACCGGCATTTTACTGGGACTACCCGAAAGAAAGGATCTGGGGAACTTCGAAGCACTTGTAATAAACTTATCGAAGAAATGTCGCGTAGGTTTTAGCAGCCGCGAAAAAATTCAAGCACTTTGAGGAACACACATTACTTACCGGATAAAATAGCTTTAAACTCAAAACTGCTTCGCTTATAGTTACTTAAGTAACCCTTATATTTCGTTCTCTAACTTGAGACCATCGAGATTGAAAACAAACAAACAAACAAACACCGTCCAAACATTCTTAACTCTGTGGCATACGTTTTGCGGTTGCAAATTGTCTGAAATTAGAGCGCTTTTAAAAATCCACAGAACTGTTTTTGGAAGCTTTTCGGATATAATAGGTTTAAACCGACAACTGTTTCGCTTATAGTTTTTCAAATAACTGTTATATTTCGAATCTTACCAGCAATTTACCAGCTGAAGGCGAATTTGAAAAACAATAGCGATTGTCTTTTTGGTCCTACGATTGGCCAAAGGCAAAAATCTCCTAGCAACTGCCCAAGCACTTCCTACCCAGTGGCTTTTAGGGCGGCTTTAGGAGGTCTTCTAGTTGGCTGCGTAGAACTGGGAATGAAAAGAACTGGGAATGAGTGGTTTTTCAAAATGGCGGGCGGTAAAGTAAGATATCGAACTCAACGAAGAATCGGGGAGAAACAGGGATATTTGCAGAAGATAAAGCAGAAATCAAAGACAAGGGACAGCAGAACTGACGGTAAGGTGATAATTTTATTGAATCGTCGAATTATTTCATCGCTGTTTGCTTGAAACAACGTTCAATGAGAACTCAAAATCCATGTTTCCTGTAGCTCATATTTAAGCCGACAACTGCTTCGCTTAAAAGATTATTACTATTGAAAACTTCTCGGACAAGAAAATCGACAGTTGCACAAAGAGATGGACCGGACAGTCAAAATTGAAAGCAAAGCTTGTGCAGTTGTCTTGCGACTGTGCTTAGACCTACTGTTATGAAAAACAAACACAAAATAATGGACAGAGAAATCATTTTTGATAAAAGTTTATTCGAAACCCGTAAGTTTATACTTAAATGCAATTCGCGTTACACTTCCAAAAACATAGGTCAGTCCACGCTAGTGAAATCGGCTGAGCATGGCAAAATATTCAAGAATCTGTCACAAATCTGAGCGCGTTTTCTAATAATTTTTTAAAGTCAAAAGTAAATGACACATTTCTAATGGCGCAAATCAAATTTCCATTATAAAACGTAATTTCTTTCACCGTAATACTCGAAATCATGTACCTTAGACCTTTTAAAAACTTCACTTACTCGGTTGTGTTTCAGAACAGGGCAAACTCTCCGCCGTGAAGAAAACAAAGCGATCCTTTGAAGGCAGCTTTCGTAACTTGAACTTTTCGCCTTCTACCAGTATTCTTTTGAGCTTTTTCTTTCCATTTGTAGATATTAGATTTTTTTGTCAAGTATAAAACTTCAGTACTCTCGAACAATCGTTAAATGCTTAAGAAGCTTAAGCTTTTAAAGAAACCTCTCTTTCAAAAGCGACGATGGTCATGCGATTTCCCGCCAAGAAAAACGGGGGTTGCCCAAAAGCACCGCGTGATTTCCCGCCAAGAAAAGATGGCATTCTCTACCCCCGTCGGGTTGTCTTGGGACTCCCCTCCCCCTCCCAGAGTCTGTGCGGACGGACGGACGTACGGATGTACGGATGTACGGACGGACGGTCACATGACTATTACTTCACAACCAAAATTTCTCGGATTGATAGGTTACAGGAGGGAGTGATGAACTCGCCAGCTGGGCTGGTTCGAGGTGTCTGGCCATCGTGACGTCACGACGTGAAAAGCGCGCGAGTTTGCCGAGTCTTCAAAAATGGCAAACAATGGCTACAAACGTATTTTTTGAGCTATTAAGCTTTTAGCTAAGCTTGTTTTCTTGGGTAATGGAATTTTAGTCATCCCTTTTTTCGATATAGGTAAGTGGCTCTTTGTCTTAACGTTAAAATCACACTTAAATAATGTTTTAAGAGTCATGTTTACTCTCCGCGATCGAAGAATTGTGCGGCAAAATTGTTATTGTCCGCATCCCAAAAAGTGTGTTTATTTCAGAAACTTGAAACTTGGCTACGGACTAGCCTATAGTTTGACAAAAGTACCCAAGTTGAAACAATTGGTATTAGTATTTGCCAAAAAAATGATCAGTCCGTTTGTTTAGCTGAGTATAATAGAAAGCGAACCTAGAAGGGTATGTTTAGCACTTAAAAGTTAACTTTGCTTACAGTATTTGCTTCCATCTTCTGTATAAGGAAAGAATAGTGATATTTAATTGCTAGGGAAAGAGTCATCGAACTTAGTAAATTTTTGGCACCTCATTTAACCCGTGTAAACTACACTTTTGCAGAACAACATAAAGATCTGAATCAGGTCGCAAATTATGCGGGCGCCCGAGGAAACAAGTCTTCGCTGATCTGGTTCTGTACTTTTTTATGAAAACTAATAGATATATTTGAGTACCATTTGGATCAGTGATTCAGTGATTTATTCTCAATACCTCCAGTTTCCTCTAGATTCAGTTGCTGTCCAGGTTGCATAGTGTTTGAGAAAGAGTTTGACCGTCTACTTGATCCACAACTGACGATGACCGTTTCGCAAATAAAATTTAGTTGGTCCTGTCCTTTGATTTTCAAAGATTAATTAATTCTAAAACACTCAAACTGAGGACCATTCTAGTAAAGAGAGAGCCTTGTTAACCCTTAACATCAGTAACCTGAGAAAGTTGGCGTTTTAGATAAACTGTGGTTTTTTATAATTATTCGATAAGAGATCAGCACAAATTTGGCCGGAAAGCCGGCGCGTCAGCTGTTTTGCCTCGCCTCCAGCAAATGTTGTCATCTTTGTCGTTTTTTACAAGATAGTTTAGTAATGAAATTGTTACGCAGTTTTATTTTCCTAAAATTGGAAAGAGATTATACATATAAAAGTTATGTTTTTGTCTCCAAGCGACACATCTTAGGGTTTGTGAGATACAGATTCTGAAAGGCGATCTTGATCACGATTTCAATCGATCGACCAAAGCGTCCATGAAATCTTTTGAGTCTTATCGCCAATTGGTTATTTTGTTTTGAGGACCAATTTGCATTAAGAATACTTTTTATGTTATAGCATGCAGCATACCTTTTGTTCTTTTATTGTTTTGATCTGTTCTTTTTGAGAAACTGGACTGTAAACATTTGCGAGGAAGCCATTTGTTAACTTTCCTTTGAATTTCCGGGGTAGACTTATATGTGACGTCACGATGGCCAGACACCTCGGTTTTTCATTCGCCAATACCGGCGCTTGTGCCCAGGCCCAAGTTCATCACTCCTTCCTGATAGGTTACCAAATTTTCTTAGCAATGGAGCTCCGCTGGCGGGCTTTGCCCGTAGGCTCCGCTAAAAACCATTGCTGATAATACTGCAAAAAAAGTCGAAATTTATTTACGTGCCACACATAATGACAGTTTGAATATCAACTTTCAATACTATCAGAGGGAGTCAAAAAAGACCTCCGCTTAGCTTTTTAGTGTTCAAGATAAAAATACGAAAGTAAATGTGTTTTTTTTGTTGAATTCATTTAACCACGTGTGTTTTTCCCAAGGTCAAACTGCTAAAACTGGCGTAAATCAAAAGTTCTGCATTTTGCACACTTCACGTGCGATTTTTAAATTTCGCATGTAATTTGTCAAATACACCTCCCATACACGGGATTTTGTTGCCCCGAGCGCCTATTGTGCAAGACTTATAACAAATAATAACAACTAGATTTAGGTGCCGGGTGTTTAGCACGGTAGTGCTAATTGGGGACACTATAAATATCTGAAAGTAACATTACAAATGAAACATAAAATCTTTTTTTAAAAATCCCAACTGATGGGAGGCTTACCAGTTAGTTATTTACAAGCACGGCCGAGGATTTGAGCACGGGACTGCCGTGAAACAAATCCATGTGATCAGAGCGGGACTTGAACCTGGGACCGCCGGATTACAAGTCCAGACTTCCAATGAAAAGGGATCAGAAATTTGCATTCGCGAACAGTTCGTCACACGGATGGTTCGATATGGTGGAGAGATTGAAGATGGCGATTTTGATAAGGGAAAGGACGCGAATGTTGGACTCTTTTCGTATGTATCTGTTGTTACGATATAAAGCCATTGGTTTCTTAGAGAATTTTGGAGAGAGGTGCCAAAATTCGAGATTTACAGCAAATAAATAACTTTGAATCGGGCGTTCACACTTGGTGCCCGAGCACTAGTGCCTGGGCACCGGCACAAAATGGTGCTGTGTTTAGACACTGGGTGCCCGATATGTAGATATGTTCACATTCAATAAACCAAGCACGTGCTCACTGCATTTAAAGTGTTCGAATCGCATCATGCATGCGTTCCGCGTTCAATATATCTGCTTGATTACTAGTTTCTATGGCTTTTTTACTTTTTTAATGCTGTATTTATATATGAAACACTTAAGAGACGCCATGGACTTCGACGATAGGCGACGATTAGCGCGAATTGTTACGGAAACCTGCGCTGCCATTACAACAAGATTGAATGTATTCCTTGCTGACAGGAGTGAAGTTGGAGAGAGCAGCTTGGAAAATTCCACGAATTCAGAACGTTTTGGAACACGAATTCCTTCATTTTCCTGACAGAAAATGGCTGGAAAGTTATCGTATCTCTAAAGATATGTTTGAACAGTTGACGCATGATTTGCGGGGCCTTCAGCGACAGGTAACCAGACTGCTCAATCCTGTACCTGTAAGAACAATTGTAGCGATGCTGCTCAAACGCATAGGAAAAGGATTGGACTACAGAGAGATCGGAGACAAATTTGGAGTCGGTACTTCTACAGCATGTATGAAAGTTAACGAAGCTATGAAGCTCCTGGTTACTTCTAAGATGCACATCATAAGCAAACTACAGAGGGGTATAGACTTTCAAAGAATCATAAATGGTTTCCAAAGAAAGTGGAATTTTCCACAGTGTTTGGGAGCCATTGACGGTACCCATATACCCATAAAAGCCCCCTCATCCACCACGCTGACTATTACAACAGGAAACGTTTCCATTCTGTGATTCTGCAAGGTGTTTGTGACAGCCAGTGCTGTTTCACTGACGTGTTTGCTGGCTGGCCTGGTCGAGCACATGATTCGAGGGTGTTTGGTCGCTCTCAGATAGGCAAGATGATAACAGAGGGAAGACTGATACCCGATGATTCAAATTTGTCACGGGTTATTGATGACCACATCATTGAGCCATTTCTTATCGGTGATCCAGCGTACCCTATTTCCAAGCATCTAATGAAGAATTATCCAAGCAGCAATCTCACATCGGAAAAAGAACATTTCAACTATAGACTCAGTCGCGCCCGCATACAGATCGAGAGAGCATATGGACGGCTTAAAGGGAGATGGAGATGTCTGCTTAAGGCGCTGGATTGCGACCTCGACAAAGTTGTACTTCATGCTACATCAGCCTGTATCCTGCACAACATGTGCGAAGAGAGAAAGGAGTGCTACCTTGAAGACTGGAACAGGCTGGGAGAGGATGAAATTGGTGACCTACCTAGGCCTGATCCGTTGAATGATGATGATGCAGATGGCAATTCTAATATCATTAGGAATGTCTTGGCTCATTATTTGTACAACTGATCACAAAAGTCATGTTAGCATAACCTGCATGATTTCATATTTTTAACTTCCGGATTACAATAAGCGGAAAGGAAAGACAAGCCACACCCATTCAAAAGTTCAACTGTATTCCAATATAGCTACTTGTTAACATTAATTTATGAGCATTTGAACACAGTTCCAGACATCATTCGTTATAAAAGTTATAAATAAATGCCCAATAGGTTTTGTTTTGAAGAACAGTCTTGTTATAAAATCAGTTGTGTTTTTACTGTGCAGTTAAAAAATATTATTGTGTATCTCCAGAAAATAAACATACCCCTTAGCTAGTTAAATGCCTCCCATTAGGGTGGTATGATATTCTTATGTAGATTGAGTTTAATAAATAAAAGCTATTTTACCTGCAATTCCCTTGCGAACACTTTATTTCACACCATGTTCGCAGAACACAAAATTGCAACGAACAGTTTAATATAGGAAATTGCTAATTGCTCTTTGTTTCTTCCGACTTTCTTTCTGGAAACATAATTGTGTACATCATAAACAAACAGCAGTTAACAGAAACTGAACTATACAATATCAAGAGGAAATTTTAATGAACAAGCTAATAATATCACAATATGCTGTTGTGGATAGAACAAGCTATCACAGGTTCAACTCAACATAACAACAAAGCCATCGTTATTGACTGAAAACATGCACCTGTATGAAGAGTTTCTAGAAGCTATAATAGTCGTTTTCTTCAGATGATGTTGTATTGGAAATCACCAGTCCACCCAACACTAGTCTCGTTTCAATTGGTTTATTCGTCTCTAAGCTCACAATAAGTTTTTAACCGTCACCGAACACGTTCTCTATTCTACTCTAAAGCACAGATCATTCTTTTTGTTATATATACTATTTCACGTGATCAGCTTGTCGCTCAAGCTAAGTTACAATGTTCTGATTGGCTGTTAATCACTGTCACGATATGAATTCCTTTTTTGTCACGCACCTGTAAGTAACGCAGCTATAAATCTCCAACACCCTCCCCCCATTTGTCTCGAAAAGAGCAAATGTCTATTGAAAATTAAACCTTGTTAAACTACACTAATTCGAAAACGAAACGATGATTATATAGTCCATAATTGAAATAAAGCGAATATTACGTAATTGTTCACAGTCTCTTAATTGTTCTCGTCACTTGCTATAGTAGCAATGCGTCCTCGGGCATCCCGTGCTGCCTGCCTCGTTTCTCTTCTTGGGGCGAACTCCACAGCGTTGACGCTTAGTACGTTCTGCGCTCTCCGAGGTTCACGATCACACGACAACTCAAGGGGGTAGAGCTGTTGTAGCGCTCGCTCAAGGTACGACCCAGTTCCGGTTTTCATCCTAGCAGCTCTCACTATACCATCTCATCCAGTGATGAGCTCGTCAACGATCCCCATCTTCCATTTTCCGCGGTTTCTTTCGTCGTCTTTTACCAACATCACGTCACCCACCGCTATGTCACTTTGGCTTTCCGAATGTTTAAGGCAATGCTGCTCGCGTAATCCCCGTAAATAGTCATCTGTCCACCGTCGCCACATCGTGTCTTTACACTGCTTGAGGTACTTTGCGCGCTTCCTGAGGTCTTGGGTCTCTAGATGATGGTGCTCCAACTCCGGTAGAAGGTTTGGTGGTCCAAACAGCAACGAGTTAGGAGTGAGGACCGGCAGTTGTGGATCATCTTCCACGTAGCTGAGGGGCCGGTTGTTAAGTGCGAGTTCGACGTCTAATAAAACGTCCTGCAGCTCTGCCCAGGTCAGGAAACCACCACCGATGGACTTGTACAGCGCTCGTTTGACCAGTCCGATAAGGCGTTCGAACTGTCCTCCCCACCAGGGAGCTCTGCTTAGGTTGAATTGCCACATAATTCTGTGCTTCGCCAGGTAGTCGTGAACTTTCTCGTCACTCATAATGGTCTTGAGAAGGTTTGCGGCGCCGACAAACGTTTTTCCATTGTCGGAATAAATCTTTTCTGGTCGTCCCCCGGTGTGCGATGAATCGTTTCAAACTGGTTATGAATTCTGTCGTCTCCATAATTGGCAGAAACTCTAAATAGATTTCGCGTGTTAGGCTACAAGCGTAGAGTACAATGTACGCCTTGCCTTCGTTCTTCTTTCCCTTTCGGTACTTCAGTGAACCGGCGAAGTCGACACCGATTACTTGAAATGCAGTTCTTCCTTCAGTTCGATCTCTCGGTAAATTCCCAGGTGGTGGGTTTTTCAGTGGAACTGCCTGGAATCTTTTGCATCCATAGCATTTCTTAATCACTTTCTTCGCCAGTCGTCTAAGTCTCGGTACCCAGTACCGTTCACGCACTTTTGTTAGTGTGAGTCCAACTCCCCCATGGAGTGTGGCCTGATGAGAAACCATTGTTAGCTTCTCCGTGAAGGGGTGACTGTCCGGGAGATAAATGGGATAATCTCCCTGGATTCTTCCGCGACACTCCAGTAGCCCGTCTTGTCTCTCTTGTAGGTTCAGCTGCAGTTTATCTTCTTCAAATTTCTCGCTTCCCTTCGCGTTGTTTAGAGCACGTACCACCCAGAAAAGTGTGGCACAAACTCTTAGTACTTTCCACAAAGCAAACTTCTCTAGCAGTACGTCAAACTCGTTTGTCACTTCTCGGGTTCCGGCAAATACTTCTCGGGTCACTTTTGCCTCTGCTTGGCTTTCAGGAGTGCTATCCGTCACAATGTCGTACGGCCAGCTTTCTTTCTCTGCTAACCATTTGGGTCCTCTCCACCATAGCTCCTCTCCTTCCACACTTCCACCACGACTTCCCAGATCTGCAGGGTTCTCTTGACTCGTCACGTGACGCCATTTTACGTCTGAATGTTGTTGGATCTTGCTAACCCGGTTGCTGACGTACTGTTTGTAGCCCCAGCTCCTCGTATCCAGTGTAAAGCCACAGTACTGTCAAGCCAACAGTACATTTCACCAACAGGAAAACCCTCTAGCGCATCTCTTGTGTTGGTCATCAGATTAATCGCCATATGACCAGAAACTAGCTCCAGTCGGGGGATGCTCAGGTCTTGCCTTGCCAATCTTGCTTTTGCAGTTACAAGTCCCACGTTAACCCCAGATGGTTGTGTGAGTACAGCATACAAGGCGGTTAAAAATCCTCTACCACTTGCGTCACCAAAACAGTGCAGGTCAATGTTGGTTATTTTCTCTCTTTGCGCCGTGAGAGGCCTGGGCACGGTTATGCTTGGAGGTAAACCTTCTTCCCACCGTGACAACTGCTTGGCTAGTTCCTCTGGTAGTTCTGCGTCCCATGCTATCTTCAGTTAGCAGGCCTTGCGGTAAAGCAGTTTCCCACTCAGTGTTGTGGGCGAGGCCAACCCGAGGGGGTCGTAAACTTTAGCCAACTTCGTCAATAAGTTTCTCTTGGTAGGGTGGACACGTTCAGGAGGGAATTTGACTTCGATAGTGTCCTTTTCTTTGTCCCATGGAACTCCGAGGAGCGCTCCCTTCCCCCGCTGGGGAGCGCCTAATTGCTGTTTTGCATAGGTCTCTTGCGTCTCACTGATCTGATTTGTACTCACGGCGTCTAGCTCCGCGGCGTTCGAGTGCCATTTGTGAAGTGTGAATCCACCTTGTGAAAATACTTCGGCTCCTTGACTTGTTTAGCGGCCTCTACAGTAGGACCACCGTTGATCAAATCGTCAACGTACAAACTCCTCTCAATCTCGTTCACAATCTCTGGGTAGGCTTTACGACAGTTCTCTAAGTGTTGCTTAATTACTCTCCCTAGCAGGAAAGGCGATGACGGAAGTCCGAACAGAGCTCTCGTAAATCGGAAAGTTTCCACCCGTCTCGTTTCAAGGTCAGCAATCCAGTGGAATCGCATGGCATCACGGTCCTGCGTGTGGATCCTGACTTGCAAGAAGGCTTGCCTCATGTCGCCTGTTGTAAGGACTGGGTGAAATCTTGCTCGCACCATCACTGACCACAGTTGATTTTGAAGGGGTGGACCTGTGTGTAGGCAATCATTGAGTGAGGGTGCCTTGTCAAACGCCCGAGCTGAAGCATCATAGACAATACGAAGCTTCGTACTTTCAGCGCTTTCTCTTATCACGGGTTTGTGTGGTATATAAAACTCTCATCCCACCGCTTGCTCTTCGGCTGGCTCTACGATTCCCTCAGCAAGTTGCTCTTTAATGATAGCATCATACTGTTCTAAAAGACCCTGCTTCTCTAGTTTTCGAACGGTATTTTCCAGTCGTTTCAAGCTTCCCGCCTTGTTGTTGGGTAGGGTAGGGTGGTTTCCTTTCCAGGGGAGACTTGTCACGTACCAGCCCTCCGCGCTTCGAGTTAACTGCTCCTTGAACTCTTCATACACGTCTGCTTGGTCACCGATTGCTGTGTCTTGTATTCCGAGCACGTCTAGTTTGCAAAGCTGTTCGTAGTCTGCTGCTGCTGCCGCCACAGGCTCACCAGGACTTCCTATCTTTGGTCTGGCCTCTGTTCTTACCTTTGCGTAGTCACTCACGCCCAGTATAATGTGAATTGGAAGTTCGGGTTTGTCATCTCGATCTGTCATCTGTATGCCTGTAAGGTGGGGGTACTTTTGGATAACTTCAGCGTATTTTGGGTTTTCAAGTGTTAGCAAAGACCCACGATCCACTTTTGTGACTTCAGTTTCCAACCGGAAATTTCCGTCGAGGCTGTCAATTGTCACTCCGTAAACCCCGATGGCCTTGTTGACTGATCCCAGCATCATTTCTATGCGTTTGAACTCTTCACGAAGTGGTCTGATCCGGAGATGGTCCAAAATGGCAGAGGACGCATACGAACTGCCTGCTCCAGTGTCAAGGAGTGCACGGCACTTGATTCCATTAACCTCGACCACAACCACAGGGTAAATGACCTTGCATGTTCCCTTGTCTTGTGCTGTCAAAAATCTTCCGACATTCGCGTTGTTTGTCTGGTCGCAAATCGATGTGTGATGCTTGCGTTGACAGTTGTGACATCCGCGGCTTGTGCAGCTTTCAGCTCTGTGTCTGTCACCGGTGCAATTAAAACATAATTGCTTTTGGCTGAGGATTCTTTTGCGGTCTCCAACTGCGATAACTTTGGGACAATTTGCTGAAAAATGACCGGTCTTATCACAATAGACACACCCATGCGTCTGTCTTCCAACATCCTGTCGGGTCTGATAGGATCTCCGGCGCGAAAAACCGTCATTCTTGTCATTCTTTCTTTTTGGGATGTAGGTTGGCTCTCTTGGTTGGATCTCGCTTTCGCTCACTTCAGTTACTGGGTTGATGTCCTTCCAACGCTTAATCGCTTGAAGTAGCTGTCTAAAATTCCACTCCTGCCACCGTTCATGGCCCCGCACTAAGTCCGACTTAATCCCTTTTAGTTTGTCTAGCACAGCTCGAACATTTCCTGCAACATCACGCAATCTGCCAAGCGTCTCTAAACTTTGCACGTTATACAAAAGGCGCTTGTAAAACTCTTCTACCTCCCTTGGATTTTCTCCCATGACAGTTGGTAGGCCTATGATGTTGTTAACGTAGGCATTTACAATTTCCGATATTTTCCCATACTCAGACTTAAGGATGTTTTTGCCTCTTTCGTAACCCTCGGTGCTGAACGGAAGCCCATCGATATCTGCTCTTACTTGCGGCTGGAGAAGTTCCTTTAAGTAAGCGAATTTCGTAACTGGAGCTAAATTTGTTGAATCGATTTCCGCGCAGAATTTATTCCAAAATGGTAGCCATTGTTCATATGTCCCATCATACTTAGTAATTGAGAACTTTGGCAGCTTTGCGTGCGAACCACTCGACTCCCCTTGATTCCCTTTTTTGAATTCTTCGGATTTCTTTTCATAGTCAAGCTTCATATCTAGTTTTTCTTTTTCAAATTGAAGTTGCTTCTCCCTTTCTTTAGCTAGCAATTCATCTTCTTTCTCCTTTTTAGCTAATTGTGATTGCTGTCTCGTTTCACTCAGACATTTCCGTAGACGTTCAATCTCATCGTCTACACCCTCAATTTTCGCATCTATTGTATTACTCCAACCACCTACCTCATCCATTGAATCACCCTCTTCTAGTTTCTTCCCTTCAATCTTGTCTTTCAACTCGTCCACCTCTTTTGCCAACGCCGCCAATGCGTCCACATGCCTCTCAAGTGTAGTGGTGTTCCCTTTCTCAACAATGTCCTTCCCCTTGCCTTGTTTGAATTGTAAAAGTTGAAGTTTCGTCTCTATTTCTTTAAGAAGTGTCGCCAGCGCCATCTCGTCGCGTCGAGTCCCGTCGGAGGTGCCACTTAGTATTGGAAATCACCAGTCCACCCAACACTAGTCTCGTTTCAATTGGTTTATTCGTCTCTAAGCTCACAATAAGTTTTTAACCGTCACCGAACACGTTCTCTATTCTACTCTAAAATCACAGATCATTCTTTTTGTTATATATACTATTTCACGTGATCAGCTTGTCGCTCAAGCTAAGTTACAATGTTCTGATTGGCTGTAAATCACTGTCACGATATGAATTCCTTTTTTGTCACGCACCTGTAAGTAACGCAGCTATAAATCTCCAACAGTTGGTTCACTTGTAATTGAGCTTGATGATGATGGTCTTGCTGGCGGAGTATGGAAACTGTAGCCCATGCCACTAGGTGGAAAGCTGTAGTTTGGCTGAACACTTTGAGAAGTATATACCTGGTTTGGTGAATGATATCCTGGGCCAGCTCCTTGCACAAGCATTTGGGTCATCCCCATCATAGTTTGGGACATCATACCCAACATTTGGCGAAAGAATTCTCGGTCTTCTTCTCTTTCTTTAGAACGTGCCTCTGATGTAATTGAACTACTCTGTATGTAATCTTGCATCTGTTTCATTTGTTGATTGGATTGTTCCACTACATCACATAGGCGAGGTTTTTTCTTAGGTTTACCGGCCTTACCACTCTTTTTCTTTGGTGGTTTTGATGTCTGAGTAGTATTTGCCTCTGCTGCACTTGATTCTTTGTTTGTTTCTGTTGCACCTGACTCTGCTTCATTCAATGCATTTGGTTCTGCTTCATCACATTCTCCTACAGCTGAGCTTTCCATTAAATGTTCCTCAGGTGGGTCTTCAACTGGGTGAGTACCTAGATTACAAACACACAGTGACCACAAAATGATAAGAACACTTATATCAAAACTAAAACAAATTGTATGTTTTGTTATCCCACATTAATAAACTTATATTACGTTTTGGATTACCTTGTCTAAGAAAATAATAAAATAACCAATAAAAACAATCATTTTGCCAAAATCATGCATCAACAAAAGTATTGCCGCAGGTTGTGAGTTTCAATTTGACTGGTGCAGAACTGGTCCTAACGTCAGGTTCCAGAGATGCACAGAAAATGCTTGAGGGATCATTTCAATTCAGATGAGGCTAAAATGCATGTATCTATTCAACGAACTGTTTTATCAATATCACTGACACCTCATCCAAATAAACTACAACACAGAAGATAATAATGACAGCGATCTCTTTCCTCTTGAAGTCTGCATCAGGTACGCCCTTGAGTCTGCATAAACATTTAATTCCATTAAATCTTTCTAAACGCTAGTCTGTTATAAACAGGTACTCTCTCTATATAAAGATTTATATTTCCTTAAAGTTATGGCTTACAAAGGCTAGAGTTAAAGTTCGCAAATGCCTCACATGGCCACTTTTCCTTCCCTTCTCTCGGACTTGAGAATCATACATGCATAACTATTTTTACAATGACATAACTCAACCTACCCAAAATGCGGTCAAGTTTATCCCAGTGCTGAAAAGCGACTTTCTCCACACTTGTAAGAGATTTGGAGTCATAGGGTCGCTCAGCTCCAGATACTTTCATACGGTCTTTCAACTTGCTATAACCTGATTTTAATTTCTTCACCTTTGTCTCGATCTGCTTTGGTGAGCGTTGGACGTCATTGTTTTGTTCAAGGAGGTCGTTAATTGAGTTATAAAGCTCTCTGTTTGTTGTCATTGGGTCTGCTGACGTTGTCGCGTCGCTGTAGGCATCTATTAGAGCGCTAATTTCATCCTTACTCCACTTTGCTCCGTCAGCCGCCATTTTGAAACCTCAACCAACCTTGAGCGTAGCAAGGAATTGTGGGTACGCAAAGCAGTGGTTTGTGGGTAAAGTGCCAGGGAACTAACGCAAAACGTGTGCACACAAGGAATCAGTGCCCACTACAGTGCCCGAGTACAAGGTCGAGACCTTGTACTCGGGCACGGGCACCTTGCCAGAATTCTGGCGTAAGTACTTGAAAAAAAGGTGTGTTCACATTAGTGCCCAGCAAGAATCGTACTCTGGCACCGTGCTCGGACACCCAAGTGTGAACACAGCCTAAGTGTTAGGTGCAAATAATCAAGGACGCTTATCCTCGGGTAAAACACTTCAAATCACCCCAAAAAGGGCCATTAAATAGCAACTAATATAACACAGAAACAAGGTGAACCATTTATTATTGTGAATTATTTCGCATTTATGGCGATTAAAACGTGTTTGCCGCATTTTTCATACAAACTGTTATATTTTGCCGAGGTCATAATATTTGCAAAATGGAACAGGTTTATAATATATGCGCTCCTCTACCTGTGTTTATACCAAACCTATGCAAAACGGACTCTCCCAGGAGACTACGTGCACACGGGAATTTTTCACCTTGAATCCCAAAGAGATTGGGGGCGTTTGTGCGAGATGGCCCCAGTGAGAATAATAGGCCTACATACGCTGAAATTCATTGTGTCCGTTGATTGTAATGTGTATAGAGCTTAACTACTAGACTACTTATCTTGGCGACCGAGCGATGTTTCAGTTGTTCAATAAATTAGTCCTCACAAAACACCCCAATCCGCAATTGCAATACAATAGTGCCGGAGAACAAAAACTGATTTGAGAAAAACAACACTAACTCAGAGTAGAATTCTTAGTAACACTAGTTTTCGGCTAAAATACCCCGGTTCTAAAATAAGGATTGCACCTATTGGCACTTATCGTGGTGCATTGCGCATTGTTTGTTTTGATTCGACCGGACATGGGCCGCGATCTCTCGAGAGGAAAAATTACAGCCTCTCATCTCCAGGAAGAAATGAACACTGAGATTGAAGTGTCGGTCGTAAGTAATTCTTTAGTCTCAACAACAGCCTTGTCAGATATCAAAAGCGCGTCAAATACTTTTGCAGACTTTGTTTTGGGCCGCTCAACCCGCCTTCGTATAGCAGTCGCCGAGGACATTTTCTTCGCCTCGAAAAATCCCATTGAAAAGAAAAATAATAACGCCAAGACGCAGGAAAATTGTTCCTACTTTCACCGAAAGTTTGAGATCGATGCGACCGAAATTGAAATCTCCAGAGAGCCGCGAAGTTTTCTGTATAAAAAACATACTTCCAGTCGGCCCTTTTTTGTCCGTTGCATCTTATTTGCATTGGGCATAATTTCAAATGAGCACCGCCGGCGGACGCTGCTTTTAGCCACTTTCGAAACTCACACCGAAAAAATTTCGACGGCCAGAGAAGCGGAAAACTTCCTTCAACTTTCGCCGAAAGTTTTATTTCAATGCAGAACAAAACGAAGCCGCCAGCGAGCCGAGAAGTTTTGTACTTCATCTATATTTTGCCGTGCAGACAATACTTTGTTCTGGTCGATCGGTCACGTATCGATGTTGAAAAACTCACCTCACAGTAAACGAGTACACTTTCCCTGCTAGCAGAGGCCCCTTTTCCTTTGTATTCACTAAGCTTACGGACGGGACGAAAAGGGACCTCTGCCATGGGTCGAAATGAACTGTGTTGAGCATGCGCCACGGTTACTTAGCGACCGAAACGTCACGTGATGCTTTTAGCACGTGATCAGCTGACGACTCCCACCTTTCTCAACTAGCACGCCAAGAAACACCTGCACAGTTTTGTTGTCGTGAATGGCGAGTTCACCAAAACCCTAAAAAAGTAGACAGTTCGTCTAGAGATAGTTGTTGTCTAGTCTACGGTATAATTTCAAGTTATCTGGACAAGGAAGCTTTTTTAACATGACCACAACCCCAGGAATCGAAAAGAATTTAACCCATTGAAGGCTGCGTGTTTTATGATCGCTTCACTAAATTAGCAGTTGGTAATAAACAACCCATGTGCAGTACAAAAGGACAATTTATAGGTTCGAAAAAACAACACTCACTTGATCTAGAATAGTTAAAATTTCTTACTTTTAAATAAAATGCACCAGCTGTCAATTAAGAATTAGCCGAAAATACAATCTCAAAGTAAAAATTTTGAAAATTCCCGCAAGAGATTTCTATGTTGTCTCGCGCGTGAAGTCAAACCACAACAGAGCATTTGTCTCTGTTTAGGTCAGATTACTACTTTTCGAAAATTTATGAATGAAGGTACACAGAAGAAGAGACAGTAAGCTTTTCTAAATAATACATTTATTAAAACACGCCTTCAAACGCGTTCAATTCTTTCTTCGAGGGAAGCTACGCGCAAGCGATTTCGCTCGATGTGCAATCCCTCAATTAAAAAGCGATTTCGATACAAATTTATCATTAAATGTGTAATTTACTCTACCGTAGACTCGTAGAAGTGCTGGAGCATTTCACAGAAAGTCCGCAGCTCGAAAAATCTTTGGAGGTGGAAGGTTGTCCTTCGCCTTGACAGATGTTTTCTTCGCTCTAAATTCCATTCCTTAACTTGTCGAATGTTTCTTAGAGCTTCTTCTTTCGATTGTTTATCTTTCCGTCGTCCATTTTAACAAAAACAAGAGAAAGTAAACGTTTAAACTCTTCACGAGTTTAGTTCTCTTTCCAGGACGGCATGTTACTATGCGGGCTCACTAAGTGACAGCGGAATAACTGTAAAGGAATGCGCGAGATACAGTGGGCTCAAGTCACGGTCAGCAAACAATACAGGGAGCATGCGTTTCGGAAACCGCCGTCCACGACCATGGACGGCGGTTGAATCAAAGGGAGTTTCGACCCATGGCAGAGGTCCCTTTTCGTCCCGTCCGTCAGCTCAGCGAATACAAAGGAAAAGGGGCCTCTGCTGGCAGGGAAGAGTACACTGAAAAGAGATAGCAAAACGATTCGAGAATAATTTGTAAAATACAGGGGCACTTATAGGCGATCTAATAGACTTATTTTATTTACATGAAAGACCGAATTTGCGAGCCAAACCCGAAGGTTGCAGTTTCTTGCCGGCCTACCCTCGAGCCTTTGGCGGCATCGCTCCACGGAAAAGTTCCAATCGCGACCAAAAATGGCTTCTACCACATCGCAACGCGAAATATCACTAGAATATATGGTATATAGTTCTTTGTACTTCACAGGTGAGCAAAATTGGCCGAACCTTGAACGATGGAACCAGATTACTTTGGATCTTTCAATGCACGAAATTCAATTACGACCGCGTTGCATTATGGAAAGTGCCAATGGGTCTTTAAGGACGGTGTTTACGTGGAGGGAGGAAGAATTCCTTGCGCTAGGAAGATCCTAGCCTGCGAATACAGCCGCCTCTCATTCACGTCCCGCAACGAAGAGCGATTCGCTCTTCGTTGCGGGACGTGAATGAGAGGCGGCTGTATTCGCAGGCTAGGAAGATCCTAGAAGGCGGATCATCCTAGCGCCATATCTTTTCTGTATTCAGTTTACATGCAAAATGTTGTACTTGGCCCTAGCGCTACGTTCTTGCTAGCTGAGAGATAGGAAGATCCTAGGGCTAGGAAGATCCTAGCACCATGTAAACTACCTTTGCTCGGAAGATCCTAGTTCTAGGGACAGAAAAACAAATATGGCGGCGGCCGGGCGTTCAACTGCTAAAGGCCAACAGTTTTAATTGATTTCCAGCAACCACCCCGACCGAACTTTCTGCATGTAAACCAAACGAAAATTTGTTTCGCCTTCTAGGATCTTCCTAGTGCTAGGATCTTCCTCTCTCCATGTAAACAGCCCCTAAGCTGGATATAGATATTTCGGTCGTGTTCGAAAGCAAAGCAAAAGAATAAGCACTACAAGCCGAGAACCGTGAGAACATTATCAACTCCTGCATAAACGTGTCTTTGCGTGTTTGGAATAAACTAAATTTGGTATATCAAATTTCAACCCGCTTATGCAAATAGGCCATTTTGCAGTTGTGTCCTTAGTGACCTGGCCTTTGAGTGGAAGTGAGGCTGGAGTTGACCTTGTTTTGATAAAGACCCTCCCGCTTTTCACATGTAAATCATGTTATTCTCATGCTAACTAGTTTGTATTTACATATGAAAAGCAAGAGGGTTTGTATCAAAACAAGGTCAACTCCAGCCTCGCTTCCACTCAAAGGCCAGGTCACTAAGCACACAACTGTAAAATGGACTATTAGACCGTGTTTACAAAGCATTGCTTATCACTAAAAACACACAGAATAATAATGGCTTGAATTTTACCTCTCCATCAAAAATACAGATATCTGGCAACCGAACGGATTTCAAAACTGAAATCCGAAAACGTATTCCGTATAAAAAAAGCGAAAAAATACATCAAGTTCACGTGATCACGTGTTTCAACCGCTTGATCTGTCCACGTGTTAAGATCATGTTGCAAAAAATGTCACAGCACCAACAAAATAATTCCGCGTGACACATGCGTCACACTACAAACAAAAATAATCCGTGACAAGAATAATAATGTCTTGAATTTTACCTCTCCATCAAAAGTACAGATATCTGGCAACCGAACGGATTTCAAAACTGAAATCTATTTGAAGTCCGCGGTTCGGTTTACATTTAAGAGCAAACTTTACAGACTTTAGGTCAGGTTATCTTGCAATTCGAAAGAATCTCAACGCGAAACGGCTTTTCGTTGCTTTAAAGATGTTGATTATTCGTCGGCTTCATTTCTACCCATTTTCAGCTCCTAAATAGAAGTATATTAATTTTAAGAGAAGAAAATACAACTTGAAAATCTAGGACAGATCCCAAGCGGTCGGCCAAAAATCGGCCTTTCCCCAACCTCGTCCCCAGGGTCTTCTCGGTTTTGAAAGAGTCTGGTGACGAGGTTTGGCGTTTCCCCTAACTCCTTGAAACTCACAAATATATGTGCAAAAGAGAGTTTCTGATTGGTTTTTTTTTGTC
This sequence comes from Siderastrea radians, assembly GCA_964017195.1. Classification (NCBI taxonomy): domain Eukaryota; kingdom Metazoa; phylum Cnidaria; class Anthozoa; order Scleractinia; family Rhizangiidae; genus Siderastrea; species Siderastrea radians. Next base: position 26,247,730 of record OZ024900.1, on the reverse strand, counting down.
CTAAACAACTGACAGCACCAGAGGGCAGAAAAATGCGTAGTAGGGGAGGTAGGAGATAGTGTCCTCCACGCCGAACATGCGTGGAGCACGGCTGGTTTTGGCCGTGCAGCTTAGCTCGAAAACAACATACAAATAATTCATTGTTTGTGCGAGCTAAAATAAAAAAAAACGGCATCGGTTCTGCACGCACTGCGTGCCTATGTTTATTTTTGGATTCCAATAACCCTTGCTAAGATCTGCTTTTTCCCCATAGTCGTAACTTCTGCAACAATACCTCTGTATTAGGAGGCACCGTCCTTAAGGGCCGTGCCTCGTAACAGAGATGTAATTTTTCAAAGGTTATGACCATGGGGGAAAAAGTAATTAAGCCACAATCAAATATATCATTTTCTTTACCGTTGAAGTGAAAGAAGTACTTGAAAATATAAACGAAAGACTATTCCTCGAGGGACGCCGCACGATCACGTGACTCCGTGACTATTAAAATTTACTCGCATGGATATACATTACATGTTCTTTCTATGTGGATGGTGCTCCGCTGTGCGGGTCTCGCCTCGAAAGGAGCTCCGCTAAAAAAGGACGTGAAATGTCGCGTTGCAGTTTCTTTGGGTTACGTGACATGAAAGCAGCATAGTACTCCCGCTCACTCGACTCGACTTCGGTGACATCACGAAATTTCGCGCCAAGTCTTGTGAGCGAGAAGAGAATGCCTGGGTACTAGGCTGACATAGCCTGCGAATACAGCCGCCTCTCATTCACGTCCCGCAACGAAGAGCGAAACGGTGCGGGACGTGAATGAAAGGCGGCTGTATTCGCAGGCTAAGGCTGATATGGAAGCTCGTAACTCAAGCTGAAGGCCAAAATATTTCTTATCTTCAATACGTCAAATCTGTACGCTACAACATTTTTTAATGTTATGAAAAAATTTTCAAAGCAACAGAAAGAAATTTTGGCTTTTTCGGCCGCAAACGGAACTCTCAAAGAGGACTGCAATTTTCGGTATACCTCAACCAAAGAAATCGTCAAACAATTGTCACCTTTGCACCCGTAATGTGAATGGCAAAGCTAGTTTAAAGCGTCGTTTCAGCTTATTCTGAGGTGAAAAACTGGGCAACATACCGTTGTCATGTGGTCATACTACTTTAACTCATACGAGAAAGCTCTAGAAAATTTCCATGTGATTCCAGTGTGCTGTAATTTTCCCCACGTGTGCAAATCTCCAGATTAAATACTCTCTCAATTCACACTTCAAGGTAGGCACCTGACCCCTTAGTACGTGGTATGGGGACCCCTGGAAATGGATGCTGAACCTCTCTACAGGATGGTACCTTTGTACCATCTGACCTATAGTCCTCCCAGAAGGGCAACCCTCTTGTGGTCCGCTCCATGTTGCACCCTCTGAGTCGGAAACCTCACTACTGCACCCGCTGAGTCGGAAACCTCGCTACTCTCGGGGATTTAGACTCTGCCTTCCCTGCCACCCACATTTTCCCACCAAAGTCAGTGTATCTTGTCTTTCATTTGCTTAAATAGCAAGAAGGTATTTGAGAGAAGTATCTCCCTCTATTATCGGTAGTGGGTTTACTCTTATAGGATCACTAAAAGACTATACGGCGTCTCACTGCTAGTAAATTATTAATAAAATTAATTTCATAAACTAAAATAATCTGAAATAATAAATTACAAAATGTATCTAAACTTTCAAATTACTCCTTTTTTTAATTTTCAAGATCATTTTACTACGGATTGAATCATTTTGTTCTTCGTTTTTCTTTAGTACTTCCTTCATGAAATATCCAAATATTTTCGCTCGCTGACACTCGTGACATAGCCTGGGTGTAACATAACTCATTAGTTGACATCGTGTTCTGTTGCGAATACGTTGATATGACTGGCTGAATAATCGTTTTCCATTCGCTGATAGAAAAAGGATTGCGCGCTATAGCCTTTTGGTTAACGAGTTTTATGCTTAACCCAGAAAAGCCACGTTTAATCTTGAGGCAAAACAAATACACAGTTTTTCCTCGCACACACAAAAATAAATAGATACATAAATAGAGAAAGTGAAAAAGGAAGCTAGTACCGACTTCAGTTTTGCATTTCCATCACCTCTATCATAAACGAATTGGTTCATGCTTTTAGTTGTGCATCTGTCGAGTTATGGAAGTACTTAGGGAGATTGAGGAGCACTTGTGAAGCTAGAGTTACTCTCGGCTATATCGAACTCTCACGCTTCCCTCGTACCTCGTGCCTTCACGCGTGCCTCCACAATTGGATAGACGCAGGCCAAGCATGAACCAGGTTTTAAGTACAAGTATATACACAGAAGTAATGAATTGTCAGCTGCCATGAACCACTTCAGCTTGAACAACTTCACAGGCTAGAAAAGGGAAATAACATTCTGTAGGGTAAAGAAAAAAAATGTTTAAGATTAAAAGCTTAGACATTTAACACAATCCTTCACCAGTTCAACATTTTTGTTAACTAATTGACAGGCACACAACGGAGAAGACGGCAAGGCACCACACACCGCCTGTATTTAAACAAGTGTTTCTGTTGAGGGACTATCGACTGATAGTTTCCAGCAGAAATTTAACACAATATGCTTCTCTCGCTCATACGCTAGTTTTAAAAGGACATCAAATTTCCAAGGGAAACTGTCGGACTGAAAGTTCCGAGACAGAAGCACTGCTCTATAGTTATTATTCTTCACCAATAAATTTCCCTTCACAAAAAAGTAATTGAAACTGGCAGTTCGAATTTACACCTTATCAGACCACCTTCAGTCTTTTTTGACAAAAAGTAAAAAAAAAAAAAGACGAAAAATATACAAGAAATAAGAAATTAGAACTAATGAAGGTAAAATCGTCTACCAGGTGACAAGAGCATGTAACTTGGGTAAGGAGCTCACGAATTGCCACAGGTCTAAGAGACGCGTGTTGGACTAGTTTTACCGATTCATCCAGTTTCATGTGATATTCATGTGACCGGCTGAAAGTGAAGTTGAGTTCAAGACTCCATCTTTGGGATTACAATTTGTGAATTATCCAACAACACTGCAGAAACTTTCTCCACACCAAAAATCTCTTCGGAGAAATCCCCTTGCAAAACATACACTAGCCTGTGTGCAACGGCCCACTCTATTCAAGATTAGGACAGATGGCGACTGTAGGACTTCGAAGTGGTGGCTTGAGCGAGTATCCAGGCCGCAGGCAGTTGTTGGCGAAGCGATTTCTCCTATACCATACCTGTTTCAACTTCTTCCAAACGCTTTTCAATTTTTGTTACTTTGTACTCCCACAACATTTACAGCTTTTACTGTACAAGTTTTCCTTTTTGCTTTTTGAGGATTCTCGGGTATAATCTCTGGTGCCTCTGTGAGTCACTGGAGCAGCATTACCAATGTGGGAGCCGCCGACAACTCTCACATGCTGGGGTGGAGCGTCATTCCAAGGAAAAAACTCATTGAACTCCTCCAGAGTTGAATTCTTTTTCCGAAGCAGCCTCTCACGAGCTTTGTAATCAGGGATTCCAATGACGAGCTAATCTTTCGAGTTGTACAGTACGCAGTGATCGTAAGACTCTCCTGCTTCTTAAATAAATTCGTATCTCTCGAAAGGCACGTTTTTGAGCAGCTGAAAAGTAGCATTGTCAGTTCACCTACCCCACTTTTCCCATTTGTTCATTTTTTCTCATGTGTTCACGTTCCCATTTGTTTCCTTTCCCAAAATGACGTCATAGAACATGACGTCATAACTCTTTCCCAGGTCCTTTTCCTAGCCCTAGCATCAAAACGAGGCTGCCTTGTGGGACAATCAAAAAATCACCATAGCAACAAAGTCTAATTGAAAACGGATTTTAATGATTGAAAAAAAAGAACGCTGAGATGGGGATTTGGACCTCGTTTTGCTGTAGAGGATATGATTGGTGGAGAGAGTGAGCGGAAATGAAAAACCGGAAATGACGTTGGACCTCCTTTTGATGCGAGGGTTGCTGATTGGTGGAGAAAGGGAAAAAGTCGGCCATGTTGGATTTTTTCTGGCTTCTGATTGGTCGAGAGCAGAACTGGAAATAAAAAAGCGGAAACGACGTCATGATGTTTTGCCCAAATATTGGGAGCTGTCAATTGGGCATGGATCTGTCAATTGAGAAATCACCATTGCAACCACAAGTTAAATCGAAAACAGATTTTAATGGAAAAAAGCAAAACTTGGTTTTTACAAGTGGGAGCGTGGTGCCTGGACCCTGGACCCGAGCATCAATCACATCTCATCAGAAAAACAGATTGTCTGTATGAAAATAATTGTGGGAAAATGTCAAAGGAAGGAAATCCCCCTGGGAATGGGATGGTTTGCTTGGTTACAGAGCTTGGGATGGAGAGTTTAAAGGGAGTTGTGGTTGGCAACGAGTTGGGTTGCTAGGCAACCAAGCGAGGATGAGAATAAAAGGGATGCATTGCTAGGGTCGGAAATTACCTTAGCAACAACACATGTTAATCAAATATCACCATAACAACCATCTTACCACGTGACCATGGACACTTCGTGATGCTTCCATGACATACTGGAATAGCCATCTCACCAGTAGGTGAAAAGTGGATCATGGGCTCAGTGTCACCGTTGGATGGTTAGAGGAGGGGGTACCCTACGACACCAGTCACCATAGCAACAGTGTAAAAAAATTGGAAAAGTACTGCTACGCTCCTTGGAAAGCGCGGACCATATTTGGGTGGTTAGAGGAGGGGTACCCCTTTGGAATACGCAAGGGGTGCTGTGAAAAATAGAGGAAAAATAGGGGGTGGGGGTACCTCCTCCTTCATTATAGGCCAACCAGGTATACTGGTGGAGATGACAGGTGGCACCCAACCAATCTCCATGAAGCGGCTGACTCACGTGATGTCTGTCACGTCATACCTTTCATGTGGGCGAGGCGTTTATTGTCACGTGGCAATAAATGAAGGGGTAGCTCCCTCCTCGTCTTGTCTTTGCCCAGGATTTTTTGTGAGGGCGAGTACAAAGGGAAACGATTTTACTTGGAGGCGCAACAACAACAACAACAACAATAATAATAATAATAATAATAGGTTACATGACCCTGCTGACCTGTAGGGTATGTAGGTTCACATTTCAGGGAAAAGCAATGTCCATTAAGGTTGCTGGGTCCGGTCTAAGAGAAAAAGACTGCTGGCTGATAGAGATTGCAGGCTCAGGCCTTAGCATAAGACCGTTGACGGATCAGGTCAGAAAAAAGACTGCTAATCAGTAGGCTAGGCTCTCAGGAGAATTGGGATCGTATGCTCCGGCCCAATGGGGAGTACTGCTGGTTAGCTCAATTAGAGAAGACCCCTGCCCATTAAGGCTTTTGTGGGGTGAGGCTTCAGAGGAAGACTACTGACCAGTCACTAAAGATCAAATTTATGGCGTTTTCTTACAACAATTTTCCGTGATACCTTGCAATGCCTTGCAGCATACCCAACCACCTCCACCCTCTCTGCAGGGTGCCCTTATTTGGACAAAAACTAGACCAAGAGAGGTACCTCACCTCCTGTCTTTTGAGCCCATATCTCTCCTTGCCAAACCTCTCTAGTCACAGAAAGCTCAGAGTAGCTTCAAGTAGCTCAAACATGAACATTTCTCAAGACAATAATAGTAGCAAAAGCAACCTTGGACAGTTCACGTGACAATCACTTTTATTCACGTTTGTTAGAATACAATTTCTTCTGTTCAACTCGGTTCAGTTCTTAGTCTCAAGGTCAAGTTTCTTTGTCTTCTTCTTTTTCTTCTTCTTCTTCCTCCGCCTCCTCCTCCTCCTCTTCTTCTTCGTTCTTAAGGACTGGCTGCGGTTGAAAAATTTTGTTTAGTAAAAATTTTTGCCTATTCACGGCTGCATCCGCGGCCTCTTCATAATCCATATCTCTTCTTTGTCCATGAAACGACGTAGGGTTTTCATGACTGCTTTGTGTACGGGATCACGTTTAAGATGAAGGAACCACTTGAGATAGTGCAAGTACAACCTCCGTAGCTTTATACTGAAATCTGGCAATAAAGCATTGAAAACTTTGGCTTGAGCTTCAGATGCCCCCTTTTCCAGTAACCGCTCCACTTGTTTTCCGAAGCGTGAACTAAGGGACTCTTTAACTTTTGCATGGAGATCTTCCCATGGAGCACCGCTGTCATATTCCAACTCACTGTTGTCTTTGTCCTCGCAATCAATTTCCATGTTTTCATCGTCATCTTCTTTATCCTCTGAATCCTCAGTAATGCTTGCTTCGTTTGAGCCCACTTCAGACACCACGTCCTCTGGGGAGACAGTAGCCATGGTTGTACTTTCCCCTTGTTGTTTTTCTAAACGTTTCCAACAACCCTGCTTCTCGTGATGGTCTCTATTGTAGCTTCGACCGAACGGTTTTTGAGAATACTGGCAAAGATGTGCCATACACTGACTCGTGCAGACTCGGCACTCTTTTGCTCAAAATGAGCACCATGTGCTTGGCGCCTATTTATGTATGTTCACAGCGCAACTCAATTTGAGTGAGTGACTCAAACTCATAATGAGCAACACATTTTGAGTGAGAGTAACTGATAATGAGCAACCCATTTTGAGCATGAGTACCTCAGCTAGTCGATGAGTTGCTCACCCATATACTCATAGTATATGAGCAAGGTTGCTCAAGCCAAACCTTTCAATGCTTTATTGCCAGATTTCAGAATAAAGTTATGGAGGTTGTACTTGCACTATCAAAACTGGTTCCGTCATCTTAATCCCATACATGATCCCATACATGTAGCAGTGATCCCGTACACGAAGCAGTCATGAAAACCCTACGTCGTTTCATGGATGAAGAAGAAGATATGGATTATGAAGAGGCCACGGACGCAGCCGTGGATAGGCGAAAATGTTTATTAAACAAAATTTTTCAACCGCAGCCAGTCCTTAAGAACGAAGAAGAGGAGGAGGAAGAAGAAGAAGAAAAAGAAGAAGACAAGGAGATGACGAAGAAGACAGGGAAACTTGACCTTGAGACTAAGAACTGAACCGAGTTGAACAGAAGAAATTGTATTCTAACAAACGTGAATAAAAGTGATTGTCACGTGAACTCTCCAAGGCTGCTTTTGCTACAACTGTCTCGAGAAATGTTCATGTTTGAGCTACTTGAGGCTACTTTGAGCTTTCTGTGGCTAGAGAGATTTGGCAGGGAGAGATATAGTCCATGGGCCAGACCAGATTTCGGTACCAAATCGAGGGACAAAACGAGAGTGCTATCAACTGATAGTCCACCCTGAGTTGTTTTGAAATTGGTATGATAACCTTCCTAGAAAAGTAGCTTTTATGTAGTTTTTTAAATTTGAAATTTCTCAGAATACCCCTTTAGCATGGAAACGAGGCTGTACATAAAACTCCTATAAATATGGGACGAATGCAGTTTTTCGGCAATTTTGATGGTAAAAAGGAAAACTATTGTATATTCTTTTATCGGATTTGGTTAAAAAAGGCTATTTTTGAAGGAATGTTACGACAATGGAGAAATAAAAAAATGGGAAATCCGCATGACCGTATGGGTTAAATCCAACATGGTGGTTCCCTTGACGGGTGAATAGTGCTTCGTTGTGTTCTAAGTTTGGATGTTTTTTACAGCCCTGTTGTTTTTGGAGAATAATTAGCTATTAGGCAAGTAGATAAATGGACAAAAGAGCGAATTAGCTGAACATTGAGCTCTTACAGCAACAGTTTTTATCTCGTGGTTGCAATAGCAACCAAGAGATTATGTGACCACTTTGGTGCATTCCTGTGCTTACAGTATTTCTGTGACCTGTTGTGTAGATTCGGTGTTGTTCATGTGATGTTTGCCGTGCTTTCGGTCCTGTCGGTTAATGTTTCAGTCGTTATTTTTAGGCGTTCATCTATCAAGAAATGGATAGATCAAGAAATGGATTTCCCGCTGATTATATATTTTTGGAGTGATTAAACTCGTGTCGTTTATCAGTGATTTCACGTTTATTATTATTATTATTATTATTATTATCATTATCAGTAGTATTCAATATGTTACAGTAAACAGTAAAATTTAAGAGATATCGTTAGATCGCCGGGAACAGTGATGTGTTCTTAGAATATTTTTGTCAGGAGCTTATCGTGATTATACTTGTGTTGATTATGAAGCAATACACAGTCGATAAAAACCGTCGATTTCCAGTTTTGATCACATAATCAGAGATCTTGTATGGTACAGTTTGATTTTGCTGATGTGACTGGAAATTCTGTGTTGGAACATTAAATTCACTTTTTGCAGCTTCTGTCCACTGGCGATTGTTTTGCAAGAGATAAATAAAAAATGATTATTTTAACAAGAGAACACAGCAGGAAACACGAATGCAAACATTTGTGCTATAAAGCCCAGTATTAAGAGGAGATCAGAGAAAGCGTTTTAATATTCTACTTTGACGTCACTATTGTTGAGAGCGGTAATTGAAGATTATCCACAGAACAATAACGTTTATGGAATTTGGAGTACAGTGCTAAAGGTAGTGTCCGTGATATCATGAAGTGTACGCTCTCAAGAGAGTCACCTTAGAGTGCTCAACGCATGTATAATAATAATAATCTTTATGGAAGAAGCTCCCGTCCCATTAAGTGGTTTTCAGGGAGGTCCTCCAAAAACAAAATGAAGATCCTACTGTTATTTGCATCGGTCATCCAGACAAAATTCATAACTTATCTTGGCTGTGCCTCATTGAAGTGTAAGTTTAAAATGCAGGTAATAGGTTCAAACTTAAGCATGAGTGGTAAAGAAGATGCTTTCAATCATCAGCCCAACAACACATAAGAGTAAAGAAAAACCGAGATTTTTACGTGAAAAATTCGTGATAAGAAAGACTGACAAGAGAAAGAAAGTTATAGAATCAGATCAAATTCATTGTTTATTAACCAGGATCCCAAAGAAGTTTCGGGCTCCAGGGCTCCGGCCTAAAAACGCAGGGCTCCAAGACAGAAAATTTGGGGCTCTATAGCTCCAGTCTACTGCTTACTATCTCTACTGTGTACTGCCTACTGCCTACTGCCTCTGGGCAATGATGTATGCCAGAGAGAATTACAAGACAAGTCCGTCTTTCTCAGAGTTCATCGCGCTTTGTGACGCCTACCTGGATCATCTTCTCTTCACTAACTGAAAACTGTGTAGCTTCTGGATGTCATATATCGAAATCGCAGAGACTGTTGAATTTGCTGAGAGCACCAAGAGAGGTAGACTGGGAGCGGCATCTATCAGCAAAAAGACAAATGGTTCTTTGGTGTTTCGCATATGATGATCTGAGCTATTCTCGCTACTTGTCTTGGGAATACCTTACGTCTAGAGGATTCTCTGTCCAGTTAGGAAAATGAAACCCCTTTGGAAAAATTCCTATTGACCAAGCATGCAAAGAGACTGTCAATAAAGATACACAATCGGTAGGGGCACCAAGGGTTCTACTTTAAAGCAGTCCGCAAGTACTATCTGGCTGCCGAATACTGCAGTATCTTATTGAAAGAGATAAAGGACATGTTAGATTTGAAGAAATTAAGTTTCCAGCACACCGATCTCCAGAGTACTACTAACAATTACAAGAGATGAGGCCGATGTCAAATCTCTGCTAGCGATGCTCCAAAGCCACTGACTAAACCCATTCAGCAGCAATATCCTGTAGGTCTGTCAACCGACAAAGTCGTTTCAGTTGAATTCGTTAAGGGGCGAGACTCTTAACTACAGATCAGGTATTTTGTCATACGCTGTTTTGCAGCGTTTCGTGCCGCTAGATTGGTAAAATGTATGAGGATGAACACCTGAATTTTAAGATTCAACATTGCACCGCGCATAGCTAGTACCAGTCCCCATCCACGCAGTACAAAGAAAAACCCCTAAAACTCGGAAGAAAAGACCTAAGGTTCCGATTTTTTCCCGAATTAGAGATAAATCAGCCTTCTTCACAATCTGACGAATGCAATTCCTGTTGACGTAAATAACACAAAAACTGCAGTAGAAAATGTATAAATTTATGTAATTCTGACGTCATAACTTCTTAAATAATGCAAATTTCAAGAAACTGTTACATCACGTTTTGCATTTTAATGATCGTTAAATGTTGGCATCATTTTTAATAAGTAAAACTTTACACCGTTTGTGTTTTAGGCTTCTGTTAAGGTCACGTGACCTGCCAAATATGGTTGTGACTCGAGAATCTTGAAAATGTCTCCCATTATGCAAATATGGCCAAACAGCTTATCTGTGGAAGTTAGGGGTTTCAAGATATGACCGTTAGGAACTTTTCATAGCAACAGTATGGAAGTTTAGAGTCTCGCCCCCTTTAAACTCCAGAAGTGCACGTGCCAGGTGTACAGCTCTCAACCAGGAGCATGTAATATAAATGAGCTCAGGCACAGGTTGTTCTTTGTTAAGAAAGGTAACATCGACTCAGTACCCAGTTACCACCATGTGCTGACTGCTTATACAAGCATGCTTCTCGTTCAAACTATCAAACGGCAAACTGGAAGCGGAGCCCTCAAAGCTGCCCTGAAATACCCACCCCCATCGGATCTGGCTGGTTTTAGGAGGAAAATAAGCTGGACATTCATTGGATGAATGGTGAGCCAGTGCTTACTGCCATACTAGAGCTGTTGTCTTCGCCCTGCACAAGGTCATGCCAACGTTCGATCTGCAGCTGTCCAGCAAATGGCTTGAAGTGCACGGATATGTGCAAGCTACTAGACTTTGATAACCGACGTGAAAAACCCATCCAGGAATTTTTCTCAGATGACAAAGACTCAAGTAGTTTAAGGCCTGGGTCAAGGGAGTAATCAGGAATGAATTGTTTATTCGCGATATTTTTGGCTTGGAGTATGCAGATGAAACCAAAATTTGGCATGTAGAGAAAGATCATCGTCCTTAACATTTTAAGAGCATTACTGAGGCGTTTTCGTCACGTCACGTGGCTGTTTTTCCCAGAAAGCAATTATTTGATGAATTGTTAATGGTTTACGAGGCAACATCGAACAAAAACGCTTTCTAGATGCAGTTTAAGCATTTCCGGCCTCACATTTGGAATGTTTGTCTATTGATTAATGAACCAATAAACCGTAAAAATGCGTTGTATATTGCTTATATTAACTAAACCAAAGTTAATATAAAGTTCTACTGCACACTATGTTCAAATTCACACTGAAGATGGCAGACGTATCTGCCAAAACATGTTTGCAAAACTCAAGAGCGTCGTGTTGTTCATTAAATTTATAGCAATCCAGAACTTTCATAAAATTTCACATATTCACATATTCACTTTTAAAAACCAGGACACTCATTTCAAACGCAGAATGTTAGATATGTCTAATTTCTATCGAAAACGCTGTTTTGTTTATCAGTACAACTAAAACTCGCGTGATTTTTCGAAATTTTTGCATTCTAGTCACGTGATCTGTCACGTGATCAAAATTGTATGTTAAGGCAAAAGGGGACGTTAATGTTAATATTCCAGGTAAGTTTCATGCTGTTCTATGCGATCTAGTGGAAGATATTATCGATCAATCACTTTTCCCACCCCGAGTTTGAACTCAGGCCTTATCCTGCTTGAGGATGATGACGATGACACTAAGGAGTAAAACGTTTCTTAAAAATAGCTCCTTTCTAATTCAACCAGCTATTTGCCAAAATATCAGAAGTAATTATATCAACTCTAACTTGAAGTTGTGTTTGCTTCCACAACCACTTTTCCGTTTTTGTTCTGTCGTGAGTTTTGAAAAATTCTCTAAATTTAGCAATATTGTCCGTTGCCATGGAAACCGTTCAGGAGCCACACTTACGTTTAGTAGAGTTTAACTCTGGAAACCTTGCTTGGGATTATTAGACTCTAAAAGCCTATCCATAATGGTGCTTTCAGGCTTCCATTAGACTATAATTAGTCATCTCTGTGCACATTTTGGTCACTTTGTAAATTTAAGTGACGTCACTTTATCACGTGATAACCCCTTTAAAGCTACTCATTTGGCATGGTTATCATACACCAAAATAAACTGGAGAAAACATCGTTTTCAAAAATGTATGTTAGAATTTGTCCTTCTTTTTGGTACCAAATGGCCATTTTTGGGGTCCTGGCCCATGGACTAATATGGGCTCAAAAGACAGGAGGTGAGGTACCTCTCTTGGTCTAGTTTTCGTCCAAATAAGAGCCCCCTGCGGCGAGGGTTGGAGGTGGTTGGGTATGCTGCAAGGCATTGCAAGGTATCACGGAAAATCGTCGTAAGAAAACACAAATTGTTCTTTAGTGACTGGTCAGTAGTCTTCCTCTGAAGCCTCAACCCACAAAAGCCTTAATGGGCAGGGGTCTTCTCTAATTAGGCTAACCAGCAGTACTCCCCATTGGGCCGGAGCTTACGATCCCAATTCTTCTGAGAGCCTAGCCTACTGGTTAGCAGTTTTTTTTCTGACCTGATCCTAGTCAACGGTCTTATCCTAAGGTCTGAGCCTGCAATCTCTATCAGCCAGCAGTCTTTTTCTTTTGGACCGGACATGGCAACCTTAATGGACATTGCTTTTCCCTGAAATGTGAATCTACATACCCTACAGGTCAGCAGGGTCATGTAACCTATTATTATTATTATTATTATTATTATTAATATTATTGTGGTTGGTGTTGTTGTTGCACCTCCAGGTGAAATCGTTTCCCTTTGTACTCGACTTTGGAAAAAAACCTGGGCAAAGACAAGAGGAGGAGGGAGCTACCCTTTCATTTATTGCTATGTGACAGGCCTCGCCCACATGAAAGGTATGACGTGACAGACATCACGTGAGTCACCCGCTTCATGGAGATTGGTTGCATGACACCTGTCATCCCCACCAAGATACCTGGTTGGCCTATAATGAAGGAGGGGGTATCCCCACCCCCTATTTTTCCTCTATTTTTCCCAGCACCCCTTGCGTATTCCAAAGGGGTAACCCCTCCTCTAACCATCCAAATATGGCCCGCGCTTTCCAAGGAGCGTGGCAGTACTTTTCCAATTTTTTCACACTGCTGCTATGGTGACTGGTGTCCTAGGGTACCCCCTCCTCTAACCACCCAACGGTGACACTAAAAAAAACAACAAATATAAGAACGTTTGCAACGTGCCAATACAACGTGGGAAAACATGGACACAGACAGCGATTGTTGTCGTTGTTGAAAAAATAACCAGTGTTGAATTCAAATTTTCACAAAAATTCATTTACAAAAAATTGTTATTTCCTCTTGACTTACAGGTCTTGTCTGACAATCAAAATAAAAAGTGTTCATTCAACATGATGACTGTGCCTCCTGCTCTCATTTGATGTTGTTGTTGTACTGGGCGTTGCGCCTGCCATCGACCTTTAATACTTGTGGACTCCCTCAGGAGGGCGTTTCTTCTTCAACATGTCGAATCGCTGTTTTTTGATGCTTGCGGACTCCCTCAGGGTGTGCCTCACGATACTTTTTCAATTTAATCTCGGTCAACTTCTCCCGATTCTTTTTGCCTGTATCTCCTGTTTTGGTCACGTATGACCTCAGGGTGTTTTTTGCGGTACCTTCTCTTTTGCTCCAGAAAAATCTCAGGGTGTTTCTCGCGGTACCTTTTTCTTTGCTCCCGTTGTTTCCGTTTCATTTCCATTAACTCCATGAGGGGGTCTCTTTTTACCCTTTCATTCTCTACCTCTGTTCTCTCCAGTTGCGTTCTTTCCTCGTCCACCGCCTCATTCAAGGTCCCGTCATCATGGACATTTAAAAAACTGGTCAGATCGTCTAAACCCTCTCTTCTCTTCTGTCATCTTGAAAACGGACTAAAGCTGAGAGTAAAGGCCCGCTTCACATACTAAGGATTTTATAACAAGAAAATTGCAAAGGATGATGGGCAAAATGGATTGGGGAGGGGGTACCCCCACCCATTTACTTTTTTTAATACCAAGTGGATCTAAGAGGATGATGGGTAAAAACCAAATAGGGGAGGGGGTACCCCCACCCCTTTATTATTTTTAAATTCACTTGACTTTCCCGTGCCAGGGGGCTATTCCGGTACCTCATGTAAGCGTAACGAAGTGTCTCCCTTTTTGATATTCTGAGACTGCAATCCACTTTTTACCCACTGGTCAGCGGTACGTCATGTGAGTGTCACGAAGTGTCCATGGTTACTTGGTAAGATGGTTGCTATGGTGATGTTTGATTAACATGTCTTGTTGCTATGGTAATTTCCGACCATAGCAACCCATCCCTTAAAATCTCTTCCTCACTTGGTTGCCTGGCAACCCAACTCATTACCAACCACAACCCCCTTAAAACTCTCCATGCCAAGCTTCGTTGCAAGCAAACCATCCCCTTCCCAGGGGGATTTCCTTCCTTCGACATTTTCCCACGATTATTTGCAAACAGACAATGTTTTTCTGATGTGCTGTGATTGGTCCTCAGGTCCAGGCACCACGCTCCCACTTGTAATAACCAAGTTTTGCTTTTTTCCATTATAATCCGTTTTCAATTTAACTTGTGGTTGCTATGGTGATTTCTGAATTGACAGATCCATGCCCAATTGACAGCTCCCAATATTTGGGCAAAAAAATCATGACGTCATTTCCGCTTTTTATTTCCGGTTCTGTTTTCGACCAATCAGAAGCCAGAAAAATCCAAAATAGCCGACTTTTTCCCTTTCTCCACCAATCAGCAACCCTCGCATCAAAAGGAGGTCCAACGTCATTTCCGGTTTTTCATTTCCGCTCACTCTCTCCACCAATCATATCCTCTAGATCAAAACGAGGTCCAAATCCCCATCTGAGCGTTCTTTTTTTCAATCATTAAAATCCGCTTTCAATTTGACTTTGTTGCTATGGTGATTTTTTGATTATCCCACAAGCCAGCCTCGTTTAGATGCTAGGGCTAAGAAAGGGACCTGGGAAAGAGTTGTAACGTCACGTTTGCTATGACGTCATTTTGGGAAAGTAAATATATGGGAAAGTGAACACATGAGAAAAAATGAACAAATGGGAAAAGTGGGGTAGGTGAGCTGACAATACTACTCTGAAAGAACATTGAGAACCTTTGCAGTACTAGTGCAATTTCGTTTTTATTAGTAATGTGGATTCTCCCAATAAGCGAAAGTAGCAAAAACATTCGCTCTTCAACTCCAGTAGCAGTAAGCAGCATTGCGACTTGGCAATTTGTTGGCGCAGTTCAATTTTGCATATTTCATGCTTGCTCGAACTCTTTTCACTTCTCTGCTGCATTCAAAGCATGAATATCAAGCGGAGGGGGAGGCAGAAAGGCAAACAAAGCCCGGCTTCAGCTACATCCTTTTTTGATCTCTCTTTTCACTAATCTCTAAGTTCTTTCAACATTGCACCTACATTCCAATATGCAACCCGCTGCCTTGCCCAGAGTCCAGGGTCCTGTTCACAAACTATAGCAGAGAATTACTCGATGTTATCTTTTTAGAGATGCCGTAGTGTAGTGGTCATTACGTAGGGCTTTCGATCGGACTATCACGAGATCGAAGGGTTGGTTGTTTTAAGCACCGTCTCCGGATTGTACTGTGTTGTTTTACTTGGACAAGAAACTTTACTCCACATTATGTCTCTCTATCCAGGTTTATAAATGGGTACCGGCTAACTGTTAGGGAATCCTAACAGAAAATATGGGGGGTAACCCTGTGTTGGACTAGCATCCCATCCAGGGGGAGTAGTGATGCTCCTATTCACTTTATGCTGGGCATCCTGGGATGGACTAGCATCCCATCCAGGGGGAGTAGTGATGCTCCTTGTCACTTTATGCTGGGTATCCTGGGATGGACTAGCATCCCATCCAGGGGGAGTGGTGATGCTCCTAGTCACTTTATGCTGGGTATCCTGGGATGGACTAGCATCCCATCCAGGGGGAGTAGTGATGCTCCTAGTCACTTTATGCTGGGTATCCTGCAATGGACTAGCATCCCATCCAGGGGGAGTAGTGATGCTCCTAGTCACTTTATGCTGGGTATCCTGCGATGGACTAGCATCCCATCCAGGGGGAGTAGTGATGCTCCTAGTCACTTTATGCTGGGTATCCTGCGATGGACTAGCATCCCATCCAGGGGGAGTGGTGATGCTCCTAGTCGCTTCATGCTACAGAAACTGAAGTTAAGCGCCGGCCTTGGTGAGCCTTATGGCTAGCGTTCAGTCCAGTGGATTGGACACAAGTCTTATTATGTTTCAGAGAATGTGTGCCACAGCAAGTGAAATGGGGACAAAGGACGCAAAGAAGACTGTGAGTGGCGTAGGTTACGTTCGCACCCATGTGCACTATTTTAGGGTTTAGCATCCAGATGTGTCAACACTGCTACAGATAATAATAATAAGAAGGAGGGTCTATTTACCCTCCAAGTTGAATGATGGCCCTGAGACAGCGATCTTGGCAAAATGACTTTACAACTTTAAATGAATTAGACAACTATGTCTTCAATAGCTGTTATTACAGTTGAGCCTGCGGTCCAGTTTCCTGTTTAAAAAGGCACGCAAAGGAGGCTAGTGGGTCAATACCATGCGATACAGGGCAGAATGACCCACTAGCCTAGATTGTATGTTGAAACTGCTGATAACTGTAATAACAGCTATTCTCAAATGGCTAACCCACTTGAATGTAACAAGAAACAAATGTGAAAGTTCAAGACAAGTTTCATGCTTGTAACACCAATGAATGATTCTACTGAAAAATATCGGGTTAGCTGTTAAGCTACAAAGAGGTTTAACAAACTTTGAAGGTAACAAGGATTGACAGAAATACACGAATTTTTGTTTGCGGCAATAAATTTTGGATCTTTCTTTCCACCATTGCAATCATTTTAATTTGCTTCTTGCATAATTATAGCAGGTATAATATGGTTTGTTAGCCAAAAAATCGCGCCAAACCAAAACATAATGCCCCACAAATGGAAAAAAACGTACTATAGGCCGTACTATACCTGCTACAAATACACAAGGACCACAATTTTACTTTATAAATAAGGGGTCCGCAGGGGTCAGGTCCATGGACCATACGACCGATAACATTGTGAGTTTGCCGACCAATCAGGTAAACGACCCGAGACTTTTAACATTGACAATTCACAATTCACTTGATGTCTTCCACTCATGTTGTCGAAACTTCAGTCAATGTCATCAAAAACAGTCCTTCTCAGGCATACACTCACCCGGACGATCATCCTTCGACTTATGAGTTAGAGTACCGATCATACCGATAGTGTAATACTTGTGCAAATGTGAGAAATAGAATGCTACATGTCATATCTCAGTTAGTGGGGTTGTGTGATTTTGCTGCCTCCTCTCTATTATGTTAGCCTTCGTGGGGCCCAAAATGAAATAAGATCACAGTAGAGCTACTCCAAGCGTATCAAGTGATCTCACACTGCAGTCGTAACACTGAATATTTGTTTCCCTTTGCTTTAGCTGGGTTAAGTGGACAGTACCTCACTGATGGTGTCCTTGAACTCCCTGTAAGCTCTTTCAAGATCATCATTGATAATTACGCTTTGGAAATTGCCAGGTTCCGAGGCTAAAAAAAAAAAAGAAAACGACAAAAATCATAACTTCCACTTCAGTCCTCTCTACCTTCTGCATAAGCTAGTCAATTGTAACGTGAACAAAATCGAAAATCATGATAAGCAGCTTTTTAAAATGATGAAACGATGTGAATTGGAATGAGAAAAGATTTAAACTTTAAAATGATAAAATAGAAGGATTTTTCTTATGATTGGAGGCCACCACAGAAGTGGCTGTGTCTTTCTTGCGATTCAGACGTCTCTATGTAAACCACATACTTTGCACTGTAGTGCCAGTCACCTACTGATGACCTAGCTGGTATCTTATATGTTAAAGCTAAAGGAGTTGCCAAGCACCTTACGATATGAGGGGGAAACAACTATAATCGGTACGATAGCCTGGTAACGTTTTAAAGAAAGCTGGTGAACTGGCTGTAGAGTTATGGTCTTGGCTAGGAAAAGAAAGAGACAAACAAAAAACAGGATCGTCAGCAAAAACTTTGTCAAGCCAAACATGATCAATTATAGTGGCTTTAGGACACAGCCGAGAAGTGGTATGAAGAGTAGTTAATAGCTGCACTGAATAAAAACTCTTGAGAGGACTGGAAAAAGTGAGGACTTGTGATGCCACAAAATATTAGATAATGGAAGGTTTCTCTGTCAAACATTCTGCGTTAACTCCCGAATGGCTTATTTACAGATTACAAGACACCTTAACGTAATAAAAGAAATGCCAACAGAGTGTGCCTCATGTTAAAAACCACACAATTGAGGGGTATTCACACAAAGAGATGTTTGACTTGAAGGTAACGTAAAATAAGTAGGATATTATATATTGAACTTAAAGCACGCTACAGGCAAAATGTTTGAGCACTTTTTGTTGTTGTTGTGATCATGGTCCTGTACAGCCCCCAAAAGTAATGTTGCATTACTGTGGAAAATGGAGCCTGTTCACGTACTGTTTTGAGTTTAGCAACTAAACGTCAATTCGAACATAAGCAATTCATGGCCATAATTAATTAATGTTCACAAATATATATCTTCAAAATGATGCTTATTTGGATGACGGAATTTTTTTTTAGATAAAGATGCATGTGTTTATTATTAACATTTACTCCTTCAAAAATTCCCAAATAATGTCAAGTTGTACGGACATTATTAATTGTTGGGTGGTGGAAAAAAGATTACGAAAATTAAGGATTTCCGATTTTACGCTTTACGTAAACAAAAAGGGAAAAATTCAAATAATTTTCCAAAATTCAACCTAACTTCATAATAGGACCCTTAAGTTTGTGTTTGAGAGGATATCAGCAGCTTCTTACCATATGCAAGCTCCTTCGCTGCTATAGCTAGTCTCCTTGATAGCGACTCTTCTGTTTCAGAACCCCGATGACGAAGGCGTCTTTCCTGAAGACATAACACGAAAGAATATTACTTTCACAACATCAAAGGTTACAAAGGACATAGTTCCTGAGGCAGGGGTGGGCTACCCACCCATTCACTGACCTTTTACCCTCTTTCGCAATTCACAGCCTTAAATCTGTCCTTTTCATCATGTTGAGAATAAAATGACAATAATCTAAATATGGTGTAGCTACTATGAAAAATTTTTAGACCAGTACGTGGGAAAAGAAAACAATTGACCATTCAAAAACGCGACTCGTTACCACAAGGTTATGCCTTTGTTTGCACTTTTTGTAAAGCAGTCACAGAGATGAACTGTGATTTTGCATTTTACGTTTTTGACATAAGTACCTAGATAATCTCAAAAACAATTTTCAAGGGACAATTTTTAAAACAGGGAATGGGAAAAAGGCATACTGTAGGAAGTGAAAACCTTGAAAACATGATGTTTTAAAATGTCAGTTGAGGTTGTACAAGGACTGAAGTATATTAATCAGGGTAATATTTTCTACTGGCTGTGTCAAATTAGAGGGACATGAATACCTCAAGGCAGTGTTTTTACTCTGCAGAGTAATCAAACTAACAAATAAGAAATAAATTCAGTTGTTTTTCATCTGGAAAAGAAAGCCACATCCCCGACAGGTGGTCATGTCCAAATTTCTTGTGACAGGAGGCACTGAGGACTAAGCTCTGCTAGCTAAACTCACCTTCTTTTATCTATTAGTCATTTTCTTCTTTTTATTTTAGCATCCAGTAAAAATATAACCAGATTTTACCTTAGCTTTTGATGTTTCATACTAACTCTATATAAGGTCCCCTCTATGGTAAAAGGCAGCTAACCACGATGTCAACGCCAAGGGAAACACCACTTAAAAATGACTTTTCAATCTTTTAAACTTCTCTGTGGATATCCCGACTTGTTTACCAGGGGAAACTGAACGACCCTTCAATCCTCAGAGGGTTTTGCTTTGGGTATTTTCTTTTGTTTTCAGCAACGTTACTACGAAAGTTTACCTGGCTAAATTTCCCAAGGTACTCGGTTACACGGAAAAATGCCACTTTCCCCAGCGAAACGTGGCAAGTTTGTGAAAATGTGGTAAGGTAAGGTTGCCTCATGTAACCACAGCTAATACTTTGCAATTTGCTCTGTGAGATTATATGGCACAGGTGTCATGTCGAGTTTTTTATACAACGCTTCAAACAAAGCACACTGATCACAAACCAGTTCCTCTATTGAAGGTGTCTTCACAAAAACATAATAGCAGTCCATGTCGGTTTTCTTCAAACTGATAACTCCCTGTGGAAAATTACCAGAAAATAAGCTGACATTAAAGGCAGGTTCACTTTCAACTGTAACATCATGTTAACATTTATGTCTCAGGTGGAAGACACATTGTCTTGGCAACTTGCACTCTATTATCAACTGACTAGCATTGCATATTTTCTTCATTAAGACTTGTTGCTCAAGTATATGCATGTACAGTAGATACGTGTCTTTGCTGAAAAGCTGGTACTGGCCATCAGTTCTAGTGTAATCAAACACTAATTATGCTTGTGTGGAGTAATCAGCAAAGAACCCTTCTCAAAAATTGGTAAACATTTAGTTTACAGACCCATTGTCCATATGCTTTTTTATGTTGGGATACTTTTATTGGACGTTTCTGGGCACCATTGTATTTACTTTGGAATGTAGGAAAGCCCTGGTTTGTTTGGATTGGTCGTATGTTTTTTAGTAAGATTTTCAAGCAGGATGGCATTCTCATGTCAGATGAAAACTGACACTTAAATGATTTAGTGCAGATTATAGCGCCACAGTGGTATAAACATGGTTTCATATTTACAGATTTTATCACAGCAAATGGCCAGTACAGAAATAATTCTTGCACTGTTGAAGTGAAATTCATCACAGTTATTCCTTCAAGCAAAAAGAGAAAAAATGTAATGTAATTATATTTGTCACACTAAGTATTCCGTGAATGCAGTCGGCTCCTCATGCCCCTGACTTTGCACCACGCTTGAATATCTTTTGTTAACTAAAGGTAGATCACAGGTTTGCATTATCTTCCAAAGCCAAAAGCTGAGTGTCATGTATTATTTAGTGCTATAAGAGCAAAATAGAAGTTAACGCAATTCATTAAGAAAAGCACATTTTAAACTCAAGCCATAGAAATGAAATAATTCCGGCTCAGCCACAGTCACAGCTTAATAACTCTTATTTTAACACTAGTTATAATTTAAAGTCAAGTTCAAAGTGAATGAGAACTTAATAATATTTGCCATAAATTAATTTATATTTAATCATATCGTTGCGTTTACGGTTCAAATCAAAATAGATGTATGGCAAGAAGGTTTCTCATGCTTTAATCCACCCTTGGCGAAAAAAAAATGGTAAGGCTTCAGAGTTGAATTGTATAACTAACAACGGGTGTAACCGCTAATGTTAGACGTTAAGATAGTGACTTCGTTTTATGCAACTCGCCCCCTGAGAAGTGTTCCATCAGTTACCTCATTAGTTAGTTTTGATTATCCTCAGTCTGTTGTATTAAAGGTGGTGGCATGGAAGCATACTGTAAATGCCTTAATTGTGAATGGCCTAACTTTGTCAAGAAACATGGCACCATAAGGAAAGGGGATACCCCATTGTCCTAATCTTTCCTCTCCTACACGTAGCTTAATTGTACTCTAAAAGTGTTCAAAGAAGACACATCTCTATATCTGAGTCATTAAAAACATGCCCATAACGATGGGAAATACGAGGTAATGTTTCTCGAATAAATTGTAATCCACATGCAAATCAAAGGCTCCTATGAGCCATGCCAGTCGTGAATGAAAATGCGAAATAAATCTTTACTCTGTGATCAGGCACATTTTTCACCAAACAATTTAGTTCAGAAACTAGAGGCTCTCTAGTACACAATATTGTGTTTCCCATACGAGTTATGGCTGTAGTTATGACTGTCTAATCATGTGCTTGAGTAGTATATAGTGGGGATGAAAAAAGCCTTTTTTGCAGTGGAATCTCATTAGTTTGCGGTGGAATACATTAACGATGATGACGTCAAAGAGCATTGTCTTGGTCTCACGAATAAAACGCGGTGGAATGTCATTAGCGTATAGCCGGTTTGATGGCTTTGTCAATAACGTCTGATTCTATTTTTAGCTTTTGGCGGTCTTGGTTGGTATAACCGGTTTGACACATTTTTTACTCGTTTGGACGAGGCATTCTGGTTGGCTCCTCTAGCTTCTATTGTTTGAAGCGCACAAAAGCTTTATTCACTAACAAGCGCCAACTCGCATCTCACTTGTGAATCAATATCACTGAAACGTGACGTCCTTGTGCAAGCTTCTATTTCTTGTCGCTTTCATTGTACTGCAGACAAGTATTGTTATTTAACAATACAGAACTTTTTTGGTGCACTGATTCATAAATTGTGCATTTTACTGATGGCACCAACAAACCACCTACACACAGATTTTATGTACTAAAAATTTTATTTCAGCAGACAAACATTTTCCCTATCTTCTTGATTTCGAGGTAATCTTTGACACAACAGTATCCTAGTTCAGGCCCGTAACCAGGATTCTATGTGGGGGGTGCTAACGAGGGCAAAATGAACTAAACTACCGAAAAGTATTTTTTATTGTCTGATCCGTTTATTTAGGAAAGTAGCAATACATGACAAATTGTAACGGCAAAGTACACGGTAGGAACTGAATATCATATTTGTCGAAACGACTAATTTACGATGTAAAATGATACATCAAAATACTGCCGGACTAATCCTTCAGGATTGTCCCGAGCTCCAGCCTCCGTGGGTGTTTGGTGGCAAACGGATTAACCACCTCAACCAGATCAATCTTAACTTGGTAATGGATGTGCATTAGTGCCAGGGACGACAGATGTTCTTGGCCCATGCAAATGTCGTCGTGGTTAGCTATCATCTGCAGAGCCGCTAAGAAGTTGCCTGTATTCCCACGACTCTTACTGTTCAAATGCACTGCCGACCACAGAAAAGGATGGCTTCTGAAACACATCTAACGATGTGCTTATGTGGGGGCGGGGGGGGGGGGTTGCGAACGCACCCTGTGCACCCCCTCTGGTTACGATCCTGTAGTTTCTCATCATGGCCTCTATTTCCTCCTCCAAAATTTTATTCTCCCTCCTTCACAGTTTTATTTCCCTACTACTACTCGTCGTCCTCCTCCTCCTCCACAATTTTATTTCCCTACTCCTCCTCCACAATTTTGTCCCCCCCCTCCTTGTCGTGGTGGTGAGGCTTGCATGTCTCAATGACCTTAAGAGCTGTGCTGGCTGGGACTCTGTTCCCTGGCAGGTCTAACCATGCTGGATTGGTCGAGGGGAAGAGGCCATACAAAGAACAGCCACTGGTCCTCCAGGTTGGGGGTTGGGCAGTGGGCCAATCACCTGCAGCCTTAAAACCAAGCAAATAACAGAAACCTTAAGCACTCAAAATCAACCTTCTCTTGGGGCCACTGCGTTACCTTGCCTAGGTAAGCAAAGCACGACACCTTTGGGCCAAAGCCTAGAGGATTCTCAGGAGCCGACCAAACCATTAGCGACCCGAGAGCTCAGCTTAGAATAGGGAACTGGAATGTGAGAACTATGCACACTGCAGGAAAATCAGCACAAGTTGCAAGAACGATGAACGAGATGAAGACCCAAATTATGGGAGTGCCGTTGGGTAGGAACAGGTAGTAAGAATGAAACTGAGCTCAGGTGAAACAGTACCATACTCAGGATGAGATGAAGATTAACACATGCAAGGTGTGGCGATAATGATGACACAAAAGAGGCAACAAAGGCCTTAATTGACTGGTCACCAATGAATGAAAGAATAATAAAGGCAAGTTTCTACTCTAAATTCAAAAAGCTTACAATGATACAGGTGCATGCACCAACTAATGATGCAGATGAGCAAACAAAAGAGGACTTCTACGAGAAACTACAAGAGGAAGTCGAGCAGGTACACAAACATGACATGTTAGTCATCACAGGAAATATGAATGCGAAGGTGGGAAACCTTGTCAATGGCCTTGGAAGAGTAATGGGAGGACGCAGTCTGAATGGGTGCGGGTAATGATAATGGTGAAAGACTGAAAGAATTCTGCGATTTCAACGAGTTGGTAATCACTGGAACAATACTTCCACACAGGAAAACACATAAGCAGACATGGGTGTCGCCTGGTGGAAGGACAAAAACTTAGATAGACCATATTCTGGTTAACAGAAAATTCAGAACTTCAGTGATAGACACCAGAGTCATGAGGTCAGCAAATGTGGCCAGCGACCATTACCTAGCTACTAGGGTACAAGAAAAAAAACAACACAAGCCATGGTTAAGTCAGGAAGCTTGGACCCTAATGGGTAAAAGGAAAGCCATCAAACAGAAGTTAACCGGTGCAAGATCAGAGAGACTCAGACAAAGATGGCAAGATGAATACCGAGAGAAAAATAGCGAAGTTAAAAGACAGGTTAGAGCGGATAAAAGACGAAGGACTGAAGAGGTCGCAGAAGAGGCTGGACATGCGGCCAGGAAACAGCACATGAATACACTGTATACCCTGACCAAAGGATTGAGCAACAAGAAAGCCCATTGGGCATTTTAACCGGCCATTCTGACCCTCCCCACCCCTAGGTTTCACAAATGTTAGCGAGATCCTCTATTTATACGAACCAGCGTGACGAAAAGTGTGATTGTGTGACACAATATTTTGACTATAACGTTACTGGATGGCGTAATGTGTAAACTCTGATGACTCAGCTTATCTTTCTTATCGCTTTTATCTGTGCTGAAAAACGCAAATTCACTCAAACGTTGAATGTCGATATAACTTCGTCCACAACTGAGAATGCTCACACCGGGACGACGAAGTATTTTACTGTTGTGCCTAGACCTTAAATACAAACAGTGAACATAGCAGTAGAATCAAAATATAATGCTTGATAAACACGAGCTCGAGCAGATCGTCAGAGTATGGGGCACGTGACGTGATGTTTAAATCCGGTTTGCTAACCCAGGAATCCCCTTACAAAAGTGAACAAGCGAGCGGGGACGAAAGTCGCCCACGTCTTTGAAAGCTAACGCGCCTGTCGAGCCGCAATCGATTTAGCACTCACTCGCTTGTTTTTCTTTTCCTTCACTATCTCTGAATGGAAACAGAGACTGCTCGTAGCTTTTAGCGAACACCACACGCAAACCACACAAATCCGTCGATAATATTCAGATATTTTCGTTCTTTCAATGCAAAAAGACTCGTAACACCTACCTTATTAATTGATCTCCTTATTAATGACAATTCCTTCGTATTAACTTCTCGCCTCAAATAAACACTCATCTCTCTCCGTTCACAAGAACTATCATGTACTGATGGTGCAATCCACTAATATTGCATCATCATACTAGTACCAATTCCTTCTCTTCCTAGCCCACGCCGGCAAAACGCAACTGTCCTTTTTGTCTGCTGCGAAATACAAGTTAGCCAATCAGAAACCTTAAAATCCACTTAGCAAACCACCCCCCCCAATAATTTATTGGACTAGGGTACCGTTACCATGGCAACACATTAAATAATGGGTTTGATTTATTTTCAGAAAATCCAGTCGTTAGATTTTTTCCATCATTTGTCACTAGAAAACTCAAAAAAATACTGGCCTATTGACGCTGGTCTCGTGAAATTTTGACATAGAGATCTCCTGTTATTTTGTGTTTTGCATTTTAACGTTTTCTGAACATGTCCTCTGTCTGATTTCAATTTTTGTTTGCAGGCGAGCTAAGCGTGTTCCGACCTATTATTCTACCAAATTTCATGAAATTCTAACAAGCGGTTCCGTAGAAATCAGTGCATTTCCACTAAATCGTGCAGTCACAATTTTCTGGTTAACTGCGCATGCGCTGCATTTGACAGGATTCTCGATCTTTCTTGATCCATACAAACAATCCCAGAAAGGCAGGGTATTTTCCAAGAGTATTACCTTTAATACATTGAAAAACAAACGTTTTTGACACATAACAAACTGTTTGATTGTTAAGACGGAAAAAACACTTGCACAATCTTCACTGAACAAAATGAAATGATCGCTGTACAAGCGCCATGTTTGTATTTCTCAAAGCCTTGTGCTCGCGCTTATTCACGTCAGCAGTACAAATCGTAGAGCGCGCGCAAACTGTGTTCAGACACCTTAAGCCAACCTGCTTTCACGAAAAACTGTGTTCATTTTATAAACCGCCGGTCGCCATGGCGACGGCTGGTAAATGAGAGCTGGAGTAATGGACAACAATGGCAAGATCCTTAATGATAAAGAAAAAGAAATGGATGATGGTTAGAGCACTTTACTGAGGTACTTAACAGAGAGAACCCTAGCAATCCAATAAGCGAAGCAGAGATAAGACTGCTGGATGAAGTAGAAGAAATTGATACATCTGATTTCAGCAGAGCCGAAGGGAGGAATAGGCAATAGGACACCTGAAGAACGGAAAAGCACCAGGTATTGATAACATGCAAGCAGAGCTGCTTAAAGCTGACATTGACTATGCTACCACTTAAGTCAAGGAGATCATAGACGTAGTGTGGAGAGAAGAAAAGACACCAGAAAAATGGAGGAAAGGGCTGATCGTAAAACTGCTGAAAAAAGGAAATCTGAAGGAATGTAAAAACTGGCGTGGAATTACGCTGCTGTCAGTCGTCAGTAAGGTCATGGGGAAAATTGTAATTAATTAACAGAATACGAATTGGAGTCGAGTGGAAGCTCAGAAAGGAACAAGCGGGTTTCAGACCAAGCAGAGGCACCACTGAGCAAATTTTCATATTAAGAAATATAATTGAGCGGTCAATAGAGTGGCAGTCAACAGTATACGTAAATTTCATAGTCATTGATAAAGTGTTCGATTCAGACCACAGGGATAGTCTGTGGCTGATTATGAGAAGCTATGGCATTCCATCCAAGATAATCAACATGGTGTAGGCACTCTACAACAACTTTGAATGTGCCTTAGTAGATGGAGAGGACAAAACGCAGTGGTTTAAGATTAAGACTGGAGTGAAGCAGGGCTGTGATATGTCAGGTTTACTTTTCCTATGAGTCATTGTCTGGGTAATGAGACATACATCACAAGAGGGAAACACCGGAATAAGGTGGGGGTTCAACAAAAAGCTCGAAAGTCTCGACTTTGCAGATGATATGGCCCTACTATCATCGACCAAGCAACACATTCAGACCAAGGCCCGATAAGCTTACCCATGAAGCAGAAAAGGTGGGACTGAAAGTTAATGTGGACAAGTGTAAACTGCTGTAAATAAATTTGCGCAGCAGTGATACAGTGGAAGTGAATGGGCAAGGCAGATGTCTTCAACGGATATTTAAGATACGCTGGCAGGACAGAATTACAAACAAAAAAGTCCTGCAGATGGCTGAAATGGAAAACATCAGTGAGGACGTCCAAAGGAGGAGATGGCAGTTCATCGGCCACATCATGAGGAAAGAACCTAACAATGACTGCAGCATTGCATTGACCTGGACCCCGGAAGACAACAAAAGCGGGGCAGACCCAAGACAACATGGAGAAGGACGGCGGAGAGAAAAAGAGAAAGAGCTGGATGGAAGAACTGGAGTGAGGTACACATTGCAGTGGCCGACAGAGCTGGTTGGCGGGAGAGTGTTGAGGCCTTATGTGCCACATGGCGTGAAGTGGCGTAGTTACTAAAAGAAGGAATAACCTACAATGAGCTACAATGAGCTACAATGATCTACAATGAGCTATAATGAGCTACAACGATCAACCACAATGACCTACAATGAGCTACAATGAGTTACAATGATCTACACTGAGCTTGAACGATCTACAATGAGCTACAATGACCTACAAAAAACTACAATGAGCTAAAATTAGCTAGAAGGGGTTCATAATATCACTATCCTTACCTTTTTATATGGTAGAAAGGTCGGTCCTGTGAGAGGAGAATAATTAGCGAAAAGCATTCAGACGTAAATAAAGGCTGTTCTTTTAAAAACTTTGGCATTCGATATTTTACGTTATCTTTTAACCGGAAGTGGCCTCGATTGTTTGTTGAGGACCGCTCACTGGCGTAACTTACAAAGGGGTAAGGTGCTCGTATTGTAAGAGCCACTTTCCGAGAATACCAAACATTATCCAAGGTGTCCAAGAATTGCTTTTGAGAGGTGCTACACTACCGCAAGAATTACCCAGCATGTTCTACGATTTTTGCAGATTTTCTATGATTGCAGCTTTCGCGGCAGGTGAGAAGCGTTGCGTGACAGTCCATGTAGCTACATCTAAATGCAGTACTCTTCGTGACATTAAGTGTATAAATAATGCCCAGCGTTTTATAAGCCTTGAATAACTATACATCATTTCAAAGCTAATAAAATAAAGAATTAAAAAATCCTTCCAAGATATGAAGAAGGAATCATGGGACCTTTCGCAGAATGCCGATGCTAGCCGTTGATTTCCGAAGATTACCGTAATCCTTGAATAAACATTTGTGATAAGAAAAGGTTAAGTGAAATGTTTGAAAGATGGTATTTTTTGGCCGGGAATAAAGTTATTTATTTATGCATCGCATCTCGCTTGAGGACACTTTGTCATTGAAGAAGGCGCAACATAAACACATTAGAACAAAACTAGCAAACCAAATAAAAACAAGACCAATATTTAGAAGTTAATGGCCACACCGGGTGGCGGTTTATTGTGTAAATCAAAACCTGATAATTTTCTTGTCAACAAAATCAATTTTCCGAACATAATCCATGTGGGGCCTTAAAGGCCAAAATACTTTAACTTCGTCTATACATGTTATGATGTTACACAATAAGATTAGAAGTGAGCCAGGCTGGCCGATCGGGGAGGGAAAAAATTTAAAAATGACCTTTGTGAGCTCAGGAGCAAAAGGGGCCAAACTCTGAACAGCGTGGTGATAAGCTCGGCCTGACTATCACAACTATCTATTGTTGCCTCCGATAGCGCCGCATAAATCAGATTATGCTGTTACATCATCTTCGTTTTATTATTCGAAATAGCATTCTAGAGTGCGAATTGGCGAATATTTTGACGACTGCCAAAACGAGTGCTAAGATGACATGTTATCACATGACCTGTACTACCTTGCGAGTGCCTTTTTTTAACGCCCGTGACAGGTCATCGACAAACAATCGAGGCCACTTACGGTTAAAAGATAACGTAAAATTGTAAAATATGGCATGCTTAAGTTAATTCTTAAATGATACTTCCGGTTGTTTTCTGAAGTGATCGGGTGGTCGCTAATTATTCTCCTCTCGCAGGACCGACCTTTCTACGGTATAAAAAGGTAAGGATGGTGATACTACTAACCCCTTCTAGCTAATTTTAGCTCATTGTAGCTTTTTGTAGGTCATTGTAGCGCACTGTAGGTCGTTGAAGCTCACTGTAGATCATTGTAGCTCATTGTAGCTCATTGTAACTCATTGTAGGTCATTGTGGTTGACCGCTGTAGCTCATTGTAGGTCATTGTAGCTCATTGTAGGTCATTGTAGCTCATTGTAGATCATTGTAGCTCATTGTAGCTCATTGTAGATCATTGTAGCTCATTCCTTCTTTTGGTAACTACGCGTTAAGTGGATAGGTGAAGGGTGAACGTGAAGGTCTGCTGTAACAATAAAAGTGGCAAGAAATGGAAGCTTGCACAATAACGTCACGGTTCAGTGATTTTGGATCACAAATGAGATGCGAGTTGGCGCTCGTTAGTGAATAAAGCTTTGGTGTGCTTAAAACAATAGAAACTATGGTAACCAACCAGAATGCTTCGTCCAAACAAGTAAAACATCTGTCAAATTGGTCATACCAATGAAGACTGCCAAAAGCTAAAAATAGAACCTGACGTTATGCCAATGAGAATCCACTGCATTTTATTCATGAGATCAAGACAATATAGCCTATGATATTGTTAATGTGTTCCACCGCAAACTAATGAGATTCCACCGCAAAAAAGTGGCTAATTTCCCAGTTGTATGTTATAAATGAATAAATCTAAACAGCAACCTCGTCCCCAGGGTCTTCTCGCTTTTCAAAATGGCAGCGGCTCGGGAGAGGACCTTGGCACACAGCAGATCACGTGTCTCCAACGAGGATGGAGATGTATTCAAAATGGCGGCTACGGCGAAAAGGGTGAGAAGAACTGGGCACGAGATGCTAAGGTGACGATAAACAAAATGGCGGAAAAAGCAGAAGTTCAGTTCAAGAAAAAATAGGGAAAACAGACACGTTTTGCATGTAAAAGTCTTAGGAATACGGCAAAGTGTTAGAGGTCTTATTTTTGCTGTTCATTGTTTCTTTTTTGTTATTTTAAAGTTAGGAGTGATAGGTTTGAGCGTACTCTACTGCGGAACTCCGTACCGCTATAATAGCTGTACGGAGTTCCGCAGTAGAGTACAATGTTGCTCAAGTGAACATATTATATTTTTGTTTCATGAGGCTTTAGGCAATAAATTGTCTTATTGTTACATTGTTACAAATCTGTCCTTCTTAAATATTGTTATAAATCCGTCCTTCTTAACATTATATCCTTCAGCTTAAGACTTTTCGAATATATCAGGCTCAGATTAAGCTTGAAATATAAATATTATTGAGTGAGCTTAGGCCTTTAATAGAAAATGTCGCATTTATTTATTTATTTACTTACTTATTTACTTTAATAAGCTTATATTTACAGTGCAACCTCGATTTAACGAAGTGCAAGGGAATGGGAAAAGAGCAGTGTTGTATGGACTGGTTAAACTAAGTTTTGATCTGGCATCTTCCAGGTGCTGCTTTGGAGGCAGTGATAATCATTTTGGCTTTCTTGAATTTATTTGTGCCCATTCCTTGTGCTACAGTTTTGCTTGTACAGTTGCAGACCTCTAGGCTTTGTCGCTTTCAATATTGTTTTCTACATTTTAGTTTCAGTAAGTCTCATTAAACACTAGAACTGAGGAGATTGTGAGACTGTAAATAATGGAGAAATAAAGCATTGTAACAGTGGATAGATAAAGTCCTCTTTGCATGTTAGACCAGTTCTAGGAATAATATTCTCAGGTTTGAAAAATTTTCTGCTTAACAACTTCAATCGAGTTATCTGGGTGTAGTTTGAAAGTGATTGAAAAATTTAAATCAGTGGGAAAGCGAGGATTTCAGGAAAAAAAAGGAGAGAAAAAGATTTCATGAAGTTTTGAAATTGGAATTTGTAGTTAGGCCTTTAAGCCCCAGTAGTGTCAAACAAACATCTAATTTCTCCTTACAGTATCACTACTTGTTCAAACATACAGGCCCTGAGAATAAAGGAAATGATCACCAAAAATAAATGTCTGGATGTTTATGTGAATTCTCTCAAGTAGTACCATAAGACATTTACGGAGAATAGTGACGAGAACATGTTTGTTGATACCGGGGCTTAAAGTTAAGAACAAGGAAAGGAATATCATAATTGACTGCTATCAACCTGGGGTGCTCTTATGTGGATATCAGTTTTTGATGGTCTCTTAAAATGATTTCTCATCTCATGTCTCTACTTTAAAACTATTCTCATGTCAATCTAAGCCAATTAAAAAGGGTTTGCAGATCCAATTAGAACACCACAAAAATCCACTAAAAGTTACAACAGAGGTTCAAAGAAATAACGAGTCATCCTAAAAAAGTGGGATTTGTAACTTAAGGTTATGTGCTGATCAATTCGAATCTTCAACATCCTCCCCTCCCCTCCGGGCATACCTCAGACATTTGCCTACATGTATTTTCCTTGCCCGAGGAGTAGGGAATATGATGCAAAGGTCCTGAGCGTATCACTCGGTCAGTTGTACGATAATTCTATCAGTTGTGTATAATATTTACCCCGTCAGTTGTGCGTTACTTGGTCACTTGTGTAACCTTTCTGTCAGTTGCATGTTGCAAGTTGCAGTTGGAAGTTGTGCATCACTTGGTCAGTTGTGCATTTTTCTGCCAGTTCTGTGGGTTGCATGATAAGTGGGTTGCACGATAATGCTGTCAGTTATGTATTACTTGGTCAGTTGTGTACTTCCCCATCAGTTGTGCATTACTCGGTCAGTTGTGTACTTCTCTGTCAGTTGTGCATTACTCGATCAGTTGTGCATTAACGCAGTCAGTTGTCTCAGACTTGGTCAGTTGTGTTACACTCAGTCAGTTGGATGATAATTCCGCCAGTTGTGTACTATTCCATCACTTGTGTATTACTCCCTCAGGTGAGTTCAATCCTCTCTTTCCCATTTCCATTTTTGAAACACTTTCAAACTTCACCCAGCTGCAGGTTACTCAATTGATTGAAGTTGTTAAGCAGAAAATTTTTTCAAACCTGGGAATATTATCCCCAGAACTGTTAAAATGCTTTATTTTTCCATTGTTTACAGTCTCACAGTCTCCTCAGTTCTTTAGTGTTTAATGTGACTCACTGAAGCTAAAGTGTAGAAAACAATATTAAAAGTGACAAAGCCCTGGAGATTTACAACTGTACAAGCAAAACTGTAGCGCAAAGAATGGGCACAATTAAATTCAACAAAGTCAAAATGATGATCACTGCCTCCAAAGCAGCACCTGGAATATGCCAGATCAAAAATTAATGAGTCATTTCCATAAATGAGTCATTTCCACTGAACTCACAGAGATGTAAGCCATGTAGAATAAATGTTTTGTAGCACTAGTTTTATTTAAGGCCTAAGCTCACTCCATAAAATTTATATTTTAAGCTTAAATCTGAGCCTGATATATTTTAAAAGTCTAAAGCTGAAGCATATAATTTTAAGAAGGACGGATTTATGACAATATTTAAGAAGGACGGATTTGTAACAACGTAACGATAAGACAATTTATTGCCTAAAGCCTCATGAATCAAAAATATAACATGTTCATTTGAGCAACATTTAATCAACTAGCGGTACGGAGTTCGGCAGTCGAGTACGCTCAAACCCATTATTCTTAACTTTAAAATAACAAAAAAAGAAACAATGAACAGCAAAAACAAGACCTCTCACACTTTGCCGTATTCCTAAGACTCTTACACGCAAAACGTGTCTGTTTTTCCTATTTTTTCTTGAACTGAACTTCAGCTTTTTCCGCCATTTTGTTCATCTTCACCTTGGCCACATCTCGTACCCAGTTCTTCTCACCCTTTTCGCCGTAGCCACCATTTTGAAGACATCTCCATGCTCGTTGGAGACACGTGATCTGCTGTGTGCCAGGGTCGCCGCCATTTTGAAAAGCGAGAAGACCCTGGGGACGAGGTTGATCTAAACAGTGTCCAACAAAGGAGACGTTTGTCTGATTGGTTAATCATTTTCCTAGTACCCAGATTCCTGAAACGTGCGCGCCAAAGAAATAAACAAAGATGAAATAGCTACTTGTGACCCTTGACCATGTCACATGCGAACATTACACGTTTAGCCCACAGCTACAGTGGCACAATACGTTATTTTGAATCACAATGTATTTAGTACCTGCATCAGTTTTCAATGTAGCCTTTTTTCCTTATCAAGTATGCCATTTTGCTGGGCACCCAAATCTGTTTTTTAAATTAATGTTTTTGGTTTGTTTATATTTACCTTGATGTGTTTTGTTTTATTTTTAGCTCTCTAAGCTGTTTCAATTTTCCCTTTTAAAATGCCATTTCACCATTCGATATTACGGTAAACAGACAAAACAAAACAAATGATTATCAAACGGTGGATGTATTCTAGACCCTAAATAACGCTGCACCAGTTACTTTCCTGGTAAATAACTACAATTCAAATATAAATAATTAAATAAATGAATTCGATTAAATTCTGATTAAATTAATAAGTTTACAGGAATTGACTGATTGAGCGATCAGTGCAATTTGTTCCACACGCTAGAACCTGTTCACTGTTTATGCATTCACAAGTTAAAAATGTGGCAAACCAGACATACAACTTGTACACAAAAAGGGGACATAAAACAGCTTTGCTCTCCGCTGATTTAAAGTGATAAATCATTCCACAGTTCACTATCTAAAATTTTAAAATACCTGCATATCGATGTCAAGCAGACAAACTTTGCCTGTATTCAGGACATCTTGCACTGCAGCTTTGCTGCAACAAAATTGATATTAATTTGTAACAGAGAAGAATGAAAATTGAAAAACTACAAAAACTCTGGCTTCAGAAAGACTAGTACTGGAACCCAGGACCTTGAGATACAATCATCTGGAGCAATACTCTAAATAGCAAATGAGCTCTCAAGCCAACGGAAAACTGGTCTCAGCACTGTATCATGTTGTTTATGTCCATGAAATAATGGATATATGTATATATACAAGAACTGCCGGATCAAGCATTAAATGCAAAGAAGATCATTGCAGTTCTAGAGGCAACTTTTGCAGTTGTGAAAAGAAAGCCTGAAAAAAAAACAGGCTTGTACAGGATTCAAATCTTGACCACTGCAATACCAGTGCAGTGCTCTAACCAATTGAGCGACTCAATGATTGGCTTAATGACCAGCTCCCAGTTGGCTTGTTAGCTCAATTGGTTAGAGTGCTGATAAGTTAATAAGAATAAAAAAGGTAATGTTCTATATGGAATTGCTTAGTGCAGTGTACTACAGCTGTAGGTACTGTGCTAATCGGAGGTTTAGTTGCTTATGCATCATTGGTTTGAGTCATGCAGTAATAATTGGGTTTTGAAGTTCACAGTTTGCATATACCGTCCCAGAGTAAGGATCTCGAAATGGAGAGGATGTAAGGGACTCACCACCTGATCATTCAGCTCAGTCACATCAAACTTAGTTCAGTTACCACAATAAAGCAGTAATTAAAAACTCTGTTATTACATTTAGTTTAGTCGCTTGCCCTCTGTTTGGTCTAAGTTATGAATGAGGGGATTGTAATAGCCTAAAAGCAGACACTCAGCCATTATAGGTTTGGCATGCTGTGAAAACTGGGAGTATTTTAGGATAGGTTATTTTTGAAAAATAAAGTGGTCGTTGATTTATTGAACATCCTTCCCCGTCTAACAAACATTGAGCATCATTTGCTTTCACTCAGATCACAATAACAATTCTTTATCATCAAAACTGTGCCTGGCGGGGAGGCTTGTATGCCCTTACGACCCCTAGAGCTATATATGTCAGCTGGAGCTTTAATGCTCCTGGAAGGTTTAACCATGCTGAATTGGTTTACGGGAGAGGGGCCAGACTAAACAGCGCCCTGGACCTCCAGGTTTGGGGTTAATAAGCGCAGGGCTAACAACCCTGCCTTGTAAAACAACCCATGCAGGTACTGAAACCTCACTAGGAAAATTAAGCCATTATCGTCCTGGAGGCTTGACGCACTGTGGTGCTGAAGTATGAATGGCTCGGGTGAAAACCAACTGGGAACCTGTGCTAGGAAAGCGAGTCTCTTGGATGCCAAAACACATCTTAGGATTGGCACGTGGAATGTGCGAACAATGTTTGATACATGTACCTCAAGAACAACACAGGAGAGGGTGTCCACGTTGCACATGGAGGAGGATGATGTTGGGGGAATTGAAAGAAGCTGGAATGGTGTGGTCAGCAGCAGTGAATAGAGCCCAGGACAAAAATGAGTGGAGAAACCTAGTACTGAGGCCTTATGTGCCACTCAGCACGAAGAGGTTGAGTGAGTGAGTGATCATCAAAACTGGGTTGAAATAATCATGCAGTGAAGATTAATATTGATTAGGCATTAATTAATGGGATCATGTCAGTCCTCCACATAGCTTCTGATGAGTTCATGACATACCAGTAACATGCACCCACCACAAAAACACTCTTACATTTTTCAGAGGACTTACCTAGTCCCATACAGATTGCTATTGTAAACTGCCCACTCGATAAAGTCACCAGCATTGATACTCTCTTGCATTGCTTTACGGCTGGTAAAGTGATACTCTAAAAAAAATGGCAACAACAACAATCACTTTGAGCCCTGGGTTAAGATGCTAAAATAAATAAATGTGGATTGGTAAGTGTGTTTCCTTAACAATATTATTAATATGTATTTGGTCTCAGCAAGGACTTGGCTTTCTTTCTTGCCATGAGGTTCCTGGGGAAGCACAGTGTGAAGTAAATGGCAAATAATGGACCACAGGAGGCAAAATTACTGGCTGGGAGGCTGTGTGTTGCCAAATGACTCTTCTTAAGTTGTGTACAAAATTTGTAGCAAAGTTGTAGAACTACTTGATGAGGGAACTGTACTTCTGATCATATTTTATTAGACATCCTTTTGGCCTTTATAAGGCAATGAATGAACTAACAAGTAATGAACATGACTTCTTTGAATATTTTTTGCCATTGTGACCCTCCACGGGACAACAGGGATAAAGGTACTGACATGCTCACAACAGGCAAACACAGCATGCTACATGTAAGTGTGTCAAGAGACCCGGTTCACATGCAAATTTTAATTTGTAGAACAATGAAGGACACACAAGATTTTGTTTTGGAGTAGGAAACATGCTAAATTTTTTACTTAGATTAGTGTGCTAAAAGGTGACACACTTTGCATGCTAAACGATAACAGATAATGCACTGAAGGAAACAAATTTATGGCCATGTATTAGTTCACTGTAATTTTCTAATTCATTTTATGCGTGGCTCAATTCTCGCTGTTACCATTCACTCCTAAGGGGATCTTTTTACTTGACGTCTTAAACGGTCCTATTCCCCACCCCCTGCAGGCTCATGGGGGTATTTAAAGAAAACCTAGTATACTTTTAGAACAGTTCAAAAACCAAACCTAAAAGTTAACGCAAAACCTTAAAAACTCTATTAAAACAAGAACACTTCATTTCAATAAGGAGGGAGCTCCAACCACACTGCATTGAAACTTGACATGAATTACTCAGACAACTGCAACAGTTATTTCAATTTGCCACAACCCCTACCCCCAGGACAAGACCGCTTGAAAAAATTCCCCATCACTGGGCCAGAAGGGCCAGATTTTCCCTGGGGCGTGTGCCCAGGGGTACTAGTAACAGGGGGGATGGTAACAGCGAGATTAATTGATCCATGCATTGGGTCATTGTCAACAAATTCACAAATTGATGCAATTGTTTTTAAATACATGGCACTGGATGTCAGAAATCCCAGCACATTGAGCATCAAAAGAAATGTAACTTGGGATTTGTGATTTATCGGGTTCTTTCAAAGATGATGGTGAAAGTTTTAGGTATACCTCAATTATTTTGACCGTTCAAAAAGTCAATTAATTTTTACCATTCTATTTAAAAATAGAGGAAAATGATACTTTATCACCTGCTGGGACAGCAAGAAGGTGGCCACAGCTGCTTAATAGAGGAGGCATATATTAAGTAGAGGTTTTGTTTACAGATGGCCACATGAGGGGGGGGGGGGGGGCTTAATAGAAGTTTAATTGTATTGTTGCTTTAATTTGTTATCATCACAGACAGAAA
The DNA here is from genome assembly GCA_964017195.1 of Siderastrea radians. Taxonomy (NCBI): domain Eukaryota; kingdom Metazoa; phylum Cnidaria; class Anthozoa; order Scleractinia; family Rhizangiidae; genus Siderastrea; species Siderastrea radians. The sequence goes on along the minus strand of OZ024900.1, from coordinate 26,210,352 downwards.
TAATACTAAAAATCAACAAATAATCCTCCATTACCCTTCCCATTTGTTTCACCTGGACGGGGACTTCGTGTAGTATCTAAAAGCAACAAAAGTATACTATTAATAATATCATCACTTTAATTTTTAAGGTGGATCAACTGTATTTTTCAGAGCTGGCACATGTACTATGCCACATTTGAATGGTTGAAACTTAACTACCAGAGTTTGGTAGGACTAGCAAGTCTCAGTGACAACAAGGTTACCATAGCAACACAGCAATCTTATGATGTCATGCATTTTACATATCCCTTATTTTCGTGACATATTTAGACTTTACAAAATATTTATGAACCTTGAGTTCCTGGTAGGCCACATGTGGGCCTTCCCGAATGGAAACTTTTAAAAGATTCTATAGGTGCATGTGCGAAAAAATTCAGGTTGAACATTTCCCTTTAAAGAATAGATTCTTCTTAAGTTTTCTTTTGCTCATTAACCCTTTCACTGTGCTCAATTAAAAAAACAAAAATGCATTTTCTACTGGGTAAAGCGGTTTTTTGAGTGCTATGTTGCTACAAAAACAGATTCTGTTGTACATGTAACTTGTATACCATATTTTCTCGATTAAACGCCGGGGGCGTTTATTTAAAACTCGGCCTCATAGACCCGGCGTTTATATGAACCTGGCGTTTATTCGGGGCCCGGCGTTTATTTATTCAATGCTTTTTTTAGCCATCCATGTTTTATCATCAGTACTGGAGGTTTAGTGAATAAAGAACCAAATTTCAACAAAATCGTTAAAAAATGTGAAACAATGTCACCAACTTAACTTTAATTTATCTCATCTCAGTGAGGCTGGTTAAGTCATTTATCAGAAGACATCACTGACAGGAACAATGATGGAACTCTTCTCTTCGTTACATTTCTCCGTGAAATACTAAGGAAGTGTATTGGCAACTGCTTGAAAGCAAAAGTACTGTGCAAGCAATTTAGAACAAGTAAAATGGCGAGGTTCCTTCTCCATCAGTTCTAAGAAAGGTAAAATTATGGAATGATTCAAGAAACTGCTGGAGAAACGCTGGAGAGACCCTCGAGGTGATCCTTACTTGATGATCAAACCTGCAGAATATATATCCTGACTGAAAAGAAATAGACACGACACTTGATGCGTCGCTTGTTTTATCTGTTTTAGTTAGAAGTACAATTGTCAAAAGTAGTTTGGTTTGAACATCAGTGTATAAATTCATATAAAATGGTAAAAAGAGAACTAATACGCAGTTTTGACAAAAAATCCTGATGCAATATACCCATCTCGAATAAACGCCGGGAACTCAAATAAACGCCGGGACCCCGAATAAACGCCGGGGGCATTTATTTCAAACTGGGCCCTGTAGACCCAGCATTTATTTGAACCCGGCGTTTACTCGGGGTCCGGCGTTTAATCGAGAAGTTACGGTAAGCCAAAATTTGGACTTGTTTTTTTTTTGCAGATTCATAATCCCGATTTTTTTCTTGCTTCTTTTTCTTCCCTTTTTCTCTCTCTTTCTTTTCTCTTTATCTTCTACCTTTTATCCCCTTCCTATCCACTGGAAAAGTTTTGGCCTCACCCCTTCAAAAAACCTAAAAATGGAACATTGATCAATTTTATTATAGGTGACTTGGCCTATTTCACCACCAATTTTGCACCCAAAATTGGACAGTGACGCTTTTCTGGAATAGCTCTGCCAGAATTTGGTCAATGCTGAAAATGGGCACACACATAAATGGATCTGTCCTTGCTGTTTTAGCTGCTTATCATAACAATTTGGTATCATAAAAAAATGATGATGTCACAAGTGGTTCAATGTCTACTCCTCCAAACGGCAACGAAAGTCGACTTTCGCAAGTGTTAATGTCAAGACCTATTTTCCAGATGAACTGAAATGACGTTTTCACCATATCTCACAACTGGAATGAAAGACTACAGTCAGGTACATGTACAATGTACTACCTTCCAGGAAAAATTCACCCAATTTCTTTCTTTTGATTTTCTTCGATATTAATTACCATAAGTGAACTACGTTGACTTCATTTTTCCTGTTTTACTGCAAATACAGCTATATACATGTAGTAAATTTTTTGTTTATAGGGAGCTGCAACTAAAAAAACTAGTATAACTATTTTTCATCAGCCCTTTAATTATAATCCAAAAGTCGAAGAATCTGATAAATGGTCTGCATGCATGTGGACATGGGATGGGCGTGAAATTGAATAAGATCTAATAAATTATTGTGGATAGAACTGATAATGTGGTGGCTGGAAAACAAGCCATGTCTTGTGGGAGTTGTACTATTCTTTGCTCTCTCTCGCATGACTAATTACATATGTCAGGCAGTGTCAATTACAAACAAAAAAAAAACATTTGGGCAAATATGTGTGGCTTCAAATTACACCCCGTGTAGGCAATGGCAGAGAGTTTCACATTGGTTTCCTAACTTTTATTCCATTTTTGTGCATTTGTAGCATGTATTTTTGAGAAAACCTGACCAGAAAACTGCTCTTTGATCTGACAACTGTCAATGTGGGCGGCAACAAAGAGAGGAGCCTGCTCATCCCAAGAGTCACTGCCTTATTTTTTGTTGACAGCTGCAATCTTTTTTAATTTTCTCTCTTGTCCTTATAATTTCCACATACATGTACAACAACTGCTAAACGTTTTGTGACAGTTTTTGTTTTTGTATAAATCATGGCAAAATATTCTATAAAACATATTAAATTTGTACCAACACAGCTGGTTGTGATTGAAGCTTGCTTAGTGTTGCATGATGACAAATAGCAGCTTTCAAGAAGATCCAACTGAGTGATATTAATGCATTGGTCAATTCCAGCTGCACCCATGCCCCCCCTGGCCCTGGGCTAACCCCCGGGAATTAGCATTCCCGGGTATGGGGATGCTTAAGCTGCCAAATGCCCCGTGGTGGAGACAAAGGAAGAGGGCAAATGCCCCGCCCCCGGGAGCATACGTCCCCAATCAACACTGCAGCAGCTTCCATTCGTTGCACAATTATAGTGCCACTTTCAGCATTTTAATGTGTAATTTTTCGTTTCTGTAGGCCTGCCTTTCCGTCTTCTATTCTTTTTAATGGCACTATCCGATGTCAATAAAGTTAATAACACCAAGCAATGATATTTACTTCACAGACAACACTATATCTACATGACAGTTGATTGTTATAATTACTTACATATTTTGTTTTTTAATCACTAGAAAAAGAAATCTTGACATTATAAAATAGTCTGTTGTAAAGTCATCTGTTATACAATGTAAATATTTTAATAATGTGGAAAAGTAAAGGACGATCCCTATGCACATGTTTAGAATTAAATAATCCATAATAATAGTTTTAGAATCGTCGCAACTAAATTTTATTTAAATCCTTGATCAATGAAGCGTGCATACACTGATTCACGTTGATCCTTCCTGATCTAGCTATATAGTGATAGCTCAAGCTGTGCCTCCATAAGCAAGAAGAAATGCACAAAGTCGAGAAAACCTCCACAAGTTTGTCCAGTACTAGACGGACAAGCCAATCTGCGCTGAACTGCTGGTCATTTGCGATAAAATCGTCCATGTTCGGATTTTGAGTCGGAAACCACGTGGGTGTCCGGGGGTGCCTCTGGGTAGGCAAATGACCAACCCCCGGGCCACGACAAATTTGCTAATGCTCCACCCCCAAATGCACTGCAGTTGCCCGGGGGGGGGGGGGGGAAGGATGGGCACAGCTGGAATTGACTGATGCATAAACCTTCCATGGGAAAACGTACACTACCAATAATCCGTTGAGCATTAGTATTGAAATTGCATTAGTCAGAATCAACCCTCCCGTCAAAAACGAAACTCTTATAATAAATTTCACTTATACTACAAATTGAAGGTTATGATGTTAGAAAGGAATTAGAGTGAAATAGCAACCTTTTTTCCCGCAATTATTTTTAGTTCAGAGTGCATTGAATTTGCATAAATATGTGAGCCTCAAATGAATTGCACAAGCGACCGATGTGGGAACAAATCAAACCTTTTTTCAATTCTCTGCACTATCCTTAGACTAGAATTAAAACAGTAAATTAAATTAATGAAGCTCATATTCAAACTCAAAGTCAATGACAACTATAAAAGAATTTGTACAAAATAGCACATCAAATTTGCATAGTGCATGAAATCTGACCTTGTCAATGAGTGTCACATGGTATGTAGTGCAACAATTCTACATGTATCTTGAATAAAGGCAGTGAACCTTTTGCTGGGATCTTCAGTATTGTATTAGAGCAAAACAATAGAAGAAAAGCTTATGATCGCTATTGTGACCGCACTACTGGCAAGTGAATGGCTTTGAGCCATTCGCATTAGCATAAAAATTACATTGACCATATGACCATTGAAATGTGCGTTGAGCATGTTGATTGAGTTGAATGTGTCTCTTGTTTACGAGTAATTATCATCGTCCTTAGATAAGTCATTTCTAAAGAGTTTACTTATTAATTAGGGACTTAACTACACCAAACTGGAAGATACTCTCCCAAACCTCCCCCCTATGCCTTCAGAATTCCAGTCCAATGAACCCCCATGTCCTCAGAATTCCAATAACCCCCTCCCCTTCAGAATTCTGAGGTGCCGCCTGTGGTGTGGGTTTGGATATTTTCTAAAACCACCCAATGTATGTCTAACCAGGCCGCTGACGGATTGGATCGGACTGACAAAACCTGGATCGGATTGGACCGGACTCACAAAACCTGGATTGGGTCAAATTCTATTAAAAAAACTTATATTTCATATTTCATCTCTGGATCAAGACGATGAAGACAGATCAAGAAAGTGATTGCCATTACACTGTTTTTGCTTTTTTCTTCTCCATTCTGTCATGAAACCTTTTTGCTTATTGTTATGGGTTTACACTCTGTAAACTACTTCATGAAAAGAATATTTTTCTAGAGGGAGAGATCTAAATGTAAGCGGCATTATGCAGAGGTAAGGTACTGATAGCGTGTGCCAAGGCATGTACAATCAAGTCAGTACCAAATTGAGCACAAAGTAACAATGATATCAAGATATCTCGTGTCTTTCTCATTCTTTACTTGGAACTTGAACCATAACCATGTATATATGATAACAAGGTTTTTAGAATGTAACCACAGCTACCTCACAGAGGGTACAATAAAACGGAACTTAAATAAAGCTCTTAGAATAGCCGTATAACAAGGATACCTGCTTTCATTTTTTGTCCAGATTCTAGAATGGTGGAATATGAGATCTGCGCCGAGAATTACAATAGCCTGATTCACACGATGGTATGGTGTTCGCAGTAAGCCAGCATAACAAAAATTGTGTTAAGTTTAGGCGAAAGATTTGTTAACATTATTTTGCAATATAGCACATTTTTTAGTGCGACTTTTCCACGTTATCCATTTCCTTCCCAAGCGTGCTTTAATTTTGCCACATATATTTCAGTGATATACAGATCTTAAGTTTATTTAAGGTGGCTCCCTATAGTTTTATGACCACGCGCGCGCTGATGATGCAAGCTGTTAAGTAGTAATCTGCGCGCGCTCACACAAAATCGTAGGTTTTTCCTGATTTTTATGACGTCAGCATAGCCAAAAAAGCAAAGTTAACAGTAAATTTTCTCGCGTTTCCGTCGGTGAATTTTTTTTAAATTTTGCACATTTTGAGATACTAACGCTACCTTTCACATATTATTTTTTGGAAAAATTCTGTCAGAGCAATCCAGTTTAATGGTTAAAAATAAGAAATCAGGTGACATCGGTGAATCCGTCTGAACGACCCCATATTTTTTCCCCTGCAAAATGTTAGTCAGAATCATTTTCACAAAATAGGAAAGTTTAAAACCATTTCACCGAGGGAAAATGAAAGTATTTAAGAAAAAAGACAAATTAATGGCAAATATCTGTCATCTTTTAGTCGCTTTGTTGCCATGACAACGGCCTATGCCTAAGAAGCAAAACCTGAAAAATAAGGGTAATTATGTTGGTAACCTTACTGGTAAAATTCAGGAACAAAGATTGCAAGACAACAGAACCAGGGCTTCTTTTGCAAGTCTTGCCAGTTCGTATAGTCACTTTTGTGGAAACTCTAGGGAGCCACCTTAAATACAAGTCATTGTAAGCGAAAACATTTATGTTATTAGTGATTGTAACTATGTATTGGATCCAGTGCCAATCAATACACTTTCCTACTCTTCCAAACTGGAATCGTTACGTTTCTATAAACATTTCAGAAATTGACATGAACTACATGTAATCTCAACCATTACGACCTTCAGAGGTTATCCTACCTTTCTTTTAGTTAGCATTACACATGCATTTAAGAGCAATGAGGTCAAGGAACATTTGAACTTTATGCGCTACAGTCAGCTAATGTTTATGTTACATTTAGTGCGACTGCTTGCGTACAGTTAATACTTGTCACGACACAAACATTTCTTTCCTAAGAGAGTTTGAATATAAATAGATCAGCCACCTTCCTGTATTTTTTTTGTTTACAGTTAAGTTAAACGTTTCTTTTGTAGAAAATGTTTTCAAGAGTGATTAAGACTGGAATCGGGCATTCGGACATGGACCTTTCGACTGTGTGATCGGAAGTTATGTCCATCGCTGCTATGTTTTTATATCGCTTGAGTTCCTTTTTATTTCCACGAATTTTCGCATTTGCGAATCTTCGCAAGAGCAATTTTTCGTTAGACCTTTCAAAATATCGCAAGATATTTACACAAAATTTCACTTTGTGAACGAACTTTGTCCGTAATTTCAATTGACATTGCGCAAAAGTTTGCGCAAAATTTTGTGAGAACAGAGACCATAATTCATTGAATTTCGTTTGCATTACTTTTGTACAATTATACTGTATTTAACAAGCAAGCTATCACTGTATGAGAAAATAATCCATTTGCTTTCTAACGTTAATGCAGGTTTAATTATTGATTTTGTTTCAGGTTTTCTGAAAATCCCTTTCAAGTAATGACAGTATACTCCTAGTTTCTTTTCAAGTGACAGCCGTGTTCATTCAGGAGCTGATTTATGTAGTTTCATTTCGATATTCACAATTACAAGTGTCTAATCAAATTATACTAGCTTTGCAAGCTTTTGCATGCAAAATGTTTCAAAGACGTTACAGTGAACACAAATAATTCAGTCTTTTTCGGGTTCATTTCAACAAAATAATGTGATTTAGCGTAAACCAAAGAAAACACTGACAAAACTGGGCCTCAAACTGAAATGTTTTTGTCCTCACTTATCCTATTATTAATTGTCACTGATTTTTGGATGAGGGTAAATCGTCTAGTCATGTGACCAATTTCTGCAGATGTTATTGTGTATAAATCCAACAGCATTGTGTATTTTCATGTTTGAGATACAAAAACCTCACCAACAGATACAGTGTAGTTTACAGATAGATTCTTTAATAGCTAAAATTTCAAGTAAAGGATGGCAAAGACGCGAATTATGTTGATATCTTTGTTACTTTAGGCTCTATTCCTCTTTGTCTTTCGGCTTAGATCTCTCCCTCTAGAAAAAAGTAATCGTTTACTGAAATTGTTTAAATGCATAACCACAGAATGGAGAAGGAAAAAGCAAAAACAGTGCAGCGACAAAATCACTTCCTTGATCTGTCTTCGTCATCTTGATCCAGAGATACATGTAACACTCGGCCATTTTTAATGGAATTTGAAATGCGCCTACTTTTAATGAGTAGATATGGGTTTCTTTAATAGAATTCGACCTGATCCAGGTTTGTGAGTCTGGTCCGATCCAATCCGGGTTTTGTCAGTCCGATCCAGTCTGATTTTGTAAATAAATAATTAATAATTGTCCTTAGTTAATTATTACATGTAGTACATACACTGTAAATGCATTGAACTCCCATCCAAGACAGATCTAAGCATCCTCCTACATTTGTAGCTATTAGAGTTCATGCCAGCCACGACAAGACTGACTCACCTACCTCTGAGTTCTTCACAATTTGCATACAATTTTGACCAATTTTAAAATAAATAGAGAAAATATTTACGTGACACAGAGAAGCCAAACTTGTCTGGGTAATCCTTCAAGAGACGATTCTTCAGTGTACTTTTACCACAACCACTTGGCCCAAACAGGACTAATGACCTTGCTCTGGTGACTATGAAGAACAAAATGCACTTTCAGTAACATTGAAGTCAACAAATTAAAGTCCAAAGGAACTACTTTGGTATTGCAGCCCATGAGTATCAAAAGTAGGAGGGCCTGGACCAATGCCAATTTAAGAGAGAGTCTTAATTTTTGTTAGAACTTAGTGGAGTGATCATGTGTAGCGAGTTACATATGTAGGAATACATGACTTTGAGAACTTAACTGATTTTAAGTTACATTTGACCTTTATCTTAGCTTTTGGCAAATGAAAAACAAGTTATTATTTTGAAGGGCCCTACAAAATGTGGAAGGATGGTTTTTCTATTTTGAAATATAGACTGATCTTCTTTCATTCCAGAGATGGGCAAGTTTTTGTATTATGCAAATAAGAAAATTGATGATGTCACAAGTGGCTACATTACCTAAAAGACAAATCACAAAATCTAGAGATCGTACAGCAACACATTTGGCTCCATGCAGTCTCATTCTCCTTTAAACCAAATACATAATACCATTTTTGACTCTTTAACAAGAAGGAGTCTCTCAAAAACAAATAAGGAATGGAGGATGTTTGTAAAACTCAGACAAGGGGAATGCCATTCCTGTATGAAAGAGATCTGGAAACAAAATTGTTGTCATGGCAACATCACAGTATTCTCGAGGTACGATACTCCAGTTTTTCCAGACATTTATTCTTGATTTTGTGATACGCATAACCTCTTATAACATTATCAGTTGTCTAATTTGCATGATACAAAACTTGAATATCTCTGGAACAAGAGAAGACATTACAAAAAAGAAAACACCATTCATTTTGAAAGGCTTTTCAAATATGTGTCACTTGTTTTTCACTTCACGGGACTTGCTTCAATTTCACCAAGTATTCTAAGCACTTCAATTTAATTCAATCAGTGTATTCAAACTTTATTTAACTTTTCCAAATAGCTTATCATAAAATATATAATAAACTATTGACTTAATTGCACCAAGTTTGCTTTTTAAAAAACGGGTCTATTATATTTGGGTAAGTTTCTTCTGGATTCCTAAAAGCAATTTACAATTGTGCTCTATTGTAACACATTATTTAAAGAATTTTGTTGAGAAACAGGTGAATTTAAAGAAAGTGCTGATTGCAAACAGCAAGTTTGCATCCTGAGTTAATGCATGTGAGAGTTCACCTTGAAAAAGATGAACAGAAAACCATCTTTGCTTTATGAGACTCTCACTCTCTGAGGGGCTTATTTAATTCTGGGTTTCATTAAGGAGGGAGCTTCCTAGAAGTGGGTTTTAATAATAGAGGGAGGCTCATTGAATATATCTACTTGCGCTCTTTGGATATTAGGTGATGATAGCCAACTCGGTGCCACATTCCTTGTTACCTCTGGTATGTGTAAAGTTTGTTTCTCGTGACCTTTATATTTTCAAATTGATTTGTTTGTTTTTACAAAAGGCTATTTTGATTTTCAATTTGACTAAATCAGTACAAATTTGAGAAAACATGCTTGCTTTTGCAAGGGGATTCCTGAGAGAGTGTACCAGGTCTAACCATTATGTCGTTAAAGCAACTTTGCTTTTTACTAATTTTGCCAGACTTGGCAGGGCAAAAAACGTCCACTTGTCTGCCCGTCCAAGACGAGTACTCTGTTATCTCAGACAAGTGGATTTCCAAAAACACTTGTCCCACGGGATGAGTAGAATTTGCCACAAAAAAATCTTTTCTACTGAATTCTGAGTTTCCTAAGCATCTCCAATTTTTGTAAACTAACTTGGAATGAGTTTCCCGATTTTAGGGGTTTTTTTCACACAAAGTTACCCGTTTGTGCCCCCCGTTTTCCGAGAATTTTTGGCACTGTTGTTTCGGTAAGACTGGGATCTACATTTAATATATGGAAAACAAACTTACATGATAGTAAATGGTGACCTCGTTTGAGAAGAGGTTGAGTAGAGTGGCTTCCACCAGTGACAATGAAGCCAATGACAGTACTTGTTTTACATTAATACTTGAACGAGGCAATTAGCATTGTGGCAAGAGTAGCGTAGTTGTGGTAAGTTTTGTGATTGAAGAAGTAATAAAACCTTTAATGTTTCTTCTTTGTTGGCCTCAAAGTTTAATTTAAACAATGTGAAACACTCCACACCATTCTGCATAGTATTAAAAAGGTGCTGAAGCAAGATGCTGTGACAGCTTCATTGCCATGCAACTCACCTAAAAAATGCACTGTGACTTATTTAAATAAATGTTTCATCTTAGATAATGCAATTTGAATGCCTCAGAGAAGAGCAGTAAGTTTTGAGTCGTTTTTTGTACATAAAGGAGCGACGTGCGTGAGATCAGATCTGTGTGTATGAAATGTTGTTGTATTAAAAAGTGTAAGGAACAACTGAAATTGGAATAACTGTTGAAATATACACTTAAGATTTGGTGCAAAACAAATTATACAGTGGTTTTTAATGATATTAAGTTGTTTAATAATTTTTTTTTGACTTTCGGACAACCAACATCTGAATGCTACTTGTCCAATGGACAAGCGGAATTAAAAAAAGTTTTTGCCCTGCTTGGACAATGTGCTTGTCTTTATCGAGAATTACATTTGTATTCACCGCTTAGGCACAATAGTAAATATTTCATTGTCTCAGTATCTAGAAACATTCTCAGTCATGGGCAAATTTAACAAATTCAACTTTTGAGTTAAATTTTCAACAAAATTAAATATTCAAAGCAATAAGATAATTAAGCTGAGACATCAGTTTTTAAACATTACATGTATGTTATCTAGCAATGCTTTCAATTATCAGCCCAACAAGATATACGAGAAAGAGAGTTACATGAGAAAAAGTTGTGAGAAGAGCGAAGAAAAGAGAAAGAAAGTTACAGAATCAGAACAAACTTCACAGTTGACAACAGAAGTCTCCTTGCAGGAAAACATTACTTTTTTCATAGAAAAAAAAACAAACAAAAAGAAAACAAGCAAGCGAAACGACATCTCCAGTTTGTGGGAAGGTTACCGTATTAACTTGATGAATCGCTGCAGCGTTTATTAAATTTTTAGCGTTTCCAATGTGGCGTTTATTCAAGCGCGGTGTTTATTTGAAGGCAGCATTTATTTCAAAACCATTTTTCTTAAATCATTGACAACAATTATCCAATAACGGTAAATCATTTGTAAATATTATGTACAACAGAAACATGTTTAAGGAGGGTCGAAAGGTAGCCTATACAGGACATAGCTAGAACGGACGCGTCAGCTGAGTAAATGCAAATTTCTATTAGAAGTTGCACGCGCAAAGCACTGGAAGTTAAAATGACGTGTAAAATCGCACAAACTGGAAATAAAACGTGCACAAAACATTTGTTTTAATCTCGAAATTTTGCTCGGTGACCCATCCTGATTTTTTGCATGAATGTAACATTAACTTTGCCAATTCAAATAGAAACGTTTGGAGGAAAGTTATTCAGTAAAATTTTTTTGTAATTAAAAAATGACTTTTTCGATATATCTTAACTTCTAAGTTGAATAATTTTTTGCCATACCTTCAGAGAAATTAAACAACTTAGGGAGCTTTCCAAAAATGCAATAAGAAGGGTAGGTCACCGACTTAGTTTTTCAGATAAGTGGCAAAAACTGAAATTTGGAGGTCCTTTTTGTGGACCTTTAGTGTTGCCATGGTGACGGTTATGACGTCACAAACAGCCTCAAAGTGCTGCCCGACAAAAGAGTTGTCAAGATATTTATAGTTTACCCACATGGTCAGAAATATTTCTTTGTAATCTTTCCTCATTTCAAAAGGATTATAACAAGTAAAAAACCTTTCTAGCCACCTAAAAGTTCCAATGTCTCGCTCTTTTGCTGAGATAGAATCGTAATTGTCTGCCGAAGCACAGGAACACGATATTAACGCCATTGCCGACCGGTGTTTATAGAAACGAAACAGGACGAGAAATTTCCAAAGATGGTGTAGTTTACCAAGTTGTACCGTACTTGTTATTTTTTTTATTATAATCCTCGAATAAACGTCGGATTCTTCTGATTTGGTGCGGCGTTTATTCGACGGCGACGATTATTGGGAATTTTGCTTCCATCTGCGGCGTTTATTGGAGGGCGGCGTTTAATCGAGTAAATATAGTATTGTGCGAAACCCCAAGCGGCCATCCCATCGATAAAGTGAGCCCGTGGTACGGACCGGCGAATCATGGAACACGGAAAAATAAGAAATTATACCAAAGAGAAGGCAAAGAGGGCCACCTTTGGAATGCTGAACAACCTGAAATTTCTAAGCTTATCGCTTACTAAATGCTTTTTTTAAGCTTATAAGCGTAAGCCAGCTTCAGATTCAAGTTTGAATATATTAACTTGTTTTACGCTCACAAGTTCTAACGATTACCTGACATGTCAAATGTTATGAGTACTGAAGAAGTGCCAAAACGTGCCAGCCGTCCAGCCACCCTTGTTTTTTTTCTTCTTGGTATAATTTTAGGTTTTAAAAGACTACACAAACTAACAGACTCTCCTTGAATTATTCAACCTCGTCCCCAGGGTCTTCTCGCTTTTCAAAATGGCGGCGGCTCGGGAGAAGACCCTGGCACACAGGGGCACACAGCAGATGACGTGTCTCCAACGAGGATGGACATGTTTTCAAAATGGCGGCTACAGCGAAAAGGGTGAGAAGAACTGGGTACGAGATGTGGCTAAGGTGAAGATAAACAAAATGGGGGAAAAGCTGAAGTTCAGTTCAAGAAAAAATAGGAAAAACAGACACGTTTTGCATGTAAGAGTCTTAGGAACACGGCAAAGTGTGAGAGGTCTTGTTTTTGACAAATCGGTCCTTGTAACTTGACATGGCCTCAGTGCTTGTTAGTTGAAAAATATTAAAAATGATTCGCTGTAGACCCACTTCTTCCGTTAAGTGGGTCTGTCAAGGAAATAATTTGAACCGGTGTCATCCAGGGGGGGGAAAGCAACTTCCCATACATTCTCTTAATGAAATCCAAACGATGTTCTCACAACTTGCAAAGCAATCTGTGAGGTTCTAGTCAGCGGATATGCCTCGTACGCGTGCGCAGATGTTGCATGTTCCAACGAACTCAGACGCTGAAGCAATCTCGTTCCCGAAGTCCGCGTTACCCTAGACCGCTGGTCTAGGGTAACGCGGACTCTGGGAACGAGATTGACGCTGAAGGGAAAAAATTATGGCGGCCAAAGGCGGCGGATTCGCATCGGTTTTGTCTTTTCGTTTAGGTAATTGACGAATTGATGGTATTTTACACTTTTATCATGTTTTCGTGCATTTTGCTGCTTATGAAGACAAAAGTTTACTCTCGGAGTCTTTTAGTCGCAAAGTAGAATAGTAGCGCTTCGATCAATCCAGTCTGTGCTGATCGACTGTATAGAATCAGATGGAATTTTCTGAAGCTGGGTTAAAAACTGGGATCGGGTTCAAAGTACTGAACTGTGAAATGATCTTGTTAACACATAACTGGATTATTGATAATAAAAGTCGTATTTTGTGCGTAGGTATTGTTTCCATGCATTAGGTTATAGCAGTTTTGATTGAATTTATTTCCATCGATGTCTTATGGCACATTTCCCGTTGCAATTTATTTACACCACGCTGGAGGAAAACATGCAAACTGAGTACAGCCATAACTGTCTCAGCTCATGCTATCGATTCGTTACAGAATGAGGTGTAAAAAGAAACATTGACAGTATTTTCATTTCTCACATGCAGTTCAGCGATAGACAAAGACCAAAATTACGTCGCGGAGTACAAGAAATAAAATCGTGAATAGTTCAAGCGCTTTCTCTCGGTGAGAAGTTTATTTACGTTGAATTATCTAATTGTAGCATTCAACTTTGAAACGTTTGTCGCAAACCTGTTCTCCAAGTATAAACAAGCGAAACGATCGGAATATTTATTATGACGAACACCGCTGTCCACGTTTTGACTGGACCGCTTTGCAAGTTGTGAGAACATCGTTTCTCGGTCCCAGGCCTCGCTTCTATCCCCCCCCCTCTGGGTGTCATCCTTTTAAGATGGAATTTTTGCGAGCACCGCGCAGCTGCAATAATAGCAGAATTCGATGATGCGAGGGCAGAAAATTTGAAAAAAATCAAACTTCCACAACACAAATTTTCTTTAATTTTTCACAAAACGTAGATAATCGACAAAGAAAGTTATCTATCAAAAGAAAATATGGGATCACCGAACATTTAAGAGAGTTAAACCCGTGCATAGATATTAAAGTGCCCACTAGCTAGTGCTATATATCTCCACATATTTCTTCAATAGCGCGCGCGAAGTGAATTGCGTGCGCAGTAAGGATGGCAGAAACAGTTAGCGCGAACGTCCTTAACCCTCCTTTTCATTTATGATGTGGCATTTAGAGGTGAGCCTTTTCCTCCACCACCACTAGAAGATAAAACCCCGTATCAGTACTACAAGCAGTTTTTTGATGACGATCTGATTGACCTCCTTGCAGATCAAACAAACCTGTACTCAGTACAATCAACAGGAACGTCAATTAATGTAAATCATAATGAAATGGAAATGTACCTAGGTATGTTAGTGATGATGTCCATCATTAAATTGCCACAGATTAGAATGTATTGGGGGAAGGCAACTAGAATCCCTGCAGTAGCAGATATGCCAATAAACCGCTTTGAAAAAATCAAACAATTTTTCCACTGCAATGACAACAGCAAAAATCTGCCAAACACGGACAAGGACTTTGACAAACTGTTCAAGGTAAGGCCTGTTCTTGATTCTTTGCGTGAAAAATGTCGGCAGTTACCTGAAGAGGAAAACCACTCAATAGATGAGCAGATCATCCCTACCAAAAGCCGTACTAGTCTGAAACAGTACCTGCCTAACTAGCCAAATAAGTGGGGTATCAAGGTTTGGGCCCGATGTGGAGTTAGTGGCATCCTCTACGATTTTGAGGTATACACTGGAAAATCAAACAAGGCACAAGAAAACCCAGAATTACTTATGGGAGGCAATGTTGTCTGTCGTTTAACACAATCACTCCCAAAGAATGTAAACCACAAGGTTTCCTTTGATAATTTCTTCTCTTCAGTAGCCCTAATGAACCATTTGAGGAAAGATGGGTTTTGGGCTGTTGCAACAATCCGTAAGGATCGTTTGAAAGGAGCAGACAGACATTTGCTGGCAGAAAAAGAGCTGAAGAAGAAAGGCCGTGGGTCCTTTAATTAACTACGTAGTTAAGGCCAACTCAGGGTCACTGTTCTGCGCTGGTTTGACAATGGCCTAGTTCAACTCCTTTCCAACTACATTGGAAATGACCTGGCTACGCAAGCACGACGTTGGTCCAAGAAAGAAGGGCGATTCATCAGCATTGATAGACCAACAATGGTTGTTGAGTACAACAGCAACATGGGTGGTGTCGACTTATGTGATATGCTGTTGTCAATGTATCGCATTCGTCACCGCTCGACAAAGTACTATATGTACATAGTATTTTACTGCATTGGTGTAGCTGTCGTAAATGGTTGGCTTCTGTATAGGCGACACATGACTCAGAAGAACGTTCCAGCCAAGAATCATATGTCCTTGTTATCGTTTCAGTCAGAAATCGCCGTAAGCCTTTGCAAGGCTGGTAAAACCTCTGGTGAAACTGCGAGACCACGTGGTAGACCATCTTCAACTTCCCCTGTTCCTGCACCTGCTACATCATCCAAGAAAAGGAAAGCAGCATCAGTGCCAAACCCAAACAAGGATGTACAGTTTGACCAATGTGGCCATTTTCCAGAGTTTCAAGAAAAGCAGCAGCAATGTCGATACTGCAAAACTGGTTACTCACACGTGAAATGCTTCAAGTGTGAAGTACACCTCTGCTTGGTTAAGTCGAGGAACTGCTTCAAAAACTTTCACTGTGTTAATTAGATAACTGCATTATATTGTTGCTCAATTTCATCAGAAGACACTAGAATTAACAAGTTTTGATTACTGTAAATAAAAAGAGAACATTATAGTAAGATAGGGAAAATGTCATGACAAACGTAAAGTTGCCAAGTCAGTATTTTTGTAATTATACCACAAAGTTCTTTTGAACAGCCAAGGACTCCAATTTGTTGTGTTGTTTTTATTATATTGAACAATAATTGAACTGAAAAAGTAGAAACTGTTGACTAAAAATTTAGGGGTATTCTATACCCTTCCTGCATGTTGTTGTTCCCCAACAACATCCTCGTTGGTTGCCATAGCAACATCACAAGGTCACGTGATTTGTCAAATTGTCATCAGCTAAGTAAAACAAACTGATTTTCGAAGGAAAATATTTTATTCTCGTGCTGCCCTAAATTCATGCATGAAAGAGTTAAAACGCCAAGCGGCAGTTTACGAACTGACAATCTTGTTCCCGGAGGCAGCATTCCTTTTGGTCAGCACCAAGGATGCGTTTCGATCCCGCTGACCGTAAATGCGCGCGCGCTCTGGGGACGAGATTGGAACTGAGCATGCGTTATGGCCTTGCATACGGCAACGATTAACGGCAACGATTAACAACGACGGCAACTGTGGTGTCCTGTCGGTGTTTTGCGAAATGCACGATGCACTGGGTTCTCGTTTCCGGTTACAGTTCAGAATGCTACAACTGAAAACTCCAGTATTTTGCGGTTTGTAAGCAAAAGCAAGAGTTTATAGCGACTGACGAGTAGATTGAGTTGACTTTTCCGAAAAAAGTTTCTTTTTTCCTGTTGTTCTACTCATACACTTTTGCATTAAGGGGTGTGTGCGCTTGCAACAAAGGTAAAAACTAGTACGAAGACCGAAGCCGCTGACGTTTGTTTTGTGTTGTTTGTGTTGGATTAAAAGTGTGCATTGTTTAAACGGTATGAAGAGCGACAAGACGATGACTAAAACCGTAATATTACACCAGAATTTATTCCTTATATCCGAAGAGTTGACTCTGAGCTGCTCTACTTCCCACTGGGATCAAATTCAGAGAAACAACAACGCCATCACAAGAGCTACAAAACAACTAATTCCAGTAAAAATTTTTGCGGTTTTGCATGATCTGGAAAACAGAAGTTGATGTGACATTAGCATCGTTACAAGTTGAATGGCGTTGCGAGTGCTTGTTGAGAAAGAAAAAATTATCACACTCTCCGACCTAACGCAAAGTTTTATATTTCCAAATCTCCTGCGGAACTGCGGACTGATGCAGGACCATCGTGATCTGCATTTTGCTCTTTTAAAGTTACTTTCATTTCTCCATTTTGAATAAACTTCTCCTGCCTGAATCCTAGAGTTGTTCTCAAATTTGTTCCTTTTAATTATAACAATTTAAATCTTCTTGAAATTTCGAAAGAAATGACACATTTTCCTCTCTTTGCTCTCTGTCTGTAAAAGTCGATTGATTGCAAGTTTTAAAGCACCTGGCGTGGAAATTGAAGCGACAAAAAAATAGACATATCAATATTTGCCTAAATAAACATCGTTCCTGCAATTACAGTTCCAATCCAAGTTAGTCAAGTGAATTATCCACTTAGAAAGACGGGCTAACTAATAATAATTTTTACTTTCCGTAGTGAAAAGAAGCGAAAATGTCGTTTCCACAGCGGTCCGCATGTTGTTTTTGCTTGGCCTGAATTTCACATAAGTTTTGCCTTTTGAGAAGAAGAGTTAATTTTCTGCGGCTTTTGACTACGAGCTTTTTGCCGTTACGATGACATAAGGAAGCTCCAAATTCCAAAAAAGGCCTTTTCATTCGTCTCCAGGTACGTCGAAAATTGTACAAACTTGCCTATTTCAGTTTGAAGAATCAGCTGTGTAGTGCAACCATACAACGACTGTAGATCAAATTTGTCAAACATTCATGATGTATCTCTGATCTGATGAACAGAACAATTCTTCCCTAACCGATGAGACCAATCTCCTGAATCTCGTTGAGATGCAACGACAATTTTGACAGCAGGCAATCACAGCTGCAGGCACAGCTCGAAGTTGGTGTGAATTAAAACCAGACATGTAGTACACGATGAAAACAGGTATGAAGTGACCGAAGATCTTTACAAGGACAGAAGACGGATTGTACCCGACGCTACTCAGAGCTGCTCAGTTAGCGGACATCCATGTGAAAAACGAGGCCAAGAAGAGTGAAAGGGAGGTGAAGTTTCTTGTGAAAAATAATATTCAGTAGGACAAGAGGAAAACTTTTACCACCTCCTTCGCATTCAAGTCCAGTTAGCGAAGTCTCTCGCCCCAGAAAAAAGTTTTGAATCTGTCCTGGTTGCTCATCCAGTCAATATAATTGCAAACATATGTGTCCTTTAATAAACAGAAGTAAGGCAAGCGGTAAATTTGAAGAAAACGCTGAAATAAAACCGCACTTCCACGGTATAAACTTCGCCGCTGATCACGCAGAAATCGAAGCGAAGAGCACAAAATCTGCGTGACGTCAGGACACCACAGTTTTTCCCGCCTACTGAATGCTGATTGGTTAATTCAAATTTCACCGTATGCAAGGGGGTCGTGTAAAGACAAAAAAGGCGCGAAAAATTACGACGCCCCTGGCAGTGCGGAAAAACCGCTGATTGGCACACGAGAAACACGTGCAAATTGTAGGAAATAGTAAAATTTATTTCACGATTTTAATTTATTTTTATCACTATATTTTTGCGCTGCGATGCGTGACAACACGCGCGTGTGCCAACCAGGCCGCTTGGGACTCGCGAGTTCAAATTTGCATCGAAAACTGCATTCCTGAGATGCCTTTGAGTATGCAACTTGTGCAGATCATAAGCAGAAACAATTTTCCATAAGACTCGAAAGTTTGTGCTGGATTTTAAGGGTCAGTTCGCGGACTTGAATGAGTCAAAATCAGGCCAAATCAAACTACAAAGACTGTTCTTTCGGAAACCGGGATTCTTTTGTCAAAGGCACAAGGTTAAGTGTATTAATTTTGGCGAAATCCCAAGCCGGTGGGAAATTTGAGGTTCTTGAAGCTACATGCCTTGTGAGTATATATACATTTATAGAGTAGGTCAAACTTCATGTTTCTAAAACCGCCTCCTGGAGCTTTAAATCGACAACCAAGCCCATAGTAACAAACATTAACACAGTGTTCATGTTTCTAAGTGTTTTTATTTGACTTTGATCCTTTCAGAAACCCTTAATTATCGTATTCACAAATCCTTTGTACACAACCTAAGCGGCCATTAATATTCAGCTAGTCAGGAGCCTGGCCAGCACAGGTCCGCAACACAGACAGAGGATGATAAGCCTGTGTCTTGAACAAAAGGAATGTGGCTTCTGGGAAGGAGATTGGATTCAGCGGTCAAACGCAGGACACTTGCGCAGGTCCACGTTTCCAAAGAAATGAAGTGTCGTCCGACCCACGTCGACGTCGTCCCTGGGTACACCGAGAAGAAGCCCAAACTTGGTGCTTTTCTGAGAAACTCAGCTTTTTATGTTTAGTGTGTGTTGAAAATTAAGTAACTGTCATCCACCAGTTTTATCGGCCTGAAATTCGGATTACCGGGGCATTTTTTTTTTTTTTGCATGGTTTTCATCATTTTTGTCCCCAGAGCTCCACGTTTTTGTTTTAAATAATAGGGAGCTTAGGGAGCGTTCATTATTTATCGGAGAAGGTGGGGGGGGGGGGGGGAGAAAAATTAGCAAACTTTCCCTTTTTTGTCATGTACCCCTCTTAGTAAAACTGGATTTTTTCATGTCCCCCGATCGTATTAGGGAAGCATTTCAATGCCCCCCTCCCCCCTACTATTAATATTTCTATAAATTAACAGTTGTATAGTGTGTATGCACACCGTTTTGACCTATGTTGAAAACATAGGTCTTTATAGTCGGACTCTAGGTTGCCGCTTTTTATGTTTGTATGTTTGTATGCTTGTAGGTATGTATTTTTGACGGGGGGGAGTGCCCTGTGAGAGGGGTGATGGCGTGATTTGGTGGGCGTGCGTCCCCGTTTAGGGCTTTTAACAGAGTGCACGGGTATTTTTACGGCATTTTCGCCATCTTGCTATGCCGTACTGATGAGCTCTAAGAAGAGCGAAACAGCTGTCTACGGCTGCAACATTGCTCTGTTGAAGTTCTATTAGTGTCGTGTTGATGTCTTGCAGAGTCAAATCTTTCTACGTAGTCAGATCAGCCTTGCTGCTATGTTTGTCATTATTGGAAATCAGACGGGCAAAGCGAGACGACGGGCATCCGTGCACTTTTCACTTGAGAGTGCGCCCCCCGGTATTTATGTGTCCTCTACCTGGCACCAATCCGATGGAGGCTACTGTGTTAAGAGTGCGATTGTCCAATGAAAAAGATGGTTACAATCCCCTTTATCCTGAAGCTGAAGGTCAGACAAGGTTAAGCTAATCGGCCATGTTGATACCTGGAGATGGATAAAATCAGCGCAAATTTGCTTTTATACTTTTTCCTCTGGAATGTTACCGGGATATTTTGAGTAAAGGTTTGGTGTGGTGGAATTGATGGTAATTTCCAAAAACTATTGTGATAAAAGGCAGGTAATGTTGAACTTTGTCGGAGCCAACGGTGGGAAGTGATTTAAAAAAAAACTTGTTTACGACAAACTATAATTGAATTTGTTCTTTCAAGATAGGTTTAATATGATTAGTGGTCAGTGTTTGAGTTATGCAACAGCTACCCTGCCCCCAGAGGTTTTTCTTAATTTTTCTCCACAAAAAAAAACAATTACATTCTTGTTGTTATTAATAGCTTGTTAATTTTCGTTCACACCTTCCTTGCTAGCTGTCTTTATAAGTTCAACGCGTTGCTATCTTGGTCCGTTTGTTGTTTAATTCGTTTGCTTATACTTATCTTTTAAGTTAGCAAGATGTTTTTAGGAGTTGCTATCTTATTGTATTTTGTCCATTATAACATTCATATCCCCAGATTTTCCAGCCGACATAAAAATGATTTCTCTCTTGGTTCATCATATCCAGGAACATATGGCACGAAAATTTGTTAAAAAAGAAACAATGACCTTTGCTATATTTGGGTTTGCAATTTGCATAAACTAGTTTGTGCAACTAGGAGTGCCCTGGCTGTCCTGTCCTCAAGCTTTTATCTAATACAATTGTTTCTTTCACCTTTTGTTGTGACCTCTAATTATATCATTCAGTATTATGTAGACAATTATCAGTTGGCCTTAACTGAGGTTTTTTAGTTTAAGTTTTAATTTGAAATTTTAATGCAGTTGTTTTATTCGAGTGTCAGTTTGACTTTTCACCCTGTGGACTACTAACCCAATGATTGCTCTATTTTCCGATTTTCGTCCGACTGGGTTATTAGCAGGATTTTGTTTTGCATTCCACGGATACTGCTCAGTAAAAGACAAAGCTGTTTTCAAAACAGTTACTTTCTATCAGCGCTGTCATGACCAGCAAGTGAGTTGAGGTGAGCGTAATGCAACAATTGCAACAGTGTACTATAGTGGTGGGAGGAAATATTTACGTGAATGATCGCGCTTGTTGTTTTGTCCTCAGAGCACAAAAATCGCAAATAAGCTACAATGAGACTCACGGTCATTTCAACATAGTCAAGCACGCAGTGCGACCGATCCAGACCCTTGTCCGCAGTGCCTGCCTATGTTTTGTGGGGTGGTTAGCATATTGGATTTTGGAGGCCTGGTCCCTGTCATCGTGTTTAATATTGCCTTTAAGAAAAGAAACTTTACTCCAGACTGTTTTTCTACACCCAGGTGTGTAAATGATTGGTGGCGATATACCGCCAGAGGTGACCCTGTAAATGACTAGCATCCCATCCAGGGGCCGAGCAGCAATACTCTCAGTTGCTTCATGCTACTGGGAAAGCAGGTTAAGCTCCGTCCGTGTGGGCTTCCTGTGGCTTGTGTGTACTCTACCACACAATTTAGTACACAAAGGCATTTTTCCAAGAGCCTGCCACTCTGCCACTGCGTATAGTGGTCGTAAACAGTAGCTTATCACTAGATGTGTCATTTGCGCTGCCAAAATTCTCTCCAACTTCATCCCCTGAGTCATTGCTTGAAATAACAGTATTTGTTTCCTCATCTGATGAAAATATAATCCCTGGTTGCTGTGCAGCAACCAAGGATTGTACTCTCTGCCGGTCCAGTGTTTGACCCATAAACATGACAACCAATACGCTTGATTTTGCCTACTTTTCCCCATATTTTGGCAGGTTATGGTGGCTAAGATATTTCTCCAATTCACTTGTAACAGCCATTTTACCTCCGTTTACTGTTAGTTCCTCCCAATTTTTATTGTCAAAGCTTTTTTTTTCATTTCTTTCTTGTTGATTCATAACACAGAAATTACTCCAGGATCCCTCTTAAAAGAACCTTAAAACGACCCACTCGTTTTATCGTTATAACAAGCCGAACTATCCAGGAGCTCAATTTGTAAGGAAGGCATTACACTTCAGGGAGAAAAACAAAAATTCAACGTCATGTGTTCACGTTCTACATAAAACTTTCAATCTCTCATTTGGTCCTTTCACGTTGTAGTTGTGCACAGAACGGCAAAGAAAGGTACCAAAAAGTATAACGCACGTGCAGAGTCATTGTTTTGCTAATCAGAGCTTTTGTTTTGTGACGTTCTCGTTAGCCGTCGCGGTCGCCCCATCGCTGACCAAACAGATCGTAGGCTCTGGGAACGAGAATGCGTTTTCATCGTTTTCATCCGTTTTCATACGAACTTCACGCTCGTAAACGTTTGACCTATTCCCGCCCTACGTTTGACGAATTTCGAGGCTCTCAAAATTCAAATTTCAAGATTCAACTATTTCGAGGTTCTCAAAAACCGGTAGTGACGTTCATCGGACGTCGCGTCTCCCGTTTTAGTCTCGGGTCCTCGCTGTAACGTCTCTCGTCGCGTCGACTTATTGATCAGCGGTATTTATACAAAGAATGCCGTCGCATATACTTTATGTAACACACCTTTTCGATTTCCTTCCTATCCAATATGGCGTTAAATTGTGTAAGCCACCTTCCAATTTTAGGCTTTGCCATGACAGTCATGCGGAATATTCCAAAGCAACTTGTCTACAGAAAATTTTCCCGAGGAGTGAAAGGGAGAGGACAGAAAGCCGTCCAGGACAGGGTTGACATCGAAGAAATTTTAAGAACTTCTGGTGTAACTACTGTAGCTCCTGTAACTTCAACTAGCAAATCTGTTGAAACCAAGGGAACTAACAGTTGTCCTAAAGATGACGCTTTTAAAAAGTGGCAAGCATCAGAAGAAAGAACCAACTTACTTAAGCAAGGCGAACGAAGGTTGGTACTTGATTTTAATAACAGGGACGTTGACTTTATATTTAACGTGCCAAGAGACCCTTCCACCGTTTTCTTCAACTTTTAACAAGGACCAGTTAGCGAAAATTTATCGACACTACTAGAAATAGCGCCTTAAAGTTAGGAAACTTGCCGAGTTTGAGAGTGATATGTCGGAAACAAGTGAAGATCTCACTCTGTAAAGTTGCAAAATTTTACAGACATTTGTGTGGCGGTGGCCGGTGGCCTAGCAAGTTTGGACCCCCCCAGATTTGAACTGCCTGGTCCAAATCCGCTGGCGAATGTGGACCCCAGGGGACCCAATCCGTGGGCGGATTAGGACCCTCTTAACCCGCGCTGTTATTCACATATAAAGTACCGAAATAGTTTCACTTTTCAATCTTGGCGAAGATACGTTTCATTTGGCTTTCAAACCTATTCATAAATAGAGGCAGAGTCAGACTTAAGATCAAGTAAAGTGACTGTTTGTGTAAGGCACACAGCCAGACCTCTAAAAGTTGCAGTACATGCTGTGGCATTTCATAAAGAGTTAGTGTAATAATCATTCTGTTGAGACCTGTTTAACTGAGATGGCTGAGACCCAATTACAAACCAAGGTTTTTATTATCTCCGAGATAATCAGTATCCTGAGGGCTG
Organism: Siderastrea radians; assembly: GCA_964017195.1. Taxonomy (NCBI): domain Eukaryota; kingdom Metazoa; phylum Cnidaria; class Anthozoa; order Scleractinia; family Rhizangiidae; genus Siderastrea; species Siderastrea radians. The sequence continues at coordinate 26,186,312 of OZ024900.1, read as the reverse complement.
TTCAAAAGACCAAAAACAAAACCTGCCAAAAAAAGGCACAAAAACTTCTCTTGGACAACGGTGTGCTGTTCTTCGTCGCAAATGAGAATAGTCGACCAAAGAAATATTGTAAGTTATTGTCAAGAAAGTTTAGTTTTAAAAATTAATTGATACAAAGTTGCATTGTAGGTTCTCTTTTACCCTAAGTATTTAAGATTATTTGAAGAGAAGAAAACTGCCTCAATATTTATATTTTCCTCTTTAACAGCTCCAAAAACAATTTGCCAAGGAATTTTATTTCGTTACTCAATAGAACACTTGTTTTCAGGGGGTCCAAATCCACGAGGGGTGCTTATCCACTAGCCGGGGGGTCCAAATCTGCTGTGACACCGGGCACACACATGTCCTCCACCATTGTTATGTTTTATCCTATCACTCTCAAACTTTTTTTTTTTCCCTCAAACGTGGCATTTTTACTGATTTTAAGATGCTCTTTCCAGCGGTGTCGATGGATTTCTGCTAACTGGTCCATCTAAAAAGTTGAAAAATCCGTGGAAGGGTCTATTACAAGAGGATGGGACCCTCTAGTGTTAACTGGGGCTAGATTTCAGAATGCCCATCGGCTTCATTAATATTCAACTTCAGAACTGCTCCCACAGTCATCATAATTTACATAAAAACAACTTACGTTCAGCAAATCCTAGCCTCGAAAACATGTATACCTGAAGGGCTCTATGCAAGAACATCCTAAGTGACGTTTTGGGTCATTTTTTTTCTTTTTACTCGAAAGTGCCGGAATTTCCTCCATGTGGACACATATGTAGTCAAACAACATCGCTCTGGGTTTGTTTTAGATTATTCTGCCTTCCAAATACTGTAGGCGCTTTTTTTCGCGGGAACTGCAGCGCTGCAAAATTATTGAGACACTTCAGCGTACAACCCACTTCTAAAACTCAATACCACTCAGATCCACAATGCATACATCTATTCTTGTGAGCCCCCACCTTTGAATGTTGCTTCTTGTTAGTTTCAATGACATGGAAATCCATACAATATTGATGAGGGAGGACGGGGGGGGGGGGGTGGGGGGAGGGGGCAAAGGTATCCTATTTCGAAATGTCAAAGATTAGCAAAAATATACAGTATCTCAAGGTTTTTGCAACTGCTTGTCAGCATAGTGTATCACTATGATTACAAAGTGTGGAAATAACTAATATGAAATAATATGAAGGGCTCAGAGCATAACCATCTTAATTATGTTAGATTTTAGCCGGTTTTAATTTTGTGCTTCAAAACTGCTTCAGTTTGTGAATGGGACCTTCAAAAAACTTTATAGGCACTGTTCTTGGAATGAACTGGAGGCCCCATGCAAAAATTGACGATGTTTAGAGGAAAAACAATAATTCTGCCTAAAGTTCGACATAACACGATTATGCTCTCAGCCCTTCAATTGGAATCCAAAGATACTGTACACACAGGACTACAGACTTTAGAAGAGCTTGTACCAGCCAGTTGTCCTTTTTTGCAAACATGATCATATTTCTTAGTTTAATTGTACAATGTACAGTCTGTTAACAAACTGGAAAAAAAGGGAAAATAGATATTTAACGTCCTAAACAAAAATGTATTGGCTTCCTCAACATGGGGTTGATGAATTTCAGACAAAATATGTCTATTTTATCAACATTTGTTTTCTTAATGGTACTCTTATTAATTTCCCTTATATTTTTAAAGTTTAATGCTCTCCTTTTCAGTGAATTTTATAATGCCTTTCTGAGCTAGGGCAGTTTTTCCTTTACTTTTCATTAAGTTTGGATGTCTTTAGACGGTGTCTCCTAATACAGATGTATTTTTTCAAAGCTTACATGTATGAATATGGGGGAAACGTAGATCTTAGCAAGGGTAATTGGAATCCAAAAAGAAAAATGTGGGTAACCATGCCTTTTTCAGAGATAATTAAGCAACCATGATTCTGAAAAAGCGTTAAAATACAAAGAATGTATGACAATTTCTTTCCAAATTTAAGCTCAATTATCTCTGAAAAATGCCTGGTTACCCCCAATTTTCTTTTTGGATTCTGATACCCCTTACTAAGATCTGCGTTTTCCACATGGTCATAGCTACGGAAAAAAATTGTTGTATTTGAGGGCAAATTCCTTAAGAAACAGTCCACTGGAGGAGACTGGAATTCCAGCTAAGTTGCTTAAAGAGACTGCCTCAGTAATCACTCCATCCCTCTGTAAGATCTTCAACAAACACTCCAACTAGGGTCTCTTCCGAGCAATTGGAAACTGGCCAATGTCGTACCTGTTCACAAAAAGGGTACAAAAGAATATGTGGAAAATTACTGTCCCATCTCTTTATTGCCAATAGTGTCCAAGGTCTTGGAGTGCTGTGTGTTGAATGGCATCAAGGCCCATCTGTATCAAGTAATTTCACCTCTCCAGCATGGTTTTTGCACTGGAAGATCGTGCGTCACCAACCTCCTTAAGGCTTTTGACTACATTGGCTCACTTTTAGACAGCAGCAGTCAGGTTGATACCATCTACCTCGATATGTCGAAGGCCTCCGACAAAGTCAGCCACAGACGCCTCATCCATAAGCTAAGCCTAGACGGCTTCGGTGGCAAGCTGCTCAACTGGTTCCAGTCTTAGAAAAAGACTGGGTGTATGGATAACTAATGACCTGACATGGAACAAGCAAGTAAACGAACAATCTGTGCGTGCCAACAAACTGCTTGGGTACATCAAGAGAAGCGCAAGGTTCATCCTTGGAACCGCAGTAAGACAAACGCTGTTCTTAGGCTAAGTACGACCTCATTTGGGATACGCCAGTCAAATCTGGGCACCACAGTCCATCGAACTCACTGCTAAACTTGAATGCATTCAAAGACGCGCCACTAGGTTTATTTTAAATCTGCCTTATTCTTCAACTATAAGCTACAGTTCTTGTCTACAAACTTTAAATCTTTTACCTATTTGCTACTGGCACGAACTATTAGACCTTGTCTTCTTTTTCAAAATAACACATGGCTTGGTCAACGTGGACCCCTCTGTCCTACCTGATGTTCGCAAGTACAGACGGACTAGATCCACTACTACCAATATTAAAAAATACATACCTAAGAAATGCAAGAGCACTACTTACGAGAAATCTTTTCTCGATAGAGCATGTAGAATTTGGAACTGTCTAGTTGACGAACTTGATTTTAGTTTAGTGACCTTAACTTCATTTAAATCGGTTTTGTTTAATTGTTATAAGACCTCGTTGGTCACTTCTTTTGACTGCGAAGACCCGCGTACGTTTAAGACTGTTTGTTTAAAATGTAATAGTGTCCGTCCGCTGTCTTGACCGATCTTTTGTTGTATGTAGTTAGTCTCTTTTTTTGTATTATTGTCATTCTGAACTTTTCATACTCTTTTCACTTTACCCGGGCCCGCTGTAACTGGCCTCAGCTGTTGTGGTGTCCCTGCCTACCCCCTTCTTTAGTTTAGTTACGTTGAATGGTTTGGTTTCTTTGGCAAAGCTAATAAAATAAAATAAAATAAAATGAATATCCCAAGATGCGCAGAACGTATGCGCAGTAACAACAGGAGGCACCGTCCTTAATAAACACAAGACTTCATTCCATATAACAAGGTACATGCACACATTTTCTCCAGAAGTTAACTAACCATAAGCCAATATTTTGCAATGACCACAGAATGGAGCCTGATGTTGAATGTTCAATTATGTTTGCATGATTGCTGGAAATTTTTGGTTTTTAATCACTAAACCCAATCAAACCCAGTCACACAACTGGGTTTGAGTGAAGTTGCTTGATTAAATGTTCACTAAGAATGGGAATAATGTTACAAAATCTAATGCATAAGACAGCGACAGGTATTTTATTTAACAGGATGTTTCATTAATTGTTTGCAGGGTGGCAATAATTGCAGTAGTAACAATGCTGATTGGATTTGTTGCAGTTAAACTGATGGTGTATGGTAAGAACCTATGTTTTTTTTCAATCCATTAATGTGAGTCAGTGTATTTTGTGTCTATAGCCATAGATGATTTGTGACAGTGGGGCTGCTATTTTTAACTGGGCTGGTTGGGGCGAGCTCAGTTCTTGTAATACTATCATTCTGTTTCTCTGGTAAGCAACTCACCCTAGTTTGTCATCCAGCTTTCGCTTGGTCAACACAGCACTTATTGCAGTACCAGTTTTTGACCCACATATGGTTTTAGCATTCGCCCTAAACTTCCAGTTTTCAATATGTACTCATACCTCATGATTCTCCTGTTTTTCCTGATTCTTTTTTTGAGCTATTTTGTCTACAAAATAGCCTCATAGTCGGCGTGCAGCCTCAAGTTTCTGGGAAGGTTGGTTCTTTGGTTGGTTTTTGGGTGGCCAATGTTCGGCATTCCTGACGACTGTCGAATTTTACCGAAAGGCTAGTTGTCGGGGCCGGAACAAAAATGCAGATGAGAACGCATGGAAAATTCTGCTACTAAAGCGACACTACGAAAGTGTCCTGATTTCATTCGCTTGATGTTGGATATTTATATATCAAATAGAAATGGCTGGCTTCCTTGTGGTAGACTTCCTTAGAAAGCGAATCGTCAGCACAAACCCGGTTTACACGTGAGCGGAAGCGAGTTCTAGTAAATAATCCTCTGTACGCATGCGCACAACTTACGTTTTGAGTTATATGGTTCAACTTTAGAGTGTGAGAAATAACATGACTTCTCTGCAGGGATGTCCCATAGTAAATAATGGTAAATAGATGGCAAATAGTTTGAAGGTATAAAATGGGCAGAATCGTGAATTTCGAACTAAAACGAATTATTGTTCGCACCTTTTGGTAGGTTTTAAAATTAATGCCCATGCCACTCGATCACTAGGTCCGTCAAAGGCACAAGGTCGACAAGGAAAAACATTGTATGGGTGGCATAAACGTTGCTCGTACGTGCAACTTGCTAAGCGCAAAGTTAGAGGTGACTTATCAGAGAAATGGGTTTCTGGTTAGGCTGCGTGGCGGTAGCGGGATTGTTTGTACAAAGTTTGAGCGGAAAGATCAGCAGACAATCACATCAAATCAAATCAAAACAATTATCACCTCCAATACGAAGACAAAAACGCAACAGCTCTACGCAAGATTCGTTTCACAGTCTTATAGACACAAACATCGGTTATCATTTTTCAGATTACGAAAAACGCACAAATTTACTCATTCCCCGCTTCCTTTTAAGTTTCTCCCTTTTGTTACTCAACTCTAGCTGCCACGAAAGCCAATAAAAAGCGCCGAAAACGAACTTATGACAGTCTCATGAAAGTCTCGTGACTCGCCATTGAACTTTGTCTCATCACATGTTTGTACGTGACAAAACACCACTTGTTTACACAAAACAGTAATCTGATCTCACGCTCAATCAACATAACACGTTCTTTACACGTGAAACGACCCACACTAAACATTATCACATGACTGCCTGGCCCTACGATAAAATCGCCCCCCCCCCCGGACCTATTAAAGCACAATTTGGCCTTGAGTTGATCACGTGTACTCCACCTGATAAAATTCACGTTGTTTACCACACAGGCCAACCACTCCATTATTCTCGAATTCGCTCATTTAAAATTCCAACGATTCCTTTGCCCATTACCACCTCTCTACAGAACAAAACATCCCTTAATATTATTTTCACCCAATTTTGTATCTTACTTTCACATCAAAACGCTCATCAAAACAAAATTTATTCGCTAAACACAACCACTGATTTTTGTGTAGCTTCAGCGAAGCTGAGACCACTACCGTGTGGCACCAATATTTTTGCGGGAGTTTAATTTTGTGAATGGTGATTTTTTTTTGTGTGTTTTGCAGGACTAATCTTTGCGATTGGGGAAACTGTTTATTCTTCTTGGAATTAATTTTTGCGATTTTCCGGAAGCCGCCTTCTATTTGGAATTATAACATTCTCGTTTTTTGAGTATAAACAATCGAATGCAGGTGAACAACATGCAGATGTATAACACGTTAAATCAGTTAATCAATGGAGTACCTTCAGACGATCCTTTTCTTTAAAGCTTTTAACAGCTTATTACTTGTAATGTACCGACAGCAATTTCATCGTTTTATTTCTGAATGGTTTGCTTCTAATTTCGTTTTATTTTTGAACGAAAGAGACGGTTAAAGTAAATGGGCACCAACATAATATTACATGACATATAAAAGGCGATGTTTGTATATAAATTTCGACAATGGAGTAAATTTTTGCAGAAATTATTTTTTTCAGCGGGAACTTTTTTTTGCGGATCGTGAAAAAACCGCGAAAATCATAAAAATTTGAATCCCGAAAAAATTAGTGCCACAGTCAACCACACGGTATGTCAGCACGTGCGACTGTTTCTGGCTTTTTTGTCAGTTTGCTACGTGACTAGTCACGCAAGACTTGCACAAGACACACAATGGCATGATCTTTTCTAACAAGGCACGCTTATTACTCGATTTTAGCCGTGTGTTCCAAAATGTAAGTCCGTGTGAAATAATGTGGAAAATAAAACAGAGCTTATCTATATATTTGTCTGGATACGGGAGTTGCCACGTTCGTCAAGCATGATGTCACGCAAGAAGAAGACGTACGTGACTCTCAAGATCGGCTATTCTCTTCTGGTTCAAACATTACAGAATTAATTTTTGTGACAAGTTACGCTTCCTACTAGATCCAAAATATTTGTCCATGGAAAAATATTCTTTCCATTAGAAAGCCACAAAATTAAATTTCAATCCATTGAGCTGCCGAGAAACATCTGAGAATGAGCTTCAGCAAGGGCTGTTTTGTATTATTTTGTTTGTCCCATATTCACACTGTTGTCAGATATTTTACAGATTTTATCTCACTTTCTTCTTGTTTTGTCGTCATTTGAAGCCACACTTGTACGCATTAGCGTATCTCTATTGATCAACGACGCATACGAATTCGAAACCACTAATATAAACTCAAACATTGATCTTTGATCACCCTCAAATCTGTAAGAAGCCCTGGGAATGAGGTTGCACAATATCGGACACAGCTCCACTTAAAAACTCTGTCTAAAAACCAATACTTTTCGAATGCTCAACGCTACTCAAATAACCAACATCACAGTAGTGTACCTTGGTACGCGTACGTTCATTCAATAACCATTTCCGTACCTCTCATTGACAGCTACAAAATAGCTCACGCACGCTTTGCGTGCCTATGTTTTTTCTATGCTTCTGAAATGCAAATTTATCTTTAGTGGATGCGATCATACACCAGTTGGTTAATCAATACACCATTGGTTAATCGCAAATCCTATGCCACCCCACCCTATGCTCTTACCCCGAATGCGTTGCAAATAAACAGGCTGTTAAATTCTCCACCTTATTGCATTTTAATTATCGCAAGTTTGGGGATGACGCAAATACGTTTTCTGGTTAATGAGAAGTACCCCAGTGTCACTTGCACTATTTGCCCAGAGGAAAATGGAAAAAGGTAGATAATCATATTCACTCATCTTATCATCTCATCTTCCTCTCTGCTTGCGCTTGCCATATTCTAAAAGCTACTTCCACCACTACTTTCATAATTTAAACTAGTTTTCTTGTTCCACAGCATTTAAAGCCAAGCTAACCACCTAACAAAAAATTTTCTGACCCTTTCCTTACTTAATGCCGTGATGTTGAACATTTTAATCGGACTGAAAGCGATGGACGTCTGGCATGGGTAGTTTTTCTTGGGGTTTTTTGGACATCTCTATTTGCAGCAAGGTACGCGCTGAAAATGCAACATGTATATGCGAACTGCGAATAAAATTTAAAAAATGGTGACGACCATCACAAGGAAGATTTTTTAACTTAAGCTTTTGAATAAGAAGAACCTGAAAAATTTCAGGCTTGAACGGGATTTCCAACCCATGACCCTGCGACACCGGTCTAGCGCTCTAAACAACTGAGCTAACAAGCCAACTGGGAGCTGAGTGTCAACCTCTGTGGCCTTTAATTAGTTCTGGAAATAGAACAGATACAAAATACTGTGAGTGCTATTTTAAACAAGAAAGCCCATTGGGCATTTTAACCGGCCATTCTGACCCTCCCCACCCCTAGGTTTCACAAATGTTAGCTCGATCCTCTTTTTTTACGAACCGGCGTGACGAAAAGTGTGATTGTGTGACACAATATTTTGACTATAGCGGTACTGGATGACGTAATGTTTAAACTCTGATGACTCAGCTTATCTTTCTTATCGCTTTATTTGTGCTGAAAAACGCAAAATCACTCAAACGTTGAATGTCGATATGAATTCGTCCACAACTGAGAATGCTCACACAGGGACGACGAAGTATTTACTGTTGTGCCTAGACCTTAAATACAAACAGTGAACATAGCAGTAGAATCAAAATATAACGCTTGATAAACACGAGCTCGAGCAGATCGTCAGAGTATGGGGCACGTCAAGATATCTCATGACGTGATGTTTAAATCCAGTTTGCTAACCCGGTAAACAAGCGAGCGGGGACGAAAGTCGCCCACGTCTTTGAAAGCTAACGCGCCTGTCGAGCCGCAATCGATTTCGCGCTCACTCGCCTGTTTTTCTTTTCCTTTACTATCTATCTCTGAACGGAAAGTGAGACTGCTCGTAGCCTTTAGCGAACACCACACGCAAACCACACAAATCCGTCGATAACATTCAGATATTTTCGTTCTTTCAATGCAAAAAGACTCGTAACATCTGCCTTATTAATTAATCTCCTTATTAATGACGATTCCTTCGTATCAACTTCTCGCCTCAAATAAACACTCATTTCTCTCCGTTCACAAGAACTATCATGTACTGATGAGCAATCAACTAATATTGCATCATCATACTAGTACCAATTCCTTCTCTTCCTAGCCCACGCCGGCAAAACGCAACTGTCCTTTTTGTCCACTGCGAAATACAAGTTAGCCAATCAGAAACCTTACAATCCACTTCGCAAACCACCCCCCCCCACCCCATAAAACGCCAAGGGAAACTGCCTCTCACGCAAAACGCAACTTTCAAAGCAAATCACATTCACAGAAGCGTGATATGCTCCTGACATTCACAAATCCTTCTGACTCCCACATTTTTACTCCCCTCAAAATGTCAATCCCAATAAAAAAAACTCCTGCGCTAAAAAAATTTTCACCATAACCACTAAGTAGATCAGACAACACAGTCAATTTCGCATTCAATCCTATTTTCGCATTCAATCCTATCAAAAATAATGCACGCGCAAGAAGTGGCGTAAGAAGTTCTTGAGCCGCAAGAACACGCAAGCCCGCGCAAGAAGTGAAAGTGCTAGGTTTTTGCAGTTTACCTGCAAGAACATTCGAAACGCAAGAAGTTGAAAATCTAGCCGCAAGAGGTTACTAATGTTACCGCAAGCCGCAAGAAGGCGCAAGAAGTACTGAGGGTCCAGCCGAAGAAACTTGTAGTGCTCGTGTTAGTGTGAGGTATTGCAAAAGTAATGAGAGCGAATCTCGCGCTCTATTCTCTTTGAAATATCACCGAGCTTTCGAGCGATTTTTTGCCGTGTTGGCGTGACAATTCGCCAAGTCAAGCGAAAGTTCACAAGGCTAATCAAAAAATCAAGGAAGCAAATGTTCGAACAACCGAAGAAAGTTCACATCACGAAATTGAATATCCGCCAGCTTTCCGACTGGAAGATAAACACCCGGTAAACATGATCTCCGGCGTGTCTCAGATACGGTGACACGGGTACAACTCAGAACTGACTCAATTCAGTTTTTTATTCCATCCAAGAAATAGAAACAAAAAGGTCCAAAAGCTATAATTGTGGCAAACTGCGCGAACTCTTCTTTGACAGGCAAGACTAGACAAGACTTACACATGCAGGAGGTCATGCCATCGCGTGGGTGAAGTCATCAAGAATCCCTGCATCTTTACCAGTTTAATTTCCCAGCAAAAAAGGGATACTCGAAGAAATAGCATAGACATATGATTTCAACTACACATTCGCCTTTCGACACAGCTTGCTGCCCGGGGCTTGCTGTCTTGACGGCTTAGAGAACTGCTCATGCATTGCGTTACAAAATGTCATTCAAGCAAATCATACCAAATTTGCATACGGCAGATTTGTGTTTACTCAGGTTAGAATTGACGTGCCGAATTTCTTTCAGATCGCGGAGTTTTAGTTTCCTTCAGACTTTTTTGGTTTACTTCGAAGATTTAAAATGTGATATCGACTTCAGCGTAATGAGTGGAACTATTTTTACAAACATAATGTGTTTTTCCAATTAAGACTTCGGGTATTATTTCTTCTCATCTGAGTGACCATGTTCATTTCTCACACGTGTGAGCGCAACTAATTAAAAGTATTTGTCCGAGTTTAATATGTTGGTGGAAGTACAGCAACACCGAACAGGTGAATGTCGGTTCTTTAATAATGTGACTGATGGACTGTGCTTTGCCATTGTTCCTCATTTAAGTGAAATAAATCGAGCGAAATCTTTCGCGCCGCTAAGCGTACCGCATGTCTGGGACTCCGGGACACATAAACAATAACATACGCGTGCTTCGTTTGAGTCTCGTTTCTCCCTAGCCGTTAAAAAATAACATAGAAGGCGACCAGTGTCAAATTCAGAACCTAGTGAACTCTTTATCGGATAAAAAATTCAAAACCAAAGAAAAAAACTTACAAGGGACCAAATAAACAACTGATTGCAAGTTACAAAGGCAGCCAATTTCGAACGTGCCTTGCGCTACAAAGTGGTCTCTTTTTTACCTTCTCCGGGTTCCGGGTTTTTAAGATGTTAGCGCAAAGACGTTCTTGCGCTTACTTGCGGTCCAGATATCTTACCACAAAGAAGTTCTTGCGGTTTTAACTTCTAAACGCAAAGACGTTCTTGCGGCTTGCAGTATTCAAGTGCAGGCATCCTGCAAGTAGCCGCAAGAAGTTCTCGGCTTGCGGACGCAAAAAGTTCTTGCGCGTGCATTATTTTTGGGCTGTACTGTACAAAAAACCCCAAACTTAAACAACCCTTCTCCGTTCATATCTTAAATACTGTAAATTAAAAGACAAAAACATAGGAAGGTAACATTCAGAAGACTAACATGCGCATGCGTCTTATATAAGACAGTACCGCTCTTGAGTACCCGTACCACAAGCTTTACAGCACTTTCTTCGTATGTTAAACCAACTTGCTTTCACCAAAAACCGTGTCCATTTTATAAACCGGCGGTCGCCATGGCGACGGCCGGTTAAAAATATCAGAAAGTACAGGTTTTCACAGTTGATGAAGGCCCAAACATTACGAAAAATTGTTGAGTGTTGACTGCACGTGTTGGTTGACATGTGGTCGTGCTAATTCAAACGTAATAAAGCGAAATCTCGACAACTCGAACCCTGGCAACTCGAAGCTCTCGCTAAATGAAATCAAAAACATTTTACCTTATTTTTACCTTCATATCCTCTTCCGATAACTCGATATCTCTAAACGTCTTACTCGTGTTTTACCTAACGGTTCGAGTTTCAGGATTATACTGTAATACATCAAAAAAGCTTGAATGGCCAATCTTGACAAGTCCCGTTTTCTCTTGCGTTTCTTGTGCATTTCAAATGTGCATTTAAGCACGTTTTTCCAGGAAACGTCGGGTGCTTTCCGGTATGCCAAAATTTCCGGAAATTTCGGTGGAACTGACAAATGGAACGCTTCGGTCCAGGTGAAAATTTTCCGCAAAAAGTGGTCCACCTCCAGAGGTGGTCCTATTTGACCGGTCGGTCCTGTCTGACCGAAACTTGCCGTTCCATTTTCAAAAATTCTCGTTTCCAGTCCCACCTCACTAAGAAGTAATCGAGATTTCGGTTGAAACGTAAATGGAACGCTTCGGTCCGGTTGGAAATTTTGTATCTAGCGAACAATGTCGTTTCATTTTCCCTTGGTTAGTGGTTAGTTCCACTGGTCTCTGACCGGTCTGTCTGGCGTAATGGAAAGCACCCGTCATTGCTTCTGCATTACGTCCTGGAGCAAAGTTTCAATTGATAATAAATAATCAAATAAATAAATTAATAAATTAATGCAGCCAGAGACACCGCGCGTGATTACATAGGGTGAGTCGTGCTACGCACGCTCATCCAAAAGTGTGAAGAGCTCATTTACAAAGATACAGTGTGAATTATCGTGCCCGAAATCGGCCCCAAAAATTTCGGGGCTTTCGAAAAAACGCACGCCAGAGGTTTGTACGTATGCTCGATTGTGTCATACTTTGAAATAAGAGAATACGAATCGGTAGGTTTTATTAAGTTTTTCATTGACCTTAATTAGAAAAAAATTTGTTAGAAAAACTTTGAAATGTTTATACTCACAATGCCATTAGTGAAAACTTGAAAGCGCGAAATGGGCCTGAAAGTTCCGGGGCCTTCGAGAAACGCACGCCTGGTCACTGGCTAGCAGGTTGGGAATAGGTTGGCGAACCTATTCCCGCCCTGCTGGCTAGTGACCAGCTCGCACCGTTAAATCTCTGTAAATTATTAAATCGTTTGTAAATCTTTGGATTCTTCGAGCCTTCTGACACTTTACGAATACGTGACAAAATAGCAGTCGCAGATTTCAGATTTTTCAAGCCTTGATTTGACACCTTCCTGCTCTGTGATAAGACTCTTTTGTTTAGTTATATTTTTAAGGGGAAGTAGAAGGATGACATTTTTTGAGCTTCAAAGTCGGCTTTTTTGAGACAGCCTGACATTGGTAGCATTATGTATTATTGTTTTCGTACTGTGTTATTATCAACAGTTCATTTCTTCCAGCGTACATAAACACGCCTGCCAGTATCCTGTGCGTACCATTTTTTGATTGTTGGAAAAATGGCCACCGAAGAATTCTCGCAAAGTGAAGTGAAATGTGGGTGTCTTCCCTGACCCTCACGACACCTGTAATTAGAATTGAAAACCTAAATAATAACTTGTTCAGTAGTTGAGTCTTCTTCCTCAAGCATCATCATCATCATCATCATCATCATCATCATCATCAAAGTAATTAACTTTTTCTTCTTTGAACGAGACCTCAAGTAAGTCGCCATTTTCAATTTTTGAACTAGTTTCCAAGCCATCGTCTGGCGAATATCAGCTATCCCAAAGCAAGTTTCTTTCGTTTGCTCCCTCGTGTGTACTATAATATGGAGCAGGTTCCCGCAGTATGCGCCCTCGTGTGTACTGGTCGTGCAAATTTACCCCGGAACATGCTCCGGGAGCAAAACCCTTCGTGTGTATTAGCAGTCCGTCTCGTCTTCACTTCAAAATCCTGGTCACCAGGACTGCTTCTCAATCAGGGGAAAACATTTGCTCTTTGGTTTGAGGAAGAATAACCTGCATCAGCTCATTCACGAAAAGAAAGAAAAATTCTTACCTCATCCCATGGCGATTTGTGTGCGCTGCAAACTCCAGTTGAATTTCGACTTTCTGCAAATGAACTACTGATGATCTAAAAAGTAAACAAGTACGATAAATGCTTTTACCCGCTTGCTCTAATTTAAAATTTGTCCTAGGGTCCTAAAATTTAGAATTTATCGGAAAGCGGTGATCGGTTTGTGATCTGCACGGATTTGTTAAGGTTCCAGGTTCCCGGAAATAGATCTGAAAGACTGGACGGAATGGACTGTACGGACTACGCTCAGAAGAGTTGTGAAGCTATTGCACGCGTAGCACTACTTTACAATGTCCGTGTTTTTGATCACCTACGACAACTACTAACAAACGTTAAGGACAAACTGAGAAACCGACAGGGAACGGTATACAATATAGAATACTGGGACAATTGTATTGGTGATACCGGCAGAAGTTTGAACATGCGACTGACTGTGCACAAGCGAACGCAGAGAAATGATGGTATCAACAATCACATTGCTAAGCACCATTTACAAACTTACCCGCATCGAACTGACTGGGACTGCGCTGAGTGTGTGAGCTATTCTACAAACGTAGGGCCTGGCTAAACTAGGATACATTGTTGCGGAAACATTGTTTTCAGATATATTTCTTTGGGTGGATAAACTGTAAAACATACGTTTCGAAAGCAAAATTTGCGTGAATGAAGTAAAAATGTTTTGACTTGATTCAGAAACATTTCCTTGCTTCCAAGACGTAAAATGTGCTTCCTCAACATACGTTTCTCGTGCGGCTAAACTGGGAAACATTTGCGCCTGCAGCAATGTTTCTGCAACAGCGTTTTCTAGTTTAGCCAGGCCTTTACGACTTACTGCAGAAAGCAGGTTTGCGCACTTCACCAAACTCCCCTGAACTAAGGCTAACAGGTACCTGCTGCTTTACTTAATATTTATTTATTCTCGCAGGCAATATTACAATTTACCTGAAAAAAAGACTTGTGGACGATTTTAACATAACAGACAAACAGTAGGACACACTGACAAATCTGGCTAACAATAGACTGACACAGTGAGTCCCACCGATGTTAGACGTATCACACCAATCAAGTTTTAGTCTTCACAGCAGATAACAACTTAAAAGAACTGACAAAGACCTATCAGGTCGGTAACCAAGTAGTTATAGAGTTGGCGGTTCGAGACCAGTTTTGAAGCAAAACTGGTCTTGAACAACGCCAACTCTATAACTACTATAATGGCTACCACAAGTTAGGATGAGTCAATCTCGTTGCTTCGTCATGAAATGATGAAGTAATGAGATAGACTCATCTATATATATGGCTTCCGTTATATCAGATCCATTTTTAGATTGCATAATGTCCGTAAGCTAAACTTTTGATTCCATTTTCTGCTATATATCTTTTATCATCAAAACAGCTGAGTGATATTTTGTTGATTTCATAACTTCCGAGTTGATGTCTTTCGCTTCTTATTGTTTTCATTCTATGTTGCATTTGCTCATTTTTGAATAATACTTTTTTATAATCTTCGTGTTTGATATTTCCTTTTATTATATTCTTTTTGATTCCTTTTGCTGTTTTTTCTACTTTATTGTCTTCTTTTATATAACTATACATTTTTGATCGTAATCCGATAAATTCTTTTATTGGCATTCCTGCTGCTTCATCTTTAAATTTTCCAATTACTTTTTTGTTTGCTTTGCTGAAATACTGGGAACTTTCTGGATAGTCACTGTTGTCAAATTTATCTTTATCATTCCAAAAGTCTTGGTAAATATCTTCAGTCTGAATTTCATAAGTTAATGAGTCTGTATCAGTGAATAGCAGCTTGGCTTTGTCTCCATACTTCTGTTTTATGTAATTATAATGAAAATCATACATCAATGTTTTGCTTAGATCAAGAATACACATACCCACATAAGCCGGCCGATTAAGAGTTAGTACTTCTTTGATCTTGTGAACTGCTACCAGATTTTCATTGAATATTTTACTGCATACAAAAGTAGGTTTAGAAGACATTTTTAATAGTTTTTTACCATCTGTGATAAGACGTACATCAACACGTTTTCTAATGTTTTCCATTGTTTTACCAAATACTGAGTTATTCATAAGTTTGAAGAAATCTTTTTCGAATGCGTTTTTTGCTTGCGATCGTTTTTGTGTGTTGAAATCAATATATTGCTTCAACCATGGTGACTGATCAAATTCTAATACTCTATGGATCTTTTTCAATTTTAATCCAAGATCAATATACATCTGCAAGTTTCTGTAATGCAGAACATATTTTTCTTTATTTGATAATGTTGGGATTAGTTTATGTACTAGTCCTGTTGATATATTATACTTTGTAGCTATCTTTTTACAATAATCAGACAGCATATTTTTTTTTACACAAACCCTCTCAGCAGCCAATGGGTAGTCATTATGCAAATAATGCAACTCTTTAGGATATTCTAGATCAACTTCTAGTATTAACCCTTTTTCACTATTTTCATTATATCTGGCTACATTTAGTTTGCTAATTTGCTTTTCTGTCATCCATCTGAAATTACCTGTTGGAAGATACTGTGACATAGCCCAACCATATAAATTATTAGCATCCAAGTACATTATATACTTTGAGGGCGCCTTCTCATCGTATTCTTTCATGTACTTATTGTTCGCTTTTGAATGTCGATGAGAAATGTAAGAAATTCCACCGCGCATTCCAGCTTCTATGAATTGAAACATGTTGATGTCAGTCATTAGTTCTAATTTAATATTTGTCATCTTTAACATAGCATCCCAAGACAAACCAGGTGATGTAAAATAGTGACATGGGTCTAATTTGTAATACTGAATACATGTTCTACGGAAGTTTTCAAACACATCAGCTAATAAAAGGATATCAGACTTGAGATATAAATTATGGTATTCACCCATTGTCTGCAATTTAAATGTATTCCAAACATTTTGAGCATGGGTATAATCTTCATTTGAAATATGCTCATCAATCAATATGCTGTAAAATTCTTCTTTAGTTGGTAATTCTGTTTTGTTGAATTTATCAAAACTATCCATATAATCATAAGGATAAACTCCCTTACGGGTCATAAGACTTAATTTTTCTTTTTTGAACCGTTCGCTAGTATACTTTAGAGCTTCTGCTGGTAAGTTGCTAACTAATTTATCCAAACTTGAACTCATAAACTGGAAACTGTCGATGAATGTAAGATGATTACCAAGCATAAAAGCCATATACTTTTCCATATTATTTGGAATAGCATTGATATTCATTTGTTTATCCTCTCCTTTATTATTTTTGTATGTGTGCTTTTTGACTATTTGACCTAATTTTTGCATTATGAAATGGCTATCATAACCCCTCAAATTATGGAATATAACAGGAATTTTTATTTCTTCAGGCTTCATTTTTAGTTTCAAATTACAGTCTTGGTGTGCTGAGCCTCTGAATACACCTGTAATATGGCAATGATCTCTCACACGGACGTCTTCTTCATTATATTTCTTATCACAGATGTGGCATCTCGTTGATTTTTTGAATTCCTGCTCATCCTCATTACTCATTTTCAATGGTTTATTAAAATGTTTTTTCATTACTTTTTTACACCATTTTACTTCTTCTAACATGTTCTCCATGAATTTGTAAACAGCATTTTCACCTCTATATAGTTGTATTGGTTTGGTATATTTGTCGTCATAACAGCAGACAACCTTATATCCATATCCACAGTCGGTATGTTTTTGGTAAGCCTCAGTATATGATTTCTTACCTTCTTGTTGACATCCATGAATTTTCTCTGTGATAGCCTCGAAATCAGCATAAATAACAAATGATACAGGTTGCTGTTTATGAAAGTTGTTGAATTTTAATATATTGTTATCTTTAGTTGGCATTTTAATTGCTTGAGTGCCATTAACTTGTATGCAAATATCTTTATGATTGCTCAATACCCTGTCAGAACTAAAACATTGCAGGCAGTGCATACAAAAGTGTTTTCTATGTTCATGTTTTGTTTGGTTATACATGAATTTGTTGAAATCTTTTATAAGAATATAATGATTGTTCTCATTTTCAGTTATTAAAAGTAGTTCCATATGATCTTCATTCTTTTCTTTTGAAATATAGATGGGATAAGGTTGTTTGTTTTCATACCCGAATACATTTATATTGATGCTGTTTTGCTTCTCAATTTTGTTGTAATGTTTGATACAAACTGGGAATTCAATACCGGAGTAATTTAATTTTTCAATGTATTGTTTGTCAACCTTTTTTATTCTTTGAGGATATTTTTCTTGTGGATTTATATGTCTAATATGACACCATCGGAAGCATTCATTATTCTTATTTTTCATGTTTATTAAACCTTTAGCACTGTTTCGCAGTTCTTCAGGAAGTTGGATATATGAGGATCCCTTCATAGGCTCATATTTAGCAATGTTTAGGTAATGGTCATTAATTTCTTTTACAGTCCATCCTGATCCTTCTGATATCCATTGAGCTATTTTGTTTATGATGTTTTCTGAAGAAATTTTTAATGATTCACTGATTCCCACTTGGTTGATTATTGTTTGACTTGCGCTATTGAAATATGCTGACTTTTCAATTATTACATCAGATGATATTTTTTCGAAAGTGACTTTCAATGTTTCAACGTATTTCAAGCCTTTCATTTCATTCAATAAAATAGATAATTGACGTTCTACACCTTTTCGTGTATTTTGCATTTGAATAAGAGGATCTTTATCATTTCTTAGATCGATTTCATAAGATTTTACAAAACCGTTTAAAGCTTTGTCGATTTGTTTAATTACGGTTCTAGGTGTAGGAACCGGTTTTCTTTTAACAGTTCTTTGTTTTGGGATTGGTTTGTAATTATCCCTGAACTGCATTGGTGGAAGAATAATGTTTTCTTCGTACCGTTTGACCATCTCTTTGACACTCTTACGAGGCGCAGGTACTGGTCTTTTTTGTAAAATGGGCGTGTTATTATCTTGCTTCATAAGCAATTTGATGAGTTGCGATTTGCTGAGTTTCTTCAAACTAGCTTTATCCATATTAATATTATTAGATTTTTTTTCTGATCTCATTATAGATACTATATCTATAGTGAAATATTTTTAAATAGTTTAGTGTGCGTTTTTAAATGGCTAATTTATAGGAGTCAACAAATCCCATAAGATCAAGTTGATAGCCTTTTAATTTGTTTATACGATCTGAACATTTATGGCATATTATACTTACTTCATAGTTAGAATACTCTCCAGTAATTAGTACATGTGTCGCCATTGAATGACAGTATTTACAAGTGATTGATCTAAATTTCTTATCTATTTCATTATTGATTAATGCTATTTTTTGTTCTAATTTTATGAATTTCAACATATAATATTACTATATATTTTATTTTTTTAAATAATTATCAGTGCGTTTGAATCAATTCAAGTGATCCAATTATGAATCCTTTGAACTATGTTATTTTTTAGAATTTTTTTGGTGCTTTTTTGTTTTCAAATGACAGGTTTTCCCAGCTAGTGTATAATTGCGACCTGTTTTACATATATCACAATACCATTCTATATTAAGCATGTATGTTGTTTTGCGTTGTCTTCTCTCCTCATCAGTAAATATTCTTGGTCTACCTCGACCTCTCTTTACATTTTGATTTTCCATCTATTAATACTATATGATTTTCTCTTTATAAGTTTTTGTGTATGAATTTTAAATGATTGCTTGATGTTTCTGTTGACTTGAATTTTCTGGAACAATGTTTGCATTTGATTCTTACACCCTGGAAATAAAGTATGATTTCTTTAATGATCTCATCATAATCGTTGCTGACTAATATTTTGTAATTGTTGTTTTCATACTCTTGTAGCATTATTTCCTGTTCTTTTGAAAGCTTTCCATAACCAGTTGGTGTTTTAAATTCGATTGCAAAACCTGTGTACTTCAAATGCATATTTCCAATGAATAGATCACAAGCTCCCTTCTGATAACCCATGTTGTATGATTTTATTCTCATGTTACAATTAATTTGATTTTCACCTAATGTTGGTATTAGGATTGCTTTAGGATAATTGTTTCTAATAAAGTTGACTACCTTTTTATGTAAATCATATTCTGTGTTGATATTGAATGTTAGCATTTTGTATGGTCTGTTGTTGAATTCATATTTACCAGTTTTTCTGATTGATGGTAAAACCTCTTTTGTTACCCAATGTTTAAATTCTTTAGCTTTATCTATTTTTGATCTCAAAATGAGGCTGTACAGTCCGGATTCATTTATATAAATCACATGGTTATTTTTTAGGGGTAACGATTCGTTACCTTTGGATTTTTGGTCATTTTTTAGGGGGAACGATTCGTTCCCCCAAGATTTGAGGTCGTTTAATGTAATTTTATCTTCCAAATCAACATGATCACGAATAGCTTTACGAGTATTTTTATAATTTAAAATGCTGGCAACTGTTTTACCACGGAACCATATATCATCATCCTTTTTGATAATATTCAGTTTTTGACCTTCATAAGTAAAACCTTTCATATGTATTAATTCTATATATTATTTTTAAATAAGATAGCCAGAAACAATTATATTTTTGGCTACCAAAAGCAAAAGACAGCATATACTGTATCGATTGATATAATATATATTAGATAATTCTCTTTAAAACACTTTATATATCTCTTAAGTCCTTCATTGGAACCTAACTGTTAAATTCATCACTGTATCCCTTCCATTTAACAAGAGCCTGTTTCTTCTTATAATCCCTCCGAATAACTTTATCAATTCTGAATACCTGTTGTTCAGCTTTCAGTAATTCAGGTTCATAAAAACTCCCTTCAATGTATTCATCTCTGAGATCCTTCAGTTTGTATGTGATTGGATTGGTATGTTGTATTTCATCAACTGTGAAAATTTCCTCAGACCAATTTGGGGTATATCCTTTATCAAACACATTCCGTTTATACTTACTTATTCTAACCTTATCACCAACTTGAAATTTCGGTTTTTGTTTTAATGTTTCCATATCACCGTACAGATTAAAGTAAACAACTCCTTCATTCTTCTTTTTGCTTGCTTCTGTAGGTGTCATCTTTGTGCTTGAATGTCTGGTATTGTTATACTGTTTCACTAATTTAGGTAACATGTCAAGATACTGTGTATTACCTTGAACAGTAAACTGTTTCCACATTTTGGTTTTGATTGTACGGTTCCATCTTTCACAAACGGACGACTTTTCCTCATTTTCGGTTGAGTACAATGTTATTTCATTCTTATCAAGTAGTTCCTTAACATGTTTGTTGTAATACTCCTTGCCTTTGTCTGTCCAAAGATATTCCGGTTTACGCCCCTCTTTGAATATTGTTTTAAAAGCATTCATAACGGTTTCACCCTTTTTATCTTTTAATGGGACAATCCAACCGTATTTAGAGAATACATCTAAAACCATAAGAAGATACCTGTAGCCAGCGTTCCATCGACTGAATTTTTGCATCTCAACGATATCTGAACACCATGTATTGTCAATATGGTTTACAATTACTCGCCGCCGGGTGAAGTTACGCTTTATTGGTTTATGAAGCTCATCAGCTAATTTTTCTTGCCAGTTTTCTTCACTCGACGGCCTTTCCCGTTTTTTGTCTTCCTTTGTTTTGTTGCACCAAGGCCTAGTTTCTGCTTCGTGTTGATTAGAAATCGTGCTGTTTGTCCCCATTTTGGCATTTGTCCATAAGGTATTTCATCCAATGACTTGACCATTTGTTTGTCACATTCAATCTTGTTTTTCCCCATGTCAACAAATATCATGATGAGCTGCTATTTCATCGACCTTGTTAAGAGGTTTTACATTCCATTTGGTCACCTTGCCAGTATTTTTATCGTACTGCAGCTGCTCTTCCAGCGGATTATACGGACCTAAATATTTATACTTACCTGGAGTGAATCCAGCTTTTGGTGTCGGTAATTTCCCAATTAGTTTATGTATATCAACACCAGCGCCATCCAAATCCTTTCTGTCGGTTTTATACTTTCTATTTGGTCTGATTTTGGTTGATAATTGATCAAGAGCTTGACTTCCGACATTTTGAATCATTGGATTCAACTTATCCAGAGCATAATCGATAGCCTTTTTCTGCAGTTTTGGGTTTCTCAAGGCTTCTGATCCATAATATCTTCCCATTTCAACTGCCTTTTTTCCAAGCCAAGGAATACCGTGGTGAATCAATAAATCAGTACCAGTCGATGCTACTGTATCTAATATGCCCGCCCCTGACGACGGGCTGACCCGTTTCCCGTCTGTTTGACGAATTTCGTTTTAGTTGAATGACAGCTGATGCATGTCGATTTCATCATTAATCTGTTATTCTTGGTTCTAACGTAATGTTCAGAACCTGGTACTGAATTTGTCAGCTTCCTTTCTCGTACACAATAACTTTTAACCATTATATATAATATGATTAGATTAGATTAAGGTTCAATATATACGTTTTCATATTTACCAGTTTTTGGATTTTTCACCAAACGCATGACAGTACCCTTCTTTGGTTTAGTCCAGAATTTATTGCTTGTTATACCTGTTTTATTATTAAAAGCACCTTTCAAAATATCACCACTCCAATATCTGTCAAATACGTGGTCTGTTGATGGAATTACTTTCCTGACTATTTTCTCAGCCCATTTTGATGCTTCAAGTGGTTTGCTTAACGGATTTTCACCTCCTTGCTTATTTTTAAAGTAATCAATAATGAAACGATGATTGACACTTTGATCATTCATATCGAAATTTGCATTATGGATGACATTAAGCATAGGAACGCCTTTTTGTCTCTCCATTAGATAGTATAAACACCAATATCCACAAAGGACTGAATCTCTCTCTTGGATCTCATCTCCTGAATGAAATATTTGTTTTCCACTTGTTGATAGATATTTTTGAATCTCTGATGGCATTATTAACCCAAAACTATCAAAGTATTCAGCTACATTTTTACCGTTTCTATATGCTACCCAATGCGTACCAGACCCTATTTGTGAATCCAAATTGATTATCCCTACTTCATTTTTTAATATTTTTATTGGTAATGCATCTCTACTATAAACACCTCTGAAATGTTTTATTCCCAGTTTTTTTACCCAATTCAACAGATCATAATTACTCAATGGTTTGTTCACGAATTTTACAGAATTGCTCCTAGCAATGGGATTCCGTTGAATGGACTGTTTTTTCCTAGAAGCAGACCCTTGCCCTTTTTTTTTGTTGTTCTTTTTTTTTGGATATCCTTTTTTGGTTTGACACCCAACCCGATAGGATTACCCCATGTACCAATAAATGGAGGTGATCTATAATGCGATGGGGCAATTAACCCTCCATCTTTATTTAAAGCGCTTGGAACATAGATAGGAACAGATCCTGTTAATCCATGTTTGTCAACTTGTAATCCCTTTCCTGTCAGAGCATTAATCAACATTGGAACACCGATAGAAGCCAAAAGGGCACCAAGAAAGCCCCCAGACTGTGTTTTTGTTGGCTTAACAACGAGTTGACCTCCTGTGTGAAGAGCTGTTACAATTTGTTCTTTCTGCTTTTTTGTCAATAGATCCTTATGCTTTATCAGTTGATTGATTTTGTCTTGTGGAATCAAAAAACCACCTGATTGTCCCTTTCCAAATATCTTGTCAACACCAAGACTCGCCAATCCAGACAAGGCACCTGTTGCCAGAGCAGGCAAAGCTTTTGAAACAGCCTTGGTTGCAAAAGGAAGGGCTTTCGCACCAAGTGTCAACAATGAACTCCAGAGAGAACCTCCCTCCTGTACGAGATGTCTGATCTGGGTTTTACTAATTTTCAAATCAACACCTGTTTTGTTTTTCATCGCTTTTTGTATACGTTTCAATTGTGTTCTAGTGAGCATCAGTTCATCATTACCAGTCAAATCACTTTTTGTCAATCGTATCGTTATAGCTGATTTATTTGACAAAGCTTTCGCTAGTTTTTCTTTCTGTCCAGCAGATAATTTCACTCCATATTTAACATATGACATATCTTGTATATGATATATGTTAGATTAAATATGTTTTTTATGATATTAACTAAATCCATACACTATTCTTTCGATAAAAATCATTCCATTCATAAAAATTATTCCATTCACTATTCCTTTGATGAAATTTATATCTACATACTATTCTTTTGATGAAAATTATTCCATTCACTATTCTTTTGACAAAATTCATAGCTATTTATTATTCTTTAGACAATTATTCCATTTATCTGAAAAGCAATTTACCGTTCTGCTGCACCAGTTCAGCTTCCTGTTCATACAATGTGAGGGCATAAACTGAATAGGCTGTGGCTGTTGTTCCTGAAAGCTCATAACGGAAAGTAAGTTTTGTTGTTCCGTCTCTGATGTCTGCCTTCTGCTTGGTGAGATCGAAATACAGAATTGGAAAGAGTGTCTGGAAATTACTGATGTTGAGAAGTGATCCCTCACTGAATTCATTGTTCTTGTGAACGTATTTCAGAACATCTCTGTATACCCTGCTGAGATCTGTTGCGGGTGTGTAATGAATCTCAGGATACTCATTGCCATTGCCAACTTCAAGATGACAATTCTGAAGGGTTCTAGGATCTGTACTGACTGAAAAGGTGTTATAAAGAAATGGGTTGCTTGTCTGTCTACCAACATCTGCATCGTTGATTATGAAAACGAAAACATGCCTTGGTCTTGAAATCCCACTGGATATCTTGAAATGACCAGCACGCTGTGTCGATGAATTACTTCTTTCAATGTTTTCACGGAGGTATGTCCATTTATACGGTTTCAGAAATTTGCTCATATACAGGCTTTGTCCTTCACTGTTAAATGTGATTCGTGGTACGATCAGTTCCAGCTTTGTCAACACAACTCTACAATTATCTGCTGCCTGCCAGATCAAATTGGCATCTGATTCGAATTCAATGTTCATTTCCAATCGACCTGATGGCAGTAGATTCGTTTCAAGAGCTTCAAAAAAACTATATCTATTAAGAGGCAATTCTCTGGTGACCACAAGAGACGCTCCCAGAAGCAGTTTCCTTTCAGCAAATCCTTTGTTATAATTGGGATTTTCATCCATCAACATTGTTCCTGCATCATCAGCATTATTAGCAGCATTTCGTCTGTGAGTTACAATTCTCTTTGTATATTTCTCTGCATCTGCATTCCTTGAAGTATCCAGATGAAAACACTCGTTAGTCCCTGTCGATTGTACGTAACCTGGAGAATATTCCAGTAGGGATTTGATATTGACACAGTGATTGGCGTCGTTACAATCATATACCTTTTTCCCGTTGAGTTTGATATCAAAATTCCTTATGAAACTATGAATTGAATTCACGATACCATTCTGATCGTTACCTGCTATGTTGGTTCCATCTGCAAGTTTATTGACTTTGAAACTGATTCCGACACGTGCATTATACCAGTCAAAAGGAGTCACTTCTCCTGAATTATCAACAACGAAACGATATCCGTCTTTCTTTTGAGAACGAGTGTTTGCAACTACTGTATTCAGTGGTGTTTCTAGTTCAAAAATAACATCTTCGTATCTTTCAACATATTTTGGGTTTCTATAAGATTCCATATAACATTAGATTAGATAATTTTACCTCCTGAAATTAGTTGATTGACTCTCTGAGCAATTTCGAAATCAGTCAATGGTCTTTCAGTAGCTTTACTAATAGTTTGTTGTTCTGGTTGTTTTTTGCTTAGCAATTGAATGATTCTATCTCCTGCTTTATTACCAAGATGCTCCCCTGTTTTTGTTGCTGCTTTTGTTGCTGCGGTGGTAGCTGCTTTTTTAGCTATTTCCTTAGCTGTTTTACCAAATAGCTTGCTTCCAACTGATTTGAAAATATCCATTAATCCTTCACCGTGTATTTCTCTAGAATGAATATGTTTTTTTACATATCTGCCAATTTCTGGATCGTATCTTCTCTTTAATTCACTTTGGCGTGTCATATATCAATATATTAGATAAAACTGGATCTCAGGATTAATGTCATGTGCCAATCGATACCATTCAAATCTATTGATCTTCCTATTGAATCTGTCAGTGTGATGCGCATTTCAGAGATCATCGTTTTTGAAACTGGACTGAATAGCGCACGTCTTGGTTCGAATGTAAATGGATAGCTTCTTGTGAGATTATCGGTTGGTATTATAGCCAAAGTATTACTGAATTTTCCATCTGTGATTGAATCCGTTACAACGTCACAATTTATGTGTATAGTGTCGATAGAATTGGTGATATTTGGTAACTTGGTGCTATATTCTGTCTGTGTTATAATTTTTGGTTCGAATCCAATTAAATCACTGAATGTCGAATTCCGTATATCTAATTGCCAATCATTTCCGAGTTCGACAACAACGCGGTATGACGAAAGCACAAAATAAATCTTCACCCCAACCTGATTATTACTTGGCTGATCTCCGTTTTGTGTAACAACCCCAATGATATATTCAGAAATGTCGTTATAACTATACATTCCGTCAACAAAATTGATTGTTTTCCAAGTAGAACCATTGTTTTTTGTATATTTTATCTGGTTGTTACCATATTCTGCATTGATATTATGCCATGAGTACGTCATTGTTACTCGATCTACTGCTAATTCATGACGCATCTCGGTATCCAGATGCATGACGGGGTCAAATTTGATTGTATAATCCTCTGGACGAGATCTTCCAATCTTCTGTCGATTAAACGAATTGATATTAATTGCTCGTTCTTGCATATATATTTAGATTAGATTAGATAAACAATGAAATTACAATTTGATGACATAACTTTTCAATAGATCATTAAGCTGATTGTTATCGATTTTACCCAATTCATACAATTTATGCGCTATCTCGGAAAATTCACTCTTCGCACCATCATTTCCAGCCATTATCGACCCACCAAGTAATTCCATCCGATTGATGAGATCATTCGTATCGTTAAAATAGACTACTCCAGACCCTAATTTGGAGAATTTTTTAGAAGTTCTGTGGATAGGTAACTCACCGAGTTTATTCAATTGATTGAAAACCATCTTTGACAGGTCACTGTTAAGTACTTCTTTTTGCTGTTGAATCTCTTTGTCAACAAATCAAGAGTGTCAAAATCAACCTTTTTATCAAGTACTTTTTCACCATCCTTCTTTGCTACTAAATGCAATTGTCCCATTAATTTAGGAATATCGATCATCAAATTACCATATTTGCCCCCAGATGATATTTTGTAAGCATTACGTTTTGGTTGTGTATAACCTGTTCCAATGGTCTTTTTACCTTCAGGTATAATTTTTATACGATTTTTATATTTTTGTAACAACTTGATGTCTTTTGTTATTTCATCAATTCGGTCTTTATTTTTTGCTCGATTTTTTTTGGTAGTAGATAAATGAGCCTTCTGTCTACCTATTTCTTTGATTAGTTCACCAAGATTTTTGTCGTATTCATCAATGTCCAGGGTTCCATCAATTGAAGCCTTCAATACATCGCTCGGAGGATATAATTCATACTTGGTCAATTTTTGTATTTCATCTTTATCAAAACCTTTATCAACATCAGACTTAAATTCAGGTTTCATCATAGCAGGTTCATAATCAATAGGGAGTTTCGTTTCTTGCTGTTTTTCATCAGGTAATTGCTGAAACATAAGAAGATCTTCAAGCCCTGATGTTAATGCTTTTTGGTTTTTCTGCAACTGTTCAAGCATTTTGTCCTGTTTCTCGTCAATCTTTTGTTTGACATCCTCTTGTGCTTTAACAATCGGCTTATACACCTCAGATAATTCCTCTTGAACATCTTGTAATCCATGTTTGAATTCTTTCAGCGTGTTTCGAACATTTCTGACTTGTTTACCAGCATTTATTTTAGACTGTGATATTTTCATCATTCTTTCTATGTCCATAATATATATTGCTTGATAAAACTTATCTCAACTTATCTCAACTTATCTCAACTTATCTCTGAAGTTATCTAATATATTATATATGGAAATACCTAATTACGATAGTAATAGTGACAAAACGAACAGTTACAAACAATTGTATAAATATATGCCAGATGACACTTTCCGTTTGCTGATTTGTGGTGCTTCAGGATCTGGGAAAACTAATCTGCTTTATCATATGTTGATGAAGCCTCTGGTTTATTATGATCAGATTCATTTGTACGCTAAAAACTTGGAACAGGATAAATACCAGGATATGATGAATATATTAAATGAAATTAGTCAATCAGTCGGCTATGATGTACTCGTCTGCAGCTGTGATAAAATTACACCAGTTGAAGGTATGGAAGATGATTCACAAAAGATAGTCATTTTTGACGATTTCGCATGTGAAAAAAACCAGAAACCTTTGATCAATTATTTTATAAGAGGACGGCATAAAAATTGTTCAGTTATTTATCTGAGTCAATCTTTCTATGCAACGCCAAAAGAAATACGGCTGAATTGCAGTCATTTTTGTGTTTATGAATTCCCAAGCTCTAACGAACGTAGTCTGATATCAAGAGAACTTGGTATTGATAAGAATCAATACATCAAAGCAACCAAAAAACCGTATTCGTTCCTGTATGTAGACAAACCAAAGAATATGATAAAGAGAAACTTTTATGGAAATATACAATAACTAAAATCATAATCTAATCTATTCATATATGGGAATTTTTAATGAACAACCTTCATCAACCAGCACAACTTCATCTGGTGTTCAAGGTCTACAAGGTCTAGGTTTTAAACTAAATTCTGATGGTGATTACGATATGGAAAATAAAAAACTGGTTAATGTGAAACAAGGAACTAATAATAATGATGTGGTTACAAAATCTTATCTCGATTCTGAAATAACTAAGATTCCAAGTGTGGATACAACTCAGTTTGTGAAAAAGACAGGAGCAACTATGAACGGAGACCTAATTTTACAACCACAGCCGTACCCAATTCATGGAAACACGGATAAAGCCATCTCTTATAATACAGCCCGGAATATATTCTTGAGTAAAAAAGAAGGCGGGTCTATGCTACAATCTTTAGACATGAACAACCATTTCATAACAAATATCAAAGACCCAGTTAATTCAGACCATGGAGTAAATAAAAAATATGTCGAAAATCAGCTTGAAAAAAAAACTGGATAAAGGAGCTGATATTGATATGAAAAATAAATCAATTATCAATCTTGATCTTCCATCAAACCAAAGAGACGCCGCATGTGTCGAGTTTGTTAACAACAGAATTGATGACATGACACAAAAAAAGTTTCTCAAAGTTGATGGCACCAACAATATGACTGGAAACTTGAATTTAAATGAAAAAACAATAATCAACTTGAACACCGATGACAAAGACATAAAATCAGCAGCTAATGTCGGCTATGTCAGCTGTAAGGTACACGCCGCCAAAGGTGATGTGACTGTAGGGCTGAAAACTTACTTTGACACAAAAATCAAGGAGTCTCACATCACCAGCTCAACCAACAAGAAAGACGTTTTCAGGTATCTCATGGAAAATGCCGATGAATCTTCAAGTGAAAACAACATAATAGTTGATGGCATTGTTGACTTTTCTGGTTCCCCCCACAACGTCAACAAAAAAGCTTATAAATTTAAAATGGGGAAAGACGCTCAAAATGAGTATTCTTCTCGCATTGGCTTTAACATGTTCAAACTTCCAGAAGGCGAGTACACTTTAGCTATTGAATTTTTCACTCCAAGCACAACAAATTTGTCAGTGAGTGTCGTTTCCACTTCACTAAATATTGGTCAACAATCAACTAAGCTGTTTGTTAATTACAGTAGATCGATTGTTCACTTACATAAGTGGAGCATAACTCCTCCCGAATACATTTACATTGACATGCATTGTCAGGGCACTGCAAGTAGCTCCACTCAAGGAGTTGGTTATTTGATTGTATATGGAGTCAAAGGATCACAGAGTAATGTAGACTCGGATGTGTATGATACGGCGTACGTTGTAGAAAATGGTAAAATGGTAATGCAAACAGATTTGTCTTTAAACGGGCATCAACTACGCTCTTCCATTCACCACATAAACGGTTTTTTAAATTCGACAAAAGGGAACAAAAATTTTGTTTTAAATGGCGCCGAAATAATGTCATTGCCAGGTGAAGCGATTTTGAAAAATATTGATATATATTGTACGCGTCCAATCACTTCTTCGGGTTCTCATGTCACTGTACATAGACACAAAAAAATATCTTTGAAACTCAAAACATCTTTACGGAATTTTTTTACTGGAACTCTAAGCTCTTCAAGAAATTTTACCTCAAAAAAAAGTGGGTGGTATCAGACAATAAACCTAAATTCTTTCCAAATGCCTTCGTCTGGGATTTTGGCTTTTGAACTAAATATGAATGATGATATTTGGAAAAGTTACAACGCAATTATACTTCGTATCGAGTATCAAACAAGTGCGTGATAACTTTCCACAAAATTTTCATTTATAATATAGCGCAATTCAGGATATCCATCTGATTGGAGCATGGAATGCTTTTTAGAATATATTATCCCAAAAGAAATAAGCGTTGAGGTTTCCGATGAAAAACATAATAAATAATCCAACATAATAATATATATGAAAACAGCAACTTTAATCAACGAAATTATTGAGAATATAGAAAAAATAGTTCGAAACATTAGAAAATTATACATCAGTATTAAGAAATCGTTCAAAAAAGAAAAAATGTAACCATATAATATATATGGATAGACGTGAAAGCATATTCAATTGGAACCATATTTCAGAAAATTTAACGGAAGATCAAATATCGCAGCTGAAAGCATTGTACAAATTCTATCATAAGAAATATTGGCTTGCTAAAATGACTTTTAAATATTTCAAAAAGGCAGAACTTACATGTAATATTGGATCTGTTTTATTGGTAGTAATAGGGACAGTAGTTGGTGGTGTAACGCTAAACCCTATTGTTCTCGGAACAATATCTGGTTCTGGTCTCTTGCTTAAAACATATTCAGAGATCAAAAATTACAAGAGAAAAATTGAAATGAGTAAATTCGCCTATACATCTTATTCAAAGGTTTTAACAGATTTACGATCCTTTATGAGAGGACTGAAGTATGATGAAAAAGAATTTCTTGATTATGTCAAAGTTATAGATGAAATAATCATTGATATGTGTCCATTAACTGACAAATTTGAAAAAAAATACAACAAGGTATTCATCCAAGAATAGATCTTATTTTATCGCCAATAAGAGACATAATACTAGCCCAATATTTATTGTAAAAAGCTAATGTTTTTTTCGATTTACTAATTGGAATATTTTTGTAAGGTATTCCCATCATCTTGAATATCTTTCTCATGATGAAATTTGCGCTAATCATCCTTTTCCTTGTACCATTAACTTCATTAAGAACCTTACCTATCTCGACATATATAGCATCAATTTTTTGTTTCTGACAGTTTGATATTTTGATGTTATATTTTTCTTCAATATCGAGTAATATGTTGTTAATGTGGTACTCTCGATGGTAAACAGATTTTCTTATAAATCTATGTATATTTTCATAAAAATTAACATATTGTTTCACATAATTATATCCTTGTACTACACCACAACTTAAACATGCTAACATCCCATCGTCGTTAATAATATACTGATTATCACAGCATAAATCTTTTTTCGGTTTTTCATTGGAATATTCCAATTTTTGGTCACAAAAAGGACAGGAAATTTCTCCTGATTCTTTCAGTTCATCGTGTATATCTTCATTGCAATTCATTCTATACTATTATATGAGATATTTTTTTTATGTAAATACAAGTTCCGCAAACACAGTCTGCTTTTCTGTTCACTACAAACTTTACTGACAAACTTTACTGACAAACTTTACTTCAAATACAAGTTCATCTGATATTACATGACAATCTGATGACTCATCGGGAAAGTCCCATTTCATCATAAACTTCCTGTTTTCACCAGACATGTCCAGACTTGTTTCTCGGTATGACTTCCTGTTGTATGAAGTCACGCGATGTGAAAATGCGTTGGTTTCCGCATGAAATAAAAACATATAGTATCCAAATAATTGTGCCCATGAAATAAAATACATATAGTTATCCATAAAATGGAACCAGCATCGCAAAAAGAAACTTCCCCTCTTGATCGCTACTGTTTACCGCGTAGTACTGCCATTTAAAGATCAAAAGTCGGCTGATGCGGTGAAGATACAACTATCCGACCTGAGCAAGACAATCGATCACACTCTTCAACCAGTTTTTAGGAGCCGCAAAATTGGTGAAGACCTTAAGACGCGTGAGCCCAAACCACCCTTGGTTAACCAACAATGCGTGGTGTACAATTATCAATGTGATCTGTGCGATACAGAGTATGTCGGCTATACTAGCCGGCATTTACACCAACGTATTGACGAACACCGTTTTTCAGCAATCGGCAAGCATCTGAAGAACGACCACGGCATTAAAACCATCGGCGACCTCAATAGCAACTTTTCCGTCCTCAAGAAATGCGGCGGAAAATTGGACTGTTTAATTTACGAAATGTTGTTTATAAAGAAGAAGAAACCAAAACTGAACACGCAATCGGACTCTATCCGCGCAAAACTATTTATTTAGACATACTTAATATGCACACACAATTACACGCCAAATATGTTACTTATTGTTTACTTTTTTAACACCTCACCTTGTATATATTAACTCCTCTATATTTTATTTTCTCACTTGAAAATGATGTCATGGAGACATCGAAACGTTTCTCGCTAATTTTTGTCCTTAAATGTTTATCCAAATTCAATCTGATTCGAATATTTTCGCAGTACTTAGTGTTATTTTAAGGTTTCAAAAAGGGGGAACTGAATTTTTGGGAAACGATCATCATCATCATCATCATCTTCATCATCATCATCATCATCATCATCATCATCATCATCATCATCATCATCATCATCATCATCATCAACATCATCATCATAAATAAATAAATAAATTTAATATTTGTATTGCGCGGGTTCCATACAGAAATGCTCACCCGCGCATAACAATAATACAAATAAAAATTACAGACAATTTTACAATAGTTTAAAATAATAATCTCATAAATTTACAATGACTTTTATTACTTAATGATAATAAATTAATTAAACTGATAAAATACTTTTTTAAATAAAAAGGTCTTAAGAACGAATGTCAGAAAATTTCGAGCAAACGTTGGCCAGAGTTGAAAATTACTTTCGCTCATATTTGGAGAGTTGGTAGCCAATACTAAGTTAACAATCGTAATGTAGTTTGTTTTCAAAGAGAACACTTCCGTTGTGGGAAAATTGGAAAAATATATTTCTCACGTCCTTGGTCTCAAAACAGCCAAAATGAAGGGCGAATTTAGTAGTTACCAAAATATTACTCTCGTCCAAAAGCAAACAAAGCTAGAAAATATTTGCCCTACGATATTGATTTGGGAAGTGTTTCACATTTCATCTGACATGGGATTGTCTTCTTGTCGACAACTTAAAATGGAAACAAACGAATTTTAGGACGCGAATTTTGCAAGGTGATAAAAATTTCGATTTTACCGTTGTATCGCGATCAGATTTTTTTCCATGTGCCCAATGATTAATTGTTCTAGGATTCGCGCTGGAAGTTGCTTAAGCATTGAACTAAATCACATGTTAAAACTGTAATGGGTGTTTTGATTTAAGTCTCCCTCGAGAACCTCAAAGCTAGGGAAATTTTGTGCGTTTTTTGAATAATTAATTAGTTACGAGGTAAGGCAGTTTCTCGGTCCGACGAAATGAACCCTTAGACAACTCCTCATTGACAACATTAAACTGACAATTAAATGAGAAGATTTAGACTATTAAATGACTTACCTTCGACGAGAGATACAAGTCCTCCCAGTTTATGAAATGCTTCATCAACTGCTGATCGGTTCAGAGCGAGTAACTTGTGTCGGAAATCTGATTCGACGTTTCTATTCTGCTTTTTCGAAGCACGTTCCATTACAGAAGGGAACAGTTTAAAACAGATGAAGCCGATTTAAAACAGATCAACCTTTTTTAAAAAGCAGGTGCAAGCCAGTAAACTTTCGATAGTTAACCTGATTACATATATGTTTTGAAGTTGCGTAACTGCAAAAACTCCTACGCAGCAGGGGGTAGTTGAGGCAAACTTGCCAAAACAATGAGGCAAGCACAATATGCAGAAAGTAAAATATTAATTAATTTATTTATTTATTTATTCGTTTATTTATTTTGGTTCGAAATACTTTCAAATATTTTGATTTTTTTATCAAACTGTCCATCATATATTTCTTGGTACGGGACTGGAATGTTATCAAGCGGTATGACGGCCCTGACCCTGTTTAGCACGAAAAAATGTCCTAAAATACCAACCGTGTTTAATACAACACCTCGTTCCCTGTTTAGGACAAACGAAAAAATACACACTCTCTTGTTTAACACAATTTAAAATTTTCGAGAGTCCAGCGAGCGTCTCCGATCTAGGATTGCTAAATACTGTACATGGACTATAAGCTACATTTAACAGCGAAAAATACAACTACCATACAACCTACCCTGTTTAGGACAATTTCACATCCTGTTTAGGACTAACTAGCATAAAATTATACGCACTGTTCAGGAAAGAGAGGCCAAAAACCATACACTACCCAGCGGCAAGTCGCCGTATAGGCCATATAAGGGAGCACCTCCCCCCCCCCCTCCCCCGAGGGGCTTAGATCACAGAGCGCATTTTTGAACTGGGTAAACTCTATTTGAGACAGGACGCCTTGTTTCAGAACGTACATGCTGCTTTTCCAACACTTATTCCGCACAAGTAGCTCCAACTCATTTAAGCGACTACGTGAGAAGCTACCGTGCGACAAGAACTAATTGCAGCCGAGTACATTCTTCATTATTTAACAGTCGAAAGGTAACCTTGACAAACGCTAGGTTTAGCCGCATTCTTCTTTCTACAGCCAGGTTCATACCTATTAACGCGAAACATTTATTTGAGTAGGCTAGTGACTTTGGTGAAAACCGGAAATCGAGTTACAGCTCATACAACTAGAGTCTGCTAGAATTTTTCTCTCCTTGACGATTGTATCATGATGAAAACATTCAGTGATCATTTTCTAAAGTAGGTGTTGACAGAAAGTTAATTGTTGTCTTTCTTCTGCCGGAATCCGGATCGCTTCACAAAAATTAAGTGGTGGAATTTTAATGGGCCTCTGCAAGAGAGGATGCAGTAAGAGAGTTAAACCCCGTGCCCCATGATAACTATTTGAAATTTATTATTAGTTCGCACACACGCTGCGAAGGTTTGTTTTATCTGTTGTTCCCATGTCAACAATCTAAAATTACATGACGTCATTCTAACTGACCAACGAGGTGTCGTCCTTAAAATACCACACAGTATGACACAGAAACAAAAAAAGATTTCAAATACTTTTCATCGGGAAGTGGCCCATGTATGGGGGAATTCGCTCTCTCCCTTCATCCTCTCTTGACCTCCGTCAAATTAAAGTAAGGATGGTTGTCCTGTTTTAATATTTGCATGGTTGTCTTGTGGCCACGTCACTTACGACCCAACGCTTCCTTGTCTTTATCACTTCTCAACGAGTTTCCTTTAAGGGACGGACCATTAAATTTTTAAACAGTGTATGTTTGTGAAGGGGGGGGGGGGGGGGTGGGAGGGTTAAGCATATTTCTGTCTATTTTAATGCCCGATTTTTTTTGCCTTTACTGAGTTAAAGCTTTGTATGAACCGACCTTATTCAGTTTTCAAAGTATTTCTTTGAATCCTTTTACTGTGCTTATTTTTTTCTTAATTTCCCTTTCTTGTATTTGCTCAATCCCCCTACTATTAATAGATTGTTTAGTCCCTTCAGTGTATTTTTGTGAGAAAGATGCGAAGTTACTGTGAAATTTCATCACATGTAAAGAAATGATCAACCCTGGCAGGTGCATTTCTTACCAAAGGCGACAGTTCTTTCAATGTATGGGGCTTTCTTCGTTATTGTTACGTCAGCTGTTGGATTATCAAAGTGCTCGCAGATGTCCCTAAGCATTTGAATAGCAAATTTTGATAGCTTTGAGTTTGCAATAAGTTTGCAAAGGTTATGGTTGTCGTAGCAGATGGGGTGGACAAGCGCAACGTCTCGAAGAATTTTAATTCTCAGCTTGTTTGCTTGTTTCGCTTTCCGTTTGTGCCAATGCCTTGTTCTTTCGCTGGCCTCTTCCCGTCAGTCTTCATGGGATATCTCACCGGACTTATGTCCCTACTTTGTAGAAAAGTGTTCAGCTGTTTAAGTGGTTGACCAGAAGGTACAAGGGAGTCATCTGTGTCGGTGATGGCATGCATGCTTTGTGACGGAGACTGAAAGTCGGGTGAAAAGGATCTTACTGGAGTGACTGGAATAATAATAATAATAATAATAATAATAATAATAATAATAATAATCTTTATTAGGTACTCCCAGTGGGTTTTTCAGACCTAATTAACACGCTAAGTACATGGAAAATATATCAGTTCGTCTACTCACTCCGTGGTGTTTGAACAGAACTGAGTGCGCATAAACTTACCAAAGACATAACCTCCATTCGCAAAATGACCCCACACTCTTTAAAAATAGCTTCCGAACCCGGTTTGCTGAGTCCTCTCTCCGCTTTTGGTCTCTTTCCGACATCTTCGCTGTGATGGGACTTTGCATTTGTCGGATGGACGTTTCCATTCAATGCCAAGCGGTGCGCGGTGATGTGGGCAAAACAGCATTCGGAAATGTCGTTATTTATTTATTTATTTATTTATTTATTTAGCCATAAGCTGCATCTCGCCATATTGTTCATAATTACCTCAACCTCTACGTAACATTTCGTATTGGCGTTGATTTAAGGTAAGTAATTGTTTTATTAGCAACATTCCACGCACAATAGCGTTCGCACCTTCCCCTACCCTGAGCGAAAGATTTTGCTCAATGCAGTCACGCAACACTATGTTTGTTTATTTGCGAGCGCGCTGCTTTTTGGCTGTTCTTATTTCTGTTAATGGAAAAGCCTTCTGCCATTACATTTGTTGAAGATGACAAAAAAATACGCATAAAACTTTCCTCAGTAACTGAATTTACCGTTTGGTGTTATCTACAAAACTGATGACCTCGAGGTCAACACTCAACAGCTGGTCGATACAAGGAACGGGAAGGGTCCAACATCCACAAATCGAAATTTCGCATAACCTGAATACCAAGCACACCAGGTAAAGTACTTTGAACTGCAGTGTTTCAACTCATTCACTTACGCTGTAACATCATATAACATCATAATCGCTGAATGAAGAAACGTTGATTCGGCTCAACCTTGTTATTATTCACTAATCAATGAAAATTTACCAACTTTGAAGATCTTTTGCGAAGTTAAAAGCAAAATACCCATTCCAGATTTTACATATGTGCTAGGGCAAGTCTTTAACACGTCACAGCTTGCTCCTCGGAAAAAATTATCACTGGGCACATGGAAAAAATTTTGATCGCGTTCTGGAGGTAAATTCGTATTTTTTGTCGAAAAAAACGCGTCCTAAAAATGCGATTGTTTGCGTTTAAAATTATTGCCTAGAAACAATTTGAGGTCAAATGAGATGTTAAATGCTTCTTAAATCAGTATCTTATGGCAAATATTTTCAGTCGTACTTTTCTTTGGCAAACGAGATGATGTCTGGTAACTGCCGATTTCGCCCGTAATTTTGGTTGTTTTGAGGTCACCAACGGTAAAAAGATATTTTCTCGATTTTCTCACAACGAAAGAGAGTTATTGAAAACAAACTATACCACGATTGTTTTACTTGTATTGCCTACCTATAGATTAAATATGAGCGAAAAACAATTTTTCACTGTGGCCGCTAAATTTTTATTTTGCTCGATATTTTCTGGCATTCGCTGTCAAGGAGTTTCTTAAAGGTTAAAATTGAGTTGGCATGGCGTATCTCCGTGGGAAGCTCATGCCATAACGTGGAAAGCTCATTCCATCATCATCATCATCATCATCGTCATCATCATCATCATTATCATCATTTCCAATGTTTATCATTATTGCCATTATTATTTAACAGGCACTGAAAAAAGGAAAAAGGCGAATGAGGCAATGGAACAACCAGTGTAGAATGCCAGTTACAGCAAGTTTCGCGACTATACAGACCTGGGTGAACGCACTGGTCATTGGCGGATATCTCATGCACCACTTAGAGGAACAACAATTAAAGAACCTTTGGTGACATAATTTTAAAGGGACCTAGTTATGGGCTATGTGTGCGTGCAACTGCTTTCTAAACGTTCTTGTTTAAGTACGATTGACCAGCTAGGTGACAAGTTACCAATGGAATACACCAGGCAGGATTCTCGGATCATGTTCTATTTTTTCCATCTTTCAGTTTTAAAAATAAAGCCTCATGTACATGAGAAAATTTTCTGCGACAAATTTTCTTCACAAATTATTTGGCCCTGTGTACGAGTAAGCAAATTCATTTTGACCAAATATCCTTGGATGTCTGCCGTTAGTGGTTTTTGTACAGAGGAGAGACGAGCGGTTAAGGAGGGAAAGCCGCCGAAAAGTTGCAAAAATGTAAGATAGAAAATTCATCCAAAAATAAATGGCTCGTTTCTCTGGTAAAGAAAAGTTACATTATAGCACGTGGCTCGGCATCAGTACTTTTATTGTGACATGCAGGTGAAAATTACGGAGCAGAAAGACACTGCGTTCGCATAGCCCATGGAAAATCAATTCTCGTTGTGTTAAAATACTTCCAAACGCACACAAATTACGTCAGATAGATGGAACTGTTTATAAGTGTCAGATGCTACGAATAACAATGCTGAAAGTGGATTGCACGGTCAAATTACTCACGTTCCTTCTGAGCGTGTACGGGAAATCAAGAAATATATGTTATTTAAGCTTAAGTTAAAAGTTTGAAGAGTTTATGATTCCATTCGCTCCACGATTACCTGCCACCTGACTCAGTGAAACTTACGCGCGTTCTGACAACCTTTCAAGGTTGACCTGTGGCAAATGTTGGTCGGTCCGTATAGGGAAAAACTGTACCCTCGGTCTTGAGTACGGCTCTCGGCCTGCGACCTCGGGCCGTACTCAAAGCCACGGGCACAGTTTTTCCCTATACGGACCGACCGAAGATAGGATAGGAAAATTCTGCCCGCTCCCGGAACCAATCAGATTGCAGGATTCGGAGGATACCGCTCGCTCGCGCATCGAGATAAAAATAAAGGCATATGGTGGCTCATTCCCCCTGACGAATTCATTTGACTTCTTTGTCTTGGTAACACAGGAACATTTTTCTTCTCTCACTAAAGCCAAGTAATCTTATTTTTATACCCTCTTCAAAAACGAGGAAACTTCGACCCCAAAGTAAGGGTTAGACAATGAACGCTACGATCGTGGCTGATATTTCCGAGTGCTTGGAAGATGTACCAGACGGGAGCCCGTCCGTATTGCTATTACAGCGTAGTAACATTAAACGAATCGAAAGAAAAACCATTGGTTAGTTTGAAATCATCTTCTTAATGTTCGATCTTACCAACAATTATGCCATTCCGTTTAAACAAATATGTTCAACCTTGGCAAAGCGCATTAACCAAACTAGAGACAAGTGCTTAAACTAAGAATGGTTTATACCACTGCAACTAAACGAGAGACTTGTTTCTCCATGCTTAATTACAAGTGTCGTACTTGAATTCGACGTACACTTTTCCTTTTTATGTAGTTTCTTGGCTTCCTGTGCGGGCTCCCTTCTGGTACATCTTCCAAATATTCAGAAGTATCAGCCGTACTTTCAAAACCTAGCAAATCTTGGGTTGAAATAAATACCTCAAGTTCCTCCATTTTCGTGATGACTCGTGCCTTTTACTCACCAACTCCGAAAACGCGCGAGATTACACGTTTAAGTCTCTTTGTAAAATGTATCTTCTTTTTTATCAAAAATTTCCCTTTGAATGGCTCGTGCTGTTGGCTTGTGCCGAATCACCCAAGTGTAGCTCGCGTACTTGGAGTGTGAACGTTTTAATGACCGCGTTAGCACTTTTTGGTTCTTTATACCCTGGCAATAAGCGTAAAACAAGAGGATTCAAGTGCAGTTGAAAGTAAGGTCTACCCCTTACTTGGGAGCGCACTTGATCAATGACAGTGCAGCCTTGCGATCGTGTCTAAAAGGACACACGAGTGACCACGAGTAGACCACGAGTGACCACGAGTAGACCTAGGCTCGATTACCAGCCGCTGTTCGGGAAAATGAGCCCGCACTCATCCCCCCGAAATAGCGGCTGGACGCGTCTGATTTCTATTGTTGGTTTCAGCCAATCAGGTTGCCGCCTGCAGATTTTCGTCTGGCAACATTATCGCAAAAATTATCATATGTCATCAGAGTGGAAAAGATGAATGCGGCTTTTGAGCGAGTTTTGGAGACGTTTCAAATCGAGAATTTAAAAGATTTACAGCGAGAGGCACTTGAAAAGCTAGTTAGCGGCTTAGATGTGTTCGTTATTCAACCAACAGGATCGGGAGAGAGGGAAAGTCATTGAATTTTTCCGTCAGCCCCGATTGTGTTCGACACAGTAAGACCGTTCTCAAATGCGAAATCAATCGCCCTTGTGATTTCTCCTCTGGCTTCTCTTATGCAAGACGGAGTGCGGTACCTGAAGTCTGTTGGAATCAGCGCTGAGTTTATCGGTCTTTCCTCTTACTTGATCTGTTGCGTGGCGAAGAGATTTCGACGGCGCGGCAACACTCGGTGAAATTCTAGAGTCCGTAGGAACACAACGTTTCGGGCGATTATTTGTTGTAAACTTTTCCTTCAATAAATGTTGAAGAGTTTTGGCATCTTCTCGGATCTTCTCAAGGCGCTTTAGATCTCGATAACGGCGTCCGTTACGGATATAACTGTCTACGTTTACACTCGACAAATTCTGTCTCGCAAATCAGACACTTTTCCATTTAATTTAGTTCTCTTTCGAAAGTCAGTTTGTTAGCAGCCACAGAAGACGCATCCCTATTAGAGTTAAATTTTTTCGGAGTATTATCGTTTGCACTTTAAGCCATCCATTCGAACATCGAAGAAATTTATAGCAATTTCGCAATGTACAGAAATGTACCGAAGAAACTAATTCGAAATTTTTTGGGTAGGCACTGGTGCGTGATGCAAGCCAAATAAACAAGAAATTTGACGTCCGATTTCACTTCCAGTGACATCGGAGACGCATAAATTAATTTTTTCGAATTACGTCACAGACAAGGTCAACGGGTCACGCGTCCAGCCGTTTCTTTCGGGGAGGAACAAAGACCGGACTCGAGAGAGCGGCGGAAATCGAGCCTAGAGTAGACCACGAGTGACTACGAGTGACCACGAGTGACTACGAGTGAGAGTACATCAAAATATTTTGCTGATGTCATGATGACGTCATCATTACATCATTTTATCAAATAATCACTATTTCACAGCAAACTGACCGTTTCTTGAGACCTTAATACCTGGATTCGACATTTCCGCCATTTCTAACTGAATGGGGGAGGGGCCTCAAAGTCTCAAGAAACGGTCAGTTTGCCGTGAAATAGTGATTATTTGATAAAATGATGTAATAATGACGTCATCATGACAGCAAAATATTTTGATGCATTCTCACTCGTGGTCACTCGTGGTCTACTCGTGGTCACTCGTGGTCATTCGTGGTCATTCGTGGTCGCTCGTGGTCACTCGTGTGTACTTTTAGACACGATCCAGCCTTGCAGCTAATAGCACGTGGGCGCGCAACTTTGAATTCCACAGGGAACGAGCTCTCTGTGTTTGGTTCTCGATTCTGGAGTCACGGGCGAAACCAGAAAAACTCGCAAGTTTTACTTTAGCTGTTGGGTTTGAAGTAGGCTTGGATGAATTCTGCTGGCAGAATTTCGAGCAGAATAAGCGATTTTTGAGGCGAGCATTCCGCCGGCAGAACAAGGTATTTTCGAGCAGAATAACGGAAAATCAGTGACACTAATGACATGCATAACAGTTATGAGAAAAAATGAAAACTAAATAAATACAAAAAGTACAAAAATAATTACACAGTCTTTAATGCATTTGCTTGAGGTTCCTTTTTGTAAGATGCTGATAAAAATTTTACTGTTTCGCCAATATTAGTGATATAAAATGAGATGAATTACAATTTTGCTACACATAATGAAAATCTAATGAGTATTTAGGGTTAGGCCCAGGCTCCCTTCCATATTTGTAAAAATACATAAGGCCCGAAGGGCCGAAAATTTTTCGGGTATCGAGCAGAATTCGAGCAGAATTTCGAGCAGAATAAGCGATTTTTACGAGCACTGCTGGCAGGCAGAATAAGCCATTTTATAGACTTGCCCACAAGTCGAGCTCAGAGGTTTTTTTTTTTTTGGAAGCGCGATTTCGGAAGCCTGAAGGACGTTTGAGAAAGTCTAGCCATTTTACGAGCAGAATTTATCCAAGCCTA
Source organism: Siderastrea radians (assembly GCA_964017195.1). Taxonomy (NCBI): domain Eukaryota; kingdom Metazoa; phylum Cnidaria; class Anthozoa; order Scleractinia; family Rhizangiidae; genus Siderastrea; species Siderastrea radians. The sequence goes on along the minus strand of OZ024900.1, from coordinate 26,144,403 downwards.
GTTTGAAGGCGTATTTGGCACACTCGCGTGCCGTCACGCATCGCAGAGCAACAATATGGTGATAAAAATAAAATAAAATGGTGAAATAAATTTTACTATTTCCTACAGTTTGCACGTGTTTCTCGTGTGCCAAACAAGCCGCTTGGGACTCGCGAGTTCAAATTTGCATCGAAAACTGCACTCCTGAGATGCCTTTGAGAAGGCAACTTGTGCAGATCATAAGCAGAAACAAATTTTCCATCAGATTCGAAAGTTTGTGCTGGATTTTAAGGGTCAGTCTGCGGACTCGAATGGGTCAAAATCTGGCCGGGATTCTTTTGTCAAAGGCGCGAGGTTAAGTGTATTAATTTTGGCGAAATCCTTAGCCGGTCGGAAATTTGAGGTTCTTGAACTTGCAAGCCTTGTGAGCATATATATATTTTAGAGTAGGTCAAACTTCTAGTTTCTAAAACTGCCTCCCGGAGCTTTAAATCCACAAACCAAGCCCTAATAACAAATATTAACACAGCGTTTATGCTTCTAAGCGTTTTTATTTGACTTTCATGCGTTCAAAAAGCCCTAATTATCGTATTCACAAAATCCTTTGTACACAACCGAAGCGGCCATCAATATATAGCTAGCACAGGTACGCAACACAAACAGAGGATGGTAGGCCTGTAGTGGGACCACACGGGTCCATGTGTTGAGTTGCCCTAACATTTGTTTATGGGAAGTGCAGTGGGTCAAAACGGCTGGTTTAAGGTGGCCCGATACTATTTACGTGAGGGGCAACTGTTTTGAAATCAAATTTTTAGCTGCTCAACAGCATTCGATTGCTGAGATATTTTAGACGCTGAAAAAGGAATGCTCGAAGTTTATAAAAAACGTACTTTTATTGAGATCGATTCAAATTTACGAAAATTTTCAGCAATTTTCTTAAACGTGGTTAGAAAATGCGTATTATCGGGAAAATGAAAAGAAGTTTCTCCATCATATTACTCTGAACAGGTGTTGGAACCTCAAAGATTTCAGGGACCAACTTTCAGATAAATCGGCTTCACACAACCTTTATAACGGTAATTAAAATTGTTACCAGAATATTATGTACACGCATTTAGCCATAATTGCTACGAAAAGGATTAAAACAACAAAGAGTCGCACTTACTAGAAAAAAGGTATATGTCTTGTTACTTATGTATCGGAGTCAAAGCGATAAGGAACGGTTTTGTCGGCATTATACGGTGAAGCGAGAGCATGCCTTGCCGGTAAGAATTATGGCAACCACTTTGTTTTCCAGGTGTCGCTCAATGTTTTGCTCTTTCTGTCTTGTTTCGTAAAACCGTCGTGAGTACCCATAAAACAGTCGATAAGGGAGCGGTCATTAATTATTGGGGGGGGGGAGGGCCGGTAAATTTAGGGGGAGGGCCAGGGTTTTTTGAGCTCCCATTTGGGGAGGGTCATATGTTTTTTAGCTTACGCTAAGGGAGGGTGACAAATGTTCGGGCGCCTGTTTTAACAATATATTTTTTATATAAATATATACATTTGTTAACATAGGTCGACTTCAACCGACCATTCTAGCTATGTAATGAAGCGTGCTCCGCCTAAGAAATGTCAGACCACTACCAGTACTCAGCACGCTTTGAATGCTGGCAGTTGTGAACACTTCACAGAAGTGTGGGCATGTTTCATAATATAGCTGAAATAGTCCATTATCGAGGTTTAGTTTGCTGAAGCTTGAACTCAATAAGAATCACTTAGATCGTTTTGATTGTTCATTGATATAATGAAACAACAGGTAGCAAAATTGAGGGATGTTGCATTTCCTTGATTTATACAATGCTTGTAAAAACTGGAAAACATGCATCTCGTCATGTTATACGGTAATAAATAAAGCAAATAGCCACCATGGTCTCATAAATAATATAATTTCGAGATACTTTCAAGATTTGATAGGCTAACAGTAACAACGAAAAATATAAATGACAGTTTATCACTTTAGACACCATGACCTCTATCACCATCACTTTCAACGCAACTGACACCTGCATCGTCATTACCTTCGTCGCCATCACTTTCAACACCATCACCTGCCCCATCATCAGCTTCTTCGCTGTCACTTTCATTGCCATCATCCGCAGTAGCATCACTTGCCTCGCCATCACTTTCGTCGTCATAACTTGCGTCGTCACCACTTTCAGTTCCAGCAAAACTTAAAAATTTCGGATTTTGCAGTGTCATCTAAAAAACTACATCCTGAAGATATCAACGCGGCGGCCCATTTCTTTTGTCTCTTTCCTAGTTGGATGACAATCTCTGTGCGTAAAACCTTCTTTGTACACGTCTTTCCTTCTGGCAGCTCTGCCGTAATCTTTCTTAAATCTCATCCATTCTAGCTAAACGCCTCACCTTTTTCAGTTTCTTCCTCTTGTTGCTATACCGTTTACTTGATCGCAAATTCCTTTTCGTCGCAGAAAATCATGTTTAAACGTTGATTCGCAAGTTTGCTGCAGCTCGACTAGTCCAGAGCGTACACTGTCTAATTCCCTTTTCATAGCATTGCAATTCAAACAATTCGTCAAAGTCATGAGCAGTTTTGCGCCCAGTCAAAATCTGGCCAGAAGAGTGTATGGTTGTTTTGAGGTGTTCCTTGAGATCTCTTTCAAGCTTTTTAAGGGATGTTTCAATAGTTTCTATACACAACAAATTCTGCCTGATAGTTCCCGACTCATGTGGTTTGGGTACGTGATTTTCCCGAAGAAGAAATCCATTCTGCGAAAGGATCTTAAATTACAGATTTTATTTGCTCGGAGAGCGGAGAGTAGGAAGCGTGCAAACCTGCCGAGAAGAGAAGCGGAAACGCTTTGAAGGTTACGAAGATTACGAAGCCATATACAGGGAACGAAAATTAAAAACCTGAAAGTTGCTGTACTGGACATGCACATTGCTAAGCGGAAGTTGGAGCAATCAAAGGGGGACGTTAAAACGAGAAAAAAGTGGATGTCATAACAGCAGACATCGGTAGGTGACGATGGTGATGATGACGATGTTGTGGTGCAGGAAATTGGAAGTGATATTGACGATAGAGGGGATTTTGACGAAGTGTATGATAAAATTGAAGACGAAGGCGAAGCAGTTGTGGAGGAGGAGGAGGAGGAGGAGAGCATTACCATACTTTTACATACAACAAGATCTGGTCGAATTTGCAGGACATGGAAGGGGAGAGCAAGCGCTTTGGATTTTTCATGACGGAGCGGAAAATTTCAAAGTTTCTATTTAATCACTAGTCACCAGATGGTAAAAGAAATGCCGTTGCAAAAATAACTCTGGAATACTTTGAATGTCAAAATTTCAACCATTTGAATGTTTTCTTGGCCGCGTTTTTAAATACACACCTGACTTCATGTTTTTAAAGAGCGGCTTATACTAATTCGGAAACCAAGTATACGTGGCTGCCCACTTGTGTCCAGGCACACTTTGCCACAGGTAATTTGCCGTTATCTTTAATACTTCTCTGAATTCAGGGGCGTAGCGTCCATGTACGCACGTACGCGCAGGCGTACAGCTGAAAGGCGAGAAAAATATATTTCTATTGCCTGAAGGCATTTTTATCACTAAATTGTGATATTATTTCGTGTCATAGTGATGCAACTTTAGGTAAAATTTTTCATTATTCCATTACGAACGGAAAGAAACACTGTGAATAATAGTGAATGTCAATAAACGGGTCACGTATACAGCTATTACGAAGTGATACGGAGATCACTGGCGACGAGTTCAAAGCCGAAGTCACAAGATGGAGGCACAAAAATGGAACGGAAATGATCAGCATGTAAGGCCAAAGACTTTGGTTGAGACTCTTGACCACGCAAACCTCCAGCTTTATCCCGTAGTATATGTTGTACTTGTAACACGGTTAACGTATCCTGTCTCAACATGCACTGCTGAACGTAGCTTTTGTGCTGATGATGAGGCTGAAAACTCCTCTTTGAAGTACCATGAGTGACAAGAGATTGAGCTCCCTTAGTTCTACTCATCCATAAGATCAAGGACGTTGGCATTGACGGTGTAGTAACAGAGGTTACCTGTCTGAATGATAGACTTTGCTTGTGAACTGTCAACAATGGCGTCACCATTTTTCCTTTTTTTGTCATACTGTAGCCTTACCGAAAACACTTATCCAATTGGCTGACACATAAATAAAATAAACAACTACTATTGCGTTTTACTAAATATTTATTTATTGAAAATGTCCCCCGAAAAAAACGCAGAAAATGGCATTTCCTGGACCCCACATTTCAAAATTTTCTGGAGGAGCATGCCCCCAGACTCCCCTAGAGGGGGGCGCCTCCGGCTCTCGAAATACTCTCTTCGTGCGTACAGCTTAAAAATTGCACGCTATGTCCCTGCTGATTAGCTTATTGGTATCTCACCATGAATTTTTCAAATTGTTCAAGTGTTCAAACTGACTTCCACGTTCGAACAAATCGAATAGCGACCAATCTTATTTTGGGGGAGGGTCACAATTGTTTGGGCTGATGTTGTGTGGAGGGCCAAGATTTTTTTACCTCAATATTTGAGGGAGGTTTTGGGCCCAGGGTTTGGGCCCTCCTTTGTGAAATTTTACCGCCCCCCCCCCCCCCAATAATTAATGACCGCTCCCTAACAAAGTTCCTGACCAGACTTTGCCGTATTCTGACAAAACGCTTTTCAGAAATAAGGCAGCAAATTCGGGTCACTCGCGAGCTGCTCAACCAAACTGCTCTAAAAACCCTTTTGTTGAAAAAACAAATCAACATCACACAGGCTGTTTGGAATTCTACACGGTTATTACACGTACACCTAGTTGTAGTAGCGGAGCTCGCGGAGCACCACGGGTAAGCAAATTTGGTAACCCGTTGATCCGAAAACATTTGGTTCTGACGTCAGTGTACGTCCGTCTGTCCGTCCGTACCGGGGGAGGGGGGGAGAGGGGGCAAACTTCGCCAATTTTCGTGACCTGATGATCCACCGAAAATTGACGTCACATCCGGTTGGAAAAGTCGCCTAGCAGCTCGCTCAGCGAGTTGACGCTCTGCTGTTTATGGTTTCTTCTTTCTTGTGACCACCACTGACACGCAATTACTTATATTGAATACCAGAGATGTTACAAAGTTACTGGATCATCTATTTTAGCCGATGTATTGGCAAAACAGAAATGTTTAGTACAGTTTTGATGGCATTTTCCAGGCAGCTTCGCGTAATGTCATGGCGAGTATGTCGCGATTTTCATAACAGGTGCGGATCAAACTTTTGCTTCTCGTGACTCCTGATTCAGTGAAATCATCAATTTATATAGCCTTTGATGTGTGAAATATAATGAAGAAAACGCCAGCAGTAACAGTTTGGATTGTTAACATCGGGAAGGTAATTAACACTCGACATAAAGGTGGCCTTCCAAGGGGTAAAAGCGACAAGCGACACGGCCCTGAAAACTGGTGACATGGGACTTTCTAAACACCGACAAGCAACTCAACTGAACCGGCAAAATACGACAGCGACACAATAAGCACTATAGATAGACAGCGACGGCAGGGAGTTGTGTATTTGACCAATAAAAGATAATAATTGGAGTCTATTTGATTGGTACTTCAGTACAGCCAGTCAAAATTAGGACTGTTAAAACCTTGACCGCTGGCATGACTTCGAGGGTTCCGTAAATCGGTCATTTGATGTGTTGTATCCAGACTGACCGGGGCACCCAACGAGAACATTTTAGCAACATACTTTAAATGCCATTTTCTGTTTTCTTAGATTGTTTCAGAGCTTTTTAAAGGCATATTTGTGTAAGCTAATACCGATTGATCTGTTCCGATTTTTTTATCTGAAAATTTAGGCCTCAGAATTTTAGGAAACAGAATCCTCTCTGCCGAATTTCCGAGCTGCTGGTGGCTGTTCGAAAATGCTAAGTGGCCTTATTTTGCACTCTAAATGACAAAAAACAATAGGAACTAATAAGTCCTCTTGTTATGAAAGTCCGACGTGATATTTCGCCTGAAGAAATCTCTAGCTTTCACTGCAGTTCAAACCGAATATCTCAGGCCATTCTAGGCCTTCCGCGACCAGATATTCCCTGAAACGAACCGTTGGGTGCCCCTGAGACTTAGAGCAGACGATCAGATTTTTTTCTGTTTATTTGTTAAATGTGAAGCTTCATTTACGGTCTGTCAGTTACCTTAGTCGCTTGCAGCAACAAATTGACCGATTTTCAGAATCTCCGCCAGTATCTACGTTATCAGTATAGTTGTTCTTTTTGACGCAAAAAATTGACTTGAATTTACAGCAATTAAACCACTTTGACTTGCTCCTCAGAATGCTAAAAATCGCATTCCCACCTAGATACTCCAGCCTCCAGCGGGGGTTTATCTCTTGGCCAACTCTTCCTTTCAAACGCACTGTCTCTACACTGTGCAGGGGCTCGTGTCTTAGAATTTCTAAGTGTTAGAAGAATATTCGTGGTCCCAAACGATCGAATTTGTAAATCGATTTTCTTTTCTTTCTTACTCCAAAGGGTCAAGATATGGAGGCGTGTTCGTTTCTATTAAAAATTATTATTAATTTTGTTTTAGGGTGCGAACGTCACCGTAAAGTGATTTACAAAATGATTTCAGATTGATTTACATAATGATTTCACTTCAAGTTCAAGTTTTTTTCTCGCCAAGCACTCTTCCAGATCGCATCGCCTGTTGAAGAAGACATTTAAAAATTATTCCACTCGGGCGTACTGGAAATCGAATTATAGATAACCAACGAGGCGCGTAGCGCCTCGTTGGTTATAATCATTTGATATCCAGCAAGCCCGAGTAGAATAATGGTTTTATTAAAAACTTAGCCACTACTTAAAAAACAAATCAAGAAAGCAAGGAAAAAATGAGAAAAGAGATAAAAGAGAGAACAAGGGAACAAGAATCGATCACATGACTGAACGAAAAAGGCGCCAAAACCTTGCGAAGTGTTGCAGCGTTACATTGCAAAGTTGAATGAATCGGCCGGCAATGAAACTGATCGAAAGTGAACGAAGTGGCACAAGTTTTGAGCGCGAAAAAAAAATCTCATTTATATTGGCTGTGAAATATGGTACGTGTTTCATTTCTCCTGAAACATTGTTGTAATCATCGTTCAAAGTTCAAAGTTGTACGATTTCATCATATTAGCTGCTGGAGTTGAAACGGAGCAAGTTTGTAATCCGTTCGCACAACGGAGCGATCATGTGCCTGTTTGATCAAACTGAAGACAGAACTAATTTGAACTTGAACAAGTAATTTCTATGCAGCTCAGAAGCAAGATTGCTGTATGACGTGGTACATTAGAATTCACCATCATAGTTTGCTAAACGCAAAGCGCAAAACGCAGTTGTTCTCGGTTTAGAGCTAGGTTGCGGATGGAATGGTAAAAACAACACTCAAACAACTGGGAAAGCGTTCAACTCCGCTTACATGGCATCCGATTTCTGTCTGAACATTTGGACCTGTTGGAACACTGAGCTACAACAAGTGCTGGTAAACCAGTGTCAATTTTGCTTGTTATAGCCGAAAAAAATTCGCCATTCCTTCCTTCTTGGTATTTTGTTTAGTACTTCTTTAGATTGCTTCATGACTATCGTACCGACTCGCCATGAATGTGTGATAGTTTTTATTAAATGCTTCTTCCCCATTTCACTGTGTCTTTCATGACTTGTCTTGATATTTTGAAGTGGAAAGCCTTCTTCATAAAACCTACCGTTTGTTCAATTTTAGTAATCGACGCGACGATCGATGAAAGAAATTAATCGTGCACACCACGCTTTATGCTTAAATTTCTATTTCTGCACAGTTTCTTGTTGTCTTAAGAAATCAAATACTACAGAACAATTTTGATTTGTGTCTTAGTGACGCTGTTGCAATTTCTGCATAATTTAAAATTCACTGCCAAGTGATTTTTCCGGTCCATTTTTCTCGCCGGGTCGCTCGCGAGGAAAAAGCTTTCACCTCACTTTGTTGGTGAGTGTTCATTGACCATATATGCTCGAGGCAGGTATATGAGCTGATAGCCTAGCTTCATTCAGCCAATCAAAATGCCAGAAATCCAATATACCTAGTCCAGTTTTTAATAATTAAGAATATTCGCGATCTACATGCCAAGTGACTCCAGGCCTCACGGTGAGGCAAACGTTTTACTGACCCTTACTTAACTAGTACCTATAATCTTGATTTGTGTCATTTGGGGGGGGGGGGGGAACAGAAGGAACTGGTGGCCAATAATTTAACAGTTCCTCTTCACGATCACGTGATGTTGAAGACAATAAATGCATGTTTCGATGCTCTTCTTGACGATGTGCCGAGATGTGCCAAAAACTCTGAAACAAAACTCATTTAAATGGCAAAGGAAGGCAGTGACTATGACACAACCAGCAATTCCGTTATTTTAGAGAATTTACAAGACGCCTTATAAAGCGACAGCGACATTTGCACGTGCTACAAAAACGACAGCAACATTTACAACCCGTCGGTTCAGCGACATCGTTCCTGAGAAATACGCGACAAAGCGACAAGGCTACCCCCCTTGGAAGGCCTCATAGAGTGCTGGAAGTGCTACTCTATCGACACCGCACTGCACATAATACCTGATATCGTCTCTAACGAAGCCACTCAAACTTTTGCCTCTCGTGACCCTTAATTCAAAAGGAATCGTCAATTAAAATAGCCTATCCTAAGTATAATACAATGAAGAAAACGTTGGTAGTCACGGTATGTTGTGTTAACACTGGGAAGGTAATTAACACTCGATGGAAAGTTGCTGGAAGCAGTACTCGAAACCAACCGCAGACATGTTTAGAAGCACTCCAGTTGTGGCAGACAACTGTGTACTTAAGCAGTGAATTTCGAAGTTTCCGTTTTATGATGATGGATAGAGGGAATTTGTTTTTCTATGGGAATATATATTTTTTTGGCTTTAGATGTTTTAAAAGAAGTCTGAATAAAGAGAACTGCCGGCATAATTCATGATTAAATATTTTATCTGATTGAGCGATTCCTAGGAAGGGGGGGGGGGCGTTAGGGAAGGTGAGACGATGAAACTAGCGTTGTAATAACATACAGTAGAATCCTGATTTCTCGAACTATCGGTTTCTGAAAACTCCCAATAATTCAAACCAAAACTGGCTTCCCTTTCCCAGTCAAACACTGTAATTATACCCCCAATTTTTCGAACCCCCGTTGATTCGAACCAATTTCCACTGTATGTTCAAGATTGGGATTAACCAATACAAATTGTTGAGATGATTTTGGGATTGTCTAGCTATCTTGCCCTAAAATATATCCCCTTTAGTAGTATATCCTGTAGTGACTGAATACCACCTGATTGTCAGAGGTTTATTTCCGAATTTTAAAGCTCCCACTATAATAATAACAAGCTCCCTTTGCTCGCTTGTTATTATTATAGTGGGAGCTTTAAAATTCGGAAACTGTAAACCTCTGACGATCAGGAAGTATTCATTCACTACAGGATATACTACTTAGCCGAAAAAAAACCACCCAGCATAAAAAAATTTTAATTAAAGGTTTACAAATCAATGTTATACCCGAGTTGTAATGTCTGCACATAACATAAACATTGAAGAGCTTTTGAAAGAGCTTGATCCAGCAACGTTACAAGCTTTAGAGCAATTACTTGCAGAGGACGCTCCTGCTGTTCGAAAAACTATAAATAACTTATTGGATGAACCTATTTCTGAAAAAGTGGAAAAGATACCTTTAATTCCAAAAAAATATCAACCAATTGCTCCTCCTCGTAGAAGGGGGAGAAAAACACAAGAAAATTTAAAGAAATTTGATCCAATTTCTCGGGAAACCACCCAAAATATTAAAAATTATCAGAACGAAATTCTTGATTTATATGACACTACCGAATATGAGGGAGAAGAAACAAAAGGGTGGCATGATGGAAAAGAAATAAAAGGGCGCCGTTTCATAAGATGGCGTTTTATTCGAGATCTTGAAAAAGAACTTACACCCGATTTCATAACAAAAATAAGAGAGAAAGTTAACACATCTTTTTACGCAAGACATATTTTTTCATACCAGCTACGTAATATTGAAGACGGTTCATTAATATCTATGTACACTAACATTGGCTCACCTTGGTTTAAACGTTTTTCTGATGCGGAAAAATGGTTGAGTGATCGGGAAAAAGTACGTCTAGACCCCGACAACATTAATAGACCAAACACAAAATGGGTGTTTGAATACCATAATAATGTTGATGTAAAGGTCGTTCTTGATCGTCAGCCCCTTTTAGGAACGGGACCCTTACCAAAATGGCTGCGTGATTGTGCGCGTGGGCGTGCGGGTCCAATGATTGCACTTGATACTTTCCAAGACAATTTATGTCTTTGGCGATGTATTGCGGTTCACCGAGGTTCAAGACCAGATCGAAGTACAACGGCAGCACGTGAACTTGCAAAGGGTTTCTTCAACCTCAAAGCTGCTCCACAAGATTGCCGTAAAACATCTTTAGATGAACTTGATGAGGTTGAAAAACATCTTAATAAAAAACAAATTTTCAAAGATTGGTTGGGTATTTGTGTATATGAGCCTGAACGTTTGGAGGATGGTGAAGTGGTATGGCATCTTAGAAGAACACCACCAGCCAAATTAACAAATATTTTGACAATTGGAATTTACGAAGGGCATGCTTTCGTAATAAAAGATATAACGAAGCTTGCAAAAATTTATGCATGTGTTCATTGTCGTTCAAGATTTACTCAAGCTTGCAGCCTTCAACGACATACCCAAACATGTTCACAAGGAAAAACGGTTATTGAAAGTCCGGCAGAAAAAGTTGAATTACCACAAACAGCTTTTGAGAAGGCTTTTTATCCAAAACATTCATCTTCTCCAGAATCTCTTCGCTGGCTTGAACAAGAAGCAGCACAACGAAAAATACACATTCACCACGCTGCTTGCGAGCATGGAGGAGAAAGATGGGTTGAGCGTGCGCCTGTAGATGGTTATAACCATGAAACGAAGACTGTTTTTCAATATCACGGATGTCATTGGCATGGGTGTCGAAAATGTTTTCCAAATGATCGAAATAGAATTATTACTCACCATGAACAAACACGAGAAGACAGATTTAAAGCAACTGTTGAACGTACACAAAAACTTCGAGCTGCTGGCTATCATGTAATAGAGGCATGGTCATGTGAAGTAGGAGAAATAAATATTAAGTTGCCACAGACACAAATACAAAGTCATCCACACGTGATAATGTATGACTTTGAAGCATACTTAGATAAAAATCAGCGGAAAGAACCAACAAAAACGCTAGCTATCGAAAATAAACATGTACCAGTCTCTGTTAGCCTTGGCGACACTTTAGAAAGAGAACCAACTCACATCTGTGAAAGAGACCCTAAGGTTTTGGTTCACAAGTTTATGAAAGAACTTGAGAGGCGTGAGAAAAACATTAGGGAACAAGTAAGAGCAGCCTTCATACCTGACGACATAAATATGCTTACAAAAAACGCAGCGTTTTAAAATAGAAGAATGGTGTAATCAGGTGCCGGTTCTTGGGTTTAACTCTGGGACATATGATTTGAATCTTATCAGAGAATATTTCGCGGAACGTTTATCTGATACAACAGGTAAAGTAAAAGTTGCAAAAAATGGAAACAAAATTATGTTCATTTTGAGTAAAAACTCACGCTTTCTCGATATCATAAATTATTTAGGACCGGGCACAAGTTATGAAAAATGGGTGAAAGCCTACGAATGTGAAAGTGGTTTCCATACGAATGGTTTGACAGTATTGAAAAGCTTGATTTCAAAGGGCTTCCTGACTACGAACATTGGTATTCAAAGTTGAAAGGGTGTTATCTTCTCACAATAACAGAATTGGAGGGTTGTAAAAAGTTGTTTGAAGAAAAAGGGATGAAAACTATCGAAGATTGGCTGCGTTACTACAATAATCACGATGTAGTGCCTGGTCTCGAGGCGTTGGAAAAGATGCGTGCATTCTACATCGATAAAGGAATCGATATTTTAAAAGATGCTGTAAGTATCCCAGGTGTTAGTTTACATTACTTACTTCGTGGATGTGTTGAGAGGGGTGCAGATCTTTAAAGCCCTTGCAAAGAAGCGTATAATATGTTAAAAGAAGCTGTTGTTGGAGGGCCGAGCCTTGTTTTCACAAGATATCATGAAGTTGGAGTAACCAAGATAAGGTCCCATTAAATAGCGGAACCTCGTTTTTGTAAAAATATAGTGGGTTACGACGCCAACGCTTTCTATTTGTCAATTATGCTTAGAGACATATCTTGTGGAAAAGGAAAGGTCGTGCATTACAATAACGAAGCTGCTGCTCACATACTGACACAAAGGCTCAAAAAAGAAAAATGGTTTGGATTTGCAGAAGTTGATATAGAGATTCCAAAGCACTTATACCCAAAGTTTGAGGAAATGTGTCCGTTCTTCTACAACAAAGAGGTCCCTGTTGAAGCTGTGCCACAGCATATGCTTGACTATCTTAAACGAACAAAAAGCAACCGCGGAAGCGGAAAGAAGTTAGTGGGAGCATTGACCGCAAAGAAGATATTATTATACGCACCACTTCTTAGATGGTATCTTGAGCATGGAGCAGTGATCACAAATGTTTATCGGACAATTGATTACCAACCAACAAAAATATTCACTTGGTTTGTGGAACAAGTGACTGAAGCGCGTAGAACTGGAGATAGAGAAAAAAGCAAGGCGCTGCTGGCTGAGATATTCAAACTGTTAGGAAATAGTGGGTATGGAAAGCTCATAGAAGCCTTGGAGAGGCAAACAAACGTTATTTACACCAAAAACGAAAAGGTTGTCGACAGAGCCATGAGAAGCGCATTTTTCAGTGATCTAGATGAAATTGGGGAAGCGTATGAGTTGGAAAGTAGAAAGCCAAGGATTACAATAAGAAGACCATTTCAGGTTGGAATTGCTGTATATCAACTAGCAAAACTTCGAATGCTTGAATTTTATTATGACTTTCTTGACAGATATTTTGACAGAAAAGATTTCGAATTGATTCAGATGGACACAGACAGCAATTACATGGCAATTAGCGAAGAAAAGTTGGAAGATATCGTCAAACCAGATTTAAAAGAAGAATTTGAGGTAAAAAAGAAAAATTGGTTAGCTTGGGATAAATGGAGCAGTAGAACACCAGGACTTTTTAAACTTGAATTTCAAGGAAGAAGAATGATTGCTCTTTCTTCGAAATGTTATTTCGGTGAAGAGTATGATTGTAAAAAAAATAAATTAAGCACAAAAGGGGTATCGAAGATACAAAACGATTTAACGTGGCAGCGTTTTAAAAAAGCATTGGAAGGCAACAAGGACTTAGCAACTAATAGAGGTTTTAGAATGCAGGATGGACAAATAGTCACTTACGAACAGCAGAAGCTGGGGTTGAGCTCTTACTACGACAAACGATGGGTATTGGAACACGGTATTCACACAGAACCGATCGAGTTTCATTGTTAGTTTTCTGGTGGTAGTTGTGTATCTGGAGGGACAACTAAAAGCTCTTCGCGGACAAACCAGCGTTTTGGTCCGTCAAACAAATAATAGATAACCGGAGCGTCTGGTTTTATTATAATTTTTTCAACCTCGTAAACGTTCAAAGACCAGATTGGGTCGGTAGCTCTTCGTCGACCACCTTCAAGTTCACCGGGTTGATAAAGATAGCGAACACTTAAACCGGAAGAGAGCTTTTTTTCGTTCACACCAACGGGTCTCAAATAAGGTGTTGAGGGTTTGGATGGAACAGTTTTCTTTTTAATGGCATCAACAGGTTTTTGACCAGTCAGTCGAGTGACTTCCTTATTCAAAGCTGAAATAACAGCAGGCAGTCGGACCACCCACGCAGTAGACCGCTGACCCTCAGGGAGGCGCATTTCAACCCCATATTGGTGTCCAAACAGCCGTTCAGCCAGAGTGCGGTTGAATCTTTCAACAATAGCTTGATCACGGTGAATATCCACACGACCACGTCTAACCTCAACATTATTTTTCGAAAGCAGTTGATTCACAGCATCCATAAACTCACGACCAGGATCGACTTGAAGCATTTTGGGCCACTTCAAAGGACCACGACTATAAATTCGTTCCAGAGCAGATGCGACTTCTTTAGCCTCTTTTGTGGTCAACGGTTCGGCCTCTTTGTATCGAGAGGCCACTGTGAGAGCATATTTAAAAGTTTTACTGTAGCGTGGTGGGCGATCGCGTGGGAGATACAGAAGATCGGCTTGGTGAACTTTGTTTGGAACAGGAACATCAAATTTCAATCTTGGAATGTAACGTGGGGCTGGTAAATAAACCTGCCAACCAGTTTTGAGCCACATCTTCCGAAACTTTTGCTGCCTGGGCTAATTTCTTAATTGCTGCAAAACCTTTCCAATACCCTTGCGGACTGTAATAAATTTTTGACAATTTATTGAAAATACGGGAGCTCATTGTATACTATACAAAATAAAAAATGGACGACCCATTTGGTTGGTTGCAAGGTGAGAAAATTTCGGCAAAAAAAATTCAAGAAACATTGCAAAAAAAATTAAATTCATACCCATTGACAAAAAAGATTTATCCTTGTCCTTCATGCGAGGAGAAATTAATTTATGTGGTGAATGAGTTCTGTCGTGCATGTCCAAAATGTGGTAGAGCGTCTGAATTTGATGATGAACAGTTTCAAGAAGAAAATCGGGAAAGAATTTTCACTGCAAGTAATTTTCATTTAAAAAGTGTTTTGCGGAAATGGAACATTTACGTAACGTTATTGCTCAATTTCAGAAGATGTCCGGCAAGTCAGTGAACTATCCCTGTTTTTTGTACAATTATTTTGAAAAAGTACCTTCTGAATGCTGGCCAAAGAAAAAAGAAATTATGAAATCTATTTCTCAGCACCTTCCAAAAAGCTTAGTAAGCTGGTGGCTCGCAAAACAGGAGTTTGATAAATGGTGGTTAAAAGCCAATCAAAGTTCTTCATAAACATTTTCATATTTGCCGGTTTTTGAATTTTTCACCAAACGCATAACAGTACCCTTTTTCGGATGAGTCCAAAATTTCTTGCTTGTGACACCAGTTGGACCTGTGAAAGCATTTTTCGCAATATCACCTGACCAATACCGATCAAATACATGTTTTGTGGAAGGAATCATTTTTTTTTGTCAAAGTTTCAGCAAAATTTACTGCTTCCAACAGTTTGTCCAAAACACCAGTCCCTTTTTGTTTTTTCAAACCCAAACCTAACTTTTGTTTAGCATTGATGACATTTCTTGCAGCCGCATGCCCCCACTGCCTTTGTTTGTAAGGAACAGCGTCAAGAGATTTCACCATTTTTTTATCCGCTTTGTTTTTGCATTTTTTAAGATTTTCACCATACTTTTTTTCACGGTTGGAACAAACATCATAATCAACATCATGTTGCATTGCAATCGCATCTGTTGTGCCTGTTGGTTGTTGATAAATTTCCAGAATTTCACCTGTTTCTGGATTGTATTTCACCTGCTTTTCAAGAGGATTGTATGGCCCTGTGAAATTATGTCCTGGCAATGTCCAACCTTTTTTTGGTTTCGGAAATTTCCCACTTGCTGCATGTATATCAAACCCAGCTCCATCCAAATCAGGTCTGTCAGTTTTGTAACGCTAGTTTGGTCGAACTTTAGTTGAAAGTTGATCAAACATTTCACTTCCAACTTTTTGAATAACTGGGCGGGCTTTGTCAAGAGTGTAATTTATTGCTTTCTTTTGCAGTTTGGGATCTCTCATAGCTTCAGAAGCATAATATCCTCCAGCTTCAACACCTTTTTTCGCAAGATATGGGATTCCTTTTGTAATAGCAAGATCACCAACTGCCATAGCAACGTCGCCGAATATTCCACTGCCCTCCGCAAGGGAGGGATCACCTAGTTTCCCGGCAAAAAACTTGATTTCATTTTTCCACAACTTGCGCACTTTACTTTCAAGAGTTTTCGACTGTTCTTTGTGATTATAACTTTTTCGGTCCCCTTTACATTGGGTGTGTGCCGCTTTTCTTTCACACAGTAAACTTCCATTGTATATATTTAAGAAAAATAATTTTTCACTATTTCCTCATTTTGAAGTAAATCGTTGGAGAACATTTTTAAAATATCGGTAAAACTTGTTCCTTTATTTCTTTCGTTTAAAAAGAGAAGGCAGTAATAACCACATCTCACACTTTGCTCCCATTGAATTTGGTTGTCATTTCTGAAAAAATGTTTCATCCCATGTATTGACATCTCTTGTTCCCATTCTAAAGGTGGTAGAAAGCCAAATGAATCAAAATACTCGTAAAGACCTTTTTCTTTTGGCCAACAACATACCCAGTGAGTTCCCAAACTTCCAAAATCATCCAAGTTTATAATACATGGAGAATGAAACAAGGGTTTTGTTTCATTTCTGCTAAAAATACCTTTTATTGGAATTTGTAAAATGTTGCACCATTTTCCAAGGTCAATGTTGGATAAAGGTTTATCCTCAAATTTCATTTTTTTTTAAACGATAATAATCATCCCAAGTTCCATAAAAAGGTGGAGGTTGAATTTGCATCCCTTTACCTTTTGGTATTCCTGATGATCGTCTTGTTCGTGGTGGCGGTGGTGGTGGTTGCGTTTGCATACCTTTTCCAATTATTTTTCTGACCAAATCAAGGGCCAAAGGTACTCCGATAGACGCCAACATACCAAGGAAACCGCCGTATTGTGCGCCGCCTCCTTTCACCAAACCTTTTCCAACAAGATACTGTTCTGCCTTCTTTTTCTGTGTAGGAGTCATTCGCTGGACAAGTTTATAAAGCTCAATTTCCCTTGGTCCAAAACCATTACCAAATATCTTTTTCAGCACCTTTTCAGCGCCAAAACTCAAACCTGCACTCGCTAATGCTCCAAGGACTGGCTTTATCAAAGGTCTTGCCAAACTTAACATAGCAGAAAACAAATTTCCACCACGCTGGGCAGTGTTCTGAAGCTGTGTCTGGCTTAATTTTATTACCATTCCTTTCCCTGCCGCCGATCTTTTTTTCAATCGCTTGATTTGAGTTTCAGTGAGAAGAAGTTCGTCACCACGCCCAATTTGTTCTGGTTTGACTTTCAGACCAACAGGGGTCTTTGTTAAATAAGCTTTTTGAAGTTTCTTTTTCTGACCATCAGTCAGTGCGATTTTGAATGGATGATAAGTTGTGCTCATTGTTTGTATATTATATTTAGAATTTTTTTTTGAATTTTTCATTTTGTTTAGACGGCGACAAGCTCATTACCAATTTGCTTCAACACGAATTCTTCTTCATTCAAAACCAAAGCGAAGATAATATAATCTTGAGCGTTAGCGGCTTCATTAAGTCTGTAATGGAATTCGAGCTTTTTCGGGTCGCCTGTCACACTTTCTTCAGTGTTTCGTAGATCAAAATAGATAATTGGGTATAACTTCTCAAAATTAGCAATCTGCAGCTGAACACCGGTATTGTAGTCGTTCTTTCTGTATCGGAAATTGATCAAATCATTCAAAATTCTTATTTTAAAATCATGGTCGTAATCAAGCTCAGGGTAAAATTTTGTACCGTACTGAAGGCGGCAAGTTTCTAATCTTGCTGAGTCATCACTATCGATATCAAATGTGTCAAAGATGTAAGGGTTGTACCCGTAATCATTTTGTTTCCGACTTTGTTGAATAAAGACAAAAACATGCTTGGGGTTTTTTAACCATTGGTGTAATTAACCACGTACCATTTGCATCCCTTCGGGCGCTGCTGCTATGCAAAGTTTCATTCAGGTATTTCCATTGGGTTGGTTTCAAAAAATTTTCATTTACCAGAGTCTGTCCTTTACCAGTAAAATGCATTTGGGGGGCCCACAACTCAAATTTACGAACAACAATTCTTCTTAGATCTGTGTTATTGTTTTGAAAAATCATTTCTTGGTCGTCTTAAAGTTGAATTTCAAAAGTAAGCTGCATTGGTGGCAGCAATTTATCGGAAAGACCTTCGAAGAAAGAGTATCTGTTTAAAGGGATAATAGTCTGAACCATTAAACCTCCATGTGATAGAAGCGCCCTTGCCCGTATTCCTTCTTTGTTCGTTGCATTGCCATCAGTATCTGTGGTGGCATCTTCATCAAGATACCAAAATTGGTTTTTTGCAACACTTCTTGAATAATCATCTGAAAAATCAAGCAGATTTTTGATGAAAATACCTTTGTGAATATCGCTTGCCTCGTACAATTTTTTCCCTGATGACATTACTTTCAAACTTTTGATCAATCAGAAAGAACCGTTAATAGGAGCTGATTCAGTGTCAGCAACAACGTTACCTCCGTTTGCTTTTACTTCAAACTTGTAATCGGCTCGAATATAACCGTTGTACCAGTCATAAAAATTGTCTCGGTCTGCCACATCGAATTTGTAGCCCGTCTTTGTTTGAAATTGGTTATTTCCAGGGAAGATGAGTGGGGTGTTTAAACTAATTCGAACATATCTTGTCTCTTCGAGGTATGGTTTACTTCTGAACATGTTGCAAGTGCTTATTATATTTATAGAAAAAAATTTTTTTAATTAAATTTCATTTTGCCAAAATTTGATTTAATTTCACAAGAGCATCTGATTTTTTTGGTGTTGGGTTTCGTAAAATATTTTCAAGTTTCTTTTTTGCGCCTTGTGACAACGGTTTTTGTTTTTTTCTCTCTTGCAGTAATTTTCGTATTTGTTTTGAACCTTTTTCAGCAGCAAATTCACCAACTTTCTGACCCACTTTTTCAGCGATTGTTTTTGTGGCTTTTTCAGCAGTTTTTTTTGCAACATTCTTTACATTGTTTTTGAGTACTTTACCAATTGTCATGAAGGTGTCACGGATCACACCCGACCCTTTGTGTTTATATCGATAACTCCCGGTTTTTTCGTCAAAGTATCTTGCCCACTCGCTTGGATGATACATGATTGTATATTATACCGACAAAAAACTTTAATCTTTTTCAATCATTAAAACCATTGCAATGTTTGTCCCGTTGAGATTGTTTCTTCCATCTGTCACCCAAACCCTTATTTCATTAATATAACTTTTATTCAAAGGTTGCCACTTAAGCCGACGCGGCTCTTTTTGAAATGGATAGCTAACTTGAAGATTTGCTGTTGAGAAACTGTATAACACATCTCTTGAAATATTGTTTGTTCGGCGTGAAATAAGATCGCAGTGTAAATATACCCAATCAACGCCTCTTGTGATATTTGGAACTTTCCTTCCGACAACATCCCCCCTCAAAGTACTTTTGCCATAACCAAGCAATTCACCAAAATTTCCTTGAGAAAAGTCAAGCTCATAATCGTTATGTATCAAAGCCACAGCCCTATAAATTGACATATCGAAATATATAGTGAAAATGTAATCACTGTCTTTGTTTGTCGGATCTACTTTACCGGTGTGTTGCTGAATAAATGTGTTTATTCTTTTGTAATCATACATTCCATTCGGGAAAGTTAAGGTCTTCCACGCTTGTTCTGTTTTTTTCTTCCAGCGAATTTTGTTATTATCATAACGAGAATCGATGTTGTTCCATGAGTAACTCATTGTGGTAAGTTCGTCTAAAGCGGCTTTATAGTTTCCTTTACCCAATTCGAGCGGTGGATGAAACTTCACTGTAAAATCGTGTGAAACATTCCGTTCTCCACCTCTTTCTAATTTTGCAAGGCTCGAGTCAAGCAGTATATAAAAAACCATTGTTTTATATATAAGAAATAATTTTTTCTTTTGCTTTTCATTTATTCTACCGAGTTCAACAAGTGAATCAAGCAGATAAAATACCTGTTTTTTAAGTTTTATCGAGTTGTTTCCTGCTTTTATTGAGCCAAAACTCAAATTAAGTTGATTGATCAATTTTTCAGCTTCATCATCATAGAAGCCACTTCCTTCGGTTTCCCAATCCTGATTAGAAAAGTCATCTTCATCGTCAGAAAGTTCAAAAGCAGGTCTTCGGCTCGTGACAGCTTTTTCAAGAGGGGTTTGGGTTGTTTGTCTTTTTTTGGGTATTGGAGTGGACTTTAGTCTCTGTTTCCCCTCCTGTAACCGTTTCGAGAGAGGTTGGGTTCCCCTTCTTTTATAGATCTCATCTCTCATTTTTTTGAGTTCCGCAATGGTTTTGCCTTTCAAACCTAATTTCGATTTTTCTACTTTGAAGTCGGGATCATGTCCTTTAATGGTAATGAGCCGATTGATATTTTGCAACAAAATTGCTTCACTGGGATATTCTAGCTCAACCGGTCCCGGCATCCCCCACTCTTTACGTGTGGATGTTTCTTCCATCAGTGGTGGGGGTGGTAGTGGAAAATCATCACCATCAAATTCTTGATAAGGTGGTGGTGGTGTTGGTGGTGGTGGTGGTGGTGTTGGTGGTGGTGATGGTTCTGGTGATGGTGCATCCGGTCTGAATTCATAATCAAAAGGGTTGATTTCGTCAAATTCATCCATTGTGTAATCAGGAACTTCCTGCTCCTCTTCTTCCTCTTCTTCTACATTGTCGCTGCTTTTTTCATCAATCCTTTTTGTGATTGGTTTAAAAAGCTCTTCTCCTGAAAGCTGACCAAACTCTTTGTGTATTTTATCCGTTCTGAATTTTTGGTGAATTTCTTCTGTTTGTTTATCCAACACCGTTTTTTCTTCAGCCAATTGTTGCCATTTTTTCATTGACATATTTCCAGCGTTAATATATAAAAGCAAAAAAGATTCCAAATTACGACCCAGGTTCTTCTAAGAGTAACTACAAACAAGGTCACCCTTGCATGCCAGCAGATGTTTTTCGGATGTTAATTTGTGGGCCCAGTAATTCTGGTAAAACAAACACATTACTGCATATGCTTTATGAGTATTTAGAGTATGATAAAACTTACCTATTTTCAAAGAACCTGCACCAGAACAAATACCAGGATCTTTTGCAGGAGTTTGCCAAACGAATCAACCCCAAGGTTGGTTACGAGGTTATTGAGGCTTATGGTGATGAAATCATTCCACTCGAAGAACTTCCGACGGACAACCAAAAAATAGTTGTTTTTGACGATCTTGTTTGTGAAAGCAACCAAAACAGCATAATTAACTATTTCATCAACGGGCGGCACAGAAACTGCTGCGTTATTTACCTCACTCAAACTTTCTACAAGGTGCCGAAAAACATCTGTGATAACTGCAGCCATTTTTGTATTTTTAGATTTCTTCCAAGAGAAAACAAACGGATTGCAGACGAGATAGGTGTGGATCATAACGCTTTAGATCGCGCTACCGATAAAAAATATTCTTTCTTTTACTATGACAAACCCCAAAAATTAATGAAAAAAAATTTTGATGAAGATATATAATGGGGTATATTAACAGCCAAATAGGTGGAACTAGCGAAACTACGACGAGTGAAAGTGGAAAAGTTGGTCCTCCTGGCCCAGGGGGTCCTCCTGGCCCCGAGGGTCCTCCTGGACCGAAGGGTGATAAAGGCCCTGGAGGACCACAGGGTCCTAATGGTCCAAGAGGAGAAAAAGGGCCCGCTGGACCACAAGGTCAGGAGGGAGCACAAGGACCACGGGGTTTAAAAGGCGACAAGGGCGATAAGGGCAACAAGGGCGACAAGGGCGATAAGGGCTATAAAGGTGATCCTGGGTCTCAAGGTAGTGTTAGCGGTTCTGCTGATATTGACATGCAAAATAAGTACGATATTTTGCGATTAGAAAGCAACCCTTATCCTGTCCACGGTGATCTGACAAAGGTAATAAACTATCAAGACACGAGAAATATCTTTCTTTCGAAAAAGGAAGGCGGAAAGATGGAAGCAAGCATCGATATGAACAATAATACAATCTACAACGTAAAAGACCCAGTACAGGCTGATCAAGCCACAAACAAAAAGTATGTCGATAACCAACTTGAAAAAAAACTGGATAAAGGATCTGATATTGATATGAAAAATAAATCAATTATCAATCTTGATCTTCCATCAAACCAAAGAGACGCCGCATGTGTCGAGTTTGTTAACAACAGAATTGATGACATGACACAAAAAAGTTTCTCAAAGTTGATGGCACTAACAATATGTCTGGAAACTTGAATTTAAATAACAATAAAATTATTAACTTACAAACCGATTACAGAGATTCTAAATCCGCAGTTAATGTTGATTTTATGCAAGATGAAATAACAAAAATGAGAGATCTTGTCACTCAAAAAATTTATGAATCTCAGATCATTAATTCAGGGCAAAAACGAGACGCCTTCAGATACTTGATGGAAGACACTGATGAATCTTCGAGTGAAAACAATATCGAGGTTTTGGGTATTGTTGATTTTCCCAATTCTCCACATCAAATTAATAAAAAAGCTTACCAACTTAAACTCTTGTTTGAAAAAGGCTCACCCTACCAGTACCGGTCACGCCTCGGTTTTAACTTATATAAACTTCCGGTCGGTTACTATACTTTAGTCGTTGAATGGTTTCCGCCGGAAATGAATGAGTTGAGTGTTATAGCACAAGGCACTACGATTTCAATTTCTGATGAAACAACCAAAACATTCGAGAAGTACACCAAAACGGTTATCCACTTTCACAGATGGGGTAGCTCACCCCCACAATTTATATATCTCGATCTGCACGGTACAGTTAGTAAACGATCGTTTTTAACAATTGGCCATTTAATTGTCTATGGTGTTAAAGAAACACTTTCAAACGTTGACCCAAGTGTCTATGACACCGCTTTTGTTATTGAAAACGGGAAAATGGTGATGCAAACAGATCTTTCTTTAAACGGACACCAACTACGCTCTTCCATTCACCACATAAACGGTTTTTTAAATTCGACAAAAGGGGACAAAAATTTTGTTTTAAATGGTGCAGAAATAATTTCATTGCCGGGTGAAGCGATTTTGAAAAATATTGATATATACTGTACGCGTCCAACCACTTCTTCGGATTCTCATGTAACTGTACATAAACACAAAAAAATATCTTTAAAACTCAAAACAGCTTTACGGAATTTTTTCGACTGGAACTCTAAGCTCTTCAAATATTTTTACCTCAGAAAAAAGTGAGTGGTATCAGACGATAAACCCAAATTCTTTCCAAATGCCTTCGTCCGGGATTTTGGCTTTTGAACTAAATATGAATGATGATATTTGGAAAAGTTACAACGCAATTATACTTCGTATCGAGTATCAAACAAGTGCGTGATATTATAATAACTTTCCACAAAAAATTTTTACATTTATTATATAACACAATGCGAGACATTTTCGAATTCAATCATATTGACCAAACACTTTCTGCAGAGAAAGTTAAAATTCTGAAAGATTTATATGGTTATTACCATAAGAAGCATTATGGGTATGAAAAGTTGCACCGCGGTTTTCGAAGAAAAAATTTTGTTTGTAATCTTTCAGCTGGCAAGTTAATTATAAGTGCCGCAGTAACCGGTGGAATAACACTGAACCCTGCTGTCATGGCAACTTTAACTGGTGTTGGTCTTATTTTGAAAGCAGTGGCAAGCCTTAAGAAATACGATAAGAAAATAGAACGAGCAATTTTTGCCCGTATCGAATACCAGAAAATCCTTGACGAGATTCGCTTTTACCTCCGAGGCGAAGATTTCAACGAAAAGGTCTTTCGTGATAGCTTGAAAATGAAAGATAATATCATCACTGATTATTGTATGGAAATTTCGCTATCTGTTCAAAGAAAGTATGAAAAAAAATTCACTCAATTATAGATTTTCAAAGTAATTATATACGCCAACAAAATGATTGCACTTTTTGCAACTATTTGTTATTGGTTTTTTGAAGTTCTCACGCCGCCCGAAATTCGGCAAATACGCTTTATCACTCGTGAGTGTGTTTCAAAAATATTGTTACCAATTCGTGACAAATATGGCTACCCCATTTCCGGCCAAGATGTGGTTCCATAAAACAGATAAATTTACATACCACGCTTCAATGCATTAAAAACATTTAGCCGGTGGTCGCGGGACTTTCCCTTGGAAATGAGTCATCACATTGTCAAAGTTATGTAAATAGAATCATCTAGAACGATCTAAAAGCCTAATATAACAATGAACCCGAGAAACATCCAGTTCAACTCTGAAACGAACATTCTTGATCTTTCGAACATGACTTCACATCTAAATCTGTTTTTCTTTCATCATTGCCGGGACTTTCCCGAATAAACTTCTACTTATTCTTTACGACTATAGAAACTAATATCATTTGGGAACAAACATGGAACGGGACGACTCTTGCGATTTGAATTTTTTTTTGACATTGAAAACCACTGATCAATCACAAACTTCAGACATCTCTACGAGAAGCAGAAGGTAATACTTCAAATGAATATCAGTTATCATGATGAAATGAAAACATTTTCTTGAAAACTTACGTTACAAAATGGAAGCCGAAGGACCACCGACAGCAAGGAGTACTTCAAAAACCTACATCAAGTCTCGCAAATCCGTAAAGTTTTGGAAGTGCCTGAATACCAATCCTTTTGGCAACAAGTCGTTCAAACACGAAAAACTGTGTCTGGTTTCAGTTAACCAAGAAACCGTAGCTTTGGAAATTTTCAAGACTGATGTTTAATTTCCTTTGAAGCCGCGGTCATTAATGACCACCGTTGTCAAGAGACTGAATTTCCTTGGAAACCGCGGTCATTTTATGACCGCCGTTGTCAAGAGGCTGTAACTTTCTATTTTTGTATAACTTTAGTTTGTTTATATTTTCAATAAAAGCCTTATTAAAATATGTATATTCATTGTGTCCTGTTCTTTTTTGTGCGCTGGGTGGTTTAATTTAAGTCGAGCAAAAAAGTACATGCTATTAAACGAATGTATACCAATTGTATCTCACAATGGATGTCTACACAGATCAACACACGATCTCACAAGATTTCCCATCAAAAAATAATATATTAATTGATGAACCAGATTTCTCTGACAAAGAAGAATGGCCAACAGAAGAATGTTTTGAAATTGTTGAAATTTTTAAATGGAGAGATATTTCTGATGGAATATATAGAATAAAAAACGTTACACACCGAAAAGGTAAATTTGGGCTTTCAGCTGTTTTAACTTTAAATTCAAAAGATAATGATGATTTTCGTGTATGGGCCCCAAAACGTCTTGCTGAAGATCTTTTATATTATCCTTTTCGATTTGTTAATAAAATGGGTGTAGAAATGTCTAATTAAGGAAATGAATATTTTGTTTATAGATTAAAAAAATAAATTAATGATTATGATAATCTTCTTCAAACATATCAGTGCAAAACTTAATTAGGGTTAAATCAATTATATCGGGGACAGAGATGGTTATTTCATGTAAGATTTCTTCTTGTTTACAAAAAGGGTAACAACACCCTCCCTGACAACAGTGCATATAAGCTACACACACTATAATATGTACAAGCCACTCCATTTCAGGACAAAAAGGTTGTATTAAAAGCTCATTGTGAACCAGGTTCCAACCCAAAGCCGCTCGCTCTCTCAGTTTTATGGCGAGGTAATGTTTGTAAATTATCTCACGTAACTCTGGTGGTAGGTTTTGAATTGCTTCCGTTATCTGACGGGTGTTGAATCCGGTTGCCATCAAATTTGACTCACAAATATCTATCAGATAAAAAAACAATTTTTGTGTGTTCGGTTATGAACTTAGTGGTTGGTACTCTTCACAAACAAAGCACACCGAGGTTAACCAATTCCTTAAAATCGTTATATGCGCTGTGCCAATCGTAAGTATCAGAGCAAATCTTTAATAAAGATATATTCTCAATCGGAATAGTGTATAACAGTTTATGTTTGATTCCTTCCTTAAAACAAGGGTAACAAAGACCTTCCCAGCGACAGTCTATATAATCTAAGCACATTATAATACGCACAAGTTGCTGCCTATTATGACAGAAAGGTTGTTTTAATAACTCATTGTGTACCTCTTTCCATTTTGCTAATTGCTCTAAAGCTTGTAACGTTGCTGGATCAAGCTCTTTCAAAAGCTCTTCAATGTTTATGCTTGCAGACATAACAACTTTGATATAATAAAGATGTGTATTTCTTTAATTAAATTTTTTTTTTTGCTGGGTGGTTTATTTCGGTTAAGTAGTATATCCTGTAGTAAATGAATACTACCTGATTGTCAGAGGTTTATTTTCGAATTTTAAACCTCCCAATATAAACATGCGACGCAAGGAGCATGTTTATATTGGGAGGTTTAAAATTCGAAAATAAACCTCTGAAAATCAGATGGTATTCATTTACTACAGGATATACTACTCCTTTATACTTCTTCAAGAAAAGGAAATAATCTTTTATTGATCAGGCTTATTTGGAATTTTAATTCCAGCGTTACTTTGCTTGTAATGTTGATGTTTTTGTAATAAAGGCATTATTGGCCTGACAATAAAAATTTTATGATGTCCCTCGCTGTCATTGATTAACTTCAATTTTGAACACGTGAGGGATGGACAATACTCTAGGGGTATCCTTGATTTGGTTAGTGGGTATACCCTCTAGACCTGTATGCCATGTGCTTCTAGCGATCTAGCCTCGAGCAAGTTGTTGAGTTTTCGGGGCTACAATTTTATACCTCTTTTCGCCTTCTTTGTCAGGTAAGCGTGTTTTAGCTCCCCATTTCCTCTGCTGATTGCATTCAGGACCGTGTACGTATTTCCACGTATTTTTCTTCTGTATATCTTTTGTTGTTACGAACCTTGAGTTCGCTTGCTTCGCTCGTATCCGCCCGCTCGTATCTTCGCTTCGGTAGTTCATTATAATTCCGTCATTATGAATAATTCAGTTCGTCCTAAGGCCCTCATCATTGGGCATTCTTTCGTCCGTCGTTTAAAGGACGACCTCCTGCGGAATTTTGACTCTCGTGCATCCCTTGATTTCGGGCTAGATCGAAGCATGGAGGTTTTGTTGCATGGCGTCGGCGGGCTTCGCGTTACTCAACTTCGCCGCATTATTTCCCAGAAAGTTCGCGATCTGTCGCCAAATGCTGTGCTTTTGGAAATCGGCACGAACGATTTGGGTTCTATTTCACCCGAAATTGTGGGCTCCGACATTCATGATATTGTCGAATATTTACATTTCTCTTTAGGTATCAAAATGGTGGGTGTTTGTTTAGTGATACCTCGTAGGGTTCGCGAGTCGGGCTTGCCCGACGCTGGTTTCAATCTTTTGGCCCTGAAACTAAACCAGTACCTTTCTGTGTTGCTGGATGATACTCCTTTTGCTTTTGTCTGGCATCACGAGGAGCTGGAGTCGCTGGATCGCGCCATTTTGATGCCAGATGGTGTTCATTTGAATCCACATGGCCAGTACAAGCTCTACCGGAGCTATCGTGGTGCACTTTTAAAGGCTTTGCCTTCGTCGTCTTAGAATTTTCACGGGGGTTATAGGCTCTTAATAACTTGCTTTGTGTTTGTATTGTAATAATGTACGCCTAGAATATTGATTATTTCATCATTGTTGGCCTGGCGCCCACTTAGCTGTTTTCGTGTCACATGGTTAACGTTCATTTATGGCCTCCTACGTTTGCAGTGTTCTCCCTAGTTTTCAGGGTAACAGGTAAGTCAGTTTTTTGGAACGGTAAAGCAGCTCTGTTGAAAATCTTTTTCTACCCTGGTGTGGAATTGTCGTCATGAGACCAGAAATGTTGCCGGCATGACACTAGGCTAACACACGTCTCGCAAACCCTTCAAAACGGTTGACGTTTGTAATTCCTGTCACGTGGAACGTATTAACGTACAGATAAACGTCGAGAAGAAAAAGCTTACAGCAACCTAAAAAACGTACTGAGAAACGCCTAGAAGATGAGACATACTCCTTACAAAGGTACAAACGAAGAACTTCGAGGAGAAGACAATACTAAGAGTAAATTACGAACAAACCTGAACAAACCAACGTACGGATATAGACGTCAAGGAGATAACACTAGTATCTCACGACAATGCTAACGTACGGAGAAATGTTAAGGAGATACAACTAACAACATCTCAATTACGAATATACTAACACACGGACAAACGTTGAGAAGTTAACAATAATATTTTTCGAATGTTTTAACGTACAGAGAAATGTCGACAGTCGAGAAGATAAGACCGCGCCTTACACCACTGACGAACACACTATCGCATGGAAAATGTCCAGAAGACTAATACCTTAAGAATGTACTGGCATACGGAGAAACGTTAAAAAGATACGACTAACATCTTACTAAGGTAGAAACGTGCGGAGAAACGTAGAGAAGATGAGACTCTTGTCTAATGAACTTAGAAATGTCGAGATGATAAGACTACGTCTAATATTGTACAAACGCATGGACAAAAAATGTTTTAACGTACAGAGATATGTCGACAGTCGAGAAGATAACACCTTACAGCACTGATGAACACACTATCCCATCGAAAATGTCGAGAAGACTAATACCTTAGGAATGTACTACCATACGGAGAAACGTTAAAAAGATAAGACTAACACCTTACCAAGGTAGAAACGTGCGGAGAAACGTAGAGAAGATGAGACTGTTATCTAACGAACTTAGAAATGTCGAGATGATAAGACTACGTCTAATATTGTACAAACGCATGGACAATGAGAAAAGTTACTAAAACTACACTTACGTGGTACGCAGTAGCCTGCGTCACAGACGTAATCTAACGGTCATATTCCGTCTGCGGCGCAGGCTAGGTACGCAGTACGACGGACATAAATCTTGTCATAACACAATCTGATAATAAATCTTTCACTATCCCAAACTGTTGTATGTTTCTAATCCAGGCCTTTATCTGGTTCCGGCTAACCGGTAACAAGCGGTGCTACAAGCGGTAAATTTTACCGGTTACCGCCTGATAAGGAGAACACTGCGTTTGCAGGCTTTTTTGTTTTTATTAACGTTCATTTATGGCCTGCATTATTATTACTTGATTTGTTGGCCTGGAGCAGCCTTAGCAGGATTAATTTTCTTTTGATTTTTTGTTGGCCTGTTAAGTTGGCCTGGAGCACACTAAGCCATTTGTTTGTGCTACGTTATTGCCTGCTTAAAGCCTGATTCCTTATTTGTCGGCCTGAGCAGAATTAGCACGTTGCTTTGTTTTAATTTACTTTTTGGCTTCGTGCTCATTTATGGCCTACTTTGTTTTTGTTAGCCTGGAGCATACCTTGATTTTACTTTGTTTCTGCTCATTTATGGCTCTCTTTATTTTGCAGCTTCATGGGGTGGCACTATGCGGCGACACTGTGTTTGTATAGTCTGCCATGCCACCCTGCTGCGCTCGTGTTGTAATTGTTTTTATGTTTGTTTTTGTGTGTTATTTGAGCAATGATCACTTTTGCAGCAGCTTAACCTACAAACCAGCCTTCTTCGTGGGGGTTCGCTTGTCTGGTTCTTTTTGTTTATCCTAGAAGGCCTCGTGCTGCCAGAAATCGTCGCCAGGCTACACGCCCCGCCCCACCGGCCATGCGTCGCAGCCAGAGGAACATCCGGCCTCCGGCCCGGTTAATCAATTCTGCCACTTCCTTCGATGCTGCAGCAGTGTCTTCCACCGCCACTTCTACAATTGTGAGTAGCCTCAACAACAGTGTGCCCCACACCACACCATCTGTCACCCAAGCAACAAGCACCTCCAACTCCATCATGGCTAGCAGCTCCCTCATCCAGGACATCACTCAAGCGGTGACCCACCAGGTGCTACAGACCCTTTCCACACACGGTTTGGTGGCTGCCAGTATTCCGGCGCCCTCGGCTGCTCCACCTCCCTTCCAACTATCCCATGATGGGGCTCTTGCTGTACCACTGGGGGCAACCTCGGGGGCAGATGCCAGCGTACAGGGGTCGGTGGCATCTGTCCTCCATAATCTTTCAGGTGAGCCGTTGGGGGTGGGGGCTCCGGCTCCAGGACAGGACAGGCCCAGGGATGTTTTTACCTCCACGAGTCTTTCCATTGATTGTCGAGTCCCACTTAATTAGTTCTAGTTTGCAGCCATCTTCCATTCCAACCTATCGCCGTGCCTGGAAGCTGTACCGCAATTTTCTTTTCAGTACTGTCGGTAATCCGTCATCTGATTTCCCAATCCCTCCAGCGACTCTGGCTCTTTTTATTGCCCATTTATATCAGCAAAATTCGCTTCTTCCACAGTCAATACCTATGTTTCTGCACTGGGTTATTCGCACCGGCTGGCGGGTGTTTCCGATCCCACCCAAGTACTTTTTATTCTAGAGGTGTTAAAAGGGTATGGAAAGGTTGACCCGCGCTTTGACATGCGGATGCCACTCTCCGTTCCCATATTAACAAAGATTTTTCAGCAGTGCCCCAGTATTTTGGATTCTCACTACGTTTCCAGTATGTTTAAAGCTATGTGTGCTATGGCTTTTTATGCCTTTTTGCGCATTGGTGAAATCACAGTCACCAAACAATCACCAGCTGTGTTACAGTTGCAGCAGTTGGAAAAGTTGTCTAATGTGCGTGGGGACACTGAGGCAATAAAGGTTACTTTTTATTCCTTTAAACACCATTACAATGAGCCACCACTTTCCGTGGTTCTTACGCGTCAGCCGGTCGTTTGCCCAGTCGACACTCTCCTTGTTTACCTCCAATTCCGAGGTTGTCGGCCAGGGCCCATTTTTCAGCATCTGGATGGGTCACCTGTTACCCGTTCTGAATTTTGCGACTGGTTGGCAAGAGCACTCAAGAGCTGTGGTCTTAACCCAGACAGATATAAGGGTCATAGCTTTCGCATCGGGGCTGCCTCCCACGCTGCCGAGTGTGGCTATTCCGAAACCCAGATTCGTCTTTTGGGGCGATGGAAATCAGATGCTTTTAAAAAGTACATTCGCCTACCTAGTTTGCAAAGTACACCTACTTGTCTCAGCTCTCCTTCTTAGGCAATGGTTGGTTTGGAATATGGCTGCTTCTCGGCCATGACAAACCAGTCTACAGGGGTGGCTGTTTTCGTTGTCTGGCTGATTATTCTTTAGGGGTTACAGGAGCATAGTTTGCAGGGGCAACTGCGCTCACCATTTGATCTTTTAGTTAATCCTAATCTAAACTTCCAAACAGTTTACAGGGGTAGCTTGTTTGGAATTTTCTTTACCAATATGCAGCGCAGTTTGCAGGGGTACCTGTTCGGCTCCTCATAATTATCTGTATTCCTACCTATCACGGCAGTAGCTTGCAGGGGTAGCTGCTTGTCTTTCGGCTTTTTGTTGTCTGTGTTCCTCCAGAGACTAGTCCCTGTTGTCAGTGCTAGGGTGGGGCTGCCCACTTTACCCAAGTGAGCTTTGGCGGTTCATTGCCCTCACCTTTGATGGGGGTAGCTTTTGTTTTATTGTGTCGTTAATTTTTGCAATGAATTTTGGAATATTAAAGCGGCTATGTGGTACTTGCACATAGCCAAAATTTATCCAGACAAAAGGTGTGTGTCTTTTCTTCTGGCCCATCAAACTGAGCTACCGCTGACAACAGTAACTAGTCCCTGTTAAATTTGTTTGAGAAGACATGAACATTCCAGAGGGATAGCATAAAGGCATTATTGGCCTGACAATAAAAATTTTATGATGTCCCTCGCTGTCATTGATTAACTTCAATTTTGAACACGTGAGGGATGGACAATACTCTAGGGGTATCCTTGATTTGGTTAGTGGGTATACCCTCTAGACCTGTATGCCATGTGCTTCTAGCGATCTAGCCTCGAGCAAGTTGTTGAGTTTTCGGGGCTACAATTTTAACCCACCTCCTCCCACATTGTCCTTTCCTCCCACTGTTTCCTTGTATGTTAGGGTTGCGGTTCATTGCCCTCACCTTTGATGGGCGTAGCTTTTGTTTTATTGTGTCGTTAATTTTTGCAATGAATTTTGGAATATTAAAGCGGCTATGTGGTACTTGCACATAGCCAAAATTTATCCAGACAAAAGGTGTGTGTCTTTTCTTCTGGCCCATCAAACTGAGCTACCGCTGACAACAGTAACTAGTCCCTGTTAAATTTGTTTGAGAAGACATGAACATTCCAGAGGGATAGCATAAAATATAAAGCCTAAGGCATCAACATATTGGTCATTTTTCTATAAATTATACAGCACCATTCAAAAGTAAGTTGACACTCGATACTTGATCCTCACATGAAACGAGTATCGAGAATCCAGACTCGATAATTGAATTTTTGATTCACAATACTCGATTCCTGCACAAATCACCAAACTGGAACAGCCTTTGCTCAGTTTCGAGTATTTGCCTCGTTTCTCAAGACAACAACAAAACAAACAACGCAAACAAAACCAAAACCAAAGTCTTTCACCACATCAGAAACAGACCTTTGAACAGAATATTCTACTATTTCAAAACGTTTCATCTCTGTACATAATTATCTCAAACTGATTCTAAACTCGATTCTGGATTCGTGCGAATTGGAATAGTGCTGTGTTAGTCTTGATTCTGGATAACTAATTTTCGATACTCAATTCTTGCAGGAATTGATTATTGAGTAGCGAGTCAAGAATTGAGACTCACAACAAACTGTCAACTTACTTTTGAATGGTACTGTACAATGTCTTTATTTGTCATTGGTTACTACATTTGTACGTGTACTTTCAACTGCAAGGATAGACAGTAATAAATGTTGTTTTGTCATCGACATGGACATGTAGCTGGTCCCTCAATTATTATGCAGTATATGTGCTCCCTAGCTGTCGTGAATTTCTGCACTTTGCCTGCTGTAGTTATTTGATTTTGTTACAACACAGTGACTTCTACCAAGTCTCTTCATGTAGAAAACATATCAGCCCTTAGTAAAATCTATTGCATTCATGTAATTAGTATCAAATCTTTAGCTTATTTACATATAGGTACATACATGTTCAGATTTGTGAAAAAAATATATAACAAAATAAAATGGAGTAGCCAAAACTAAGCCTCAGTAGGTAACTATTTTTTGGTCCAGGGATGTTTTTTTGGGTTTTGATTTTTGCCCCCATTCGATCATCCCCGTCATTAGTAATCCGGTATAACCCCCTGGGGTTTGTCGCTGAGACAAGTACTTTGGTTGCAGACAGGATTTTTCACTTTGATTAGCATGCTGGACACAAAGATTTATTGCTTTCCTTTTCACAACAGAAGAAGAGATGTTGGTTTCTGAGCCCTGATCTATGTTATTCTTTTGAAATGTGTTTGTTAACATTGTTAGCTATCATTATAGTGGTAGTTACATGTAGGACATGAATACCTGTATATCGGTTGTTGTCCATAAAATTTGTTACTCAGCAACAGAAACAGTGTTGTGCTACCATAACAACTTGTACGATATGATGAGATACTGTCAACAGTCCTCCATAATAATAACCACGGATGCATGATGATGTTGAAAATTTGTCAGTCTTTCCTGTGTCATACTCAACAGATGTGTTCTCAAACATTTCTTAACCAGCAACAGTACTCTTCTAGTGTTGTATTACAGTCATTGTGTAGTTCCAGAAAAAAAATCCATACCCACCCCATTGAAGGTCATTGGAAATTCCCAGGGGAAAGGGAGTCAAATTTTAGAATCAAAGTATGAAGCTAAGATGGAATCTCTGGGTGGGGGGAGGGGTGCAAAACAGAAAAACCTTCTGTGGGGGGGGGGGGGAGTATAAGTAAAGATATTTTCTGGAACTACACATTATACTTGTAACCAGTATCCAAAGTATAGGGAGAGATGTTGGTCGTCATCCATTATGTGTAGGTGACCATAATGACATAAACATGCAGAAACCAGTTTAGACTGAAGAGTTTAGTTGTTAGCCACTGACAGCAACATGTTGCTGACAATATAAGTTGTTTGTTATTAGTTACGTGTATTTGTAATCCCCATCAAAGTTATGTATACAGTAGGTTGGGGCTAAACATAATTGTCAGTCTTGATTATCTGTCAGGCAAATCTGTTGGTGAAAAATACTCATGACCTTAATGACAGGCTGGGTTGCTTGAACTTGACCTTGTCGTATAAGGTTACTGGTTCATTCCTTGATTTATAAATCTTCTGTCCACAACCACAGTATCAGTGCATGATTGTAAATAAGGATTGTGCGATGAATAAGCTGACACATTGACTTTAGGCAGCATCTCGCTTTAATTAAAGACAGCTTTTATGTAGCAGTTTAATTATGAAATTACTAAGCTATTACTAGTAGTGTGTAATCAAAATGTATAATAATATTTAATAGAACAATAATAATAAAGCGTTATCATTTGTCTTACCATGTGATCACTTGTGATGTAGATCAATTGCATATTGAAAATTTAATAATATAGAAAAAAGAAAAGAAAACAGATAAAGGGAAGTCTAGGCGGTTAACAGCGACAAAGCACCACATACAGTATTATTTCAGATTCTGTGTGGTGAACGGTCTCTCTAAAAAACAGTGTTGATGGGGTTCCCACTTGTCATGTGACTCGTTAGAAACGCCGTCTTTGCGATGTTCTGTTAAAAAGAGTCTTTTTCTACAACATAGGCTATTTAAAAAAAGAATTACCCACCTTGAAGTCATCATTTTGACTGATTCTCCGAATCCTGTGAAATTTGAGGGAGAGAAAGCCGACATTTTTCATACAAAAAAACGCTCGAAAACAATGCAGTTTATAAACCTTTATTAAGAATATTCTCGTAACTAACCAAATGGAAGGAAAGAGTACATATTTCATTCCATTGTCGCGAAAAAATAACAAAAAAATTTATCGCCGATGAAAAAATATGGCCATTTTACTCACCAATTGAACGAAACTGTCGCCGTCAATTTTGATTTTCCCGCCCGCCGGAGAAGAAGGCTGTTTTCGGACCGGATGTGACGTCAATTTTCGGTGGATCATCCGACCGGTCAATCTCGTCCCCAGAGCCCGCGCGCATTTACAGTCAGCGGGATCGAAATACCACGGACTCCGACGGACTCCATGGACTCTGGGCAATCTCGTTCCCAGAGGCTGCATTCCTTTTGGTCAGCACCAAGGATGCAAGACCTCTGGGATAATCAATGTCAAAATGCTGGCGAATCGAAATCTGATTGGCTACTATATTTTACCGGAAGTCTACAAGAAAGAAGTGTCAAAACAGGAAATAAAAATACTTAGAATGCTTTTGCTGGACGTTTTCGATCACGTCAAAGAGGGACAATGGGAAAGAAATCTGAAAATGGGCGATGCAAACTAACAAAGAATCGAAATACAGCGAAATTCAAATTCATGTTAGAGAAGACGCAAAAAGCTAACTGGTGTCGATCATATGATTGAAACGAAAAAGGCGCCAAAACCTTGTGATATGTTGCAGCGGTTCTTGAGAAAGCTGAATGAATACCTGCTGCAAGATAAACGACGCGACGGTTGAAAAAGGAGTACAATTTTTGGATAAATTCCTCTAATTTCCAGCTCTAAAGTATGGTTCATGGACACTGATGGCTTGAAAATTGTTCTCAACATTGTCTAAAGAGGATGGAAGCTGGCAGTCTTTCCAGTGCAGCCGTAGAAGTTAAAAATAAGCGGCTTTGTTTTAAAAATCCGTTCACTCCGCGGAGCCATGTGCGAGTTTGATGGAACAGAAGACAGAATTTAAGCTTATTTTGTTGAACTGGAGCCGATAATCTCACTGTAGCTGAAAAGTGAATGGTAGATTGGATTCTTGAATTAAGTGGTGCAAAAACTGTTGCAGCGACCGGACAAAATGACAAAAACAACGAGAACAGCGATCTTGTTTATTTTTGCAAGACATCGTAGCTGTCGTATTTGTAAGCTTTGAAAGTTTGCAGCTGGCAAGACTGATAAACCTCGTCGAGTGTAGGTAAAAGGTCTTTCTCTAGTAGTAAATTGTTTTCACTCTCAGCTTTGATTGTCTGTGTAAGAAATCGTCCATCCTTGATTGTGATAGATTTTTAATGTTTCTAGCTGTGCTAAAAAGTGGCTGTTCAGTTTACCTTGATTCATTGAGTTGAATTATTTATAGACCTGTGATACTCGTTAATAAATTGTACCTAAGTCATTTTTTTGTGTTTATTCTATGTAGTGTTTTAGTGTTTTAGTATTTCGGCAAACGAGCTTTCCGTACAAAACTTATACCGTAGTAAAATATTTACCGACGTAGTGCATGGTGGAGAAAACACAACACCAGCACAGTCGAAAGGCTAACATAACGCAACGCCTGCTCAGGCACGTTTTATAAATAAATGACCGCTCTACTTTGTCCAAGACCGTTTAATGGCATCAGTACAGTTGATTTGCTCTGTGTCTTCCTTAACAAATAAGCAGTCGCACTCTGTAAAAAAATTTAAGCTAATTTTTACGCGTGTATGCCGCGCGCTAAAAACAAGGTCAAGTTTTTTAAGGTTGATTGCTTGCTCAATTAGACTTTTCAAATTAGTAAGCTTACACACTATTCGACTGCTAAAGAACCTCGTCCATGACTATCGTTTTCTTTCAAGATGTCGCTGAAAATTTGTTAATTTTGTAAAGGGCCGTAAGATGTGAAATAAAATTTGCGGCGGCACTTCAAACTCCTCGACAATGGCTACGTTTTCAGTACCCTTGAAAACGTTCATGCTTGATATTTGTTCTTCTATCAAAAGTTTACTGAGGATACGACTACAATAAAAGAGTTAATTTTCTCTTCACCACTGTTGTTTAAAAAACACACACATTCAGTCACAAACGTATGAAGGCAGCCAGTCACTGAGAGATCTTCCATATTCAGCTGGCAGTACACAAATGGTAACTTTACCATCAACAACAACAGTCTTCAGCGCCTCGTATTGGCGTTCTTTGCATTGGAGGTCCGGTCTCCTTTCTGAACTGAATTTTCTAACGCGAAGTGAAACAAATTTATAGAAACCGGTGCGGCCATCTTCGCGAGACTGCGAGCGGGGATAATTTTCATTTTCACGGGAGTCTCGCGTGAATGTCAATGGCGCCAAAAACAAGGGGACATCGTAATATTTCGCGCCCTTTTTGTCTTTACACGACCCATAACGCATGCTCAGTTCGCAAACTGTCGAGCATGCGCTTTAAAAAACCGGAAGCCTAAAAAGTGGCATCCGGTTTTTGATTACCCCAGAGCCCGTGGCATTTCGATCCCGCTGACCGTAAATGCGCGCGGGCTCTGGGGACGAGATTGGGACTCTGGGATAATCAAAAACCGGATGCCACTTTTTAGGCTTCCGGTTCTTTAAAGCGCATGCTCGGCAGTTTACGAACTGAGCATCATCTAAGAGCATCACTGAGCATCCGTTACGGGTCGGGTAGGTCGGGTAAAGACAAAAATGACGCGAAATATTACGACGTCCCCTTGTTTTTGGCGCCTTTGACATTCACGCGAGACTCGCGTGAAAATGAAAATAATCCTCGCTAGCAGTCTCGCGAAGATGGCCGCACCGGTTTCTATAAATTTGTTTCACTTCGCGTTAGAAAATTCAGTTCAGAAAGAAGACCGGACCTCTAATGAAAAGAACGCCAATATGAGGCGCTGAAGACTGTTGTTGTTGATGGTAAAGCTACCATTTGTGTGCTGCCAGCTGAATATGGAAGATCTCTCAGTGACTGGCTGCCTCCACTGTGTGAACAGTGTGTGAACAGTGGTGAAGAGAAAACTGTGTGAACAGTGGTGAAGAGTGTGAACAGTGTGAACTGTGTGAACAGTGGTGAAGAGAAAATGAACTCTTTTATTGTAGTCGTATCCTCATTAAACTTTTTGAGAGAAGAAAAAATATCAAGCATGAATGTTTTCAAGGGTACTGAAAACGTAGCCATTGTCGAGGAGTTTGAAGTGCCGCCGCAAATTTTATTTCACATCTTACGGCCCTTTACGAAATGAACAAATTCTCAGCGACATCTGTCAGTGAAAGAAAACGATAGTCATGGACGGGGTTCATTTAGCAGTGGAATAGTGTGTAGAACCTTTTTGTGTTTTGTAAGCTTACTAATTTGAAAAGCCTAATTGAGCAAGAAATCAACCTTTAGAAAAACTTGACCTTGTTTTTAGCGCGCGGCATACACGCGTAAAAATAAGCTTAAATTTTTTTTACAGAGTACGACTGCTTATTTAATAAGGAAGACACAGAGCAAATCAACTGTACTGATGCTATTAAACGGTCTTGGACAAAGTAGAGCGGTCATTTATTTGTGAAATGTACCCGAGCCGGCGTTGTGTCATGTTCGCCTTTCGACTGTGCTGCCGTTGTGTTTTCTCCACCACTACGTCGGTAAATATTTTACAACGGTATAGGTTTTGTACGGAAAGCTTGTATGCCGAAATACTAAAACATTATATAGAATAAACACAAAAAATGACTTAGGTACAATTTATTGACGAGTATCACAGGTCTATAAATAATTCAACTCAATGAATCAAGGCAAACTGAACAGCCACTTTTTGGTACAGCTAGAAACATTAAAAATCTATCACAATCAAGGATGGACGACTTCTTACACAGACAATCAAAGTTAAAAGTAAATACAATTTAATACTAAAGAAAGATCTTTTACCTACACTCGAAGAGGTTTATCAGTCCTGCCAGCTGCAAACTTTCAAAGCTTACAAATACGACAGATACGATGTCTTGCCAAAAACATAGGCACGCATTGCGTGCTTGACCTATGTTGAAATGACAAGTCGTATCCTCGCTTATTTGCGATTTTTAAGACATACTCTGAGGACAATCAACACACGCGATTATTCTTGCAAATACTACCCCCTCCACTATAGCACCTGAGTGCATAAAGCCCAGTTCAGACGCCGCACCTCCCATGTGCCGTACCAAATAGTACGTAGTTTTTTGGCAATTGCACGGTGTCCAAATGAGTTTTTTTCGACAGATTTCAATTAGGCAAGCCAAAATCTCAGGGTACGGCAAAGTTTGCCACTTAAATACGACCTAGGAGCGAAATGTATTTGGTACGGCCCAAGAGAGGTACAGCGTCTGAACTGGGCCTAGAACAGCTTTTTCGTTTACTCAGCAATACCCTTGGAATGCAAAACAACATCCCGCTAAAAACCCAGTTGGACTAATATTACAATTGGAGATAGAACAACCATCGGGCTAGTAGGCTACAGGCTAAAAAGTCAAACTGACACTCGACCAAAACGACTGCATAAAAATTTCAAATTAAATCTAAAACTGAAACCTCAGTTAAGGTCAACTAATAATTGTCTGCATATTACTGAAGAATATAAATCAAGATCACAACAAGATGTGAAAGAAACAAGTGTAGTAGATAATAATTTGAGGAGAGGACAGTCATTGCGGTCATGTAAAAACGCAGACTGCAGACTGTGCAGACTGCAGACCATGCAGACTACGCAGACTACGCAGACTGGCATTGTGTTTTCTTTAAGTAAACTGTGATTTGTTGTACTTTTTAGGACTTTTCACTTTTTTGTCGTGTTAAGATGACAAGGCCAGCAGCTTGGCACCCAGTTCTCCAAAAATGCCCCGCAGTATTAAAGGAATTCTCGAACAATTTCGATTCGCACCTTCTGGGAGTATTTCATATTCTTTTGCCAGACGATTCAAAAGTACATTTTGGCTTTGCAGTTAACAAAGTTTCCGAGCTTGAGGGTGCCGTGAACTCGCTATGTTACCGTATACATTACAGGTTTAAAAACCTACAGACACGCTTGAACAAGCTAATTTATGCAAATTGCTATCTTAAACACGTCGCTAAAAAATTTCAAAAACCATATGTTCCCGTATATGATAAAACCAAGAAAGAAATCATTTCTACGTCGGCTGGAAAATCTGTGGATATAAATCATGGACACAACATCGTAAACTAAAACTAAACCGCATTACGGGACGAGAAAACTGGCTTACAGTTGATCCACGTCACGCGTGAACGAAACCTGAACATGTGATCCGAGTTTTCAAATGATCAAGCTACTTTCAGTGACGTAACGGAGATCACAAAAGAAATATTGAAGATCCCATTGAAATTTGCGAAAATGGATTCTATCTTTGTAGACGCAAGGGGTCGTGACGGGACAAATCTTAGTTTTATCGAGAGACGGTTTAATAATTTTCGCGGTTCCCTTCTCATCAGTGGTTCAAAAACGTTTTAGACGTAGAAGTAGGTGAAATTATGTCAATTATGAATTCTGCCGACGTGGGATTCCTGTTTCAACCAAACGAGAGCAAACCTTGGAGCTGAACGCTTGTGTGCGAAGTGTAGCTCCGAAGGAACTGGACGAA
Source organism: Siderastrea radians (assembly GCA_964017195.1). Taxonomy (NCBI): domain Eukaryota; kingdom Metazoa; phylum Cnidaria; class Anthozoa; order Scleractinia; family Rhizangiidae; genus Siderastrea; species Siderastrea radians. The sequence goes on along the minus strand of OZ024900.1, from coordinate 26,104,165 downwards.
AAACCAAGATACATGTACCGTGTCAAGCAATTAATGATGACAGTTTTTCCAGTTGCGAGGTTGATTGAAGACAAAGCCGACGCTTCGTCCACAGTTAACCAAAGCGTAATATGAGAGTTGTTTACATGGAGCTGAAATTCGACCCAAAATATAAATCGGCAGTTTTCCGTGCAAAATACCTAAAAAGCGAAATAGAGTTTGAAAAACCTTACCTGTTATGTGTTTGCTGTGTTTTTCCCGCTTTTCCGAGCTTCTGGAGGCCGTTTTGGGCGATTTTCTGTTTAACGGTCGATTCGACGACATGTCAAAGCTGAGTACGTGACAAACGGCTAACAAGACGTCGCATCGACCGTTAAACAGAGTAATATCGCCCAAAATGGCTCCCAGAAGCTCGGAATCAGCGCAGAAAAGTTGGAAGACATCGTCAAACCAGAAGCTGCAAACAGAATTTGAGGTAAAAAAGAAAGAGTGGTTAGCTTGGGATAAGTGGAGCAGTCGGACCCCTGGGCTCTTTAAACTCGAGTGTGAAGGCAGCAGAATGATTGCACTCTGTTCAAAATGTTATTTCGTCGACGAATCTGAGGGTAAAAAAAGGAAGTTCAGCACGAAAGGGGTGTCGAAGAAACAAAACGAGATCACGTGGCAGCGTTTTAAGAAAGCTTTGGAAGGCAGCAAGGACATAGCAACTAATTGAGGTTTTAGGATGCGGGACGGGCAGATGGTTACGTACGAACAGCAGAAGCTGGGGTTGAGTGCTTACTATGACAAACGCTGGGTATTGGAAGACGGTATTCACACAGAACCGATCGAGTTTCATTGTTAGATTGCTGGTGGTAGTTGTGTATCTGGAGGGGCAACCAAAAGCTCTTCGCGGACAAACCAGTGTTTTCGTCCGTCGAACAAATAATAGATAACCGGAGCGTCTGGTTTTATCATAATTTTTTCAATCTCGTAAACATTCAAAGACCAGATTGGGTCGGTAGCTCTTCGTCGACCACCTTCAAGTTCACCAGGTTGATAGAGATAGCGAACACTTAAACCGGACGGGAGCTTTTTTTCGTTTACTCGTTTATTTGGATGGAACAGTTTTCTCTTTGATGGCCTCAACAGGTTTCTGACCAGTCAGTCGAGTGACTTCTTTATTCAAAGCTGAAATAACAGCAGGCAGGCGGGCCACCCATTCAGTCGATCTTTTGTCTTCTGGGAGGCGCATTTCAACCCCATATTGGTGTCCAAACAGTCGTTCAGCCAGGGTGCGGTTGAATCTTTCAACGATAGCTTGATCACGGTGAATATCCACACGGCCGCGTCTAACCTCGACATTATGTTTCGAAAGCAGTTGATTCACAGCGCCCATAAACTCACGACCAGGATCGACCTGAAGCAGTTTCGGCCACTTCAAAGGACCACGACTATAAATCCGTTCCAGAGCAGCTGCAACTTCTTTAGCCTCTTTTGTGGTCAACGGTTTGGCCTCTTTGTATGGAGAGGCCACATCTACCACTGTGAGGGCATATTTAAAAGTTTTACGGGAGCGTGGTGGGCGATCGTGTGGGAGATACAGAAGATCGGCTTGGTGAACTTTGTTTGGAACAGGAACATCAAATTTCGGTCTTGGAATGTACCGTGGGGCTGGTAAATAAACCTGCCAAAGAGCTTGCTTCATCAACCAGTTTTGAGCCACATCTTCCGAGACTTTCGCTGCCTGGGCTAATTTTTTAATTGCTGCAAACCCTTTCCAATACCCTTGCGGGCTGTAATAAATTTTTGACAACCTATTGAAAATGCGCGTGCTCATTGTATACCATACACAATAAAAAAATGGAAGACCCGTTTGGTTGTTTGCAAGGTGTGAACATTTCGTCGAAAATGATTCAAGAAATGTTGCAAAAAAAAAAAGAAATGAAATAAGCCCATTATCAAAAAAGATTAATCTTTGTCCTTCATGCAAGGAGAAACTAGTTTATGTGGAGAATGAGTTCTGTCGTGAATGTCCAAAATGTTGTAGAGTGTTTGAATGTGTTGATTATGAACAGTTCCAAGAAGAAACTCGGGGAAGAAGTTCCACTGCTCTTCCAACGAAAAATGCTCATTTAAAAGATGTTTTACGGAAATGTAACATTAACAAAATGTTTTCTTCCAGCGAGGTTGTTTTTCTAAGTAAGGTTATTGCTCAATTTCAAGAGATAACCGACAATTCAGTGAACTACCCCTGTTTTCTGCATAATTATTTTGAAATAGTACCTTCTGAATGCTGGCCCCACAAAAAGGAAATTATGAAATCTATTTTCATCACCTTCCTAAAACCTTAGCAAGCAGGCGGCGCGCAAAACAGGAGTTTGAAAAGTGGTGGTCAATCAATCAAGGTTCTTCATAAACATTTTCATATTTGCCTGTTTTCGGGTTTTTCACCAAACGCATGACAGTACCCTTTTTTGGATGAGTCCAAAATTTCTTGCTTGTGACACCAGTTGGTCCCGTGAAAGCATTTTTCGCAATATCACCTTTCCAATACCGATCGAATACAGGTTTTGTGGAAGGAATCATTTTTTTTGTCAAAGTTTCAGCAAATTTTATTGCATCCAACGGTTTATCCAAAACACCAGTCCCCTTTTGTTGTTTCAAACCCAACCCTAACTTTTGTTTTGCATTGATTGCATTTCTTGCAGCCGCATGACCCCACTGCCTCTGTTTGTAAGGAACTGCGTCAAGAGACTTCACGATTTTTTTATCCGCTTTGTGTTTGCATTTTTTGAGATTTTCACCGTATTTTTTTTACGTTTGGAACAAACATCATAATCAACATCATGTTGCATAGCAATTGCATCTGTTGCACCTGTTGGTGGTTGATATATTTCCAGAATTTCACCCGTTTCTGGATCGTATTTCACCTGCTTTTCAAGAGGGTTGTATGGCCCTGTAAAATTATGCCCTGGTAATGTCCAACCTTTTTTTGGTTTCGGAAGTTTTCCAATTGCTGCATGTATATCAAACCCAGCCCCATCTAAATCGGGTCTGTCCGTTTTGTAACGTTGGTTTGGTCGAACTTTAGTTGAAAGTTGATCCAACATTTCGCTTCCAATTTTTTGAACAACCTGGCGGGCTTTGTCAAGAGTGTAATTTATTGCTTTGTTTTGCAGTTTGGGGTCTCTAATAGCTTCAGAAGCGTAATATCGTCCAGCTTCAATACTTTTTTTCGCAAGATATGGGATTCCTTTTGTAATTGCAAGATCACCAACTGCCATGGCAACGTCGCCGAATATTCCACTGCCCTCCACAAGGGAGGGCTCACCTAGTTTCCCGGCATAAAACTTGTTTTTGTTTTTCCACAACTAGCACATTTTACTTTCAAAAGTTTTTGATTGTTCTTTGCGATTACAACCTTTTCACTTCCCTGCACATTGGGTGTGTGCCGCTTTTCTTTCACACAATATATATTAGGATACTCTTTTCCGTTCATCTTATATTTAATCAGTAAAAATTTTTTCAAACACCTCTTCACTGCGTTTTAGAAAAATTTCAACCTGTCTTCACAACTCTTTATTTGTTCTCTTTTTGATTTAATTCTATTTTCTCTTTCTTGTATTTTCCGTTTAATATCCATTATTTTAAATTCTTCAAATTGTTTATAATCTTTATCAATTTCTTCAATTTTTTCAAACAGCTCTTTTCCACGTTTTAAAAAAGGTTTTTCAAATTCTAACAGTTTTTCATTCCATTCAATTTGTTTTTTCAACCTTTCAATTTCATTTTTTAATGATTCCATTTGTGATATATAATCTGATATTCTGAGTTCTTCATATTTTTCATATCCAATTTCACCACTCTCTTCTCTCTCCATCAAACACAATTCCATTTTGTATATAATTAAGAAAAAAAATTTTTTAAGAAAAATAATTTTTCACTATTTCCTCATTTTTAAGTAAGTCGTTGGAGAACATTTTCAAAATATCGGCAAAACTTTTGCCTATATTTCTTTCATTCAAAAAGAGAAGGCAGTAGTAACCACATCTCACACTTTTTTCCCATTGAATTTGGTTATCATTTCTGAAAAAATGTGTCATCCCGTGCATTGACATTTCTTTTTCCCATTCCAAAGGTGGTGGAAGCCCAAAGGAATCGAAATACTCGTAAGTACCTTCGTCAGGCCAACAACATACCCAATGAGTTTCCAAACTTCCGAAATCATCCAAGTTGATAATGCATGGGGAATGAAAAAAAGGTTTTGTTTCGTTTCTGCTAAAAATACCTTTTATTGGAAAGTTTATCTTCAAATTTTAGTTTTTTTTAAACGATAATAATCATCCCAAGTTCCGAAAAAAGGTGGAGGTTGAATTTGCATTCCTTTACCTTTAGATGGTGGTGGAAGAGGAGGTGCTCGTCTTGGTCGTGAGCGTGGTGGTTGAGTTTATTTCCTTTTCCGATTATTTTTCGGACTAAATCAAGGGCCAAAGGTACTCCGATAGACGCCAGCATACCAAGGAAGCCGTCGTATTGTACACCGTCTCCTTTCACCAAACCTTTTCCAACAAGATACTGTTCTGCCTTCTTTTTCTGTGTAGGAGTCATTCGCTGGACAAGTTTATAAAGCTCAATTTCCTTCGGCCCAAAACCCTTTCCGAATATCTTTTTCAGCACCTTTTCAGCGCCAAAACTCAAACCTGCACTTGCTAATGCTCCAAGGGCTGTATTTATCAAAGGTCGTGCCAAACCAAGCATAGCAGAAAACAAACTTCCACCACGCTGCGCAGTATTCTGAATCTGTGTCTGGCTTAATCTTATTTCCATTCCTTTCCCTGCCGCTGAGGTTTTCTTCAGTCGCGAGATTTGAGTAGCAGTGAGAAGGAGTTCGTCACCGCGTCCAGTTTGGTCTCGTTTGACTCTCAGAACGACAGCTGTCTTCGAAACATAAGCTTTTTGAAGTTTCTTTTTCTGACCATCAGTCAGTGCGATTTTAAAAGGATGATAAGTTGTGCTCATCGTGCGTGTATATTATATTTAGAATTTTTTTCAATTTTTTTCTAGACGACAACAAGCTCATTACCAAGTTGTTTCAGAACAAATTCTTGTTCATTCAAAACCGCGGCGAAGACTTTATAATCTTGAGCGTTAGCAGGTTCGTTAAGTTTGTAATGAAAATAAAGGATTTGTGGGTCCCCTGTCAAACTTTCTTTGGTATTTCGTAAATCGAAGTAGATGATTGGATATAACTTCTCAAAGTTTGCGACTTGTATCTGTACACCGGTGTTGTAGTCGTTCTGTCTGTATCTGAAATTTTTCAAATCCTTCAAAATTCTTAGTTTAAACTCATTATCGTATTCAACCTGAGGGTAAAAGTTAGTTCCACATTGGAGGCTGCAAGTTTTCAATCTTGCTGAGTCATCACCATCGATATCAAATGTGTCAAAAATGTAAGGATTCTGTGTGTAACGATTTACTTTACGAGCTTGTTGAAAGAATACAAAGACATGTTTGGGGGTTTTTTATTCCACTCCCAATCATGAACATACCACTCTCGTCCCTTCTTTCACTCAAAGAAAAAATATTTTCTTTCAAGTATTTCCATTGGGTTGGTTTTGAGAAATTTTCATTTACAAAGGTCTGTCCTTTACCAGTGAAATGTAATTGTGGAACCCATAATTCTGATTTGCGAAGAGCAATTCTTCGAGCTGTTCCATCATTTTGGTAAATCAATTCTCTATCATTTTGTAAAGTAATAAGAAACTCAAGTTACATTGGTGGCAGCAGCCTGTCGGAAAGCCCTTCGAAAAAGGAGTATCTGTTTAAAGGAATTGTTGTCTGAACCATCTTTCCACCATGTGATAGAAGCGCCCTTGATCTCATTCCAAGATTCGTCGCATTTGCATCAGTCGCTGTGGTTGCATCAGTGTCAAGATACCAAAACTGATCTTTTGCCACGTTTCTTGAAAAATCATCAGAAAAATCAAGCAGATTTTTGATGAAAATGAATTTGTGGATATTATTCGCATAGTAAAGTTCTTTGCCAGATGAGTTGACCCTCAAACTTTTAATCAATGAAAAAGAACCGTTTATCGGAGCTGATTCGGTGTCAGCGTCAACATTACCTCCATTTGCTGTTGCTTCAAACTTGAAATCTACGCGGAAATAGGCATTATACCAATCATAAAAATTGTCCCTGTCCATCAACTTGAAAACGTAACCCTCTTTCTCTTGAGGGTCACCATTAGCAGGTAAGAGGATAGGGGTGTGGACAAAAGAGATTTAGTTTGTAACGCGTCACGCAAGGACACAATGATGTAATCGTTTCCGTTTTTAATAGCCAATCAGACGTTCTGTTTATGATTGACAGATTTCGCGAAGTTGAGCCGAGCACGCGGTGCGAAGGAGTAGAGATTTGTTTTTGGTTCGAGTAGTGAACTGAAATGTAAAAGTTCATAATTAAATCGTTTTGGAATCGTCCTTTTGGAGTGGTTTTCTCTCCCCTACATTTTTTGGCGACCACGACGGGAGACTGGCTATTTTAATACCGAATGTAGTAGTTATTCAGGAAAACTGTTGGAGTGTTTACCGTCGCAAGTTAACCGTGAGGAATTATAATTTGGCCGCTTTCGCTCAAGATGACCGATCAAGAAAACTTAACCGCCGATCAAGCACTGGGGACCGATACCGAAAAAACCGAGAAAGATAACGACGACGAAACGAAACTGGAAAGAGAGAAGGAGCTCTTGAAGCTAAAACGAGGAAAGCGACAGAGGAAAACCGAAATGACGAAGATTCGTCACCACATGGAGAAACTGCGCATCACGTCGAAGGATGCGATCGCTATTGAAAAGGACATAGAGCAGTTATGGTCGCTGTTAGATACAACATTGGAAATTTTAGACGAATTGAGCGTCGTGTATTTGGAAAATGGGGATGTAAAGAGTCAAAACGCCGCCATAGAAGAAAGCCAATCGCTTGAATTGGAAATTCAAGCCGCGATTGAGAAAGCCCACGAGGCCGTGAAAACATGTGTTCAAAATTCCGCCGTGACCGTGAGTGCTTTGCAAGGGACGTCGGCATCCAATTTAACTACGCCAATCGTTTCAGAGGGCTCGCCGCCGACAAACCTCCAAGGAAATTACAGTGGTCACGACGACACAGGAGCTTCTGGGGTTTCGCCAGGAGGAGTCTCCGCGAACAATCGTTTGAAACCGTTGAAAGTACCGACTTACGGAGGAGACAAGACGAAATTTGAGGAGTTCTGGGGGCTGTTCGAGAGCCTAGTGGATAAATCTAAGGAGCCAGCCAACCTGAAAATGGCAAGATTGCGTCAATGTTTGTTCGGAAACGCCCTTGAATCCACCAGAGGCCTTGAAATTTCCGAGCCTGAGTACGAAGAAGCTAAAGAGATTTTACAGTCCAAATTCGGGGGTCAGCGGCGTCAACTGAGGGCCTACATGGATCAGCTGGAGAAGATGGCATCACTGCGGAGACATGATGTGCAAGGTTTTGAGAAGTTTGCGGATCTGGTTAGGATAACTGTAGTGAAACTGCAAGCCGAAGGACGCGAAGGGGAGCTGGGGGAAGGAACCTTGCACAGCCTGCTGGTCAAAAAGCTTACAGAAGACCAAGTTCAAAAGTATAGCCGTTGGTTGCAAGAGCAGAGCCGCGAGCGATCAGTGCTATGCTTAAAAGACTGGCTCAAAGAAGAGGTGCGAATTGAAGTGGAAGCAATGGAGATGTCTTATGGTCTAGTAGGAAAAGAGAAGTCAGAAAATGTTCAGTTGCCAAGCAAGACTAATTACCGTCCAAAGTTCCGCAATTTCCATGTAGGGTCAGACTTGTCAGGAAGGAGCAAGAGACCACCTGGATGGCAAAACCAGTTAAACCGCAAGCCCCCCTGTGCATGTTGTGGTTCCCCTTATCATGGAGTATGGTCGTGTCTGGACTTTCAACAAAAGAGCTATGATGATCGCTGGCAGTTTGCAAAGGATAAACGGTTGTGTTTTCGGTGTTTGGCTGGAGATCACCAGGGTAGAGCCTGCACCAAGTCACACATGTGCCAAATTGATGGTTGCCGGGGAAACCACCACCGCCTCTTACACGAAAGTCTGCCTGCTATCAGCCAACCCGTGGATGCCGCACAGTCAGTGGTTGAAGGTAATGCTTATCCCTCACTTAGTGCACGGGAGGGGGCAGCCAGTCCACCGGCATCACCCGAAAGAGAAGGCGGTCCTGCATTGCGAGCTATGACGACATGCAACTCAATACGCCTACATGAAGCCTATTCGCTGCGAACCATTCCGGTATGGGTAAAGGCACAAGGAAAGAAGGTCAAAGTGAATGCAATCCTGGACGATGCCTCAAACGAGTCCTTTCTGAATGAAGAAGTAGCCGGAGCTCTTGGGTTAAGGGAGTCTTACCAAACAGTCAAAGTTCATGTACTGAACAACTCGGTCGAGACATTTCAAACCATGCCATTGACAATCGAGATTGAAAGTGTAAATGGACAGTTTAAGAAGGAAATTGAGGTGAAGACTTGTCCCCGCAACGTGACCGGGAGCTATCAGGTTGAGAATTGGAGGGCAAGCCAAGACAAGTGGCCTCACCTTGTCGAGTGTGATTTCCCATCGCCAGCAAAGGACGGACTGGTGGACTTGTTAATTAGGGTCGACAATGCTGATTTACATTATTCTTTTGTGGATGTCCGTGGAAGAGTGGGTGAGCCAGTTGCGCGTTTGGGTCCACTTGGTTGGACTTGTATTGGGCGTCCGGATGGAAGAGTGGAGTCAGGAACTAGGACGCACACAATTAGAACACTGCTAACTCGAGAAGCTGGACCGGTTTACGGAGCTGGAAGTTGTTGTGAGTTGGATCAAACTCTAAAGCGTTTTTGGGAAATCGAGAACTATGGAACTGAACCGAATGTGTCAATTGTTTGTACTGAAGAAGAGAAATTGGCTCTGGAGAAAGTCAGCAGTTCTGTTCATTACAATAATGGGAGATACATTATCGCAGTGCCATGGAAAGAACAGAGGCCACAATTGCCAAACAATCGACAAGTGGCAGAATCCCGACTTTGTAGCACCGAGAGAAACTTGAAGAAGAAGGAATTTGTCGAAGCGGAGTATCAGAAAACCATTGAGACGTACATGGAGAAAGGATACCTTCGCAGGGTTCCTGAAAATGAGCCGCCACCCCCTGAAGTCTGGTACTTGCCGCACTTCCCTATTGTTAAAATGAGCAAATCTACAACCAAAGTAAGGATTGTCTTTGATTGTTCTGCAAAGTGCAATGGCATATCCCTAAATGATGTCATTCATGCTGGACCAAAACTGCAAAGAGAACTGTTTGATGTTCTGATTCGTTTCCGCCGCAACCCGGTCGCTCTTGTCTGCGACATCCAGGAGATGTACCTCCAAATAGAAATCAAAGAAGAAGATCGTCCATTGTTCCGAATTCTGTGGCGAGACGGAGAAACAGACCGCGAGCCAGATGTGTACGAGTTCTGCAGAGTTGTGTTCGGGAAAAACTCAGCCCCCATGGAAGCCCAGTTCATTGCTCAGGAAAATGCCAGGCGTCACCGAACAGAGTATCCGTCAGCTGCCGAAACTGTACTTCAATCCACTTACATGGATGACTCACTTGACAGTGTTGAAGAGGATGAGAAAGGGATTGAGCTTTATCACGAACTCAGTGCTCTGTGGGCAAAAGCAGGTATGCATGCCCGGAAGTGGGTATCAAACTCAGACAAGGTCATGGCAGTCATACCGGAAGAAGACCGAGCCACAGAAGTGAACATTAGAGACAACAAAGCTACAGTCACTAGCACACTTGGCTTACAGTGGAACAGTACCGAAGATGTATTTGTAGTACCTGCAATCCCAGCACCGTTTGACTATCCGATTACGAAGAGGAGTGTTTTAAAGAAGGTTGCAACAGTCTTTGATTCACTTGGCCTGATCAGTCCTTTCATTGTACAAGCAAAGATTATGCTTCAAGAACTGTGGCATCGAGGATATGACTGGGATGAGGAAGTTGAAGATGAAGTGGCTAATCGCATCCAGAATTGGTTCTCACAGTTGCCATGTTTAGCAAATGTCAAAGCTCCCCGTGGCTTACGAAATCAGCAACCCGTGAAGAGCAGGGAAGTGGTGACCTTTGTTGATGCCTCACAGCAAGCCTATGGAGCTGTATCATACTTACGATGTGAGTATGCAGATGGTTCAGTAACCAGCCGATTGATAGCCTCGAAGAGTAAAGTTGCTCCACTTACACCTATGACGATACCTAGATTGGAATTAATGGGAGCTATTGTGGGGTTGAGGTTAACCCAGTCCGTATCGCGAGCTCTAGAAGTACCGGTAAAAGCTGCAACCTTTTACTCTGACAGCACGGACGTGTTATGGTGGATTCGTGGAAGGGGAAGAGATTTCCGGCCGTTTGTTGCAAATCGCATAGGTGAAATACAAATCAGCACAGAACCAGTACAATGGCAGCATGTCCCCACCGAACAAAATCCTGCAGACCTGTGCTCCAGAGGAAGTAGTCCATCTGAACTTGCCGAATCCCTTTTGTGGTGGGATGGCCCCGAATGGTTGCGTAAAGAGAAGGATGCATGGCCTAAGATGCAGCAGGCAGACCGTCCAAAGGTCATGCAGGAGATGAAAGCTGTGAGAGAACAGGAAAGGGAAATCACCGCACACGTGACCGTACAGACCAACCCAATTCAGAATGTCGCCAAGCCGTGTCAGGAAACCAACAGTGCAAGCTGGAGGTTGGATCGAAAACGCTTTTCGAGTTGGAGTCGATTAGTTGGTGTTCATGCAAGAGTGAGAAGAGCTCTCCACAATATGTCGAAGAAGGGTGAGAAGCAGACCAGTAAAGTGTTGTTACCGCATGAGATCAGAGAGGCTGAGGAAGAGGTGGTGCGGTCGTGTCAACGAGAAGCTTTTCATAATGAGTACAAGGCATTGGCATCCGGGAAGTCCCTACCGCCGAAGAGCCCACTTATCAAGCTGAACCCCATGCTTGATGAAGATGGTTGCATCCGTTCAAATGGAAGATTGCAGTTTGCCGAATACCTGCCATATGATGTGCGATTCCCCATGGTATTGCCTCGAGGACACTGGGTTACCAAACTTATTGTCAAGCATTATCATGAGCAGGCCAACCATTCAGCAGGCACTAACTTTGTGTTGTCCCAAGTTAGCGAAAGATACTGGATAATAGCAGCACGTGAAGAGATTCGAGAATGGGAAGGAGAATGTAATACTTGCAAGAGAAGGAAGAACAAGACTTCTAAGCAGATCATGGCTCCGCTTCCGAAGATCCGCCTCAGGTTGACCTTTCGTCCGTTTGACCAAACAGCTGTGGATTATGCCGGGCCGTTCACCACTGTGCAAGGACGAGGTGTGCGCCGACAGAAAAGGTGGCTGTGCTTGTTCACCTGCTTATCAACCCGCGCAGTTCATTTAGAAGTAGCATTTGGCTTGGACACTGACAGCTTCCTTAATGCCTTCACAAGATTCACTAGTCGACGAGGTGTACCGACGGAGATGGTCAGCGACTGCGGAACAAACTTCGTGGGAGCCGTCAGCGAACTGAAGGAACTCGTCAGTCAGTTGGATCAGGACAGGATTCAGCAGATCACCGCTTATAGAGGCGTGAAATGGAATTTCAATCCGCCAGGGGCACCGCACTTTGGTGGCATCCATGAGGCCATGATCAATTCAGCTAAGAAGGCCATCTATGGGATACTTGGGACAAGTGATGTCACTGATGAGGAGCTAATTACTGTTGTTGTTGGAGCGGAAAGCCTGCTCAACTCCCGACCTCTTACCTACCAGTCTGCTGATCCCAGAGATGTTGTACCGCTTACTCCAAATCATTTTCTGCATGGACAGTTGGGCGGCCAATTTGCACCTGAAACCGTTGACACCACAGATTTTAGTCCACACAAGCGTTGGCGTACAGTTCAAGAAATTATCTCTCAAGTTTGGAGGAGGTGGCTACAAGAGTACCTGCCGTTGCTGAGTCCAAGGCGGAAGTGGACAGAAGTGGTTAAAGATTTAAAGAAAGATGACGTAGTGCTCGTATTAGATCCCAAGCTACCCAGAGGACAGTGGCCTCTTGGACGAATCACTGAGACCTACCCAGGAAGAGACGGGCACACCAGAGTTGCAAAGATCCAGTGTGGGACAAAGACTGTAGTAAGGCCCATCCACAAACTGGTGTCCTTACAGGAACACTAGAACATTGTGTACACGTGAACATTCATTTGGTCTTGCATTTTTATTGTTAGTTTCTTGAAACATCTTTTTTGGAACAATCACACTGTTAGTTACCTCCCAGTGTGGGGAGGGGGAAATGGACAAAAGAGATTTAGTTTGTAACGCGTCACGCAAGGACACAATGATGTAATCGTTTCCGTTTTTAATAGCCAATCAGACGTTCTGTTTATGATTGACAGATTTCGCGAAGTTGAGCCGAGCACGCGGTGCGAAGGAGTAGAGATTTGTTTTTGGTTCGAGTAGTGAACTGAAATGTAAAAGTTCATAATTAAATCGTTTTGGAATCGTCCTTTTGGAGTGGTTTTCTCTCCCCTACAGGGTGGTTAAATTAATTTTGACATATTTTTCATTCTCGAGGTATGGTTGAATTCTGAACATATCAACAAGCTTTTACTTTATATTTATTTCACAATTAATTTTCCAACTCCAATTTATTTAGATTCAGAAAAAAAATATCAAGCAGCATTGAAAAATACCTCAATGAGTTATTCATGGTATAATATAGATGCCGCTTATGATAATAACAAAATTCGCTGGAGAAAAAAAACGGAACAAGCTTGGAAAACTTTGACTTTCCCAAACGGAATGTATGATTACGCAAACATTAACCATTTTATTCAGAAACACATCGGTAGAGTAGATCCAAAAGTTGAAAAAAGTAATTTCATTTTCAATATGTATTTCGATATGACGGTTTACAGAGTTGTCATTTTAATTCATGATGATTATGAGTTTGACTTATCTCAAGGAACTTTTTCTGATTTAATTGGTTATGGAAACGTGATTTTGAGTGGAGATAGTGTTCATAAAGGGTTCAAAAGGTGATAAAGGACCACAAGGACCTCAGGGCCTAAAAGGTGAAAAAGGTGAAAAAGGTGATCCTGGACCTCAGGGTAGTGCCAGCGGTTCTGCTGATATTGACATGCAAAATAAGTACGATATTTTGCGTTTAAAAAGCAACCCCTATCCTGTCCACGGTGATCTGACAAAGGTAATAAATTATCAGGACACGAGAAATATCTTTCTTTCAAAAAAGGAAGACGGAAAAATGGAAGCAAGCATTGATATGAACAATAATACAATCTACAACGTAAAAGACCCAGTACAGGCAGACCAAGCCACAAACAAAAAATATGTCGATAATCAGCTTGTGAAAAAATTGGATAAAGAAGCTGATATTGATATGAAAAATAAATCAATTATCAATCTTAATCTTCCTTCAAACCAAAGAGATGCCGCATGTGTTGAGTTTGTTAACAACAGAATTGATGATATGACACAAAAAAAGTTTCTCAAAGTTGATGGCAGTAACAATATGACTGGAAACTTGAATTTAAATAATAATAAAATTATTAACTTACAAACCGATTACAAAGATTCGAAATCCGCAGTTAATGTTAATTTTATGCAAAATGAAATAACAACTATGAGAGATCTTGTCACTCAAAAAATTCATGAATCTCAGATCATTAACTCGGGACAAAAAAGGGACGCCTTCAGATACTTGATGGAAGACACTGATGAATCTTCGAGTGAAAGCAATATCGAGGTTTTGGGTATACACGATTTTTCCAATTCTCCACATCAAATTAATAAAAAAGCTTACCAACTTAAACTCTTATTTGAAAAAGGCTCGCCCAACCAGTACCGGTCACGCCTCGGTTTTAACCTATATAAACTTCCGGTTGGTTATTACACAATGGTTGTAGAATGGTTTCCGCCGGAAATGAATAAGTGTAACAGTGCAAGGCACAACGATTTCAATTTCTAATTATGCAACAAAAACATTCGAAAAGTACACCAAAACAGTCATCAATTTTCACAGATGGGGTAGCTCACCCCCACAATACATATATCTCGATCAGCCAGTAATCCATCATTTTTAACAATTGGTCATCTAATTGTTTATGGTGTTAAAGAAACAATTTCAAACGTTGATCCAAGTGTCTATGACACCGCTTTTGTTATTGAAAATAGAAAAATGGTAATGCAAACAGATCTCTCTTTAAACAGTCATCGTTTGCGTGGTTCCGTTCATTACATACATGGGCGTTTAAATACCAAAAATGGGCGCAAATTTTTATTAAATGGTTGGGATAAAATAATCATTCCAAATCATAGCCACATATTAACTATAACAGTGCTCTATTTCAAGCTTAAAAGTCAATATACGCCTATTTCTTTAAAAATAAAACACAGTAACCAATTAACTCAATCAATCACTTACACTTTAACCCAATCAACTCGATCACAGACAATAAATATCAATTTAGTATTGGGGTTTGGTCTTATGGGTGTGGAATTGGCTTCGGGTGTATCAAATGAGGAAATATTACTATTGATTGAATATAGAGTGCCATAAACATTTTTACATTTATTATATAGCACAATGCTATTATCCTTATCGATTTGTTAATAAAATGGGTATAAAAATATCTGATGAAGGAAATGAATATTTTGATTATAGATTAAAAAATAAATGATTATGATAAACTTCTTCAAACAAATCAGTGCAATATTTGACTAAAGTTATATCAACTATTGGAACTGAGGTGGTTATTTCATGTAAGATTTCTTCTTGTTTATAACAGGGGTAACAACACCCTCCACAACAACAATGCATATAGGCTACACACACCAGAATATGTACAAGCCGCTGTCTTTCAGGACAAAAAGGTTGTATTAAAAGCTCATCGTGAACCAGGTTCCAACCCAAAGCCTCTCTTTCAGTTTTATAGCGAGGTAATGTTTGTAAATTATCTCACGTAGCTCAGGAGGTAGGTTTTGAATTGCTTCGGTAATCTGACAGTTGTTGAATCCGGCAGCCATCAAATTTGACTCACAAATATTTAATCGACTATAAATTATTTTTTTGTGTGTGTGTTCGGTTATGTTTTCGTTTTTATATTTTCTTCTTTTTTTATGCTGGATGGTTTATTTCGGTTATTAAGTAGTATATCGTGAATTAAATGAATACTACCTGGTCCTTAGAGGTTTATTTTCGAATTTTAAAGCTCCCATCATAATAAACAAGCGACAAAAGGAGCTTGTTTATTATTGTGGGAGCTTTAAAATTCGAAAATAAACCTCTGAGAACCAGGTGGTATTCATTTAATTCACGATATACTACTCATATTTCCTAGGTTTCGCTAGTTTGAACATTTCAATAGATTCTAGAACGTCGCATGAAAGTTTAGAAGGATAACTTCGACCCCCTTGACTAAACGCCTCACATGTACCGAACGTTTCATGATGTCGAATGATACAATAAACTGCACCTGAGGAGTTGCAGGAGCTGCTGTGGAGATCGCTGTCGGTCCCTCTCCAGTCAAATAACGATCAATTATTCGCGTTCTCGTTTTCCTGTGGAGAGTTGTACTTGGCCTGTTCTTCCAACCTAAGATATTAACATAAGCAGGTCTGAACATTTCGAAAAATCCGTGACAGATTCGGAATCCCTTTCGATTTTCGAAAACCCCTCTCTGAAACTCTGAAAACACAAGGTGAATGTCCAAATATGGAGAACGTGACTCGTCACGTTGATTTGAATTTTAGGGTGCGTTTCTTTGGGAAAATCCAAATCCGGATTCTTGTATCCAAAACCGGATTTTGCGTTTCTTTACCTAAATCCGAAAATGGATTAATCACGGATTAGTGATCTGAAGAATCCACACTCCGAGTGGATACATCAGATCAAATCTAAATCCGGATTTTTAGGATTCATGATCCGTGCGTTTCTTTGGGGGACGGATCCGAAAATAGTACATCTGTCAAGCGGTCTTCCATGCAAATTTACCGGTCTCGCCATATTTTCTCTCGATCTTGCGGGACAAAACATTCGATCGTGAAAAAGAAAATTCAGGTGATTATTCCGTTCCGTATATTTGAAAAGTTTTCTCCAAAAGTACAGACAGAAGCATTGACACGTCAGGATAACTTCATTTGTGTACCATTTCTGTAATTCAGGGATCAGACTTTGCTAATTGTGAACGCAAATAGCGAGTTCACTTGAACTACTGCAGATACTATTTTTATTTAGTTATTTTATTAGCTTCGCCTTATTAGCTGTCCTTGTTTATGAATTATTTGTTTTCCATTCTAGTTGAATTCTAGGGCAGTGCGACAGAAATATCGTTCTGATATATATATTGCGTGCCTCCAGCCTGTCTTATCATGTCAAAATAATCCTTTTTCGGATTTTGCGTTATTTTGGTGTCAAAGAATCCGTATGATCTGGGATCACAAATCCGTTTTCGGATTTTCCCAAAGAAACGCACCCTAATTAGAGTTTCCATTCACGCGTGACGTGGATCAACTGTAAAACCTACTGACACGCTTGAATAAACAAGCTAGTTTATGCAAACTGCAATCTTATAGACACGTCGCTATAAATTTCAAATTACCAAACAAAGCTGTTTAAAAAACCTTGCAAAGTACAGTCAAAATTATCCATATCAAGCACGGATACAATCTTTCAACCAACATCTTGCTCAAAGGTACATAACCAAAACAGCTGTTTCATAACACAAATCATAGAAGAACAAATTAAATTACAGTTTCTCGTCAACAAGTCTATTTTTGAACGAGGTTAATTGTTTTTGGCACGTACTCACGTTCAACCGTTTGCCACGACAAAGTTCAATTTTACCTGCCCTTACAATAGCTTTAGGAAATTACCATCAATTCCCCCACACCAAGCCTTTACTGAAAGTACAATATTCGAGAGGAAAAAGTAGAAAAGCACATTTGCGCTGACCGCTTCCGTCCCCATATGTACATTCAACATCTGCAACATGGCCGGTAAGCTTAACCTTGTCTGACCTTCAGCTTCAGTAAGCGGATTCTAACCAGCTCTTTCATTGGTAGAATGTACTCTTAGCTTAGTAGCCTCAATCTGATTGCTGCCACATAGTGCCACATAAATTCCCCGGGGGGTGTACTCCCATATGAAAGGTGCATGGATGCTCATCGTCTCGCGTTCCTCGTCTGTTTTAGAATAGCTTTAATTCAAATTTTCCGACGAGCATTCCCGCCCGTCTCACATGGGACTTCCCCCCCGGATCAAAAATACATACATGCATACATACAAACAAACAAACATAGAAAGCGACAAACTGCAGTCTGGCTAAGACCCTATGTTTTCAACATAGGTCAATAAACCGGCCGCTGCACCAGATTTTTGCACCACGCAATTCAAGAATCCAATCCACCATGCACTTTTTAGCTACAGTGAGATTATCTGCTCCAGTTTAACAAAATAAGCTTAAATTCTGTCTTCTGTTCCATCAAACTCGCACATGGCTCAGCGGAGTGAACGGATTTTTAATACAAAGCCGCTTATTTTAACTTCTACGACTGCACTGGAAAGACTGCCAAATTTCATCCGCTTTAGACAATGCTGAGAACAATTTTCAAGCCATCAGTGTCCATGAACCATAATTTAGAGCTGGAAATTAGAGGAATTATTCCAAACGTTGTGCTCCTTCGACCGTCGTTTATCCTGAAGCGGGTATTCATTCAGCTTTGTCAAGAACTGCTGCAACACGTTACAGGGTTTTGGCGCCTTTTTCGACCGACACTTGTTCCCTTTTTTACGTCTTGTCTAATAATAAGGGGCTTTGTATTTGGATTCTTTGTTAGTTTGCATCGCCCATTTTCTGATTTCTTTCCCACTGTCCGTCTCGGGCGTGATCGAAAACGTCCAGCAAAAACATGGCAAGACATTTTCGTTTCCTGTTTTGCAACTTCTGACTCGTAGACTTCCGGTAAATTTTAGTAGCCAATCAGATTTCGATTCGTCAGCATTTCGACATTGATTATCCCAGAGGTCTTGCATCCTTGGTGCTGACCAAATGGAATGCAGCCTCTGGGAACGAGATTGCCGACCGATCCGACCACAAAAAAAGTCCCAGGCGCAGTCAAGAGTTCTTCCCCGGCCCCTGGTCCGTACAGACTCTGGGGGAGGGCGAGGAGAGTCCCAAGACAACCTAACCGGGGGAGGCGGAATGCCATCTTTTCTTGTAGCTAAGTAAACAATATGGCGGCTGGTTCCTCGTGCGCTCGATTTTCAATACGATAATTGTAATACATTATTGGAATGAAGACTAATTGTAACAGTTCATCATGAAGAGGAAAAGGATTGCTTCAATCTCGATGGCGCATATAAAAGATATTGAAGAGCCTGAAGGCAAGAAATTCTTGTTCGAGGACATACATGTACTTGTTTTTTCAAAGCTAAGGAGATCTGGAAAGAACCCGGGCGACTTTCGTTTAGATTTTCAAGTCCTTCTTTCAGTTCAGTAGTAAAGTAAATTACAGATTTGGTTGTAGATTTACATTGTAAAAATTGTTTAATTGAGCGACTTTACCTGTTTAGTAAATTACGGTTATTTTCTTGAAATGTTTTAAAAACTTGTTTAAAATAGCTGTGAAATTACCTTGTAGTTCCCGTTTCCCGGCTTGCGAGTAACTTCACTCGAGGGGAAAATTGAATGGCTATCTCTAAATAGGGAACGAGCAATCAACGAACGAGGAACGGGGAACGGGGAATGGGGAATGGGGAATGGGGAATCTCTGAAATAGGGAATCTCTAAAACGGGGAATCCCTAAAATAGGGAAGCTCTAAAATAGGGATCTCTAAAATAGGGAATCTCTAAAATAGGGAATCTCTAAACTAGGGAATCCGTAAAATAAGGAATCTCTAAAATGGGGCATCTTTGAAATGGCAAACCTTCAAATCATAGCATCGGTTCTTTAGAAGCTCAGCTTAGCGGGGTAAAAAGGTCAAGGTCGCGTTCTATGAATGATTGATTTCGATCACCTCGTAGGTTTCTGGTTTTTATGGCTTGCAGGTTAGCTGTCGATTTACAGTACGATCCTTTTCCCGCCCTGGTACGATCGGATCTCAGACGTCCGTTAGGGTGATTCATCTGTTTTGCATTGCGCATCACCTACTGCGCATCATTTCTTGCGCACATTTAAGACATAGGGGTTTCCATTGAGACTAAGGTCGCTACAACAATAAGTGGTTGATTTCTCGTAAAGGAGCAAGAGCACCCCAGCATGTTTTTCATTCACTTTAATCAACTGCCTATAACCTTTCTCTAAGAGAAGACTGATCAAGGTTTTATTGTTGGAAATTAAATAAACGAGGGAAATAGAACTGAAATGCAGTTTTTTTTGTTTTGCATTTTGGTAACCAGAACAACAGATTTTGTTCGATATTAACCTAGTGCAAAAATGTTTCTGTGGGAAAAAATTCTAAAAAGTTAATCTATGTCCAACACAATGTATGTGATGTACTTTTTAGGGTGTTCATACGAGTTTAGAGTTATGGGGAGCTTTACATTAAACTTGAATGCACTTCTACAAAAGCATTGCTTAAATGCTAAAATAGGGTATATTCGACACCTGTCAGCTCCACACGGGCACCCCCACTTTTTATTTTCAAATTGAACTTCCCATATGATGAATATTTAGTAGGCAAAGTTTCAGCAAGAATCTATTGTTAGTTCTTTTTCAGAGGAATAACCGTAAGAAAGGTCTTTTTATTTCCCTTCACTATTGATTTCACTCCGAGGTTTGAAAAAAAAAACACGTGATCACAAGTTTATGGACCGCAAGATCGGCAAAGATCAGCAACGCTCAACTTTCGGTGAATGAATGTTTACTCGCCGTCACATTTCTTGGCCTGATGATTGCGAGTTCATTCATTCATCGCATTTTCAAGTTTACAGATCTTGGGTTCAGCTTGTAGTCATCAAACGCGCGGAGTGAAATCAATGGCCCATGAAGCGGGGCAAAAAAATCCACCCCCCTCAAAAAACGTCTGAGATCGATACTAACTATGATTGTCGGCAGGGAAACAAATGGGATCATCAGTTGGGTTGTGAATTACAGAGTTCGCATTATTAAAAACTCTGCTTGAAAGGCGCACTAATAAATTACCTCCAACCGGTGTGATGCGGCTGATATACCCCTGCTTATCTATCTGATCTATACTCAACGGGCCTGTGGAGCCAGGGTAGCATCTGTGAGGCTTACATATGCACGTGAAAAACCTATTTATTTTATTTGCCAGAGCCTGTTTGGCTTACTTGAGCAGATCGTTTCATTCGGTAACCTGAAGCGTAAAGCATTAATTAAGGTAACTTCCCAAATCAAGTTCGGATCTTTAAGCAGCGCTGCCATTAATGAGGGTCACAATAGGTTTGGCGGGATGCGGGAATCGGCTAATTTTTGTGGCGATATTCGGGATGGGAGCTGAAAACAGGAGCGGGAAGCGGGAATTTCAATTGAGAGCGGGAGGGGGATTCTGCGTTTTTAAGGGGTCGGGATGCGAGAATCGCAAGGGGGAAGTAGCGGGATACGGTATTTAATTTTTTACGAGACTGCATGATCCGAGCAGCATAGGCTGATAGAAATGTGAATGAGGTGTGTCGGCTTTCAAGTAATGAATTGATCAGGGAAGAGTAGCCCGCATGTCAAGCTATTATGAGTCCTTTTGTGATGTTTTGTGTTGATTTCGGAGAGGTCACAAATCAAATGTCGTGTTGCATTTCTTGGCCTTGGCTGCTTTCTCAACTTTTCCAACCCTATCCATTGAGCATTTGTTGGAGCAGCTATGATCAGCTATAGTTAGTCTAGCCAGTATGGCAACACCAGCGGACGGTAATGTAACGGTGGTCGTCAAAAACGAGGTATTCGTCGTCATAAATTTTGTTGATATATATTATGAAAAGAGTGCGAGCAGGAATGCCTTCCTTCGAAAAACAAAAACATTTCCGAGCAGAATTTTACTGAAAGCAAGTAACATAAAGACGCTAAAAGGTTTGAAATAAACTGTAAGTTAGGTGAGTCCACTTTAATCTTAATATATAGATTTAGCCAAGCCTAAAAGCAGAGCCGCTAAGGAATAAATTGGTGTTAGTTTCTTAAAAATAGTCCTGAAATTTTTCGGTCTGAAATATATTTCGGGGCTTTTTTTGGCTCGTTCGCTTCCGAAAGAGTAGTAAGGTAGGCTGGTTGAGGATGGTTTGCCTCGCTTTCATGTTCCAAAAAACCTCGCTTTCATGTTGGGTCTCAATGTGAGGTCGAGGCTGAGGGGAAATACGTCACGAGATCTTAGGTTTATTATTAATTATGATTGTATTGGTTTGTTTGTCGGTAACGGCGTCATTTTGGTTCATGTCTGAAGCGTGTAAGGGTGAAATTATGAAGCCACGTCGAAGACCTTTGCGATGTTTGGATTCTTTTCAGAATATTTTTGGACGAGAAGCATTGCGTTTAATAACAAGACCCGACAGATCACATTTGGCTCGATTGGCCGAGAGGATCAGAGAAAGAAGAGAAGAAACGTGGCGTACGTCACGAGATCTTAGGTTTATTATTAATTATGATTGCATTGGTTTGTTTGTCGGTAACGGCATCATTTTGGTTCATGTCTGAAGCGTGTAAGGGTGAAATTATGAAGCCACGTCGAAGACCTTTGCGATGTTTGGATTCTTT
The DNA here is from genome assembly GCA_964017195.1 of Siderastrea radians. Taxonomy (NCBI): domain Eukaryota; kingdom Metazoa; phylum Cnidaria; class Anthozoa; order Scleractinia; family Rhizangiidae; genus Siderastrea; species Siderastrea radians. Next base: position 26,082,401 of record OZ024900.1, on the reverse strand, counting down.
TCAGAATATTTTTGGACGAGAAGCATTGCGTTTAATAACAAGACCCGAGAGATCACATTTGGCTCGATTGGCCGAGAGGATCAGAGAAAGAAGAGAAGAAACGTGGCGTACGTCACGAGATCTTAGGTTTATTATTAATTATGATTGCATTGGTTTGTTTGTCGGTAACGGCGTCATTTTGGTTCATGTCTGAAGCGTGTAAGGGTGAAATTATGAAGCCACGTCGAAGACCTTTGCGATGTTTGGCTTCTTTTCAGAATATTTTTGGTCGAGAAGGATTGAGTTTAATTACAAGACCCGAGAGATCACATTTGGCTCGATTGGCCGAGAGGATGAGAGAAAGACGAGAAGAAACTTGGCGTGTATTGAATCGAGATCGCGTGGCGGCTTTTATTGAATTGGTGACCCTTGTCTGGGTCGATGAAGAAAATTGCATCCGTCACGCTTCAGAGAGAGGAACTGCGGATGAATCCCTCACGTGGACATTACTGAATCATGTGTTGCCATTTTGTTCACGACATTGCAACGACTTTTCAACGGTGGCAAAGTGGGCAAGACCGATGTTTATGAAAGACTTTGAAAAAATGAGAACGTGTTTGGATGTTAAATTTCCAGACTTGCGTGAAACATCGAGACATTGGCGTAAGGTTTGTCATTATTATGAGGGAATATGGAAAGACAATCAATAAGACATATAGCGTGACGTTTTCATGTTTATTATTTAACCCAAGTAGAAAAATTACAAATGTTTATTAGCTTTATCTAACAATTGTTGTAAACGCACACGTTTTTTGTCACTGAATTTTTCTTTTCGTTGACTATGAATTAAATGCATGTATTTTTTCAGTCGTTTTCGTTTTGATTGAAAAGGAGAAGATCTCACAGTTATGTCTTCCTCCGAAACAAGAGGTTCAAATCGGAGTAAATAAAAAGTGTTATTGCTCATGACAGGAGTGTAAGTTTTGACTTGGTTTGAAAAACGAACACGCTTCATGTTTTACAAATGAAGTCCTTCCAGCTCTAGTCTTACTTGCTCAATGTTTTCGGGTAGACAGAATGTTCTCTGGAACAAGTTCTTGATTGCTGCCCTTGTTGCAGGAGTAATGTCTCGCGAACCAACCACAGCACTGCTCTGATGAAGGGTGGGTAGTCGAAGAGTGCCCCAGGGTTTAAATGATGTCACTTTTTTGAGACAGGAGTTTTCGATGTTGTAGGTATTTTCTGACCGATACCACTGATTGGTGTTGGTGTCAAACAGGAAGACTTCTTTACCCTGATCTATGGCTAATTGCACAGTCCACCCAGTTCCTCAGTAGTAAAGGGGGCTCGTTTGGCACTCAGACTGGCTTCTGATTGGTCGAGAGCAAATTGATGACGTCATATCATTTCCGGTGAAGGAAACCGCTGACCAGTGGGTAAAATAGGATCGCGGGCTCATGGGAACCGGAAGTCACGTGTTTTAGGATGGGAAACCGCTGACCAGTGGAAAAAAGGGATCGCGGGCTCAAGATGGGTGGAAACCGCTGACCAGTGGAAAAAAGGGATCGCGGGCTCAAGATGGGTGGAAACCGCTGACCAGTGGAAAAAAGGGATCGCGGGCTCAAGATGGGTAAAAACCGCTGACCAGTCTGAAAAAAGGATCGTGGGCTCAAGGTGGGTGAAAACCGCGGAGAAAACGCGGGCTCAAAGTCCAAAGTCCAATTTGGGGAAGAGGGGGTGGTCCTTTGAAAACAACACGAATAAAAAAAATAAATTTTTATTAATTTGTTTTTTACAAGAACGTTTTCCTGAGTGTTCCTTAATGTTCACTGAGTGTTCCTCTTTGATAGTGTTCCTTTTATGATGGAGTTAGTGGTATTCATAGGGGTAATCCTTGAAGGTGCGGGGGTGAATAACTCGTTTGTCAGGTGAGTGAGCAAGGTTGATAGTGTAGGGAAGAATCATAATGCTCTTCATGCGGGGAATAACGTCACTTTGGTTCTTTCCCAGATAGTGCAGGGTTTTGTGGTCAGGATGAACTGGATCTGGGAGTAGTCCCCAGTATCCGCTCGTGGTGGTGTTCTCGTTTTCATAAAGAGTACCATTCCACCATCGTCCGGGCCAGTGAACTTTGCTAACTTCCTCCCTAAACTCAAGGTCGCGGCTAAATCGTCTAGGTGAGGCCGGTGTGGTCTCCATGACGGAAAGAGGAACAGCGTGTTGGCAGTTTGGGCAATGGGGGTTGTGAGACGGATTTGGGCTGGGTGTGTTGCATTCCATGGCACAGGAGGGGTGACAAGGTTGAGCACAGCAGCTCAACTTGGCAGAATAGTAGACTTGTATCGCACAGAATACACAGGGGTTGGATGGAGGATCGGTGGAAAGAGCCTTCCCGTGAACGTTTCGGTGGCAGCTAGGACAGGAGGACGCGTAGCAACGTTTCTTGAGATAGTCCTTGGCACAGGGGGTATGACAAGGTTGACCACAGCAGCTCAACTTGGTATTATCGGTGACAGGCGTCAAACAGATCACACATGGTTTGGGTTGAGCCATCACTTGTTGGGTTTCTGGATCATCCATGAGTTGAAGTGTGAAATGAAACGGGGGTTTTTTTATAGAGAAACAAAAGGGTCCCATGGGAGGGAAGGGACCAATGAGAGAAAGACCCCATCATGCTTTGGGAGGGGACGGAGAGGGGGGACCCCCCTCCCCCCTCCTTAGATAGCCCATGAGGCATTGCGCGAATGGGGGTATATAAGCCAAGGGAGGCCCCAGGACGCCATTCCTAGCTTTGAGTTCATGCTTAGTTGACTTTTGTCAGTTGGTGTCGCTAAAAATGTCGGAAACAAGAAGAGTATTGGGGTCCCTGGGCAGTGAAATGAATGTGGGAGGAGAAGACAGTTTGAGGAGGAGAGTGGGACCGGAGTTGACCCCATTGGACCGTCATGCGAGACGCATGCATGAACAACAGCAGCAAGTTTGGCGGGGACTGACCCGGGAGCGCGTGGCCGCCTTTCTGCGTATGTTTTTGATGTGTTTCGTGGAGACGGAGAATGGTCTCCCACTCCACCCTATCACCTACAAGATGTTAAAGAAAGCTCTCGTGAAGGACATCATCCCATGGATCCATTTTCGGCTCGTGTACACCATGGAGGAGAGGTGGTGGCCGATCACCCTGGCCCAGTTTAGAGAAGTGAATGGCTACTTAGCGGACCACCTGCCGCGGATCCAGAAAGAGGACCAATGGGATGCCATTCGGTATTTTTATGAGGAGGTGGTCCGCCAAAGGGACGAACTGAAACGACTGGAGGAGATGGAAAGGGAGGCCATGAAGGCCGTAAGGCGTTGTTTGAACAGTTGAACATTTTTTAATTCCTGTTGAGTTTTTTATTGTGAGTCAAGACAACTGTGAGTCAAGAGACATTATTTATGACCAAGTGCAAAACCAGTGTTGTCAGTTTTTTTAAAATTTTTTAATTAAAAAGAAGAGTTGATGTTTTTTACAAAGGGTGGTCTGTGTTCTTTGCCACGCAGGGGCGCGCCTATTTACAATTGGAAAAAAAACTACAATTGGAAAAATAAAAACTAAAAAAGGGTCTATGTACAAATTCCAAAAGTAAAAACTAAAAATTACAAATGAAAGTCTTCCAGTTCCATACGTAATTGATCAATGTTCTCGGGGAGACAGAAGGTGCGGTTGAATAAGGCTTGAATTTCAGCTCGGGTTTTCTCGTCCACATCCCGGGATCCTACCACGGCACTGCTTTGATGAAGGGTGGGTTTTTTGGGGCCCCAAGGAACAAATTGACTGCCAGTGACCAGGGTGGCGGCATTTTCGTTGACTTGGTAGTAATGGTCCGAACGGTACCACGTTTGACTGGGAATGTCAAAGAGATAGACGGGTTTGCCTAAATCCATGGCCAATTGCACAGTCCAACCGGTACCCCCTTTCACGCGTTTATGATCCGGTTCCAAGATGCCAAAGGCATAGATGGTATGAGCTTTCTTGGCCAATAAATAATTGCGTTGCAGCAATTGCAGGGTGTAAAAGTGACTGGGCATTTTTTTGCCTAGTTTCTCTGCTGCCTGGTGAAGATGAGGGTTGGCCAACATCAGCACTTCCACCGTAGAAGGGGTGATGAACGTGGCTCGAGGATGGTTCGGGGGGACCAGGACTTCGAGCTGCATCCCAAAGTGTTTGGCCTGTTCTTCGACGAGGGCATCCGTACCTTTGGCTCCCCCGGTGTACACCACATGACCATGACCCACTTGCAGTTCCAAGGCACCGAGATCTTGTTCTCCGATCATGATGTCTGGGGGCATGGCTTGGGAGAATGACGATTCAGGGAGCAAGGGACCCTCTTAAATAGGAACACCTGACCAATGGGAAGACAAGAGGTCCTTATAAGGTCATAACAAGCTGACCAATGGGAAGAGGAGACGTCCTTATAGGGTCATGAAAAGCTGACCAATGACAGCGTAGGGGTATGGGTATAAAAAGGCAGGGGCGGGTGAAAAAAATCGTGAGCACGATGTCAGTCGATCGGAAGAGAAAGCCAAGCGACCTTCCTTCGGGGAAGAAGAAGAAGAAGACTATTCAAACGATGACGCCCGTGGACTGTGATCCGGTGGTAGGGGAGGTGGTGGAAGATACCCGAGCGGCGGTGGAAGAAATGATGAAAGAATTGAATGACATGGCGGAGCAATCTACCCCACCATTCACTCTGATGACCGTGTTTGACAATGAGGTGGGCCATCATCCAATCAAAGACAACAAGGAAAAGGTGGACACTATGGTATGCCCTTGCCATGACGTGCGTTTGGAGGCCCGAGAATCTCAAAAGGGATGGAAGTATGTGAAATGTCCCATGCAACCCTGTTTGCTGTTTTGTGGTCAAGATCAAGCCCTGGAGTATATGAAAGCGGTGTATAGCCAACCTCATACAGAAGTGTTGGACATGTGGACTTGTTTGCAGTGTTTTTGCCGGGAACCCGCCACGCTGCAACAGAGCCATTCGACCCAGAACCCCGATCGTTTGTTTCTGAATTGTTCCAAGAAAACGTGTGCCTTCTTCCGATGGGCCGATCAACCCTTGGGTCCCAAGTACTGGAGTTGGTTTCATGACAACCCGCCCAAGAAAGCCGATCAACAAGCGGAATCTCCTTTGTCTACCCGGGATGCGCAAGGGTATCCCAAGAGGGGCTATGACATCCCAGGGCCACCTCCTCGTGCCCCCAGGAAAGAGGATCGCCCCCTGACAGATTATGAGAAACAATTGTTGCGAGAAATTCAAGAGCTCAAGAACCGTCAAGAAATGATGGTGGCCCCAGCGCCACCACCCCCCAAGTACAGTGACAGTGTCGAGAACTGGCAGAAAGATCTCGAGACCGTCACTTATGGTCGTCTAGGTCTCTTTTAAATGGTTTTAAAAAAGGAGTAGGAATAAAATTTTTTTATTTCGTCCATGGAGGCTGTTGTGTGTGATGCGTGGGAGTCTCTCTGGTCCTTGGGGCAATGGCAATGCCAGCAATCCCTGTGTCAAGTGTTATATGATCACCAACCCGGGCCCCCCATCCCGATTCCTCCCTGTCCCGAGGATGCGCACCCTCTCCACGTCTTTGAAGAAACCCACGTCGATCGTAACCTGTATCGATGGGTGGTGTTTGTCGTATGGTTAAAAGGGCATCCGGACGCCTGGCGATGGTATCGAATCATTCAAAAGGCGCATCCCCACACCATCCCTTCCATATCGACGTTATGGGATGAATGTCAGAACGTATGGCCCCTCGAAAGAAAACTCAACGCTGGTCAACAACAACAAAGTTGAAGAAAACCAAACGCCCTATCTCGTCCACGAAGAAGAAAAGCCAGGTCTCGCAACAATGGTTAAACCGTTACCACGATCCTAGCGCTCCGGGGAGTTTAGGTGGGGTGCAACGGTTTGCCAAAGCCCAGGGTCTCCCGTTGAAAAAAGCCCAACAGGTCTTGGAACAGGATGTGGGCTACACCTTGCATAAACCCCGACGTCGTCGTTTTGCTACCTTACCCGTGGTCGTAGGGGGGTTAGACGATCAATGGGCCGCGGATTTAGTGGAAGTGCAACGGTTGGCTAAACATAATCGGGGTATACGCTACTTATTGACCGTCGTGGATGTCTTGTCCAAGTACGCGTGGGTCCAACCGTTGAAAACCAAAACCGGGGTGGCCCTCGTGAAAGCCTTTGAGAAGATTGTGAGACAAGGAGGGCGACACCCCAACCGATTGCAAACGGATCGAGGGAAAGAATTTTACAATCGGACCTTTCAACGATGGGTCGACGAGCAAGACATTCACCATTTTTCCACCGAAGGGGATGCCAAAGCCAGTGTGGTGGAACGATTTAACCGCACCTTGAAAGAACGGTTGTACCGTTATTTGACCACGGCCAACACCTTACGCTTTGACAATGTCTTACCCCAGTTGGTGCAAGGGTATAATGCCACCCGTCATCGAAGTATTGGTATGCCCCCCGAAGACGTGACGTGGGACAACGAAGAAGCCGTGTGGAAACGATTGTACAGCAAGCGATTGAAAGGCTACAAAAAACCTCAATTCAAAGTGGGGGATCGGGTGCGTCTCAACACGATTCATCGGACCTTTGAAAAAGGCTATCTCCCCGGTTGGACCGAAGAAGTGTTTGTGGTGCATCGGGTGATCCCGGGCCCCGTGCCCACCTATAAGATTCACGAATGGGATGACACCCCCATCCAAGGTACGTTTTATGAAGAGGATTTACAAAAAGTCCAAGTGTCCGACGTGTTTCGCATCGAAAAGGTACTTAAGCGTCAAAAAGATCGTTGGTTGGTCAAGTGGAAAGGGTGGCCCGACAAGTACAATAGTTGGATTGCTCGTGGTGACGTGACATCCCTCCGACCGCGCAAACGACGACGACGCCGCTAAAACAATGACGTTCGTCCCCAATTCGTCGTTTTACGTGACGTTGATGAGTCATGCGAGTACCAAAGAGTTTCCGGGCAACAAAGCCCATCTGTTCCGAAACCGGTTGCCGAAACCCATTCGATTTATGGGACGAGGATGGATGGTGGGCATGGCGAGTTTATCCTTACCCACCATTCCGGTGGTGGCGGAAGAAGGAGGCGTGGGCGAATCCCATCCTCTGTTGTATGTACGATGGCACGAACGGGTGTATGACAAAGACGATCAAGGCAACGATGTCTGGTGGCATCAACGTCGCGAACTCTTTACCTACGGCCGGGATATGAAAAAGGAATTGGCCTCGTCGACGGGATCGCACTTGCTTCATCAATTGGTGTACCGTTACGAGCAAAGCCGTGCCAAACAAACCCAACCCCTCAACAAATGGGCAGAGAACAATGGCGTCAAATTGTACCCGACCTTTGAATGGACCTCCGACGGGGATTTGGTGTTGAATACCGTCAATGTGGATTACAAAGTGCAAGTGACCCGCGTGGAATGGGGTAGAACCTTGGCCTTGAGAATGGGATGGATTGAACAAGTGTCGACGGGAGTCTATCGATTGGGTCCCAATATCCTACAAGAATTTCATTCGGACTCGATTCCTACACCGTCGGATGTCCTGGATGGCAGCAATAAACCCGCGTTTTGGAAAGTGGATGGGGATTATCTGAACTTGAGTATGACCTGTAATTGGCGGTTTGTGAATTTGAACGCGACCTTTCGGCCCTCGTTGGAATTTCCCTCGGTGCGTCCTTTGCACGTGTATTGTGATGTAGGGACCAGTAGTATGGTAGGGGGTCGCATGACGGATCTGTTACGAGAAATCAAGTACCAGCCCAAAGAAACCACGCACTTTGAACCGCGCCATATTCAATATGTCCCGGTACGCAATGAAGTGGTGGAAATCGTGGAAACCCAGATGGCCGAAATCAATGGGGATCTCGCCCAATTTGGTGAAGGGCATACCCTCTTGACCCTCCACTTTAAAAGGGAGGTGGTGGTGTGAAGCAGACAAAGATGTCGTTCTACGTGACGTTACCCAGTCATTCCAACCGACGGGAATTTCCCCACAACCAAGCCAATAACTTCAAGATTCGTCTACCGAAACCGTTGCAGTTATCCGGAGGGGGATGGCAAGTGGGGTTGAGTGCCATTTCCTTACCAGATGCGCGCGTCAATTTGTACGAGTTGGTGAAGAAAAATGGGTACGTCATGGGGACGTCCTGGGACCAAACCTATCCCAAACCGGATGGAAAAGATGGGGAAATGACCTCGCGAGTAGACATCGCGCGAACCATCATCGATGACGTGAAAGATTTGGATTGGGTGGTGGATGGGGTGAGTTTCATGAAAGCCATCATTGGGCACTTGGAACAACAACGTATGGAATTGGCCGTTCAAGGGGGTCGGTTTGTCAACGATCAAGGCAAACACACTTACGTCAAGTTTCGTTGGGAAGGCGAGGATCTGCTCATCGACAACACGAATGTCTGTCATTGCGGCAACAAAACACCTTCCCTGACTATCTATACCAAGTTAGCACTCAAGATGGGATGGTTACGTCACATTGACACTGTATTGACGTTGGGGCCAAACTTACAACAAGAATTCATCGGGGATCAAATCCCCAACATGACAAAACCGGCCGTTGACAACGATTGGAACGATGTCAACGACGATCAGAGCAAGGCGGTCTTTTGGACGGTGCGTTCGTTTTTACCGGATTATTTACAATTGAGTATGAGTTGTCATTGGCGTTTCACCAACTTGAATGTGGCGTTTCGTGCCGTGGTGGGGGAACCTACACGATCGTTGCACGTGTACTCCGACGTGGCCGGCAGTACGATGGTGGGCAATCGCGTGACCGATTTGTTGCGTGAAATCCAGTACAAGCGACAAGCACGTGGTACCCTGTACTTTGAACCGTTGCACATTCAATACATGTCTCTTCGTAACGAGGTGGTGGAAATGATTCACGTTCAAGTGGCCGAAACGATTGGTAGAGGAGGCGACTTGGTCAAGTTTGGTGACGGTCATACCATTGTCACGTTACACTTCAAAAAGGCATAAAAAAGAGAGTCGAGAAGGAACCCCCAGTCAATCATGCCTCCGAAACGACGACGACGACGACGACAACGACGCCGAAAACAACCTCCCCAAGCGGGGGAAGGGATCAACGCAGTGATTGCGGGAATTCCTAAAACGGCCTGGTCCATCACCAAAGGGCTAGAAAAGTTGGCGAAAAAGAATGCCAGAAAATCGCATTTGAAACGCATGGAGGAAATCCGACAAGGAAAACGAAAACGCTATGCGGGGGAATCGTTTACGTGCAGCCTCATGTGAGTATAAAAAGAGACGAGCCCCCTGTGAAAAACAACCAAAGGCATCCCTGGTGAAGAAGAAGACACCATGCGTGGGGGAAGTTTGACCCGATTTCGAACCGACGAGTGGTATGATCAACAAGGCAAAGGGTTAGCGACGGACCTGATGCGTGGGGGGTTGCAAGGTCTTATAAGGACGCGAAATCCTTTAAAACTGCCTAGTAATATCAAGAGAGGCTTGACAACGGGGTTGACACGCGGGATCAAACGCAAAGCCGAAGACGTTCTTAAAAAGGAAATTACCAAACAAGCCAAGAAAGCGTTGAGTCATAAGAGCGTGAAAAACGCCGTGCGGGTCGCCAGTGCCTTATTTCCCAAACAAACCAAACGGGCGCGTGATATTTTGGGCGTGTGAACATGGATCCCGTGCATTCACGACCTCGACGGATTCGTAGTAATCGAGGGTTGACTCAATGGGGTGGCCTGTATCCGTTTTGGAGATTGATGCGACGACAACGTGGCGGTTGGTTGAGTCCCGAGGTGATGAGACTGCCCGGGTTTGATTTGAGACAACGTTTAGCACGACGACGGTATAAAAACCCCTCACGGCGACGACGTACCACCACTCGACGACGACGACGACGTTAAACATGGCTGACGTGAGTACACAATCCGCCCCGGCTCACCCCCGTTCCGAAGGGACCGTCAACCCGGCCTTACGGATTTTCAAGGTGCCCCCGACCGACATTAGCATCAATGCCTATCGCATGGTCACCATTCAACCCACCACCACGGGTATCAATCCCATGGAATTCATCATTCCGGGATTAGACGATTTTGTGGATTTGGGACGCAGTTACTTTACCATGGAATTGAGTTTGAAAAAGGAGGATGGCAATAACTTGGACGCCGCGGAGAAATTATGGCCCGTCAACAATTTGGCCCATTCCATCATCAAACAAATTGACATGCAGTTGAATGGCACGTTGATCAGTCCTCAATCCGACACCTATCATTACAAAGCGTACCTGGAAAACTTGCTGAATTTTGACCGAGAAGATGGCAAGACCGTGTTAGGACCCCAAGGATGGTTCAATCAAGTGGATTTCCCACCCCAATGGACTGACAACAACACCAACAAAGCAGGAAACCATGCTCGCTGGCAAGCTCTCAGTGCCAATCACAAAGCGGCCTATGAAGCCATGGTAGCTGAAGTGACCAAGTATGCTGGAGGCCTCACCCACAGTCTGGTGTTTACCCCCCACTTGGAAGTGTTTCATACCGGCAAACTGTTAGTGCCTGGCATCGAAATCAAGATGAAATTTCATTTCAATGGTCCGACCCTGTTTTTCAATGGCGTGGGTGAAGCGGGCCGATTGCAGGAAGGCGATGTCAAACTACGGTTTCATCTCTGTCAACTACGTTTGAATGACGCCATCTACCAGAGTTTGTCTGCCAAAAGGCACAATGAAGGAGAAATCGCCTCCTACCCGACCGTCCGCAGTGAAATCCGCACGTTCAGTATGCAAGGCAACCTGGTCCGCTTTGACATTCCCAACCTGTTTCAAAACAGAATACCTGACCGATTGATTGTGGGGTTACTGGACAGCCGAGCCTTCAATGGAGATGTCACCCGAGATCCGTTCTGTTTCCAGAAATGGGGACTGACGGCCATTCGACAGATTGTCAAAGGCGAAGAATACCCTTATGAAACCCTGCAGTTAGTGCACAACAATGGCACCCGAGATAATCTAGGGTACTTCCGTTTTCTGCAAGCCAGTGGTGCTTGGTGTAAAAAGAAAGGCAATATGGTGGAACTAGGAGATTGGGGCCAAGCGAAAAATTGTACCTTGTACATGTTTGACAATGTGGCCAATGGCTGTGCCGACAGTCAAAACCTCAACCCCAAGCAAAGTGGAGATTTACAATTGGTCTTGGAATTTGGAGCCGCCCCCAATACCAATATAACCGTGCTCGTCTATGGAGAATTTGAGAACTTGTTGGAGATTGACAAGAACGGAGCCGTGTTGTATAACATTTACCAACACTGAAGAAATGGAACACGTGGCCTTGAATAATGTGCAGTTGGATTATTTAGCTCGCGACGACCCCCACTTGAAACCTGTCTTTTACGGAACGGTGGCCTGTGATCGTTTACCCAAGAAGCCTGTCAAGACCCCACCCCAAGGGTACATTGTCAACACCGACCCGCACGATCAACCGGGACAACATTGGTTAGGGGTGTGGACCGAGGGAAACGTGTGTGAAATCCTCGACAGTTATGCTTTGCCCATGGACACGTACGTGCAAGCCGCCCCGTTCCAAGATTGGCTGGTGAAACATTGGAAGTATGTGGTGACCAATGGCAAGTCCCTCCAAGCCATTTCAAGCAAGAGTTGTGGGGATTACGCCTTGTTGTACTTGAAAGCCAAAGCCCGTGGACGAACCTTGCAAGACTTTTTAAAAGAGTTTTCCGATCATGATTATGTAAGCAATGACCATCAAGCCGGTCAACGCGTTCAACAATTAATTGTAGGCCAAGAAGCCCGATGGTATCAACTTTGTTGTCATCCGTATCATCAACGGAATGATTAAATAAAATGTGTTGGAAAAAAAGTGTGTCGGAGTCGTAGCTCAGTCGGTAGAGCCTTTGGATCCCCTCGAATACATGAGGAGGATCGCGCGTGGGTTCGAGTCCCACCGATTCCAATAAAAAGGTGCCTTTTTTTTTCTAAAGGGGTAGTATCATCATCATGCAAACGGGGAAACCGTTTCGTTTTCATACTCCCTCCTCTATCTTGGTGGTGGGCCCGTCGGGATGTGGCAAAACCGTGTTTACGGAAAAACTCTTGGTAGACAACCCCGAGTTGTTTGACACCCCACCGACCCAAATGCATTATTGTTATGGGGCGTGGCAAGATCGATTTCAAGGCATGCAAGATCATGGGGTGGTGTTTCACGAAGGGATTCCCGATCATGACGCGTTGGTCCAATGGTTTCCTGAAGGACAGGGGGTCCTAGTCTTGGATGATTTAATGGATGAAGGGAGTCACGATAAACGCGTGTTGGATTTATTCACCAAACATTCACATCATCAAGGAGTGACGGTGCTCTACTTGTGCCAAGACATGTTTCCCGTGGGGCGCTATGCCAAAAGTATATCCCGCAATGCGCATTACATTGTGGCGTTCAAGAATCCCCGGGATCAATTAGGGGTACGCAATGTCATGCTGCAATCGTTTCCGACCACTTGGAAAGACACCTTGGAGACGTTTCATCAAGCCACCACCCGCCCCTATGGCTATTTGATGTTGGATTTACACCCGGCCTCCTCCGATCAACAACGTGTGTTGAGTCACCTGTTAAAAGACGAAGGATGGACGCGCACCTATCAAAAGCGAGTATAAAGGCACGACACCCCCTTTGGAACCGGAAAAAAGAGCGAGCATGGCCGATGACCGTCAACCTCCGCAATCGTACGATACCACGACCCCTGCGGGGGTCGGGGCGTCCAGCAGCAACCAAGTGTCTCCAGGCACCATCCAGGAAATTTTGGATACAGGGGACTCAAGCTTGATCGACCAAGCCTTTGATCAAATGACCGTCGAGGACATGATCGCATATGTGGACCAGTTGCCCTCCCCTCCTGCGTATAGAACCTCTTCCCCCGCGGGGGTAGGAAGCCCAGGAAGTCCATCCTTCCATAGCCCCCAGACCACCCCGCCGTCTTCCGTGGACACTCCACTTAGTAGGGGGAGCGCTGGCTTGTCGTCCGGAGCGCGAACCCCCCTTAGTCCGGGGAGCGCTGGCTTGTCGTCCGGGGCTCGAACGCCTGCAACGCCTCCTAGCGTACCCCGGGCGGGTGTTCGAGCAGCCGCGGGGGCTGGGGGTAATGGTAGGGGGCGCCGTGGACCTAGGACTAGAGGCGGACGTGGCGGTGGACGTGGCGGTGGACGTGGCGGTGGTGGTGGCGGTGGTGGTGCTGCTGGTGGTGGTGGTGGTGCTGGTGGTGGTGGTGGTGGTGGTGCTGGTGGTGCTGGTGGAGGAGGAGGAGGTGGAGGAGGTGGAGGAGGTGGAGGCGGTGGAGGAGGAGGTGGTGGTGGACGACGGGGGCGCCGACGCCGACGCCTTTTCCCCACTTCACCTACCTCCAGTACTCCCGGATCGTCTGGGGGGTCTGGTAGACAACCTCGTACCTTGCGTCAAGCCGCTTTACAACGACGTTTACGCATGCTGTTACAAGATCAAGAACAATTGGCCCAAGGACGGGACATTGCTAATGTGACCATGACCAATAGCATTGTGACCAGTTATAAACAAGGAGGCGCCCCGAGCGTACAAACCTCGTCGTCCCGGGTCTCGCCGTGAGGATGAAAACCCCCGTGTCGTTATTGAATGGATCTCGACGTCCTGGCATCCCCTTCCCACCGGAATTGTTACAACGGATGGATTCCTTGTATGCCTTTTACCATCAACAATGGTGGGGTTATCGAAAAATGTTGAATCATTACAAGTGTATCAATGCCTTGTTCAATGGTCTGGCGTTACTCCTGATGGCCGCGGGCATGATTGCCGGACCCCTGTTGGACAACAGCACGTTGGTAGCCTGTTTGGCGGCGGTGGGCACCGTGGTCAAAGGATGGAATGATTTTAAACAATACCGATTTAAAGTGACCATGAGTCGGTTTGCGTTTACCACCTATGCCAAAGCCTTGACCGAATTGAAAACCTATGTGAGAGGTGTCCCCTTGGAGGACCTGGAAGGATTTTTAATCAAGATGCAAACGTTGGATGACACCATTGTGGATTTCACCCCTCCGTTACCCAAACGATGCGTGCAAGAGTACCATGGTCATTTTGTGTACCATCCCGTGGAAGCCCTATGCTATGTGGACGGATGTCCTCGTCCCTTGAAACCCAAAGACTATTGGATCCATAAAAAGCCGCTCCCTCCCAGCCCGACACTCTTAGAACCATGGCCCCCCGAAGAAGACGAACAAAAAGAAGAACCCAGCAAGGAGAAGGCATACCTTGGCTCGTCGACGTGAAAAAGGGGTATGACATCACAAGTGACTTGGTCAAAGCCTTGAAAAAACCGCAAATGAGTGCTACCCAAGGGAGAAAGATGGTATCGGGGTACAAACAACAATATCAAGCGTATAAAAGACGAGGGGGTACCAAAGGGTACAACAGTTGGTTGATCGACAAAGGCTATGCCAAAAAACCGAACAAGTGCTGTATCCAATGAAACGTCTTCGACGTCAACGCAGAAAAAGGAAACAACGAGGAGGAGCTTTAATGCGTCGCAAACCCCGTTTGGTGGATAAAATTGCCCATGGCATGAGTATGTTTCTCTCAGGCCCTGCGCCGGGGTTTGGACTGGCTTTAGGCAAATTAGGCGGGCAAGCCTTAAAAGGCATTACCGATAATGTACAACATTACCGACGACGACGACAACGAGGTGGGGGTTGGTGGTCCGATTTGAAACGCAATACCCGTCAAGGCTATAAAGAGACGCAAGACCTCATCAAACAAAACAAAGCCCTTCAACGTGTCTTGTCGCACTCATGGTATCCTTGAAGAGAAGACGCCGACGACGACGACGACGTCAACGCGGTGGTTTTGTAAATCTATTGGTCCCTGCCCTGACGGGATTGGGGAAAGCCGTGGCCTTGGAAACGGATAAACGTATAAAACGCACGATCCAAAAAGCCAATCAACGCTATCGTCGCCGTCACCGATAAACGATGCAACGTCTTCGACGTCAATTACCGTTTTTACGCTCCATGTTACAAGAAGCCAATGGTTCCAAACGTCAAGAGTTGTTACAACATGCCAATGCCGATCAAATCAATGCCGTGAGTGAACTGGTCTTGAACTTTTTAAAAAACAAGATTCCCGTCACACCCCCCATGCTGACTAAACTTCAACCCTATAAAAGGGTGCTACGCGATTTGGGACGTCGTCGACATTCCGTCAAAAAACGTCGGGCGTGGTTGGTTCAACAAAAAGGACGCGGGTTATTTCAAGGACTTCACGAGGTGTTATGTCAATGTGCTCGACCGACCCCTTAACCCTGGCCACATGGATGACCCTGTTACAAGAGGCCAATCGGACCACCGACCGGTGGAAAGACGAGTGTCATTATTGGAAGCATAAATATCACCTGTTGTATCGAGAGTACAGGCACATCTTAAAGTCCCGTCTTTGTGAGAGCTGTCGTCAAATAGAAGACGGGGAACTTTGCTCCGAGTGTAGTCAACCCCCATGGATGCAGTCTACATGATTCCCCACCAGGACTTGGAACAACTCGTTCAATATTACAAAGGAGAACTCACCGAAAATGCCTTGTTGAACAAAGCCGCCAAGCTCGCCGCTCAAAAACATGTCTTGTTAGCCAACCCTCAATTGCCCCCGGCCGTGGTCAATGCTCAAACCAAACCCCTGAGTCAAGAATTAATCAAGTTAACCAAACGCATTCGTCAATTTCCCGGAGGCGTGGGAGTGGGGGCTCCGGGGGCCCCGCCAGGCGAAGACGAAGACGAAGAGGCCGGGGATTTGGTGACGGGACCCGTGGAACAATGGTTGAAGCGCATGATAAAAGGAGGTCCGTCGGCTCCCAAACCCACCATTACCCCTGCTACCAGGGAAGGCGCGAGAGAACCGAGACCTTCTACCAGTCGAGGAGAAGAGAGACCTTCTACCAGCCGAGGGGATATCCGGACTCGTTTACAAGCCGTGCGAGAACGACGCAAGGCCTGGGAAAAGCATTTAACCGAAAGTGGTGCTGCTAAAGGCAAAGGCAAAGGCAAAGGCAAAGGCAAAGGCAAAGGCAAAGGCATCTCCCGTGAAGTGCAAGCATTGAAACCCTTACCCGGTTGGGAAGATTGGGCCAAAGGCAAAGCACCCCGACGACGACGTTTGCAGTACGACAGTGAGTAAACGATGCCCACCCACAGGAGGAGGAGGAGAAGGGGTGTGAAACGCACCCAACGTGGAGGGGCCTTGGATGTCCAAAAATGGATTGCTAAAACCGGCAAAGAATTTCATTGGCCCGGCTATCAATACATGGGCCCTGGGACACATTTAGCCAAACGTCTGAAACGTGGGGACCCCGGAAAAAATCGTTTGGACCGGATTGCCAAACAACACGACATTGATTACAGCCGTGCCAAGAATTTGCAAGACAAATGGAAAGCCGATACCAAGATGATCCAAGCCATTGATAAATTACCCGGCAAGAAAACCAAGACGGAACGGGTGGTCAAGAAAATCATGCAAGCCAAGAAACGTTTAAAATTGTAAAAAACACTTTAATGACAACCCCCAGTTACATGTTGTGTCAATAAAAAATGAAAATGTCTGATTGGTTCCTTAGTACTGTCTCAAAACAAAGATGTAGTGTCCAAAACAGGATTCTCAAACAGGATTCTGGAGAACTCCTTGTAGTGTAGACAAATATGATCCACGTTGATAAAAAAAAAAAAAAAAAATGTCACTGTCTCTTTGATCGTTCTACCACAATGTCACGATCTGTCAAATACGGAAACGAATGTTCTGCCAAATACGGAAACGAACATGTTTTATGTTACTAAATCATACAATAAATCCACCCCCTCGTCGGGTGACATGTCATGAACGAAGTCTTCGGGGGGCACCAATGCCTCCAGATCAAAGGAACAAGAGTCCTCCACATCCCTCAGTAACTCGGTCCACTCGTCAGGCGATACGCCCTGCAACAAAGAGGAAACGTCCTCCAAGTCAGAGGGGTCCATGACTTGCACATCCCCCGAATCCATATCCGTGAGAGTATAATCCTCAAGAAATGATTCAGAAAAAGAAATGTTCTCAAACGTTTTTGGTATGGATTTTATAAAGTCCTCCAAGAGAATGGTCAATTTCAAGGGTCCCAATGCTTTGATTTTCTCGGCCGTTTTCTGTCTCTCTACAGAAGGTAAGGAGGCACAAAAGTCATTCAAATACGATTCCAGAGAAGGTTGCGGCACGTCCTTCTTCCTTTTTGATTTCTCCAGCATCTTCTCGCGGTTCTCCCAGTAGTACTCTCTTCTTTGCGCCAGCAGCTTCTCTCGGTTCGCAGCACGATAGGCCCGACGAATCGCTCCTCCTTTTTCAGTTCTGTTGTACTTCCTTTGATACTCGGCTATTCGAACACAATTCTTTTCACGATACTCACGATCTCGGAGTCTGATACGTTCCTTGTTTTTCTCTTTATACCGTCGATCGCTTTCGGTGCAACGTGCTCGGTTGTTTCGGGCCCATTGTTTTTTGGCGGCACGCCGTTCCTCCTTATGCGTCTCCTCATAACGCCTTCTGGACTCCTGCACTCGATCCAGATTTTGTTCGACGTATCGTTTTTTGGCCGCACGCACTTTCTCAGGGTACTTGCGTCGGTAGTTGGCTTTTTTGCGAATATTCCTCGCTCGGGCTTTCTCTGGGTAGCGGGCCTTGTACCTAGCTTTTTTGATGGCGTTCCGTCTCCGTCGTTGTTCGTCTTTCGTCAGTAACTCTGTCGTTTCGTCGTCGTCGTCGTCGTCAGGGTCGGAAACAATGTCGTTCAAGTCCTCGCCTGGTTCAGAGTCGTTAAGGTCGTCAGGGTCGGAAACATAGTCGTTCAAGTCCTCGTCTGGGTCAGAGTCGTCGTTGTCGTCGTCAGGGGCATAGTCCTCGTCCTTCTTGTCGTCAACGTCGTCTGGGTCAGAGTCATCGTCGTCGTTGTTTGGTCGGTACGTGGTGCGTTGTCGCTTGCTGCGGCGGAGGCCCTCGCTTACGGGAGACCTCGGGCGAGGGGGGCGGTGCTGGCGGAGGGGTGGCTGGGCGCTTAAACTCATACCGCCAGTAGTCGCAACAGAAGTCGAGACCCTCAATGAACCAGTCACAGGTGTATTGAGGGTAGCACAGCTGGTGGAAGTAAGTGGCTCGTGCTGCCCGGGTTGCCTGAGCTGCCTCTTTGAGCTGCTCCCTCTCTTTCAGCTTCTCCCCAAACTCAGTGACAGTTGAGTCCAGTGTCAACTCCTCCTTGACTTTCCTCAAGATCTCCTCCACTTCTAACTCTGCTTCAAACCTTTCAAACACTTTCAATAGCTTGTCTTGATCAACCTCCATTTTGAGATGACTCCGCCGGCGATTCGATTTCTTTTATAGGGACTTATTCCTTCCCGTGATGCCCCATGGACCCTAATTAGAGAGGGGGGAGGGGGGTCCCCCCTCCTCGTCCCACCCCTCCCTAGGGCACCCCCTCTCTAGGGGGGCACCCCTCTTTAGTGATTGGCTCCTTCCCCTCCCACGTGACATTTTGGTTCTCTATAAAAAACAAACCCCGATCGCCACTCAGTTTATCTGATCATGTCCTCTCAAGATAACGATGCGGCGGGGCCAAGTGGCCTCGCCAGAGGTGAGATCCTGTCCTTGCTCGGATTGGACTTAAGTGAAGACGACGACGACACCCATTCCTGTGTGGGACGTTTAATTTGTACCCAAGAGATGCCGGACAGTGACGACGCCATTTGTCAAGAGGCCTTGGACCACTTCGAACAAAGCGGGGGTGGCTTGGATCCCGCTGAACCCGTTACCTTCCAATTTGACTTACAACCTTTTGTCAATCGGAAGAGTGATCGCATGGGGGTACAAGAACGTCATTTCAAGACCCAGTTACGTCAAAGGGGAAACTTGCTGCCAGGCCAAAATATAACCCAAGCTCTCCAAGAGGGATTACGTCGAGCCGTCGATCAAGTGTTAACCACCACGCCTGACCTCCACGATCAAGATCGCCTTTACTTTACCATCGCCTCCGATCGCCTGCACAATAATTTCCAGGGGTGGGGATTACGGGCAGGGGAATGGCGTCGAGACACAGAACGAGTGGAAGCGCTGTTCCAACGTTTAGCCCAAGCCCTCAACAGCAACGAACAATTTGAAATGGACGATTCCTTTCAAGTGTCCATCACACAAGTTCATCATGCGCCTCAAGGCAAAGGCAGACCACGGCGCGGGAAACCCGGTCATCCCACCATGAACATATTGACAATGAAGAAAAAATCGGTCATCCGCATCCAAAATGATGACGAACTCTGTTGTGCCAGAGCCCTCGTGGTCGCCAAAGCTCGCGTGGACCAGCACCCGAACTACAATAGCATCCGCCAAGGAAAGTCCCTGCAAAGAACCCTCGCTTGGGACCTCCAGAATGAAGCCCAGGTGCCCTTCGGTCCTTGTAGCTATGACGCCTTGACCCAATTCAGTCAAGCTCCCTCCCTCAGAGGTTACCAGATCATCCTGGTGGATGCACAGCGATCGTTTCACATCACGACGTTTGGTCCCCTTCAAGACAAACAACTGATCCTGTTGCACAACCAAGACCATTATGATGTCATCACCAAATTGCCAGGATTTTTCGGGTCCAGTTATGTGTGTGCGGATTGTTGGAAACCCTATAACACCGAGGGACGGCATCCATGCACCAAGACCAAGCTGTGTGGAGCCTGTCGACAAAAAGATTGTCCCGATTTTCAATATGCATACCCCCCGGCACCTGAAAGCCACTCAACGTTGCGGGTCGTGTCATCGGGACTTTTTTGGACCCGCGTGTAAGGAAGCCCATTCCAGCAAGACCCATGCGGGCAAACCCATCACGGGCCTTCAGACCTCCGTGTGCTGTCAACGATACCGATGCCCTGACTGTTATCAACAAAATGTGGGCTTGTCCCGCATTCAACGTCACCGTTGTTTCCACATAGACTGCCCGTCTTGTCATCAGTACGTTCACGCCGACCACCACCGTTGTTTTATACAAAGAGCCCCCAAACCTCAAGACCAAAAGAAGAGAAAGAAGACCCGTCAAAAAGGTCCTCGCGCCAAACGAGGTGCCGCCGCCGCCGCCGCCGAACCCCCTGCCTCCTCCTCTGAGGACGAAGACGACCTGCCACCCTTACACGTCTTCTTTGATATCGAAGCCATGCAACCCCAGGAAAAACACCTTGCCAATCTCGTCGTGGCCGAAACCGAAGACAACGAGGAACCCAAGCCTTTCCCAGGTCCCACCTGTATCCGTGACTTTCTGGACTGGTTGGATACCTTGACCAACTATGACACAAGACAAGTCAATGTCATCGCTCATAACTTCCAGGGGTACGACGGGTACTTCATCATCCAAGAATACTATGGGGACAACCGGATCGTCCAACAACTCCGCAACGGGTGTAAACTCTTAGAGATCCAACATGACCGCATCCGGTTCATCGATTCCATGAGTTTCTTCCAGATGCCCCTCTCCGCGTTTCCCAAAACCTTTGGCTTGACCGAACTCTGCAAAGGGTACTTCCCCCACAAGTTCAACATACCTGACCATCAACAGTACGTGGGCATCCTCCCCTCACGCGATCACTACATGCCTGAGACCATGACCCTCGAAGGAAGACAAGCCTTTGAAACCTGGCATCAAGAGCAGCGTGCCAAGAACGTCGTGTTTGACTTTCAGAAAGAATTGCTCGCGTATTGTCAATCGGATGTACGTCTCTTGAAACAAGGATGTCTGACTTTCAAACGCCTGTTTGAAGACTTGACCGGCTTCAATCCCTTCGATCACGTCACCATTGCCTCGGCTTGTAATCGAGATTTACGTATGAACCGGATGATCCCCAACAGTATTGCCAGCGAACCCGCCGGTCCTAAGGGGTGGAGAGACAACTACATCAACCACTCCCTCCCAGCCCTTCAATGGTTAACCTGGTGCGATCACCAACTACGTCAACGCGCCCTCCAAGATCTTACCCCCGCTGATCTACTGGCCCATCCAGACCCACAGTACATTCAGCATGCCCGAAATCAAGGCGAGTATAAGATCCCCGGGACCAACATCCTTGTCGATGGTTATTGCCCCCACACCCACACCGTCTACGAATTTCAAGGCTGTTTCACCCATGGATGCCCAACCTGTTATCCCCATCGCCACGAAAAACATCCCCGCAACTATAATCTGACAATGCACGACCTCTATGACACCACCCAAGACAAAGTCCAAAAGCTTACCGACCAAGGGTACAACGTCATTCAAATGTGGGGATGTGAATGGGACCACCTCCTAAAAACCCAGCCAGAGATCGACGCCTTCGTTCGGGAACTCAACTTTATCGATCCTCTTAAACCTCGAGAGGCTTTCTGTGGAGGGCGTACCAATGCCATCAAACTCTACCATCATATCACCCCTGGCCAAAAAATTCACTACATCGATGTCACCTCCTTGTACCCGTGGGTCAACAAGAACTCTGTGTACCCCAAAGGACATCCCACCATCTATTCTCAACCGGGTCACACGGACATCCACCAGTACTTTGGCCTCATCCAATGCAAAATCCTGCCTCCCCGTGAATTGTACCATCCCGTGCTACCTTACCGTCATGGTGACAAACTGCTCTTTCCCCTCTGTGCCCGTTGTGTGAAAGAAGAAATGGCCAAACCTCTTTTGGACAGATCCTATCATTGCCCTCACCCCGACGAACAACGCGCCCTCACCAGTACCTGGTGCACCCCAGAGTTGAATAAAGCCGTCGAATTGGGGTACCAAGTTCAATACATCTATGAAGCCTGGCATTTTGAAGAAACCTGTGAGGGGCTCTTCGCCGATTATGTGAATACCTGGCTCAAAATCAAACAAGAAGCCAGTGGGTGGCCTAAGAATGACATGACAGAAGAAGACAAGCAACATTACATCGAACAGTATTTCCTGCATGAAGGCATCCAGTTAGAGTACGACAAAATCAAACACAACCCGGGGCTGCGTACCCTAGCAAAACTCATGCTCAACTCCATGTGGGGCAAGTTTGGCCAACGCCTCAACAAGACCCAAATTCAAGCCTTTCATGATCCACAGGCCTTTCATCGTTTCCTGGATAGTGATAGCTTGGACATACGCCACGTCTCGGTCATCAATGACGACATGGTGGAGGTGCACTACCAAAATCAAAAAGAGGACATCCGCGTTTCACCCAACCTCAACATTTTTGTAGCCTGCTTCACCACCTGCCATGCCCGGCTCAAACTCTATGCCGCCCTGGAAGCCTTAGGGGAAACCGTGTTGTACTTCGACACGGATTCCGTCATCTACCTGGAGGAAACACCCACTCAATTCCAACCTGTCTTGGATTCCTATCTAGGGAACTTCACCTCCGAATTACATGATGAGGAATACATCGAAGAATTCGTCAGCGGAGGACCCAAGAATTATGGCTATACTACCAATCACCAAAAGGTCGAATGCAAGGTCAGAGGCTTCCGACTCAACAGCGAAGGTCATACACAACTCAACTATGAAGTCATGCGACAGAATGTCCTCGACGAAATCCAGAACCCCCTCCTCAAGCCACGAGAAGTCCAGATTACTAATACGAACCATATCGTCCGGAATCCTAACACCTATGAACTCTTCACATTTCCCCAGTACAAGAGGTACAAATTGGTGTATGACAAACGAGTCCTCGATCCCCGCACCTTTAAAACTTTCCCCTATGGATACCAGTGAGCGGTGGGGACCCTCTATTGAACATTAAGGAACACTCAGGAAAACGTTCTTGTAAAAAACAAATTAATAAAAATTTATTTTTTTTATTCGTGTTGTTTTCAAAGGACCACCCCCTCTTCCCCAAATTGGACTTTGGACTTTGAGCCCGCGTTTTCTCCGCGGTTTTCACCCATCTTGAGCCCGCGATCCTTTTTTTCCACTGGTCAGCGGTTTTTACCCATCTTGAGCCCGCGATCCCTTTTTTCCACTGATCAGCGGTTTCCACCCATCTTGAGCCCGCGATCCCTTTTTTCCACTGGTCAGCGGTTTTTACCCACCTTGAGCCCGCGATCCCTTTTTTCCACTGGTCAGCGGTTTCCCATCCTAAAACACGTGACTTCCGGTTCCCATGAGCCCGCGATCCTATTTTACCCACTGGTCAGCGGTTTCCTTCACCGGAAATGATATGACGTCATCAATTTGCTCTCGACCAATCAGAAGCCAGTCTGAGTGCCAAACGAGCCCCCTTTACTACTTTCCTCCTTCCACTCTTTTTTTGTCTGCACACAGTTTTCCAAAGGCAAAGACGGTATGGGCTTTTCTGGCAATGTGGTAATTGCGCTGCAAGAGGGAGAGAGTGTAAAAGTGAGTTGGAACACGTTTACACAACTTGTGAGCAGCAGCACCTATGGCAGGATCGGCTTGTATCAACACTTCGACAGAAGCAGGTGAAGTGAACTTTGCACGGGGATGATTTGGCGGAACAATCACTTCAATTTGCATTCCATATTCCCTGGCCATTTCCTCTGCTAGGGTGTCTGTTCCGTCTGCACTCCCCGTATACAATACATGTCCATGACCAATAGTCAATTGCATTTCTTCTTCATTAGTCATCATGTTTGGAGGCATTTTACTTGAGTTCTCTCTCTCTCTTCTTCGTCTTTTTTGAGAATGAAGAAACAAGTTAAGAAAACACCGAATTTATGGACAAAATGATCAAGTGAAACAACCAATCAGAAAAACAGTTTCCTTATATAGGCAAAGCGTGGGGTATTGAGGAACCAATGAAAAAACATATTAACTGACCAATTGGAAACAGTTTTTCCTTATATGGTTAATGTGAGAGGTATTTTCTGACCAATGAAAAAACAGAACGAAAGGAACCAATCGCGATTAAGTATGTCCTTATATGGATATTTGATCAAGTTTTGAAAACCAATCAGAATTAAAAGTGATTGTATAAAGGACGACTAAGTTGAAGGGAAAAATCACAGTTGAGAAGAGAAGTTTCAGAAAGATGGCTGAAGTCGAATTTGTTGGCGAAGTGCCTTCCAGAAAGAGAAAAGGTGGTTCTCACACGGACAAGAACAAGAAGAAGAAGAGAGAGCCCACGATTGAAATTCTTGAGAGCCCGATCGCCCTTGTTGAAGTTCAGTCACCTGCTGAAGAGGAAACGGCTGCGGCTGTTCAAGAGTTGTTGAACGAATTGAACCAAATTCAAGTTGAAGATTATTCAACTCCTTTGGAAAACGTGGCTGCTTTTACGTTCGACAACAACAGCTCTGAAGAAAAAGAGAAAGTCGCTGATGAGAAGAAGAATGAAATGTCTCTCGATGAGCGTTTCAAGAAGGCAGTGAAGTCTGTGGAGGTCTTTGACACCGTGGAAGATTTTGAGAAATACCTTGATGGTGAAAAGAGAAAAGCGCTCAAATCTCGAATGATGTGCAAAAAACTAGAATCAGAGGATTCCGATGTGGACTACGGCAACGTGTCCCCGGTGCCTGGTGTGATTCCAAAGTTGAACTCAAACCTCAAACCCAAAAAAACAAAAGAGGACGACGGATTGGCAAGAATGGTGAGACTGAGTACCATGTTCCAAAGCCCGGGATTTCTGAAGGACAAACCCTCCCCAAAAGTGCAACCCCCACCCAACAAGACTGACTACATGGTTTGTCTGCGACACGACGTGCGTTTGGAGAAACGAGTGTCCAAAGGGGGATGGCATTACGTGAAATGTCCCAGACAACCCTGCCTTCTCTTTTGCCCTGAAGATAGTGCTGAAGAGTACATGAGACAAGTGTACAGGAATGTCCACCCCACCATTTGCGATAAGTGGGAAACCCTGGTCTGCTTCTGTCGTCAACCCGTTACCATTCGTCAAAGTAGTTCAGAGAAGAACCCTGGACGATTGTACGTTGGTTGTTCCAGTTCTGGAAAAAAGTGCAAGTTCTTCAATTGGACCGATCTCCCCCTGACTGAAAAGTACCTGAAATGGTTTGACGAAGAAAAAGATCTCCCTCAAGTCAATGGAAACACATGGGGGGAACAGTTTACAGAGAAAGATCTGCAGTTGTTGAGAGCCATCAAAGAAAAAGACCGAGTGGTCGATAATGTGGTATCACCATCAGTACTGTCACCACCAGCACTTCCACCACCCAAGTACTCAGATAGAGAAGACGTGTGGAGGCGAACCCTTGCTTCTGCACGATGGGGAGGACGATCAGACTATGCTGCCTGATTGACATGAACTGATTTGAATTGTTTTATTATTTTGAATGTATCTTTTAAAAGTGTGTGTAATGAGAATAAAGATCATTTTGAACGAAAAAATGGAAAGTGTTTTCATGCGTGTTGCATGGGACTGTTTGTGGGAATGGGGAGGATCTCTTGTGCAATGGGTTTGTCACAAGTCCCTTTGTCAGTGTTTGTACGAAAGACAAGAAGAAGAAAATAGGATACCCATTCCCGATTATGTTGACGAGACACACCCGCTCCAAGTTTTTGAAGAAACCCATGTCGAATTGAATTTGTACCGTTGGACGGTATTTGTGTTGTGGTTGCAACATCATCCTGACGCTTGGCGCTGGTATCGAATCATTCAAAAGACGCACCCCTCTCGTATTCCTTCAATACCTACCCTGTTGAATGAGCTATGGCACCTCGAAAGAAGAAGTCCGTGAAAAAAGTATCCGTGGCACAAGCATTGCTCAAGCGTTATCACGATCCAAAAGCGAAGGGTAGTTTGGGAGGAATTCAACGATTTGCCAAGGCATGGGGAGTACCGTTGAAAGTGGCACAGAATCTATTGAAGCGGGATTTAGCTTACACCCTGCATAAACCACGCCGACGTCGTTTTCCATTGCACCCATTCATATTAACCCCGGTTTGCGTCAAGTGTGTTTGATATTGGATATCGAAGGTTTCGTTCTCCGAGGGAATAGAGTGATTGTTCGCGAAGTGGGATGGTGTGACATGCACGGATTTTCCGACAGCTTTCATTTCAAACCTGAACCTGACATTCAGTTCAACTCTCTCTCTCCTGCTGACAAGCGCACAGTAAATTATGTGTTCCACAACATCCACGCGCTTCCTTTTGAAGCACGCCCGCGAGAGAACGCCATCGATGGGTATTTGGTTGATTTTGTTGTCAAAACCTTGTGTGAAAAACTCTCTACCCTTGAGAGAGATGTGGTCGCCTACAAGGGTGGAACGCTTGAAAAACAATTATTGACGCGATTAAATATTCCTCACGTCGATTTAGAAGCGTATGGCTGCCCAAAACCCAATCGTCTACTTTTTGATGGATTCGAACCTCTTTTTGATTGCGGTCATCACATTCATTCCCATTCCCACTGCCCACGAGTGGAGACATATTTATTTTACCAATGGTTGACTTGCCATTCTTGATTTCATGGAAGAAATGATCACGTACCGTATTTGTTGTTTGATTCTTAATAGGTCATTGAAGAAATGGAAATGACAGCGACAATGATTTGGTGTTCTTATTGTGAACAATATCACTTTGAAAAACATTTAGACAATACACCCGAGATGATGTGGTGTTGGCTGTGTTGTGAACACCATCCATTAATTCGAATTTATTGACTTTGTAGGTGATTTCAGAAATGTGGTCATCGTCTTTTTTCCGTCGGTACCATTGGTGTAATAAATATCACCTGTTGGCATCTACTGGATTACTGAAAAGGATTTGTGACGATCTTTTCAGGTGATGACCTAAATGACGAAGGAAAAGTGGCATCGCTTTAGTTGTGTTCGATGTGAAATTGATTTTTATAGTAAATTTCAACGGTGGAAAAAACAAATGGCTATTGTACGCATGATGAGAGTGTATTTGAAAAGTAAACGAACTTGTTTCTTATCGTTTTCAGGTCCACGTTCAGATGGACTTCTTACTCGATTGGCATTACTCTAAGTGTCATCAGTGTTACTTTAGGTTTAGACACCTAAAGGTTTAGGTTTAGGTTTATTCATCATTATTATACGTTTAAAACATAAAGATCGTTTTTAGAAGACACTACTTGTTCTTTTTAGGTTCACATACAAATGGATGCCTTGTTTTAAGTATTGGCTGACCTCGAGAATGAAATGATGTAATGTTTGACTGCGAACTTAAAAAATGTATTTTTTCAGGTGCAAGACGAAATGGAGAATTCTCCAAAGTGGCACCGTTTTTGTTGTTTGGGATATGAATTGAAATTTCAGCGTAATTTTTCATTCTCAGTAAAAATGTTAATTTTGAAACGTCTGTTGAAGTTGTGTTTTGGTTGTGAGCGTCCACTTCAATTGTCCTCCGCAGGTTCATTTACAGATGACCTCTTCCGTGAGTTGGCATCGCACTGAATGTTCCCATTGTTATGTCACGTTTTTGCAAACTTTGAGACGCGCCAAGTTGCTGAGATTAAGAAAACGTGCTGTTGAGAAAAGTTTGTTTTATTAATTTTTTCAGGTGCACCAACAAATGGAATTTGGCATATCTATTTGTATGTGTTCCCCGAAACATATTTCTAAAGAAGTCAATGTTTGGAAAAAGTATGAAGGTATTATTCAAGGAGTGGGTATCAAAGGAATTAGGAGTGTTTTAGAAAGGCGTGGATGGAGAGGTAAAAGAGTTGAGTGGGAAAAGTTGACTGGCTGTAAAATGTATGCCCAATGTAGATGTTGTAACTGTAGTGATAGGAATTGCGAGTGCAACTGTTGTAACATTGTATTCAACTACAATAAAGTGTTGAAATGAATGTTTGTTTGTTGTTTTTTAACTAGTTCGAGTGGATGCCCCATCGTTGGGTTTCTCCGTGACAGTGTTATCCTGGGAAAAAAACCCATACCTTATCCCACTAAAGCAGACATGGCTGAGGAGGCATGAATGTGTTTTAAATACTTTTTAATGACAACAATAATAAAAAAAGAGTTTACATTTTCAAACGTTTTTTGGCTTGCATTATTTTTTTGACAATGCGCTCCGTTAATGTTTTTCTACCGGGTAGACGGTCAATGGCCTTGATCATTTTGGTGTCTGCTTTCCATTTGGCTTCCAAATTGTGTCCCGCTTTGCTGTAATCAATGTCGTGCTGCTTGGCAATCTTGTCCAATCGGTTGATGCCGGGATCTCCTCGTTTCAAACGTTTGGCCAAATGTGTACCGGGCCCCATGTATTGATATCCAGGCCAATGAAATTCCATGCCTGTTTTGGCAAGCCATTTTTGAATATCAAATCCCCATCCTTTTTGACTTCTTTTTCGTTTGATTCCTTTTCGTCTGGTCGGTGGTTGGGCTTTTCTCTTTCTTGCTCCCATGTTTTTTTAATCACTATCGTCGTAATCCAACTTGCGCCTCAACTTTTTGCCTTTGGCCCAATCTTCCCAATCTGGTAAGGGTTTCAACTTTTCAAGTTCTCTACTAGGTCCTTTGCCTTTGCCTCTGCCTTTGCCTTTGCCTTTACCCTTGCCTTTTCCAATGTTGTCAATGGATTCCAGCAAAGCTTTTCGTCTTTCCCGAATATCGGATAACCTTTTTTGAATGCCCTCCGCTTTTACTCTAACAGGAATTCGGCTTGTTGAAGCAGCTTTGCCTTTTTTAGACGGTGAAGCAATTGTGGGTTTGGGTGTTGAGGGGGTTCCTTTTATCATTTGCTTTAGCCATTGTTCAACAGGCCCTGTTACCAAATCGCCTTCTTCCTCGTCTTCACCAGGAATCCCACCTTGACCACCGGGTCCAACTCCACCGGGAAATTGACGAATGCGTTTGGTAAGCTTCATCAGCTCTTGACTCAATGGTTTCGTTTTGGCATTGATAATAGGTGGAGGTAACCCAGAATTCAACAACACGTGTTTTTCCGCGGCCAACTTGGCTGCTTTTGTCAACTGAGCATTTTCAGTCAATTCTCCCTTGTAGTATTGGATTAATTTATCCATTTCATTTTTAGGAATCATGTAGACTTCTTCCATCCCGGTAGTTCTCGGCACTTTGAACAAAGTTCTCCGTCTTCTATTTCACGACAGCTTTCGCACAGTTGAGATACCAGAATGCACATGTATTCGCGATACAGCTCTTCATATTTATGTTTCCAATACCACGAATTCTCTTCCCATTTCGATGACTCCCGGTTCGCGTCTTGCAACAATTTCACCCAAGTAACTAGATTCATTTGGTACATTGGCATAGTACGTCGTTGAGACCCCGAAACAATCCGCTCCCTTGTTGACCTATCAATAACTCTCGTCGTCTTTTGACTGAATTTTTACGTCGTCCAACTTCTCTCAAGGTGCTTTTATGAGGTCGTAGTTTGGCCATGATGGGTGGTGTGATGGGAATCTTGTTTTTCAGTAAGTTCAAAACCACCTCGCTCAAGGCGTTGATTTGATCTGCATTGGCATGTTTCAAAAGATCTTGACGTTTCAAACGATTGGCTTCTTGTAATATGGACTTCAAAAATGGCAAGTGGCGCTTAACGCATTTCATCGTTTCCCACGCTTTCGGCGTTTGTAAAATTTGACATTGTCAGTGATGCCTTTTAAAGCTTGGGATCCCAATTTGCCAAAGGCTGTGGCAAACGTAGGAGCCGGTCCGGCTAGAAACATGCTAATTCCCTCAGCAATTTTGTCCACTGTTCGGGGTTTGCGTCGAATCAGAGCACCACCTCTTTGTACCCTTCTTCCTTTTCTTCTTTTTCCTCTTTTTTGTTTGCCCCGTCGGACGACCATGGTGTAGAAAGTGGCAGTGGTGGATGGGAGCACTTTTTTTTATCCTTTTCCTCCCAATGACTTTTGGACATCAAGGGTCTAGATCGCCCGTCAACGTAGCATTGTCCGCTCACTGATCGATACCGATGTAAACGAAGATACTTCTGTACACAATGTTTAGGCAAGGGGGGTGTAAAGTCGATGATAGTGTCATCCAAGGTTTGCATCTTGACTAAAAACCCTTCCAAACCCTCTGGTGGCAAACCACGCACAAACGTACGCAACTCGATCAAAGTTTTGGCATAGGTGGTGAAGGCAAATCGACTCATCTCTTCTTTGAAACGATAGTTTTTGAAATCATTCCATCCTTTGACAACAGTTCCAACCGCAGCCAAACAAGTCACCAGTATGACGTTTTCCAGAACGGGACCCACGATCGCTCCAATGGCCACCAGCAACAAGGCCAACCCGTTGAACAGAGCATTGCGACATTTGAAATGATTCAACATATTTTTGTAACACCACCATTGTTTGTGGTAGAAAGCATACAACGAGTCCATGCGTTGCAATAGTTCTGGTTCCAGTTTGGAGGCATTGTAAGTTGACTGTGGGTCGTTTACCAGAGACACTACAAGTTGCTCCTTGGAACTCATTTTGCTGTTCACGTCGAAAGTCGAGATGAATTGGTTTGCACCGAAGGACTACCGCCCTGTTTATAACTTGTCACTATACTATTGGTCATGGTGATGTTTTTGATTTCTCTCCCCTGTGCTAATTGTTCTTGGTCTTGCATTAACATCTGCAAACGGCGCTGTAAATCAGCCTGATTCAAATTTCTCGGGTGATACGATGGTGTTGAGTTTTGACTTCGGGGTGAAATTGGTGAAGAGTGCAACGGTCTTCCTGTCAAACCTCCCCTTACGCGTGGTCCATGACCTCGTCTTGCACGACCTCTCCGGGCTCCTGGTACTCTTGCACGAGGAGTACTGCTGCGACTTCGACTTTGAATCCTACTTCGACTTCGGTTGTTTCTATTCACACTCCCTACACCCGTCGCGTCTCGCGATCCACCCGCCGAGGGTACACTTATGTGACTCGCAGGGGTTCGTGCACCACTACTTACTGGGGGATTAGACGCGCGACTCCCAATTCCAGTTGGTGCCAAAAGAGAATTAGGAGGGGGTAATGCATCCAAATAAGCTCTCATGTCAGCAATTCCCATGTTTGCAAAAGCTTGATCAATTGGGTATGTACTTAATTGAAGTGTGTCAGGAGATACTTGATTAGAGACCGACGTGCCGACCCCCGCAGGTGATACGGCACCTTGAAAAGCTTGTCTACGACGTCGGGATCCATCATCAGACGACATGCTTCCTCTTGCAGAGTTTGTATCAATTCACGAAAATAAGTCTCGTTGTACTCTCTAACAAGTTGTCGAATTTTTTGTCCTTTTCTCAAACGAGCTAATTTATATACCTCTCTCATCTTTTCAAAATCCATGTCCTCCATACTCATTCCATTGAGATGATCCCCTATCAGTTTTTCAAAGCACATCCAGCCCAAGTCGGGGGTACCTTCTCGCAGTCTCTTACTTCTTCTCGGTGACTTCATTTGGTTGTTTGTGATAACTCCTTGTCCAACCCTCTCCTTTTAACAGATTGCTCCACAACCTAAATTCATCCGACGAGGCCGGGTGCAAATCCAAAACCAAGTACCCAAAAGGGCGGGATGTTGCCATGTGAAAGGTTTCCAAACAGTCTTTCCAATCGGAGGGAAACGATTGCAACAAGACATTTCGTACACCCAATTGATCCCGGGGGTTTTTGAATGCCACGATGTAATGAGCATTGCGGGAAATGCTTTTGGCATATTTCCCTACGGGAAACATGTCCTGACACAAATACAGCACTGTAATGTTTTGATGATGGGAATGTTTGGTGAAGAGATCCAAAACACGCTTGTCGCCACTTCCTTCATCCATTAAATCGTCTAACACCAAAACACCTCTTCCCTTTGGGAGCCATTTCGCTAATTCCTGGTGGTCTGGAATCCCCTCGTGAAAAACAACACCTTCATCTTTCATGGGTCGAAACCCATCTTGCCATGCACCGTAGCAATAATGAACTTGAGATGGGGGTGTTTCAAACAAATCCGAGTTCTCCAAAAGGAGTTTTTGTGTAAACACGGTTTTACCACATCCCGAAGGTCCCACTACCAAAATTGAAGAAGGGGTGTGAAAACGAAATGGTTTGCACCTCTGCATGATGACTCAAGAATGACTCAAGTTTTTTCACATTTCACTCTTTTATTTAAGTAGTAATCATTTGATCATGTGGTGATTGACAAGTTTGAAGATGAGTGCAACAACACACTTTTTCCCACCCTTTTTCATCTTGATTAGTAATTAGCTCTTTGATCATTTGTCCTACTTCGTGATCATTGTTTACTCTATCATATGTTGAAAAATTGTTTGTAAAATCTTGCAAGTTCATGTCATGAGCGCGACACTTCAAATACATCAAGGCGTAATGTCCACAAGCTTTACTGTGAATTCCTTGAAGGGACCTTCCATTGCTCACCACGTACTTCCAATGTTTCATCACCCAGTCTTTCAAGGGAGCGGCTTGATGGTAAAAGTCCAAGGGTAGGGCGTAACTGTCCATCACTTCACACACATTTCCTTGAGTCCACAAAGCAATCCAGTGCTGACCGGGCTGGTCGTGAGGGTCTGTGTTCACAATATAGCCCTGGGGTCTCGTCATGTCTTTGACGGGCGACTTGGGTAAACCATCACAGGGCACCACACCATAAAACTTTGGTTTCAACTTTGGGTCTTCTCTTGCCAAGTAAGTTAACTGTTGGTCGGTCAAGGCAACATGCTCCATCTTTTTTAGTGTATGTAGATGTCGTACAGCACAGCTCCGTTCTTGTCGATCTCAATGAGATTCTCAAATTCTCCGTAGACAATTACAGTTATATTGCTGCCTGGTGCTGCTCGGAATTCGAGCTTCAGTTGAAGGTCTCCACTTTGTCTGGGGTTGAGATTGGCACTGTCGGCACAACCACTGGCTACATTGTCAAACATGAACAGAGTGCATCCTTTGCCTTGCCCCCAGTCATCTTGTTCGACCATGTTTCCTTTCATTTTACACACAACACCACTGGCTAGCAGAAATCTAAAGTATCCCAACAGATCTTTGGAGGAGTTGTTGCCCACCAGCTGGAGGGTTTCATAGGGATATTCTTCCCCTTTCACAATCTGCTTGATGGAAGTCAACTGAAATTTCTGAAAGCAGAAGGGATCTCGGGTGACTGCTCCATTGAACGCACGGCTGTCCACTAGACCAACAATCATTCTGTCAGGCACTCGGTTTTGAAACAGGTTAGGTATGTCAAAGCGAGTCAGGGCCCCATCCATGCTGAAGGTTCTGATTTCACTACGAACAGTGGGATAAACAGCAACTTCACCGTCTTCCCTCTTGGCACTCAGATTCATGAAAACGGTTTCATTCAACCTCAGTTGACACATGTGAAACCGAATTTTGATATCAGCTTCATTCAAACGCACTGCCAAACCAACTCCATTCATGAAGAGATTGGGGCTATTGAAATGAAATTTCATTTTTATTTCCACTCCAGGCACCAACACTTTGCCAGTGTGAAAGACTTCCAAATGCGGTTTGAAAACCAAAGATCTTGTCCTTCCTCCAGCATACTCAGCAGTTTCAGCAATCATGGCATCCAGAGTGTTTTTCTGATTCTGGGGCAACTCAGTGTAATGTTGATGAGGTCCTGTCTTGTTGGTGTTGTTGGCTGTCCACTCGGGGGGAGAATCCAATGCATTGTACCATCCACTTGGTCTCAAGATGGTTTTACCATCGGCTCGGTCAAAGTTGAGAAGAGATTCAAAGTAAGCCTTGTAGTGGTACGTGTCCGATTGTGGGCTGATCAAAGTTCCATTCAAGTGCAAATCGATTTGTTTGATAATGGTGTGGGCCAAATTGTTGGCAGGCCACAATTTTTCAGCAGCAACCAAATTTCCCCCATCGTCTTTTTTCAATGCCAATTCCATGGTGAAGTAACTCCTTCCCAAATCGGTAAAACCATCCAACCCAGGAATGACAAATTCCATGGGGTTAATGCCTGTCGTCGTTGGTTGAATGGTAACCATTCGATAGGCAACCGTACTGATGTCTGTTTTTGGAACCTTGAACAGATTGAGAGCACCATTCGTCGTTCCCTCAGACATGTTGTGAGTCGCTATGGTATTTTCAGTCATTTTTTCAGCGCCGTTGTCTTCTTCTTCTCGGTCTTTTTCGTTGACTACTAGTACCTCTTCTACGTTGGGAACGGTTTTTATACTTTCCCCGTGCGAGCAATCTTGAGAAGTCGTAGCCAGGAGGTCGACTTACGTCTTGACTTATCCATCCCCCTCGCTGTCGAGGCATTTTCAAAATTTTCCACAATGGTACAAATCCACCACGTTGAGGCAGTCCTCTTTCACTTCGAACGCGTCGAACCCTCGAAGGAATCGGTTGCATTTTTACACACCAAAAATGTCTCGAGCTCTTTTGGCGTGTTTTGGAAACAAAGCAGCAGCAACTTTCACGGCTTTATTAACGTCCTTTCGTTTCAACACTTGTTTGGCTCGTTTACTTATTTCCTTTTTCAGAGCTTCTTCGGCTTTTCGTTTCACACCTCGTTTCAATCCTGCTGCAAGACCATTCAAAGTGTTTGTTGGTACTTTTAAAGGGTTACGACTTTTTATAAGACCTTGTAAGCCTCCCTGCAAGATGCCTTTCAATAAGCCGGACCCCTCTTGACCATAGGCCTCGTCTGTACGAAAACGTGTCAAACTTCCACCCCGCATGTTGTTTTTGTGATGATTGTTTTTCCACTCTGGTGTTCTCTTTTTATACTCACATTATGTTACATGTGAAAGATTCTCCTGCATAGCGTTTTCGTTTTCCACTTCGAATCTCCTCCATACGTTTCAAATGAGATTTTCTCGCATTCTTTTTGGCGAGTTTTTCCAACCCTTTCCAAGCAACCCTTTTCCAACCCTTTCCAAGCGGCTTTGGGAAGTCCTGCTATCACGCTTGCAATTCCTTCACCCACTTGATCGTCAACAACAAAATCTGGCACGGGCACTCGTTGCGGATGTTGTCTCCGTCCCCTTCGCACTGTTGATCTTTTGGTGGTTCGTTTTTTGGGCCCTTTCGTCCTCCGTTTGGTCGTTCTTCGCTTTTTAACAGACATGATTAAAAGCAATTCTGTAAAGTCTCCTTTTTTATCCTTTTTTGAAGTGCAACGTGACAATGGTATGGCCGTCACCAAACTTGACCAAGTCTCCTCCGGTACCAATCGCTTCAGCTACTTGAACATGAATAATTTCCACGACTTCGTTACGAAGAGGTAGGTATTGAATGTGCAACGGTTCAAAGTACATGGTGCCACGTCCTTGCCGCTTGTACTGGATTTCACGCAACAAATCGGTCACGCGATTGCCCACAATCGTACTGCCTGCCACGTCCGAGTACACGTGCAACGATCGCGTGGGCTCTCCCACCACCGCCCGAAACGCCACATTCAAGTTGGTGAAACGCCAATGACAACTCATGCTCAATTGTAAATAATCCGGTAAAAACGAACGCACTACCCAAAAGACAGGCTTGCTGTGTTCGTCGTTCACATCGTTCCAAGCCCCGTTCTTGGTCATGTCGGGTATTTGATCCCCCAGGAATTCTTGCTGTAAGTTCGGGCCCAAAGTCAACCCACTGCCAATTTTACGTAACCACCCCATCTTGAGCGCTAACTTGGTGTAGATGGTAAGGGCAGGTGTGCTGTTGCCACAATGGCAGACATGGGTGTTGTCGATGAGCAGATCCTCGCCTTCCCACTTGAACTTGACGTAGGTGTGTTTGCCTTGATCGTTGGTAAACCGACCTCCTTGAATCGCCGTTTCGTGGCGTCGTTGTTCCAAGTGGGCAATCGTGGCTTTCATGAAACTCACGCCATCCACCACCCAATCCAAATCTTGGACGTCTTGGATGACGGTTTGCGTCGTGCCTATGCGCGCTCTCATTTCCCCACTGCTTCCATCGGGTTTGGGATAGGTGATCTCCCAGGACGTCGACATGACGTAGCCGTCTTTGTTGACCAACTCGTACAAATTCACGCGGGTATCCGGTAAGGAAATGGCACTCAACCCCACTTGCCATGAACCCCCGGGTAACCGTAACGGTTGAGGTAAACGAATCTTGAAGGAATTGGCTTGGTTGTGGGGAAATTCACCCCGGTTTGAATGACTGGGTAAAGTAACGTAAGACGACATCTTCTTCAAAGCTTACTCACGCTCGCACTGGAAATCCAACTATTGTACTTGTCGGACCACCCTTTCCACTTTACTAACATTTGACCTTTTTGGCGCTTAAGTACCTTTTCGATGCGAAAGAGCGCTTCGTCAGACACATGCACTTTTTGCAAATCTTCGTGGTAAAATGTTCCTTTCACCGGTGTATCGTCCCACTCGCGAATCTTATAGGTTGGTACACTCCCCTCAATAACTCGATGAACCACAAACACCTCTTCGGTCCATCCCGGCAAATACCCTTTACCAAAGGTGCGATGAATCTTGTTCAAACGAACGCGGTCTCCCACTTTCAACAAAGAACGTTTCTTTTTGGCTTTCAATCGCTTGCCATACAGTCGTTTCCACACCTTTTCTTCATTCTTCCAAGTCACTTTGTTAGGAGCCATGCCAATACTTCGATGAGGTGTAGCATTGTACCCATCCACCAAGTCTTGAAGAGCACCGTCAAATCGTAGCGTGTTAGCTGACGTGAAATAGCGATATAACCTCTGTTTCAACGTTCTGTTAAACCTTTCAACCACACTGGCCTTAGCATCCCCCCTGGTAGAGAAGTGTTGGATTCCTCGGTCTTTCGTCCAATTTTCAAACGAACGATTGTAAAATTCCTTTCCCTTGTCTGTTTGAAGTCTGTTAGGTTGACGTCCTTGACTCACAATTTCTTCAAAGGCTTCCACCACTTTCGCTCCAGTCTTGTCTTTCAAAGGATGAACCCAAGCAAATTTTGACAGCACGTCAACCACCGTCAACAAATAACGAATACCGCGGTTGTACTTAGCCAAAGACTGAACCTCCACCAAATCTGCAACCCATTGGTCGTCCAACCCACCCACCACAACGGGTACCGTTGGAAAACGACGTCGGCGTGGTTTATGCAGGGTGTAAGCTAAATCCCGCTTCAATAGATTCTGTGCCACTTTCAACGGTACTCCCCATGCCTTGGCAAATCGTTGAATTCCTCCCAAACTACCCTTCGCTTTTGGATCGTGATAACGCTTGAGCAATGCTTGTGCCACGGATACTTTTTTCACGGACTTCTTCTTTCGAGGTGCCATAGCTCATTCAACAGGGTAGGTATTGAAGGAATACGAGAGGGGTGCGTCTTTTGAATGATTCGATACCAGCGCCAAGCGTCAGGATGATGTTGCAACCACAACACAAATACCGTCCAACGGTACAAATTCAATTCGACATGGGTTTCTTCAAAAACTTGGAGCGGGTGTGTCTCGTCAACATAATCGGGAATGGGTATCCTATTTTCTTCTTCTTGTCTTTCGTACAAACACTGACAAAGGGACTTGTGACAAACCCATTGCACAAGAGATCCTCCCCATTCCCACAAACAGTCCCATGCAACACGCATGAAAACACTTTCCATTTTTTCGTTCAAAATGATCTTTATTCTCATTACACACACTTTTAAAAGATACATTCAAAATAATAAAACAATTCAAATCAGTTCATGTCAATCAGGCAGCATAGTCTGATCGTCCTCCCCATCGTGCAGAAGCAAGGGTTCGCCTCCACACGTCTTCTCTATCTGAGTACTTGGGTGGTGGAAGTGCTGGTGGTGACAGTACTGATGGTGATACCACATTATCGACCACTCGGTCTTTTTCTTTGATGGCTCTCAACAACTGCAGATCTTTCTCTGTAAACTGTTCCCCCCATGTGTTTCCATTGACTTGAGGGAGATCTTTTTCTTCGTCAAACCATTTCAGGTACTTTTCAGTCAGGGGGAGATCGGTCCAATTGAAGAACTTGCACTTTTTTCCAGAACTGGAACAACCAACGTACAATCGTCCAGGGTTCTTCTCTGAACTACTTTGACGAATGGTAACGGGTTGACGACAGAAGCAGACCAGGGTTTCCCACTTATCGCAAATGGTGGGGTGGACATTCCTGTACACTTGTCTCATGTACTCTTCAGCACTATCTTCAGGGCAAAAGAGAAGGCAGGGTTGTCTGGGACATTTCACGTAATGCCATCCCCCTTTGGACACTCGTTTCTCCAAACGCACGTCGTGTCGCAGACAAACCATGTAGTCAGTCTTGTTGGGTGGGGGTTGCACTTTTGGGGAGGGTTTGTCCTTCAGAAATCCCGGGCTTTGGAACATGGTACTCAGTCTCACCATTCTTGCCAATCCGTCGTCCTCTTTTGTTTTTTTGGGTTTGAGGTTTGAGTTCAACTTTGGAATCACACCAGGCACCGGGGACACGTTGCCGTAGTCCACATCGGAATCCTCTGATTCTAGTTTTTTGCACATCATTCGAGATTTGAGCGCTTTTCTCTTTTCACCATCAAGGTATTTCTCAAAATCTTCCACGGTGTCAAAGACCTCCACAGACTTCACTGCCTTCTTGAAACGCTCATCGAGAGACATTTCATTCTTCTTCTCATCAGCGACTTTCTCTTTTTCTTCAGAGCTGTTGTTGTCGAACGTAAAAGCAGCCACGTTTTCCAAAGGAGTTGAATAATCTTCAACTTGAATTTGGTTCAATTCGTTCAACAACTCTTGAACAGCCGCAGCCGTTTCCTCTTCAGCAGGTGACTGAACTTCAACAGGGGCGATCGGGCTCTCAAGAATTTCAATCGTGGGCTCTCTCTTCTTCTTCTTGTTCTTGTCCGTGTGAGAACCACCTTTTCTCTTTCTGGAAGGCACTTCGCCAACAAATTCGACTTCAGCCATCTTTCTGAAACTTCTCTTCTCAACTGTGATTTTTCCCTTCAACTTAGTCGTCCTTTATACAATCACTTTTAATTCTGATTGGTTTTCAAAACTTGATCAAATATCCATATAAGGACATACTTAATCGCGATTGGTTCCTTTCGTTCTGTTTTTTCATTGGTCAGAAAATACCTCTCACATTAACCATATAAGGAAAAACTGTTTCCAATTGGTCAGTTAATATGTTTTTTCATTGGTTCCTCAATACCCCACGCTTTGCCTATATAAGGAAACTGTTTTTCTGATTGGTTGTTTCACTTGATCATTTTGTCCATAAATTCGGTGTTTTCTTAACTTGTTTCTTCATTCTCAAAAAAGACGAAGAAGAGAGAGAGAGAACTCAGGTAAAATGCCTCCAAACATGATGACTAATGAAGAAGAAATGCAATTGACTATTGGTCATGGACATGTATTGTATACGGGGGGTGCAGACGGAACAGACACCCTAGCAGAGGAAATGGCCAGGGAATATGGAATGCAAATTGAAGTGATTGTTCTGCCAAATCATCCCCGTGCAAAGTTCACTTCACCTGCTTCTGTCGAAGTGTTGATACAAGCCGATCCTGCCATAGGTGCTGCTGCTCACAAGTTGTGTAAACGTGTTCCAACTCACTTTTACACTCTCTCCCTCTTGCAGCGCAATTACCACATTGCCAGAAAAGCCCATACCGTCTTTGCCTTTGGAAAACTGTGTGCAGACAAAAAAAGAGTGGAAGGAGGAACTGGGTGGACTGTGCAATTAGCCATAGATCAGGGTAAAGAAGTCTTCCTGTTTGACACCAACACCAATCAGTGGTATCGGTCAGAAAATACCTACAACATCGAAAACTCCTGTCTCAAAAAAGTGACATCATTTAAACCCTGGGGCACTCTTCGACTACCCACCCTTCATCAGAGCAGTGCTGTGGTTGGTTCGCGAGACATTACTCCTGCAACAAGGGCAGCAATCAAGAACTTGTTCCAGAGAACATTCTGTCTACCCGAAAACATTGAGCAAGTAAGACTAGAGCTGGAAGGACTTCATTTGTAAAACATGAAGCGTGTTCGTTTTTCAAACCAAGTCAAAACTTACACTCCTGTCATGAGCAATAACACTTTTTATTTACTCCGATTTGAACCTCTTGTTTCGGAGGAAGACATAACTGTGAGATCTTCTCCTTTTCAATCAAAACGAAAACGACTGAAAAAATACATGCATTTAATTCATAGTCAACGAAAAGAAAAATTCAGTGACAAAAAACGTGTGCGTTTACAACAATTGTTAGATAAAGCTAATAAACATTTGTAATTTTTCTACTTGGGTTAAATAATAAACATGAAAACGTCACGCTATATGTCTTATTGATTGTCTTTCCATATTCCCTCATAATAATGACAAACCTTACGCCAATGTCTCGATGTTTCACGCAAGTCTGGAAATTTAACATCCAAACACGTTCTCATTTTTTCAAAGTCTTTCATAAACATCGGTCTTGCCCACTTTGCCACCGTTGAAAAGTCGTTGCAATGTCGTGAACAAAATGGCAACACATGATTCAGTAATGTCCACGTGAGGGATTCATCCGCAGTTCCTCTCTCTGAAGCGTGACGGATGCAATTTTCTTCATCGACCCAGACAAGGGTCACCAATTCAATAAAAGCCGCCACGCGATCTCGATTCAATACACGCCAAGTTTCTTCTCGTCTTTCTCTCATCCTCTCGGCCAATCGAGCCAAATGTGATCTCTCGGGTCTTGTAATTAAACTCAATCCTTCTCGACCAAAAATATTCTGAAAAGAAGCCAAACATCGCAAAGGTCTTCGACGTGGCTTCATAATTTCACCCTTACACGCTTCAGACATGAACCAAAATGACGCCGTTACCGACAAACAAACCAATGCAATCATAATTAATAATAAACCTAAGATCTCGTGACGTACGCCACGTTTCTTCTCTTCTTTCTCTGATCCTCTCGGCCAATCGAGCCAAATGTGATCTCTCGGGTCTTGTTATTAAACGCAATGCTTCTCGTCCAAAAATATTCTGAAAAGAATCCAAACATCGCAAAGGTCTTCGACGTGGCTTCATAATTTCACCCTTACACGCTTCAGACATGAACCAAAATGATGCCGTTACCGACAAACAAACCAATGCAATCATAATTAATAATAAACCTAAGATCTCGTGACGTACGCCACGTTTCTTCTCTTCTTTCTCTGATCCTCTCGGCCAATCGAGCCAAATGTGATCTCTCGGGTCTTGTTATTAAACGCAATGCTTCTCGTCCAAAAATATTCTGAAAAGAATCCAAACATCGCAAAGGTCTTCGACGTGGCTTCATAATTTCACCCTTACACGCTTCAGACATGAACCAAAATGATGCCGTTACCGACAAACAAACCAATGCAATCATAATTAATAATAAACCTAAGATCTCGTGACGTACGCCACGTTTCTTCTCTTCTTTCTCTGATCCTCTCGGCCAATCGAGCCAAATGTGATCTGTCGGGTCTTGTTATTAAACGCAATGCTTCTCGTCCAAAAATATTCTGAAAAGAATCCAAACATCGCAAAGGTCTTCGACGTGGCTTCATAATTTCACCCTTACACGCTTCAGACATGAACCAAAATGACGCCGTTACCGACAAACAAACCAATACAATCATAATTAATAATAAACCTAAGATCTCGTGACGTATTTCCCCTCAGCCTCGACCTCACATTGAGACCCAACATGAAAGCGAGGTTTTTTGGAACATGAAAGCGAGGCAAACCATCCTCAACCAGCCTACCTTACTACTCGAAAGTGTTCCGAATTGTCCTCCAATACTTTGGGGATCTATTCTGTAATACCAAGCTCGAAAGGTCATTCTAGAGGCTGAGCACAGCTTGATTTTTTTTTCGGGCATCAAACTAAACACATATTTTACTCACGAGCCGTCTTGCTTGGTTTTTGCAATGTTTCCATATCCTGTCAGTTAACTGTCAAGGCTTGTCAAATCTCCTTGGATTATTGGCTGTTCGCTTGAATGATCTTCAAACGGCGCTCATTTACAAAAATTAAAAGGGTTATCTTCATCGCTTTCGGATGTTAACAAATAACATGAACTGCCACTATTAGTCTGGTCAAAAATTTATACAGGCATTTCACCGGCATTTTACTGGGATTATCCGAAAGAAAGGATTTTGGGAGCTTCGAAGCACTTGTAATAAACTTATTGAAGAAATGTCGCCTAGGCTTTTATAGCAGCCGAGAAAAAATTCGAGCGCTTTGAAGAACACTCATTACTCACCGGATAAAATAGCTTTAAACTCAAAACTGCTTCGGTTATAGTTACTTAAGCAACCCTTATATTTTGTTCTCTAACTTGAGACCATCGAGATTGAAAAGAAACAAACACCAAACATGCTTAACTCTATAGCATAAGTTTTGCGGCTGCAAATTGTTTGAAATTTGAGCGCTTTTAGAAATGCACAGAATTGTTTGAGAAGCTTTTCGGATATAATAGGTTTAAACCGACAACTGCTTCGCTTACAGTTTTTCAAATAACTGTTATATTTCATTCTCTAACTCAGTAGAGACCATCAAGATTCAAAACAATCAAACACCGGTCCAAACACGCTTTAAATTACGCCGGCATGAGTTTTGCGGATGCGAAGTAAGCCTATATAAAGTTACCCGCTTTGAGGAACGCACAAAACTGTTTTCGGAAGCTTTTGGGATAAAATAGCTTTAAACCGACAACTGCTTCGCTTAACAGGTTATTACTAATGAAAACTTCTAGGACAAGAAAATCGACAATTGCACAAAGAGATGTACCCGAAAGTCAAAATTGAAAGCAATTATTCGTCGTTATCTTACTGAAGTGATGCTTGTGCAGCTAGTTGTCTTGCGACTGTACTTAGACTTACTGTTATGAAAAAACAAACACAAAATAATGGAAAGAGAAATCATTTTTGAAAAAGTTTATTCGAAGACCCGCAAGTTTCAGTATACTTAAATGCAATCGGCTGAGCATGGCAAAATATTTAAGACTACATCTGTGACAAATCTGAGCGCGCTTT
Source organism: Siderastrea radians (assembly GCA_964017195.1). Taxonomy (NCBI): domain Eukaryota; kingdom Metazoa; phylum Cnidaria; class Anthozoa; order Scleractinia; family Rhizangiidae; genus Siderastrea; species Siderastrea radians. The sequence goes on along the minus strand of OZ024900.1, from coordinate 26,039,488 downwards.
CAAATAATTTTTTAAAGTCAAAAGTAAATGACACATTTCTAATGACATAAATTAAATTAAATGTAAAGAAGATCCTCGCAGTTATTGACGCAACTTATGCAGTTGCGAAAAGGAAGCCTGAAAAAAATCAGGCTTGCCGGGATTCGAACCCTGACCTCTGCGATACCGGTGCAGCGCTCTAACCAATTGAGCTAACAAGCCAACTGGGAGCTGGTCATTAAATTGGTTCGTAATATACCCGGGAAAGACGAAGATGAAATTATGAATATATGAAATTCATATATTTGAACTGCGGAATGAAGAAATAAATGTAAAGAAGATCCTCGCAGTAATTGACGCAACTTATGCAGTTGCGAAAAGGAAGCCTGAAAAAAAAAAAAAAAAATCAGGCTTGCCGGGATTCGAACCCTGACCTCTGCGATACCGGTGCAGCGCTCTAACCAATTGAGCTAACAAGCCAACTGGGAGCTGGTCATTAAATTGGTTCGTAATATACCCGGGAAAGACGAAGATGAAATTATGAATATATGAAATTCATATATTTGAACTGCGGAATGAAGAAATGCATGCGTGTTGCTTTTTCACCCTTGAAAAGCTCAACATGGCGGACGGGCTGCAGTTGTTTTTGTACGGGAACTGCAATATTGTTTCACTTTCAACGGACGATCGAAGTTACGTTAGATAGTTTTTTAATCGGAAATGCTGTTTGAATCGATCATTGACTTTAATCAGTGGCTTCAGTGGCTTCGGATTTCGAAACTTTGTTTACTAAACACTCCCCAAGCGAAATTTCAAGCCTTAATTTCGACAAGAAGACTGTTTATTTAAACTGCAATTTTCCGATTTAATAGTCCGCCATTATTACACCAGAAAGGACAGAATGACATCATTCACTCACGAGCTTTAGAATGCAGTGTGTGTGAAAGTGCCTTATTTAGTATGCAGTACGGGAGTTTTGAGCTTTCAGACTCTCAAACTCGTGTTTTGCATAATTTGTAAGCCGCGTTCACACACTGCATTCTACAACTCTTGAGTGAATGACGTCATTGTATCCTTTCTGGTGTAATAATGGCGGACCATTAAAACGGAAAATTGCAGTTTAAATTAACGGTCTTCTTCTCAAAATTAAGGCTCATAATTTCGCTTGGGGAGTGTTTAACAAACATAGTTTCGAAATCCGAAGAAAAAATAAAAGTGATTTTTTGATCATAGTACCACTTTCAAAAAAGCCATTTTGGCCGCCGTACACTGGAGGAGTGATGATTGATGTTTACAGGGGAACTCCACTAATACGATCACTGATCAATGGGCCATATAATTTAAATAATTAATGAAAAAGAAAAAACGGTTGTTGCATTCAAGAAGTATTTCAGTCAGAAAAATAACTGGATCATTTAATTTCTGGGCTAAAAGAAGTGTCATAAGATGATCGCATGTAACAAGGTGGTTGGTAAGACAGAGGTTTACTTTGTACATTGTACTTTTAAGACCTGTGAGACCAAACAAGGTCATGTAGGTGAAAGAGATTCAATCTATTTGCAGAATGTTTTTCAAATGTTATGGTAAATTTGTTGAGTGCCAGCATTATGATACATTCTTTGCCAATAAGTTTCAATAAAATTTATGTTTTACATTTTTTTCTCCAGGTTGTCACAGCTAGCTTTTGACTGCAGTGATATGTTCTTATCCGGCCTGTTAATTTCTTGGCAGAAAGCAGAGAATGGCAGCAATAAAAGTCACTAGTGTTCAATTCAAATATTAGTTATTGTAATTATTGATTTTTCAAATGTCCGTTTGCCCTACACTCTTTGGCTGTACAACATTCTTGATACTAAAAACAGTCCAGTGGAGTGTACTGATGTTTTGAAGTCTGATCTCTATGAGAAGTCTGTCTTGAGGCAAACTACATGTTTATTGCTCCTGATGAAAGGTGAAGTGAAAAAGCATGTATATGAGATTTAAGAAATAAAACCCAGCATCTTGGTGCCTTTTTTCCATCTTGCATCTTACATTAATTTTGTACCCAACCTTCTTTTTAGAAGGAAGTTAGAAGCAGTTGTGTGAGAGGGGCATCAATGATGATTATGACCCTTTGTTTTAGTCTTTGCCCTATCTGCACTTTTCAGATACTACATGTACTTGTCTGGAGCATTGAACATTGATTGATGCAGCGTTTGCCCCTAATTGGTGAACTCAATTCTGGAGCGACTTCCTCAGTGTTTTGTGCTTCTATTGCATTGTTTTTTTTAAATTCAAAGTTAAATTCTGTGTGGTATCATTTAGATATTATTTTGGTAAATATATTGCTCAACCATTTCCTTTTGCAATACAGTCAAGTTCTTTCAATAATTACTCTTGACTGAGGTTAACCAAAAATTGCTGAATTTGGATTCATCTGACAACTGTCAGTCTCGTTCTGAATTGCACCTGTCTGCTGTTGGAATATAAATGAAGGGTTTACAAGCTAAAAAAGGTGGCTGCATAAACAATGAGTACACCGTGTATTGGCAAGGAGAAGCACTTTGCTTTGCTATTATAATTTTATATTTTCCAGTGTGTTTTAAGTGAAGTTATGCTGCACTGACAATTTTGTTGCTAGGAGGGGTGTACCTTGTGTTTGAAAGGTACTATTTTGTCCTGTTCCAGATCTGTTAATATCATGTCATTTTCCATGATCTTTCCACCTTTTTTTTCGTTGCTGAAATACATTTAGATGTTTTTTTTCGTTTATATTGCTCGTGTATTCAGTAGCTCAGTTTGACAGAGTTTTTTGTTCATCCTCCATCACAGTTCCCATAACTGCAAAATAGCAAAACATTTCACCATCATTTCAGTGACAAAAATAAACGTTTTTGTTTGGTTGATTTCAGATGCAGTGATTTAAGATAGGATAGTTCCAACATAGCATTCTCTGCATAAATATTCATTAGAAAACCAGTCACTTTATAATATTCAGTGGGAAACGATTTCAAGCTCTATTCACGTGAAAAGCTCTATTCACGTGAAAAGCCAATGAGCTCTAATATGTGGAGTTCGTTTGTTTGCTGTGCGAGGTACTGTCCAAGGGTTTACATTAAACAGTGCACCATTTAAGTTTACTTCGCTTTTCTTCAGCCGTTTCATTCCCAGAGTTACAACCTCGAGGTAGATGTGACCATTGAAATAGAAGCTGGTTTGATCTGCTGATCCTGTAGTGCTGTTTGTTTTTTAGTACATGTACTTTGGAGAATGAATATTGGAGTTCTTGTTGCTTAAATTCTGTCATTACTGATTTTGAGCAACAATGACTAGTAAAACTTAGGGTATTTGGACGTTTATTAACTTGATCTAACGCAAGTCCAAAGACTTTTATTTAAAAAAGCATTAAGAAACAACGAAGTAAACATTGGCAATAACTTAATCGATCGAGTTGCTGTACACTGGCACGACTTCTCTTCCAAGATATAAACAAAAAAATGTTCATCTTCAAACAGCGATTTAAAAAATCATCGATGCGAAAAAATAGTCTCTTAATATTTCTTTACAAATTATCAAACTTTCCATTACGAGACGCTCATATACTATCTTAGCAAACAAGAAAATCCAAGATCCGTTTAAGTCTTGTTGTCAAGGATAGCTATCTATAAGTTAGCAGAACAATGTCCCAAACGTTCAGGACAACATCGTCTGATTGTTACCGAAACTAGACTCCCTGATTATGAAGGAACTAATAATATCAAAGGTCCATGACGATGCACATCTCGAGCACATGTAAGTAGCCGTAAATCCTCGTTGTTCAAAGGCGGCCATATTGAAACTTGTTTCTTTTCGAGGCACCAATACCGAAGCTATTGAAGAATATGCTGTCAAGAATACTTGACAGCAGAGCTCTGCATTATTTTTTGCAATCTGTGTTGGGATCCTTGAAAGAGCACAGCGCTATGGAGGGTCGACTGTTAAAGTGAGGTCGTACGCAAAGGACAGGTTAGATCATAAAATTTTACAACAAGGTATAAAACAAACCATAAGCAATTTATTTAACCTTTCAAGATGCACTTGTACACTGCCAATAAAAACCTTCATAGAAGTCCTAAGCATAAGATGTACCCTTTCTAAAACTATCGGCATGCGATTCACAAGCGACAATTAAAACAAGAGACGGATGAATAGTACAAAATTAAGCTAAAAACACAACGCGAGCGGACAAGATTGTGCCCTACTTGTGAATTATTCCGCCATATTTTTCTTCTTTGGGTAGCGTTAATGAAGTCCATAAACAAGAAGCATGTAAAAATTTTCATCAGAATGAATCAAAAGTCATTTTTGATATGGGCCATTCCATTTAATATCCACCCCCCCCCCCCCCCCCGATAGAAGAGATTTTCTGAGGGGCCCTTGATCGTCATTTCTGAGGGGGTCGCTGCGTCGGCGCCTTTGATCTTTTAAATATTTCCGAGAGGGTTTGGAAAAAAAATTGGCTTTTTTCTGAGGGGAAAAGAGAATTTAGGCAATTTCTGAAGGGGTGCACGTGTCGGCACTTTTGATCATTGATTTCTTAGGGGTAAATTTTGACTTTCCTCTTCCATAGGGAGGGTGTGGATATAAAATGGAATGGCCCTATGTTAAATAGGAATAAACAAGCTACGGAAATTTGCATTTCAAAACCTTAGAGAACTTGACACGACCTTAGTTAACGCAAAAACTGTACCTTGGGGCAATTACGAAAAGCTCAAAGTATCCTTGGGGAGGAGGTGTCTTCATCGCCTGACAAAACTGAAAATACCATTTTGGTTTCTTCGATCAGAGTCACAACTTCAGCATAAGTGATTGCACAGATTACCCAAGTTGTTTTTGAGGGCTTTGAGCGTGCAGGAGGCTGCAAGGAGCCGTTACAATGACGTGGTAGATGTTGATTCGTCGTCCGCCATTTTGAAAATCGAATGGCGGGAAGAGGACCTGGGTTTTACTGCGCATGTTCAGCCGTTTTTGAGCCCTGTCGCTGAGAACCGAACCCGGGTCGTCGGCGTATGAAGCCGGTCACACCCACTCAGCCAATCAGTGTCCAGCATTTCGATGCTCTATGTTCCATAAACTGTCTTAAATTATGTAAAGTGGCGGGGGCTTTGAAGCACAGGGAAATTGCGGGGTAAAATTACAGAGAATTTCTGCATTCATTAGTGGTTCTATATAGAACGTACTAATGAGGCATTGTTTTCCTTTGTTTTCCTTTGTTTCATTAGTATGCTCTATATAGAGCATACTAATGACTAAGTAGAAACTACTAATGAATGTACAAATTCTCTGTGAATATTTACAGCTAAATCGATAAAATCAACAGCTTCAACGGCTAGAAACACTCATTATTTTTTGCGTTTTAAGAAAAAAAATGCAATCTTACGGTATAATAGCATAGCAAAAAGCAAATCGAAAGAAAAACGATTATTTTACATGAAATACGAACTGTTCAGACCTTAATTGAAACAGAAGGACAGACTTGTTTCTCCGTGTTTGCCAGACTACGAGTGTTGTATTTGAACTTGACTTAATTTCGCCTCTTGGAGTTTCCTGCGGATTCCCCACTTGCTGGTGTCGGTGGTTGTAGCGCCTTAAAGACTGCTTTCACCAGTGTAAATCTAGAAAATCTTTAGGGGCGATCACTGCTTCGAGTTCCAAATTTCCGTGTATTGGCTCATGGCTGTTTACACACCAACTACGATAAACCGCGCGGTGAAGCGCTCTAAAACATTGCACCTCAAAGGCATGCGTACAATTCATCATGAAAGTAGAAAACTATTTAAAAATTTAAGCGGGATCGGGATTTCGACGTAAAGACGGGCGGGATGGCGGGATTAACAGGAAAAAATAGGCGGGATGGCGGGATAAGAACCCTATTGTGGACCCTCGTTTTTGGCTGGTTAATACAACTGGATTTTGTTTGCAATTATGATGCAAGCTTACCGGTAATTTCGATAAGTTCACATTATATATTAGCAGTTAAACTAATGCCCGATCCTGAAATCTTTACAATCTTGTGATGGAGTCATTCTATTGTTATTATCAAAATCTCCTGTCTTAATTCTTGTATGTATTACACCAATTAAAAATGTAATGGTAATTGCAGAACTGAAAATGAAAGCAGTTTGTCTTACAACTTACAACTATAATCGTGATTTTTCTTAAAATTTACAACTCCGCGGACTTAAAAATCTCAGGTTCTTTGGGAATTTTAGGGTGGGTGGTGGGTGATCTCCATTATGGCCTCGATTGATGCTAATATTTCCATTCCAAACTGGGAGTGTGGCGTATCTGCGAGAACAGCTTGAAACGGTTAGGCAAACTTTCATGCCAAGAGTCTAGTCCCCTTCAAGTTTTTCATTACCAAGGTTTCTTTATAAATGAGACAATTCGGATTTTCTTGAAATTTAAGTAGAAACGTACCATATAAAGATCATACTATCTTCCGATTGAAAAAAATGTAATCGCAACCTGCAACCTGCAACCTGCAGTTTACACCCTCCGAAAAAAAAGGAACACAGACAGAAACAAATTACAAGTGCATGAATTCGAGAAGTAAGCCTACTGGTTGTTGCGGCTGAGTCGTTCTGACTTTTCTCAAGCTGGCAAGTCAGTCTTGTGTAAAATTTCTGCTGTTTGTTGCCGTGGAAATTTTTACCACGGCTAAGTAAATGCAGGACTACAACGCGAATTAAACCCTGCCAGACGCGAAATGGGTGGTACACCCCCACGCAGCACCTCACAGAGTACCCCCGCCTAACAAACTTGAAGACATCCACCGTATCCCGTGTACAAGCGCTGTTATTTTAGGTTTACAGCATCAACTGGATGACGTCATCGGTTAAAAAAGAGAAAAGAAAAAAGCCACAAAAGGAATAAATTAGGTAGGCACGCTAATGCACCTGTCAGTGAAGACTCCTACCCCCCCCCCCCCCACCCTGGGAAAACATGGGACATTCAGCCACAGAGCAAAACCAAACGAGAATAATGCCCCAAGTACAGGGGACATATTTTCTGGTCAAGCCCCTACCAAATGAGAATAATGCCCCACATTCATTTTAGATGAAGCTTCAATCGATGTCTTACCTATTAGTATAACAATTTTTACCATAACTGAGCGAAGTCTCGCGCGCTGATTGGCTAATTTTTATTGTCAATAAGAGTACAGACGGATGAAACTCGTAAAGCTGACGCAATCAGCAAAAGTTTGGTCAAACTTTTGAGCGCTGCTTTCCTGATAAGGCGAGAATTGTACCACCAATCTGTTGTCTTCAATGAGAAAAACATCTAAAATTTATGGGTTAAAACTGAAGAAACCATTGTAACCTTAGAGCAAAAGGATGAGGATGTTTGTTGAGGATTCAGAACTGAAAATCGGCGGTGAGCAGGAATTTGTGCTGTCGATGAAATTAAGCTGAACCGTGTTTCAGACGATTATTTTGTGAACAGTTTTCACTGGAATAAAGGTTAGTTGAGCAATTCAAATTTTTCCTTGTATTTCTGGCCTATTCTTACTAAAGTTTTAATTTACAAGCCTGTGATTCTCCGAATTACAGCGATTAAATTCAGATTCTGCGGGAATCGCGCCTTGCATTTCTTTCCTTCGTTCGTTCCTTAGTTTGTTGTAGATCCACTCGCCTGGGGCTCGTGGATCTACAACACTTTGACAATGTTATGACGAAATTTATCATCAATAAGAGGACAGACGTATAAAAAACTGACATCAATTTGTTAAATGACAGATATATTCCGCTATGAATTCTTAGAGTTGGGTCATCTCTCTATGACGTTCGTTGTAAAAATCATTCTATAAAACCATCCTCAGCAGTTTTCTATTTTAGCTGTTTTCTTTAATGATGTCATCAAGGGGCGAAAAAGGCCTAAAATCACATCCCAAAATATGGTATCACTATTCTAATTTTAGATTATGATGTCATCGTTTCCAATGACGGCACCCTCCAGAGAAATATTTTGCACCCCTCAGCACCCCTGCACTCTACACCGTATTGGTGAACTCTCATTTTATATCTACTTTGCTTTATCCGCCCTTTAAAGATTCATTTGATTTGTTCGTGTTGGTAATATATGAGTATTTTCTTGTCTCACTGAAGCCAAGTTACTTTATTTTGAGACCCTTTTTGGAAAAAGAATGTGATCGCCTTCTAATAAAAAAATGGACCATCCATTACAGAGGTGAGTCAAGTTGTCTTCGAACAAGGTTGCAAGGCTTAAAGAAACAATTTTATCATAGGAACGAATGATTACATGGTCCAGTGTTGGTTGAAAATTGAAGTATTGGTCAGATGAAACTGTTGATAGGGTTATAAGCTTCCGATGGCCAGGATGGAATGGATTGCAACTTTTAAGAGTTTGAGTCGTGCCAAGCGTGTAAGGTAGATGCGATTTTCTTGAGAACTGTCGCGTCGCCAGCGTGCGGTGGTGGCTACACTTGGCGACAAATTTTGACGAAGTTCGTGTTTTTGTCGCCAAAAAAATCAACTCAGTGACTTTCTCTCAATTTAAGCATGTTATTCGACCTTCACGAATTCATTTGATTTATCTTGATATTAAAAACGTTAGTATTTTCATTGCCTTGCCAATGGCAGTAATCTGATTTTAAGATTATCCACAACGTAGAATACAATCGCCTTCTAAGAACAAAATTGACCGTTTATTAAGGGGTTCAGTGACGTTGTCAAAGTAAAAAAAAAGTGAATAAAGGCTTAAATAGATCAGTGTATCAGCAGAAACGAAAAAATTGATCATCCGTGGATGGATGATAAGTTTCAGAGACTTCGGATGGGCAAGATGGAAATGGCTTGAAACTTTTGTTTAAAGTTTATTTTTTGTTGTGGTTTATTCGCCCTTCAAGAATTCATTTGATTTCATTTTCTCGGTAAGATATGACCATTTTTTTGTCTCCCTAAAACCATTTGAAGAACGAAGGTAATGGCCGTGTTATAACGAAATTGATCGTGTGTTGAGGAGTCGTCTGGTTGTCTTCGAAAATTCATCATTTTTTTTTTATATTGGTGAGATGGAACTGTTGACATGTTTAAGAATCTTTGGATGGAACTGGATTGGAACTTTAATTAGTAGTTTGGTCAATTGATCGTTCGTTCCGAGCGTGTAGGGGAACCATTAAAAAGCATATTATGGTGTATTCACCCTTCAAGAATTCATTTGATTTCTTTGTCTTGGTAAGTTACGTATAAGTGTTTCCATTTTAAGTCCCCCTTGAAGAAAGAATATGACGGCCGAGGAGTTAAGTCTTCGAAATAGCTTCGGATAACCAGCGTGGAAATGCATGGTAACTTCAATTACCGTATGGCACTTTAATTTTGCGAATGGACGATTTTTTGTGATTTACGGGAACTAATTTTTGCGATTAGGAGAAACTGTTTTTTATTGCTGGGAATTAATTTTTGCGATTTTCAGGAAGTCGCCTTCTCTTTGGAATAATAGCACTCTCGATGTTTGAGTACAAACAATCGAATACAGGTGAACAACATGCAGATGTATAAAACGTTAATCAGTTGATCAATAGAGTTCCCTCAGTCCGCCGATCCTTTTCTTTAAAGCTTTTAACAGATAATACTAGGGTACCAACTACAATTTCATCGTTCTATTTCTGAATGTTCTGGTTTTGAACGAAAGAGGCGGCTTAAGTAAACGGGCACCAACATTATTCTAGGTTACATGTAAAAGGCAATGTTTGTATATACCTAATTCAATAAAGGTTGCTTTGGCAATTGGGCGTTGGGCATACGGAACACAATGCAATGCTTTGCTTGACTGACCGCCAAACAATAGCTTCCCAATGCGCAATTGCCCAATGCCCAAAGCAACCTTTATTGAATTAGACAATTTCGACCGTCGAGTAAATTTTTGCGGATAAAATTTATGCGGGAAATTTTTTTCCCGGGAGTTATTTTTTGCGGATCGTCAAAAAAACCGCACAAATTAGGCCCCATTTATATGGAGAAAAGTTGTCTCGGGTACCCGAGACAACCCGACAACTTTACCTAGCGTTTATATGACAAGAACTTTATCCCGGCTGACCGAGATAAAGTTGACCCTACTTAATTATTCCAAAATCTTACTTTGATATTCATGACCTCAACACAGCCTTTTCCTTAAGAATTGTCGTTGATTTGATCTCTGTAGCCTCTGTTTGTCTAAATTTTTCTTATTCAGTATACACTTTGTTGATTTAGTCGTTTTTAAAGCAAAAACCAGACGTTACGTGACACGTGGCACGCAAAAAGTCGTCCCGCGTAGGCGAGACAAAGTGTTTACATGAGAAAAAGTTGTCCCGCCTGCCAGGGTTACCCTACCTGCCGAGGTGGGACAACGCACCCCACGAGTTGTCTCGCCTCCCCTAGACGAGTTGGTGATCCTCATGTAAACGGTTCGTTGAACTTTTCAAAGAAACAGGTGAAAAATTAGCTCGCCCAGGGTAACTCGGGTGGAGGGTTGTCTCAGGTACCCGACACAACATAAACGGGGTCTTAGAAACCGCAAAAATTTAGTGCAACACGGTAGTTTAGCCAAATAATCCTCTGTCGTTCCACGCCCCTTCAAGAATCCATTTGATTTGGTTTTGGTGTGACGTGAACATTTTTGTTGTCTCGCTAAAAGAAGTCATCAGATTTTGAGATTCTCTTGAAGAAAGAACATAATCGCCTTCTAACAACGAAGTAGACCGTCTGTTAAAGATTTAAGCTGTCTAAGAAAAACTTTGAAAGGCTTACAGACACAAATGATCTATTATTGAGAGGGAAATCTTGATATGTGAGTGCACCTTCGGATGGCCAAGACGACAAGGACAACAGCAAGGGCATCGCGGACAACTGGACTTTTTCAACGAAGAGAGACAGCTTGCCTTAAGGACGGTGCCTCCTAATACAGATGTATTTTTGCAAAGGTTGTCTATCGGGAAAAAGTAAATCTTAGCAAGGGTTATTGGAATTCAAAAAGAAAAATGTGGGTAACCACGCATTTTTCAGAGATAATTAAGCAACCATAATTCTAAAAAAGCCTTGAAATACAAAGAATGTATGGCAATTTCCTTCCAAATTTAAGCTCAATCATCTCTGAAAAATGTGTGGTTTCCCCCAATTTAATTTTTGGATTCTGATAGCCGTCGCTAAGATCTACTTTTTCCACACAGTCATACACCGCGTAAAAATACTGTTGCATTAGGGGACAAATTCCTTAAGAAACCCAAATATCCCGAGATGCATGCAATAACCTCACATCAATCCGTTAACAGCCCCTGTAAAATATTTCGAAACGACATTTGTTTGCTGGACAATTTAACAGTTAGTGAACGACCCAAAGCAAACGAACATGTATTTACGTTTCGCAACTGGAAACTCCAGAGTTAATCACCTCCCGGTGGAACCCTGCTTTACAACGTCCCCATCAATACAACCATCTCACTATCACGTTCACTTTTTTGACTAAAACAAAAGTCACACAATCTCTTTCTTATATGAAAAATACTTTGAACCGCCGGGATTCCATTAAACAAGAAAATGACTGCATGAACGTTCGGTTCTTTCGGCAGGGAGGTCGTAAGGCGAGCTTTCACTGCGTTAAGATCGCCATTGCGGTCCCATCAAATTGTCAGTCATCTGTCAACACCTTATGCCAAAAATCGGGATCATTTGGCTTCTTTACTCATTGGTTGGTATGAGGGACTGACTACTTTGACTAGTTTGCCAATCCAAACGAGTCACCAAATTCGTAGACCCAAAATGTAAAGCGCACGTAATTTGTTTCTCGTCCTTGTACCCTCTGCCAAGCCAAGGAGCCACCCGTTACATACAACATGATTTAACCTCGGAAACAATGCAATAAAAATGCATTTACAAGCATTCAATACCTTTGTTCAGAATTTATACACAACACCCATCGCTGGAACTCGTGTTCAAGTTAATATATCTACATCCTAGGAACGGATAACAAGGTTGCTTACATGCATAACAATGTCGTTTATGAAATATTAACAGCTTTAAACATTTACATTTCCGCAAATCCTACTAAATTGGCACTTGCATTTTACAAATGAAGAGTGGGGAGGAACAAAGTTTATTTACTGCGCTTTCACACTTTCATTTGGGTCTTGACTTGCCGTCTGATCTGCAACCTGGTCTCCAACTTTGGGCTGTGCTGTGTCTGCAGCAGTCTCTTCTGATTTCTGACTCTCCTCCTCAGGTTTGCTTTCACTGTTTCCACTCGTGTTGATCTCTTCTGCTTTCTGGACCTCATCTTGTTTGTTTTCATCGTTTGCACTGTCGTTAACCTCCTCTGATTTCTGGCCCTCATCTTGTTTGTTTTCATCGTTTGCACTGTCGTTAACCTCCTCTGATTTCTGGCCCTCATCTTGTTTGTTTTCATCGTTCGCATTCTCGTTGGCCTCCTCTGAATTCTGGACTTCATCTGGATTGGTGTCATCCTTCGCACTATCGTTAGCCTCCTCTGATCTCTGGGCCTCATCTTGTATGTTTTCATCGTTTGCACTCTCGTTAACCTCCTCTGATTTCTTGCCCTCATCTGGTTTGCTTTCATCGTTTGCACTCTCGTTAACCTCCTCTGATTTCTTGCCCTCATCTGGTTTGCTTTCATCGTTTGCACTCTCGTTATCCTGCTGTGATTTTTGATTCTCGTCACTTGCACTCTCTTTACCCGCTTTAGAAGCCTGAGTGTTCTCTTCACCCTCCTGGACTTGTTCTCCTTGGGATGGGGGGGCCTCACTCTGCTGATGCTCCCCACTCTCCTGAACTGCCTCGGGTTGTATCCCAATTTTTTCAACAGGCAGGTCACTAACATCTGCAAATGTCAAAGTTTAGAAATAATAAAACACAACAATTTGTAAACAGTTCCTTACAGGCTACCTTATTCTTACTAACTTTCGCACGTACCTAATTTGCATGTGTCCTGCGTTGGTAAAAAGGATGTAAGGAATGTACCACTATTCACCCCAGTTTTCACCAGGGCAAAACTGACGAAGCAAAGGTGCAAGCAAAACAGAATCGTGACTCCTTTTCCACCTGCATTACTGACACCTGCCCTTTATGCAATATTTAGATTTACTGGAAATTTTGAAATTTTTGTTTTTTTTTTGTAACATTTTAGCGCCTACCTTTCCAGCCAGGGAGTAAACCAACAAATTCTGAAATTGCAGTTATGAAAATGATGGACCGGACTATGGGATTGTGTTTTTAACTGATCGTAGTAATCGCTTTAGACCGTTCTTTGCTGTTTATCACTGGCAGTTAGAAGGTATCAATGTCAAGTCAGCCGGGCGTGATGTCAGTTGCATAATGTCACAACCAACGCGCTTAATTTGTTATGCAAACATTTGCACGTTGCATCCTTTAGTGAAAGATCATGCTGTTACACAACCTTCTGTGGGGACAAAACAGCAGATTCGTTTTCTTTCCCCTCATCATATTGTGGTCCGTGGGAAGTAGTACTACTTCTGCAGTTTAAGACTTTCAGGAAAACCTGGCCTGACTTGTCATTTCTAAAAGTTCAAAAAGCCTAGGACCATCTCACAAGAAACTCAAAACACTCACTGGTGCTTTCCAATGCGTGCTGTAAATCCACTTGAGGTCATTTAGAGTCGCCCTTTTGCCACTTATAACATCAAATCTTAGGCCTTGGTCAAACGCGTCCAACGTCATTCAACGCTGGACGCAACAAAGTTGTACGAATGTTTGATGGCAATCAAACTTTGTTCAACGTCATTCAACAGGGTACCCAAAATCGTTTAATTTGCCGAATCCAACATGTTGAATGGTGTTAAATGGAAACGTTGAAACCGTTTAGCTGGGCTCATGCATGTGCAAATATAATTTACGCACATAATTAAATAAGAAGCAACGTAACAACACGACTGGGAGACAATTTGGACCAAATGTTAGTAAAGGTATATTATATTCATTTCACAAGTAACACCCCCAATTTCACTAAAAAGGTAAAAAAAAAAGACTTACCACAGGATTAGTATTAGAAAACGTGAGTTAATTGTTGATTTTCTGGCAGTATGTTTTAACAAATGGGTTAAGGCTGGTCAGATTTGTAGCCCTGTTTTACATGTAAGGTGGAAAATTTAATAATTGAGGTCTTTGTTAAGTGAAAACAGCATCAGTTATTAAGACGGCCCCCGCAAAGCGAGGGGCCGTCTGTCTTATAGTTTTGCAAAAGCGCATTCCTTTGGTAGGTTTTTGAAGGTCACAGATGATTGACTGGTATGTTAATGATATATATTGGGACGGGAGGGGTGGGGAAAATTGAGTTACCGATATATACATATTTACGTTACTAGCTACTTGTCGGAAGGTGGGCCTGAATTAAACGCGTAGAATAGCCCTATTTCGATATATTAAAATTCAACTTAAAGCAGTAGACATAACTAAGAGGCTTAGGGGACTAATATAAGGATTTATATGGGTTTATTCCCCTAAGCCTCGAAATGACGCCTATTGTTTATGAGACTGAATTTTAATATATCGAAATTGGGCTATAAAAAGGTTTTCTATAATTAAACTTGTTGTTGTAAAAATAGAGCATGAAAGTAAAAAAATTATAAATAACAATTTCACAACTTCTTAAACTAAATTTCTAGAGCGTAAAAATGGGTAATTTTGGACTATTAGACGTCAAATAGCCCTTTTCGCAGTTACCTTTTCTCACTTGCATGACAATGTATTTAAGCGTGGACGTCAGGCAATTTCGGGCAAAAACGGCAGAATTGCCCGAAATTGCCTCACATCCACGTTCAAAAATGAAAATAACTGCGCCTGTGCTGTCTGTTGGCATTTTCCAGAAGCTTTGTCAGTTAAGGGTACTGCCCAGACTATTCTATTCCATATATATATATATATATATATATATATTTATTTATTAAAAACTGGACTAGGTATATTGGATTTCTGGCATTTTGATTGGCTGAACGGAGCTAGGCTATCGGCTCATATACCTGCTGACAAATATGGTCAATGAACACTCGCAACAAAGTGAGCTGAAAGTTTTTTCCTCGCGAGCAACCCGACGAGAAAAATGGACGAGAAAAATCCCTTGGTAGCGAATTTAAATTAAGCGGAAATTCCAACATCGTCACCAACAAGCATCACCAACAGCGTCGTCTAATACAAGTCAAAACTGTTTGAAGAAACTGTGCAGAAATAGAAATTTAAGCATTAAGCGTCGTGTTTACAATTAATTTGAATTCTTTCATCGATCGTCACGTCGTTCATTGAAATTGAACACGGTAGGTTTTATTAGGAAAGCTTTCCACTTCAAAATATCAAGACAAGACATAAAATAAAACATAGTGAAATGGGGCAGGAGCATTTAACAAAAACTATCACACATTCCTGGCGAGTCGGTGCGAAAATCATGAAGCAGTCTAAACAAGTACTAAAAAAATACAGCGGCAAACTACCAAGAAGGAAGGAAGGGCGAGATTTTTTTCGCCTTTAACACGCAAAATTGACATTGTTTACCTGCTCTCGTTGTAGCTCTGTGTTCCAACAGGTCCAAATGCTCAGATAGAAATCGGATGCCATGTAAAGGGAGTTGAATCGCTTTTCCAGTTGTTTGAATGTTGTTTTTAAGCTTACCATTCCGTCCTCAACCTCTAAACCGAGAACAACTGCATTTTGCACTTTGAATTTAACAAACTATGATGGTGACTTCTAATGTTCCTCACTACAGTAATCTTGCTTCTGAGCTGCATGGAAATTACCTCTTCAAGTTCAAATTTGTTCTGTCTTCAGTTCGATGAAACACGCACATGATGGCTCCGTTGTGCGAACAGATTACAAACTTGTTCAGTTTCAACTCCAGCAGCTAATATGGTGAAATTGTACAGCTTCAATCCGCTTTGAACGATGATAACAACAATGTTTCAGGAAAAATCAAACATGTACCATATTTCAGAGCCAATAATTAGAAGATTTCTTTCCAAAACTTGTGCTACTTTGTTCACTTTCGAGCAGTTTTCATTGATTCATTCAGCTTTGCAATGAAACGCTGCAACACTTCGCAAGGTTTTCGCGCCTTTTTCGTTCAGTCATGTGAGCGATTCTTGTTCCGTTTAAATTTCTTTTCTCATTTTTCCCGTTCTTTCTTGATTTTTTTTAATAGTGGTTAAGTTTTTAATAAAACAATTATTCTACTCGGGCTTGCTGGATATCAAATGATTATAACCATATAAATATATATATATATATATATATATATATATATATATATATATATATATAAAAAACAGTTAATGGTTGCCTCAGGCCAACAAAGAATGCCACTGCGTCAGGAGGATCAAAGATTCACAGTCCAAGCCTCACTGCATGGAATTAAAACTCGTTGAAGGAAAGCGAGGACGGACAACTTCTGACGATTAAAAAGTTAAAAAATTTAATAAAAAATAAAAACGTTTCGGTCTTAGACCTTCATCAGTTACATGAAAAATTAAACTTATCAAATCTACCTAAATAAGATTACAGAACAAAACAAGACGCAAAATACAATTCAACGCTATGAGTTACGTAACCGGCGTGATTATAACAATACTAAAACGAGGATAAGTGACGCTAACATTCAAATATAAAAACAATGTAGTACAACGATTATATAACGAAAAAAGGAAAAATAAACAATACTAACAATTAAACGTAATTACAAGGTGTAGATACAGGTACAACACTAGATAAATGAACGATACAAGGCAAAAATATAACAAAAGACCGGAAATATGCTGCTATAAAAATAAATAACAAAAGATGACAGATAAGACTAAAAACTGCTAATTCAAAAAAGATGACATTTGCAAAGCGGCAAAAGAAAGGGCAGTCAAAAGGAAAGCAACCTACGTTTACGCAAACATGGATCATACCAAAATCCCAAATCGAGGCCTTTGGAGCCCCAAAGGGCCGATAGACAACAAAATCCCTGGGGGGGCCTTAAACAATAATGACCGTAATAAGTTCCCCGAACAGGGCCTTTGAGTATACCCAACACCTAAGAGGCTGACAAAATCCAAGAAAAGGGCCTTTGAACGGCCATATATCGCAAACAAAGAATCGCAAAAAAGAAAATTAATTATAACAAATTCTATTCCTAGAATGAAATTCTTTTCTTTTATTTAAACCATGGGGTGCCAAAGAGAATAGCTGAGCACTCCAATAAGCCTCCTTTGTAATTAAAAGCCTGTCGATCTCATCTGAGTTGTTTGGGGCCTGCACCTGATCAATACATTGAAACGAAAAATCATCTAAAATGTGTGAAGTTTTGTTGAAATGCACTGCTACTTCACAAGTTGTTTTGTTTGTGAGCATAGCAGACTTGTGATTACGAAACCTTATTCGAAAATCAGTGGTTGTAGATCCTATGTATTGCAAACGACATTTCTTGCAAGAAACCAAATAAATCACATTTTTAGAATCACAAGAAAGTCTTGAATGAATGGTGTATTTTTTGCCCGTCTGCAAGCTAAGAAATGA
The DNA here is from genome assembly GCA_964017195.1 of Siderastrea radians. Classification (NCBI taxonomy): domain Eukaryota; kingdom Metazoa; phylum Cnidaria; class Anthozoa; order Scleractinia; family Rhizangiidae; genus Siderastrea; species Siderastrea radians. Next base: position 26,021,978 of record OZ024900.1, on the reverse strand, counting down.
TTTGGATTCAACAAATCATTTCTTAGCTTGCAGACGGGCAAAAAATACACCATTCATTCAAGACTTTCTTGTGATTCTAAAAATGTGATTTATTTGGTTTCTTGCAAGAAATGTCGTTTGCAATACATAGGATCTACAACCACTGATTTTCGAATAAGGTTTCGTAATCACAAGTCTGCTATGCTCACAAACAAAACAACTTGTGAAGTAGCAGTGCATTTCAACAAAACTTCACACATTTTAGATGATTTTTCGTTTCAATGTATTGATCAGGTGCAGGCCCCAAACAACTCGGATGAGATCGACAGGCTTTTAATTACAAAGGAGGCTTATTGGAGTGCTCAGCTATTCTCTTTGGCACCCCATGGTTTAAATAAAAGAAAAGAATTTCATTCTAGGAATAGAATTTGTTATAATTAATTTTCTTTTTTGCGATTCTTTGTTTGCGATATATGGCCGTTCAAAGGCCCTTTTCTTGGATTTTGTCAGCCTCTTAGGTGTTGGGTATACTCAAAGGCCCTGTTCGGGGAACTTATTACGGTCATTATTGTTTAAGGCCCCCCCAGGGATTTTGTTGTCTATCGGCCCTTTGGGGCTCCAAAGGCCTCGATTTGGGATTTTGGTATGATCCATGTTTGCGTAAACGTAGGTTGCTTTCCTTTTGACTGCCCTTTCTTTTGCCGCTTTGCAAATGTCATCTTTTTTGAATTAGCAGTTTTTAGTTTTTAGTCTTATCTGTCATCTTTTGTTATTTATTTTTATAGCAGCATATTTCCGGTCTTTTGTTATATTTTTGCCTTGTATCGTTCATTTATCTAGTGTTGTACCTGTATCTACACCTTGTAATTACGTTTAATTGTTAGTATTGTTTATTTTTCCTTTTTTCGTTATATAATCGTTGTACTACATTGTTTTTATATTTGAATGTTAGCGTCACTTATCCTCGTTTTAGTATTGTTATAATCACGCCGGTTACGAAACTCATAGCGTTGAATTGTATTTTGCGTCTTGTTTTGTTCTGTAATCTTATTTAGGTAGATTTGATAAGTTTAATTTTTCATGTAACTGATGAAGGTCTAAGACCGAAACGTTTTTATTTTTTATTAAATTTTTTAACTTTTTAATCGTCAGAAGTTGTCCGTCCTCGCTTTCCTTCAACGAGTATATATATATATATATATATATATATATATATATATATATATATATATATATATATATATATATATATATATATATATATATATATATATTATCTAAAGGACACTCATGGCTACAACACTTAAGCTACCACTAAGAACAACCTAGTTCTGCCTAAATACAAGAGAGTTTCAGGTTGCAGGACGTTCCATACAAGTGCAATTCGCCTTTGAATAATGTTGATGTTTCCGTTCGTAATATTTATTACATTACATAAACAATTTATAGCAAAAATACGGTAGAAGCTATTAAAACAAAATGCTGCATTAGAACACTTTGAACTTAGCAGCCTTTTTTATATCTTATTAGTATAAAGTTCAAATTTTTGTTTATTAGAATATAGTATGTAGTTAATTAGGTTCGATCTGCTTTTAATCGTGTCATATATATATATATATTTTTTTTCTATTTTACGTAAAATTAGGGAGGGCCATATTGTAAACTACTGGGCAACCAGTAAATTATCTTACCCTCATTAAATCAAATCTTTACATTTATATTATTATTATTATTATTATTATTATTATTATTATTATTATTATTATTATTATTATTTTTGTTATTATTATTATTATATTTTCGCAAAAACTTGGTGCAGGGAGACGGTGAAGAAGACTGTTGCGAAGAGGCACCAACTCATGAAAAATTTAAGGCTATTTTTGGACTACTAACACCGTGTTATGCAGCCGAATAAGTTCCAAGAACTGATTTAAAACAACCAGAGGAAATGTTGTTTTAAAATCACGAATTACAAATGTCGAGTGGAAACACTTGAGTTTAACTTTCTATAAAACGTTCTTATCTTAAATGGATTGCATTACATAACAACTTCAACCGAGTTAGTTGGGAATGGGCTTTTTGCAAGAAGGTAGTCACGTGAAACAGGTAACACAATTCTATAAAATGCATGGCATTTTTGATAGACAATATGAAAGCTGTAGGAGATATCGAACCTGTAGGAGATTTGATTCTAGTGGCTCACAAATTAACTTCAGCTTGTAAGGGCCGTCTTTGATAAACCACAGGTTTTCTTATCTGATTTAAATAAAGGAAAAAAAAAAACAGCTTCGTGTTTCCCACCTTTTTTGGGGGTCAGGGACATTTAAACTTTTTATTCGAGAAAAAATAAAACAATTGCACTGACTTTGCAAGATTAATGCAACATTATAGCAAAGATATCGTTGACGTCACCTACTGATGTAAATGTGCCAACCAACGATCTGTTTATAATAGTTGCTGAAACAAAGAGTTGTTTTGTTTTAGTGGCTGGCACATGAATTTCTGTAAATAGCTACTTCCCTATAAATTAATATGCATTTAGTACATTGTACACCTCGATTGCACGGCTATTTTACTTCGCAATCAAATAACAATACCAAACTTTATAAAATGGTGTTCTTATAAAATATAAAATTTTGCTCACACAACGACAGCCGTGTCCAAAACCCTCTGGAAAATCCGTATAATGTCCAAAGCCCTCTGGAATATTGTTGCAAACAACAATCGATCGGGTCACCATTTTTCAAATTCCTCCAAACAAGCGTGGTAGAGGCACTACACTAACCTAGCCCTGTCCACCAGAAAACCACGGTCAAAACATCAGTCCTCCCGTCCCCACCCCCATATATCTTTAAGACGGTGCCCTACAGGCCCATCTTAACAGGACCACACTCTGAAAGGGGGCTGTTCAGTAGCTTTCACATTTGGAATGGCGAAACCTAAGAAATTCATCCACGGAGTCAACAGCTAGAAATACACTTCTGACTCCAGGTTTGGATTTGGGAGTGAAAGAATTAATGCACCTCGTTTTTCAACTTTTTGAATTGCCTTTCATTAGTCTGTTCTGTTGTAAACTTGAATTGGTATGTTTCAAACCATATTTCCAAATACTTGTGTAAAATCTTCCAAACACTTGCCCCAGACAGATGAACATGGAAATGACTTCAACAAATCTACACAACACAAGAATGTGAGAATTTTAGGCCATGTTTCCATAACAAAAACAAAATATTGTCTGATCAACTTTAACCCAAGCTTTTCGAAATCAAGTGGCTGTTGATAGATCACAGCAGTTACAGCCTTACGAAATGCAAGACTTTAAAAGCCCTACCCAGAGCAAAAAAGATCTTTTCGACCAGCAGACGGCATCTCTCAAAAGAATTAAGCTTCATAAAAAAAAACGAAGAGCACTGAAAGCTTGCTTTGAAATCACTCTGTGCTCTCAATATATATTTGCGCGCTTGTAAACGAAAATGAAGCGATGCCAAGCAACAGCCGGGACACGAGTGCTGTATAACTTCCAGCCGTGCATCTACGGAAAAAAAAATACACGCACGCTCTGATCCAGTGGGGCATATACAGCAGCTATATTTGAAATTTATATAATTATGTATAATTATGTATTCCTTATGTTATTATAAGAGAAAATTAATGGATTAGGGTTAAGTAGGAGATTAAAATGAAAAGAAAATAACATCGAAATGAATATGATAATACTGCACCATTTCGAAGGATTTGAAATTGTAACGTTGAGGTGGTTCGGCTGTAATGTTGGGCTCACTCGTCAATGACGAACCTTGGGTCCTCACTTTTCTGGCTTCAACGCGATGGCTATAAAACGTTTGGAAAACGTGCAGCTATCATCTAGCAATAATATAATTTAGTTCGATTTCACTGGGAGAAAATATTGTTAGCGATATTAGAGCATAAGCGGGCCCAAGTTTTTGAATAAACTGCACCCAGTGAAAAATTTTGCTATGAAATTTTTGCTAAATTTCTGGAATCGGCTCATGTTGATGTAATACACACCATAACCCAGTTTCAGTCAGAAAAATCGGTGGAGTAGAAATGCGGCGGTGCTAAGGTCATCTAAATGCAGCCCTAAAATTCTCTACTGAACAATTTCCCACGCTTGATGCTCTTTGACAAAACAATCCACGAAACTGAATTCCTGGAAGACGCCTTCTCAGTGCTTGCCAAATCTGAGGGACAAGCCGATTGCCCGTTGTGCGAAAATTAAGAGTATTCACCAGATTTGTCAGAAGTGAAAAATGCTAGAAAATCTAGCATTCTATAACGAAAGTCATCCAGCAAGGGGTTATAAGCTACTCCGCATCTAAACTCAGACGAAGCTAATAAACAGTTTTGTTATGAATAGAAAATGAGCATGTGTGACAGTTTTTCTAAGAATTCACACCTTCGTAAGAGTGCGAGGTGAAATGCGTGCGGTTTGCCCTAGTGGGGGAGGGAAGTTGTATGCTCGATTTTTCAACCTAACCTGCGGTTCGTTTCTCGAAAGTCCCGATAACTTTTCGGGCCCGGAAAGCTATTTCATGAGCGCAAGGTGTAACCTAAACGATTCAAATTTTTGCGGTTTTTAAAGCTAAGCAGTAAAATTTTAAGCCGTCGTAATGTAATTATTTCGCATGAGCATCAATGTGAGAGGATTCCAGAAATTTAGCAAAAATACAACAGCAAAATTTTTCACTGGGTGCAAGTTTATTTAAAAACTGGGGTCCGCTTATGCTCTAACATTGCTAAAAATACTTCTCTACAGTGAAATCGAATTGTGTTATATTATTACCAAATGATAGCTGCACGCGTTCCCAATGTTTTGTAGCCATCGCGTCAAAGCCGGAAAAGTTATGAACCAAAGCTTGTCATGGAGGGGTAAGCCCACTATTACAGGGGAGCCACCTTATTTAAAAATAAAAATGTTATTTGAAATCCGGATTGCTTTCAATTAAATGAATTTAAATTCTTTAATTACTGAGGAACGATTCATTTTTTAGACTTAATTCTTAAACGACTGATAGAGCATTACTATTTTTATTTCTACACTGTACAGCATACAGGATAGTTCTCACAATCCAGTTTGATAAAAGGTTTAATAGAATCCTTCATTAAAGAATTAAATGTACATCATCTCGTTGTAATAAGGGGTGGACCATTTGATTTTTGATGGGGGGGTTGCAGGATTTTTAGGCTGCTAGATATTTTTTTTTACTCTTCCAGCCCTGCAGGATTTTTTTTTTAATCTCCATGTCCTTGCACGATATTTTTTTAATGGAAATTTAAAACACAAATTTTGAAGTTAACTTGACCTTCACCAGCCACTCAAAAGTCACTCTATAAAAAACCACCTTTACACGCAATGCCTTTTTATATACCATATTATTAAAAGGGAAGTTGAAAAACTGTAGAGCTGAGGGATTTTCCTTCCTCGCGCTAGTTTAATATCAGATTTACAGCAAGGAGCCTAAAGGTTTGACTGCTTTAAATTTATTTGGTCATTCATTAGTGCAGGTTAATCCAATCAGAGGCCAACTGAAAACTGTCCTTGAATTCTGATTGGGTAATAATAACAAATTGGATAACAATGATAAAAAATATGTGAATTAATTTAAAGTAGTAACACTTTTGGGTTCCTTACTGTGGTGCATGCCTTCTCGAACAGAACTTTCTATTGGTCTGTTGTATTTTTATAGTTACTGTTGCATAAAATATTTATAGAGAAAATTTATGTAGCAACAGATGTTTGAATTTTGTATGTATAGCATTTAAAGCAGTTATGGTAATGGTTGTTTAATGTAAGGGTTTACTTTAATAGGAAATCTAATTGGTAAATCACACGTCACGCGCTTGCAAAATACCAAATCACGCATCAAAATATGTGAAGCCCAGTCTCGTATCATGTATTATAAACTCACAGCTACTTTTGGGGCCGTCACGTGTCACGCAAAAATCCTTTGCCACGCCCTGATTGCGGCTGCTCGATATTTTTTTCCTCCTTAACAATTCTGCATGTTTTTTTTTTTACCAGAAGCACATGCTCGATATTTTTTTTGAGATTTGCAAAACCCCCCCATCAAAAATCTAATGGTCCACCCCTAAATAATCCTACCTGGACCAACAGTTAATTAATTTTTATCCAAGAATTAAAGTTAATCACGACTTTATTCAATCTTGTTTACGGTTAATTCAAGGTGAAAGTTCGAAATACACTGAAGCCAAGAAAGAATGAATCAGAAATTTAAGTTAGTTCCATTGATACTTTATACGAAAGAGAACAAATTATTGGTTTTAAAAGGATGTGATTACATTCCGTGAGGTCCTTTACACGAGTTCACATTTCTCTTGAACATTTCATTATACCAAGTGCATTTTAACATGTCATTGTCGCAAAGAATGTACGTATGGTTCCAGGAAAGATCCATACCTCCATCACAGAAAGAGTCAGAACCTCGAACGGGTGGGACGGGGCGTTATGACAGCCAGGAAATTGTGGATGGTGTTCAAAACGTGCAAAACACACTTTTGTTGAAATTTCTCCAAGTCAAAATGGTGACTATTGATCAGAATGAAACAAAAACTTTACTTTAAATTAAGAAGGGGTCACAGCAGGAAAGTCCCACTGACAGTGATCTTGTAGTCACCATCTCTCTCCTCCGCAGAGGCCTCCTACAGTCTTGACTGCACGCTTGTGGTTACATCAATTGTTGTGGACAGTTTTCTTGGTCTGAGGGAAAAGCTCCTACATTTTGAGGAAGATTAACCTCCTTAATACAGCCAACAGACACGTTATGCTGTCCTGTCTGATACAATCGCATGAAAAGTCATTCATTCATTCCGATTCGTCACCCGAGAGCAGTGGCCGTGGACAGCTGAGTCAGTTTAGCTTACAAAGACCGTAAGAAACTGAGTGGTGTTGTACATAAGTTTTAGTGTTTTCTAAACATTGCATGCAAGATCGTCACTTGATTTGCCGTTACAGTGCTACTGCACACTGTCGAAATGACTTCATTCTACACAATAGCAATATCAGCAAGGGTGTCAATAGCAATATCGGCAGGATGTCGAGAGTGGAAGATCCTAAGGGGAAGGGGGAGGGGAAATGTGAAATCTCCTCTGAGCTGGGGATACGGATATTGCGTAGAACCACACAATTTAACTTCCTATAAGCAGATTTAGGAAACCGTACACCGCAGAGTGAACAATCCCGATAATTTGGTCCTGTTCAAAATTTACCAACTCAATTTAAAACAACAACCAAGCTTAATATAGTTACTTTCAATCGGTGATAAAGAAATTAATTAGGTACAAACTATAACTTTGCGGGAATAAAAATTAGGAACATTTTTAGTGAATGTACGTGCAGTATTTAAGTTAATGGTCAACATATTATTTTTATATTATTACTTTTATTGTTACGGATCAATATTTGAAATACTTATGATCTATTGAAGAACAGAGTATTCAAGAGTTAAATTGCAGAATCATCATTAGCTGTTCTAACGAATTCGACTATTTTTACGAAACTGCGACTCGGAAGAAAACTGGAAAATTCACAAAACAACGTCTCTAAATCTTCGACTCTTCGACTCTTCTTCTTGAAAACTAACACTCCTTCTGTCGACGCTTGAATACTAATCAAGTTCTACCAACGCGCGGAAAACATACTAATTACGTTCATTGTTAGGTCGTCCCCGTGGGACGAAACTACTAAAATAATTGTTCGCCGGAACATTAGCCATCACTTGCTTACAATTAGTTGTTAAAGTTACTGTTCATGTTTAAAATGGTTCAGATTTGGCTGCTTTTGTTTGAGTCTAGCTATTACCTGATGCTAATTTTCCATAGAGCTCTAGTCTTAATGCAATCTGTTGATTCCATGTCTTGGGCTTCAGTGTGCAGTAACGTGCTCTGACAGGGTAAACCAGCCAGTGACTCACAGTAGTGTCTCCATCTGAGTTCCCTTCAAACACCTTTGAAGTAAAAACAAAGCCACACATATTACATTAGCCCGCTATTTCAACTAATCATCTACTATTATTACTAGGTTAATAAGGTTTATTATTACTACTATTTATTATTATCATCGCAAACAAACATAAGATACCAGTGCCTCTCCAGAGAGCAACATGTTAAATGTTTCATTTTAGTTCCTTGTGTACACACTGACAACTTACTGTCTCTTACAAAAACACCTGGTCTACTTTCGAAATGTTCTGAATGTACTTGCTTCTTGGTTAAATTTTGACACAACACCGCCTTTGAAATCCATTTGTTGCTTTTTGTTTCATTTAAAAAACCTTTTCATGCCAACATCTTACTACAACCACAAAAAGGTACACCCAAGCAAGAAATTCAAGCGGGAAATCAGTCTTTCTAAGTCAGCAAAAGCTCAAATTTATTTGAGGGAATCGATTAAAAAGGTATTTTCAAAGAGTATAAATTCTTCTAGTTTGCGTACTGACACATGGCAAAATCCATGTGCAAATATGCGGTTAAGGCCTTGTTTACTGACATGGACGAACAAGGGTCAACTGGCTGAACTGTTTTTGGTTTCTGTTGTTTGATCTGGGACCCCAGTCGATTTTCTGGATAACTCTTCTTATTATCTTAATATCTTTTCTTCAGGAGTTGTCTTCACACGTGCTCAAAATCAACCAATCATGTATAAATACTGAACCAAAATAACTTTCTTATTTCTTCAACACAAGCACGCTAAGCCTGCACACACAATTTCGGATGAAGACGTTACATAATTTATATCATCTAAGTCTAGTGATAATCTCAAGTTTTAGGTTCTCAGCGTTCCGATGAAGAAACAAACACGCGATCAGTGTCATAAGAACTTTATCTGTACATCACACGATACTTTTCCCTCTCTGCTACACAGGAAGGGAAAATGTTTTGCATGGCACGCCACTTCACAAATTCACGTACCAAAGGTAATGCTTATTTGGAAAACAGCAGCTTTGCTAGAAGACGTACGATATATACTTTTTATAACGCAATACCCAGGGAAGGCATCATAAAATCCTGCTCATTTCCAGGTGATCAATCAAAAACCAGGGCTAAAACAGGTGAACACTGAGGCTGAGTGTTGCATGCCAATGTATACGTGTGTGGGAACCATTGTAACTGACCTTTAACTCGCCATTTTCCTTATATTCCTCGACGTTTTCCTCATCTTCACTGAACAATAAGATGTAACTAGCGACATGATGTTCAACGCCTTCCCCGCCACCTTGGGTGCTAATTTTTGTTATCTCGGCAACTTTCCCAAGATCCACCTGGAGCCACTGGTTTTCATCACTTTCTAGTGGAACCCAGGCTCCCATCAGTTCTCCTTCAGGCTTTGTGTTCAGGCGAGCTCTTGTAGCACTGTGTGGTTCATCAAGTTCAGATGACGCTTTGATGGCATCACTGGGGATGTTGCCATTTTCCATTCCCAGTGGTTCACTATATAAATCTGAGTTAAACAGCAAGTCAAGGGTAACGTTAACAGCACTCTCCAATAATCCACGGTACCGAAAAAGATGGCGACTGGTACACATACCCATAATTCGTAGCGCACAAAACCCCTAAAAACGCTCATAACAACGGGCAAATTAATGCAAAAATATGGCTTTTTATGTGCTTCTTGGCTGTGTTAGGTTTGCAAGGTATTGTGGTAAAATGTACAGCTGCCATCTTTTTCCATACGGTGGATTGTGATGATAGCCTCCACATACACCAATTTGTTTTCTCAACAAATCATTAAGCGAATTCTGCACAAAAAGCTGGCTTAATTAGACTGAGTTGAAACGACCACAATACAACATACATACACCTTTACTCCCATATATTTTTCACGTACCACATTTCACCAAATAATAGCCTGGGCAATTATTTCTATTCTACTCCAAAGGGGGTGGTACTTTTGAACACTTTCCTCAAAAGAAAGGGACTGGATGCATTATAGAGGCAGCACAGTACACGGTTAATAACAAAAGTCAAGGCTTGTAGGCCTCTAGCCTACAACGTGGTAGTTGTTCTTCTATAGTTAGCCACTTTGAACTACATGCATGTCCAACATGTCGTAATCATACCTGCATTAGATCCATAAAACTCGGTTCTCATTGCAATGCCTTCATTCCAGATCTTGGGGTGTAGTCTTAAGAACTGTGTTATAACTGAGGTCTTGGGACTGTTGAACACAACTGTATCCTGGTCTGAATTTCCCTCAAAAACCTGGGGAAGTAATATAATATTTCCTAAATTAACTGCAACAATTGTTATAATTTCCAAGTTGAAAGTTTATATATATATATATATATATATATATATATATATATATATCCACGAGAGTCTGTCTTGTCCAGGAGAGTCTAGATCACATGCAAAAAAATCCCTAAAACTCCAGGGGAGTTGGCCGCCGGTAAACACAAATGTTCATTTCTTTTCTTTACGGTCTAGGTTTTTTCCTATTTAAAAACTGCACCTGCAAGTAGAAGGTGTGTGCTTCTTGTTTAAGGTCGGCAAACACGAGGGGAATAGTCGCAAGGACTGGTTGCAGCGACTAGTCCCCTGTAATTGTTAAAACTTGGTAACATTCGATCGGAGTAATATCGGCTGTTAAACTCCTGGGACAAAGCCAAACAACAGCAGCCGGGGGGATAACTAAATTTGAACCCTTCAGTACTAAACTCCTTAACACCAAAAAGCTGAGCTCCCTCGTATACAAGAAACTCGTTAGATATGAAAGGAAGGGCTCAACCCCAATCAACAGCCAAGAGGAAAGGCTTGAAGATTGCCGCTATCCAGATAACGAAAATCTTAACTGGACGTCTGCCTATCGTTTGACAGCGCAGTGCTTGACATCGCAGAGCACAAAACTTATCGAATTCCAATTTAAATTTCTTCACCGACGACTGCCTACGAATCACTTTCTTTTCAGAATTGGTTTGAAGGAAAATGGGTACTGCTCTCTCTGCCAATCTACCCCAGAGACCTTAATTAATCTTTTCTGGTCACGCCGCATATCCGCATCCTTTAGGAGTTCTCTGACTAAGTGGTTACAAAATGTTAACCTAATTCCTAAAACGTATACTCTAGTTTGCCCAGTTGCCATGGGTTTGAGGCCGGAAACTTCGAAGTCTTTTCAACTTATAAATTACTTTAAAATTTTCACTGTTTTCCGGGATCTTTTCCGAGGTTAAGAATATTTAAAATCGACGTTTCGATCAGTTTCACTGATCTTCTTCAGGCTGTTGTTAAAAATGACAATATGGCGGATTCAGAAATAGGATTATAAATTACTGCTTTCTACAGGCGCGCTATAGTATTTGGCTTGCTATATTTAAAGAAACTTCCCCAACCTCTCACTTTTCCTGAGACTAGTAAAATTACGATATGAAATGAGTCAAAAGGTGGAGATATAAAGAAATGGGAACCTCTTGCAGGATATATTTAACTTAGATTATTAGGACTAAAAAAGAATGTACCTTCCCATCGTTGCATAAGGCACAATCATCTTTCTTTCATCTTAGCGAAAGCTTATCTACGTTATACCCCTTATTTACTTTTCTGTATTATGATTCTTATTATTTTGTTCTTTTTATTTCCTTTAGTAGCACGACATTGTTCTCTTTTTGCTAGGTAACCACTATTGTAACTGATCATAGGTAAACAACATTGTAACTGCACTTTTTTTGTATTTGCTATTCGTCCATAAAAAATAAAAATAAAAACATTCGATCGGCCCTATTCTGATGATAAAATGCAGCCTTCATGAAACCTTAACAACGTAGTCTCTCGCTGACTTAAAAATGTGACAGCTTGAGTTATCGGGATTCAAATCTGTGTAAATGCCCTTTTGCATTTTGCAAGCATCCTGATCATTTCTTGTCATCTTCAAATCCAGCTATCGTTAAACTACATGGCATACTAGATTGGTGAATTCGACAAAGATGCAATTAATGCATGATGTTGATAAGCTGTCTGATTTGGCCTGCAAGTCACTTCACGACAACCACTACAGTAATAATGTTGCCAACAGAAGTAGTGACAACTGCCTCAATAACAGTAAGTAGTTAAAACATTGGAATCCACGTTCTAAGATTTATTAATGTATCCTCCTCCTCCTACTACTACCAAGAAGGCATAAAAACGCCAATAGTGTCAGCATACTCCAGCATCCCAACCCCTCCACGGCTAAGGACACCTCTCATTTGATGCCTGCTGTAAGAGCAAATGGTGAGATGGTATCGCACGATCATTACCGCAGCGTCAGCCTCTCTGATGGTTCCTACCTAAGTCTTCTGGGCATTTTGTGGTGCTCTAGATGGACTCACGCTGCACACATTTTTTCAGGCTTGGGTAGGAGAGAGGCTTGATCTTGACCAGTTCTCTTTGTGATCGCACTTTCGTTAAGGGTAAGCAAGGACGGTGACTATCAAATGTGTCATGCCGCTTGCCTATTATTGTATCTTTTTTGAATGTTATTTATTAAAGAATACAAAAAAATTTACAATACAATAGATAAGCAATTACAAGAATACTATACACATCTTTACAAATAGAACCAATAGACAAGAAATTAACAAATGTATAAAGCAATTACAGTGATACTAGCAAAGCGGGTCAAAGATCTCTCAAATATCGACATCTCCAATAAATGTGCTGCGGAGCAGAGGTTCGCATTTAATCCTGAAATGCTTTAGATTACCATTCTTCGTGGCAATATCTTTCTCAATCCTTGCTTTTTCACGTAATTCTGTTTCACACAGAGGGAAGTATAGAGGGGTATCGTCTAGACTGCATCGGTATAAGTATAGAACTTGGCAACTAACAGGGCCAAATTGAGTAGCGTGCAGAACCTTGAGTTATCTATCACACCATATAACACCTTAGTACTGAGGTGTAAGGTTCAGTGCAATATGGGTATTTTTGCGCCACTATTCCCGAAAATCATTCCAAAAAGCCACTGTATGCGGACAGTGGACAAGCAAATGCAAAAGCGTTTCTGCTTTGTCGTTGCAGTGAAAACATTTGTCATCCTATAAAATATTTGCTTTGAAAAGCTTGTCCTTTGTGAACACTGCGTTATGAATAATTTTTAACTGGAACATACACAATTTGATTTCCTTTGTTATACTCCATGGTAGAAGATATACCTTTGATAAGTTATCTTTAGAAACACCTGAATCAAGAATTTTTTGCTCGGCTGAAAGGGGGCACAAATTTACTATCTGCGATAACACGCAGCAGATCTGCAGTGGTTAAGTTCCAGTTGTTAGTACGCCAATTTGAAATTAATTCTAAAACGCCATGGGATTCTTTGGAGATAGCATTCCAATTTTGACGGATTGAATTACATAGACCATAATATGTTGTAAAACAAGCTTTAACATCAAACATACGACAAAAAACGTCAAAAGGTGCAGCGCTCTAACCAATTGAGCTAACAAGCCAACTGGCAGCTGGTCATTAAATTGACAACCCCACCAGGAGAGGACACGATATTTTTGAAATATAAACTGTCCTCTCCCGGTGGGGTTGTAATTTGACCCTCCTTCTCAGTGCCGGCCGAGGTTTTAACGGTCGGACTGGGCAACTTTCCCGAGTCACGGATAAATGGCGGCGGTTTTCGATTTCGTGTTCTAACTTTTCGGTCGTCTTGTACGGGGAACAATCAAGGTATACTCCATTGGATTTCAGAAAGGGGAACTTAAACCACTACTTTGTGAGTACGGCGAGACAAAATGTAAGTGCATGCCTTTTTGCGTAAATATTGGAGGCGTTCTCGAGGCTTGTTTGATGGCCGATCTGACTCCATTCTCCAACCTTGTCTTTCTCTTATACACTGTTCGGGTAGAAGATCTAAAACCTTTCCAAAGGCGCTAAACCTTCACAGGAGGACAAAATACAACACCAGGTAACAATTTATCTACTTTATTAAGCAGCTTTACCTTTTAAAAGCTTATTTATTTATCGAAGGAAATTCTCAGTTCAATTTCTCATACAAACTCTTATATTACGCCTGGGCTACCTGTGACCGGATAAATACGGAATTGACTCCGTCAAGCTGGTTGGAAGTCAAAATGTTCTCCTACGAAAGCTAATAATTCCGCTTGGAAATTAATAAGGGAGAAACTTAAAGGGGCCGATTACATGAGGCGGGCTGGCCCGCTTAGCCGGGCTGGCACGGTTTGCCAGGATCTTGGTACGTCTGTGAAACACACTAAAAATCAACTTTGCGATTACATGTTAAAATTTCAGCCCGGCTAGCTGCGATCCCAGCATCGCGATGCCGGGATGAAAATTTACCATGTAATCGCGATTGCCGGGCCAGCCGAGCTAGCCGGGCCAACACTTTCTCGTCACTAAACTTCGCTTCAGAGCAAAATGGCTCACCAGAAGATCGCTATTTCTCTTTCTATATAACACATAAAGGTTTATCAGACCATAAAGCTACGTAAAACTGAAAACGATACGCCAAAATAATGGATTAGCGAGAACACTTGATTCATGCTCTTCGATGTAGCCATCTTTTCACACGACAGCTTCTAAATTTAGCCGCAGGCGGGGTGGCCCGCCTCATGTAATACCGGGCTGAGCAGTCACCTCGACAGACAGCCGCCAGCCCTTCTACCGAGCCAGCCCGGCTCATGTAATCGGCCCCTAAGGAAGCGGGGGATGAGTAAATTTATGCGTTTTTTGTTATCTGAAAACGATAACTGATTTTTGTGTCTATAGTGTGAAACGAGTCTTGCGTGGAGCTAGTGCGTGTTAATCTTCGTACTGGAGGTGATAATTGCTTTGATTTGCTCCTTGTCGTGCTGCTCTTTCCGCTCAAACTTTGCACAAACAATCCCGCTACCTCCACGCAGCCTAACCAGAACCCCATTGCTCTGGTAAGTCGCCTCCAACTTTGCGCCTAGCTAGTCGCACGTACAAGCAACGTTTGTAGACAAAATAGCTCAATTATTAATTACATACTTCTTCTTGATCGAGACTCGCGAATGCAAACACTTCAAAGCCCGGGGGTCATACTCCCATATACAAAGTGTATGGGAATGTCTCGCTTTTAATGTAAGGGTTTCAGTGTCCCAGTGGCACAACCCTACCCAGCATCTCACAGAGTCCCCCCCGGCCTCACGTACATGTAAGACAGCTACCGTATATCGTACATCGTGCGCCGCCGCGTTTTTTAGGTCTACAGCGTCAACCGTTGACGTCATAATAACGTCATCCGTTAAAAATGACGGAGCAATAGACAGTAATCTCCCAACTGTCCCTGTCTTTTCCCACGAAAGTTACCCAGCCAGAAATACTCCCTGGGAACATGTAACCTTTATCACCAGGTAAATAAAAACATGTTTAACTAGGGTGGTATAACCACGGAAATTGTAGTAATCTAGTAATTGCTCGTATGAAAATCACATTTTCGTTTTAATTAACTACAACAACTTTACAAGTTTAATTATATACAAAAACAGTTATTTAACAATTATTCGCCGAAGGCGAAGTGAATATTCTGGAATAATCCCCGGGATTATTCCACAATATTCGCTGAGCCTGAGGTGGGTTGATTATCAGAGCAAACGCATTTTCTTTTTTCTTTTCTCCAGAAACATAAAAAATCGCGCGGCGTCCATTTTGAAAATTAGTGCTTCAGTATTATAATCACCTGGTGCGGGTGATTATAGCAAGATATGACGTAATCTTCGACCAATCAGAGCGCACGCTTCTCTACAATCACCTGAACAATTATACAAAAAAATCATAGCAATTCACAGTCATGTTCTGTAACAGTCTAAGCTTTGCTCTCTCTTTCCCTGGCTAGGGTTTTGCAACAAATAACGTCACACTGTAAACTAATTCACTCAAATTATTTTTCCATTTAAACAATGTTGTCATATGGTGGCTGGCCAGTAAATTTCTCCTGCACATGAGATTGGAGGGAAATGGAAATTGATTTGAGTACACACGTCCATTTTTGTGAAGCCAAACCCTTCTGAAACAGTTTGCAAGAAGGAGCTTCTTGCAAATATTTTAGCAGACCAGGCCATGCAGTGCCTGAAATGGATTTGGAGGTTGTAGCGAAGATTTGGCACACATTTCTTTACGATTGGTCTCCACCCTTGTTAGTAAACCATGTAAAGTTAGGTAACACGGGCAAGAACCAAAGATTGTCTGGCCTTCAATTCAAAGGTGAATCAATATCCAAATGCTCTCTGCTTTCCTTAACAACAGACTGCCATGAAATGTTGGCAGTTCTTGTCAAACCTACAATCTTAGGCAATAGCATATGTTATTGGACACGACCTATTACTCGACAATAACGAGAAAGTTGTTTCATGTGTCTATTTTTATATTCAAAAGAGACTGTGGATGGTTTTTCCAAGTTTCCATGCTCGTGCAAAATTAACATGGCCTCTTTAATTAACAATATTGCTTGAAACAACATTCTCTGGTAATTGTTTACCTTGTCACTGCTGTCCTCTCTGTAAGGTGAAAACTCCTCTCCATCGAGGCTGCATGAGACAGTAAACTCCTTGACATGACGGGAACTTTCCCCAGCTTCTCCCTGAACAGCTATCTTTGTAAGTCTTGTGACCTTCCCAAGATCCACCTGGAGCCATTGGTTTTCATTATTTTCTAGTGGAACCCAGGCTCCCATCATTTCTGCTTTAGGCTTTGTGTTCAGACGAGCTCTTGAAGCACTGTGGGGCTCATCAAGTTCAGATGATGCTTTGATGGCATCATTGGGGATGCTTCCATTTTCCATTCCCAGTGGTTCACTGAATTGCTCTGTGTCTGCAATAAATTCGTACAAAACAAATGCTTTAGGACAAGAGCCTCTGTTGCAGTATCATGTATAAATTGTCGATTGTTAGAAACCAAACATGGTCAAGATAGATACATGCATACCATCACATTTTTCCTGTACGTCCTCTTGTTGTTTATTGCCCTCTTGTTCAGGTTTGGATTCATCTTTTGGTACTTTATGAAAACAACGAAAGGGTATGAGGCTTCAATTAAATAAAAGTATAAATACGACAAATCATCTTTCCCTAACTTTCCATAAAAGCATTTTTCAGGATAGTCCTGGATACAAAGATAAACTAATGAAATATTAAAAACAGACAAGAAGAATTGTTAAATTGTTAAATAGAGTCCATACAAATACGACAACAGCTTAGAAGATAAAGGTTACCCAGTACAAAAATTTTACCAAGAAGTCCAAATGGAGTCGCACAACAAGCATCTGAAGGTTCATTTGACCCTGTTGTAACCCCCCCCCCTCCTACAATGAAAATGTGATGACCTAATATTCGCTTAAAAACTAAGATGTCCTTAAAAATGTTCAATCGACCGGAAAATGAAAAGCGTGACCAGAAAGTGGAACTGCATGACGTGAAGAAATTTTTATTTTATTTTTGTTCAGTTGGAAGTCAAAACATCCTAGTCATAAAATCGTCTTGAAATCTTAACAATCCTTTAAGCATTGGGAAGACGAATTTGAAAATGCTTTGGTAGGCATTTATAATACACACAAAACATAACTCAATATGCTTGAAGACAATTGCAATTATTAAGTCAATGCATTTATGTCTCTTTAAGAAAAAGCCTAGCAAAGTCACTTTACTTTTGTCAAACCAAAATCGCTGCACAGTATTTTTCTGCAAAAAAACAAAAAAAAAAACAAACAAACAAACAAACAATCACAGAAGATTGTGAAGCTTGGGTTGTGACAAAAGACACAAACTCTATAATCTCCACACAATCCGTCTTCTCTAATAACTCCATCACTGCCACTAGCTCAACAATCTCTACAAACTCCACCATGTCCAATCAATCGACAATTTCCACCACCTCCACCATTCTACCATCTCCATCCTCTCTCACTAATCCCAATATCTCTACTCACTCTACCAACCCTGTTATCTCAACAATTTCTACCAAACCAAACAGCTACGCCTATACTGACTCCTCCATTTTTACCATAACCACCAACGGAATTATCACCACGAATTCTACTATCTTTCACTTTAAAACCAACCACGATCCCTACCAACCATTAAACACCTCCATTAACTCAACCAACTGTACCATCCCCACCAACTCTACTAACGCTACCATCTCAACAAACTCGCCTCCCTTACCATCTCTATCAATGTTACCATCTCCTTACCATCTCTATCAATGTTACCATCTCCACTTATGCCACGTACTCTACCACCTCCACCTCCCCCATCTCTGCCAATGCTACCATCGCCAATGATGCCACCTACTCTACCATCTCCAACTGTGTCAATTCTACCAGCTGCACGAAATCTGATAACTCTACCATCTCCGCCAACTCAACCTGCTACAGCATCTCTACAAACTCTACCATCTCTACCAACTCTACCATCTGCACCAACTCTACCATCTTCACCAACTCCACCATCACTACTAACTCTACAACCTCCACCAACTGTACTGTCTCCACAAACTTGACCAATGTTACCATCTCTCCCAATGCTACCATCTCCACCATCACTACTATCTCTACCAACTCCAGCAACTCTACCATCTGCACACTCTTCCATATTTACCTACGCCACTAATGCTACCATTTTTACCAACTCTACCATTTCCACCATCACTACCAGCTAGCTCTACCACCTCCACCATTTCTACCGATGCTACCATTACCACTAATGCCACCTACTTAAACTACCTTCTCCACCTCTGCCACCTCTGCCAATGCTACCATCTCCACTGATGTCACCTACTCTTCCATCTCCATCAACTCTACCAGTTCTACCATGTGCACCAACTCCACCAACCCTACCATATCAACTCTACCAGTTCTACCATGTGCACCAACTCCACCAACCCTACCATATCCACCAACGCTACCATCTTCACCAATGCTACCATCTACACCAACTCTGCCATTTCCACCAACTCTACCATCTCTATCAACTCTACAATCTCCATCAAGTCTACCGCCTCCACCATCTCCACCAGCTCTACCGTCTCCACCAATTCTACTAACTCTACCTCCTCCACCAACCATCTTTCTCCCATCCTTCTTCCATCTCCACCAACGCTCCATCTCTATCAACTCCACCAACGCTACCACCCCACCAACTCCACCAAAGCTATCGTCTCCACCAACTCCACCTATGCTAACATCTAGTAAAAGCCTCGGCTATGTGAAATCCCCTAAAAATAGTTGCCATATCTCGTACAAAATCAGACCACAGGAGAATATACAGAGTGAAGGAAAGCTGTAATTATAGTGACTATAATGGACATTGGTTGTATGAATGTGTAGGTTCCAGATTTTTTGTTCAACTTATTAGGTCTGTGGACAGCGGCTGCTTACCCCAATTTAGTCTCAGGCCTAAGCAGTGTAATACAAGTCCAAAGAAGGTACCCACGTTTTGGCCCATTTTTCCGTTGGCTGAGTTTCCCATGTTTATCTGTGTTCATTGGACTCCTCCATGTCTTTCTTGTATCTAAATGTCCTTTAGAAACCATACTTATCGTGCTTATGGTGCTTAACATGCTCATCGGTGACTCAACTACTTGTGATAGTCAACTTTCAAACATGGTGATATAAATGCATGAGTTTGACAAGTATGAGTTGTTAGTTCTAGACGTTTTTCCTTTGGCGTCATACCGAAAAAAACTGGTCGGTAAAAGCTTATAGTTTTGGTGGCTACAGAATGTGCAACCAAGTCAAGGTACTTTCTTAATGATTACATGGAAGTCACCGCAAATCAGCAACAAGTCAGACTACTGACTACTGCACAGTTCAGACAAAACTGTACAGTAATTGTTTTGAATCTACTTTGTTCGTTTTGAATTGTTTTTGAATTAAAATCAAACAATTAACACAATCCTTTCTCTACCCTTCAGCAAAACAAAAAGGATTTCATTTATCCAAATGTCTGGAGTGTTTCGCGTCAAACAAAGTGTTGCTAACAGTACATCAGTACACAAGTTTCGTTGCTAGTGAGTTGCCAAATTACTTTGATTTTGTCAAATTACATTCACATTGTCAAAACTATCCCTTCAGCAAAATAGAAAGCACTTGATTTTTTTAGACATTCAGAGCTTTTTTCATCTAGTAGCATCCATCTCTTTAGTTTTTCAGGAAACAGTTAAAAATATTAGTGAACATGCAATGGAAAAACGGAAAAGAAACCTAAAACTCCCTAAAAATACAAATAGATGAGCTATCGAAAATGTATATAAATACAGAAAATCCAAACCTCTGACTGTTCCATCTGGTAAAATTTCGACTTCGGGTAAGAACTCCCTAATAACCTTCTCAGCTTTCTCCAAATCAGAGCTTCCATGCACAGCATTCTTCATAGTGTCCACTCCAAACTGTGCACGGAGACTACAGGGATTCAAGAGAATGCCAATCACCATTTGGCAAAATATTTATGACAAGGAACCAAGAATTGGCAATGGAATATATCAAATTACTTTAGGGTCTACTTCTGCCTAAAGGTGATTCCCCGAAAAAGAATCTGCCATAAATTTGTAATGAAACTTGGCACAAATATTCAACAAGTCATGTAGGGTCTAAAATTGCAATAAAAATGGGGGGTCACCGTGCTTGTTTTAGTGGTATACTGCTGACGAATACAGTGTTTAAAGGCATTTTCAGGCAATAAACGCGCGAACATGCTCAATATTTCCACTGCAGAGTGATAGTTCATGTATAGGTTGACTTTGTACATATGTATGGTCATCTGTGTCATACAAAACATGGCCGAAAAGTTTCACATTTACTGGACACTCAAAGAGTAGACGGTGACGACGGTAGCTTGATGTGCGGTCCTCTCCCCTAAATGGCTTTTTTTGTAGGATTTTTTTAAACTGTGCAAAATCTGATCATAGATTTTTGCTAACTTTGTTATTTTGCTATGGGAACACTGTCCTGATTGAGTTTATACAATAAAAAATGGGGGTCACCCTGCTCGATTAGGAGAAAACGACCATTTATTTCTCTGAACAACTCAGTTTTCCTAGAAAACCTACCAAGTTCTGAACATGCACGCGCAAATCACGCAAAAAATGATAGCGAGTAGAAACGATGGGCAATGCAATTGAATGGAATCGCCTTAAGGACGTTCACGCTCATTGTTTGTGCGCATCCTTACTGTGCACGTAATTCACGTCACAATGTCATGCCACGTCATGCATCGAGCGCGCGCGCTGAGTAAGAAATATGGACAGATACAATGGTGGTGGGTATTTTTGTATCTATAAACGTGCTTAACTCTCTTAAATGCACGGTGACCCCATCCTTTTTTTCGATAAATCACATCCTTTACTGGTTCTCTGCATTTTGTCCAAAAACAAAAAAATTCTGAACGTGAGAAGTTTTAATTTTATTGCTATTTCTACTCAAATACGATCGAATTTTTCTAAGAATGCAGGTATATGTGACTTTCAATTATCCTTCGATGAGGGTAATTTTACCTGAAGAAACGATACTGCAAGCAAAAATGTACTAAATAGGCCTATTTGCAATGAAATGAATAAATAAGCATTGTCTAGAGTCCTCCACGTAACTTATTTTAATCCTTGTAGCAAGAAAGCCGATTTCGCCTTCCATAACCAAAACTTCTAAAAACACAGCATTTCCAACACGCTTTATTTCCGAAACGAGCACGGTGACCCCTCGATTTTTTGCTTTTCTGACATGTGTTGGTCATTATCTAAGGACAGCAAAAGTTTGGAAAAATCTGAACGTGGGAAGATTTGGGCGCGAACGTCCTTCACAGTAACCGGCAGTGATATTACAGGGGTAATATTCAAATCAAGGCAAACGATTTGTCAATAAATAAAAATTGCAAAAAAATGCACTTCAGTTAATGAGAGCCCCCGACAAACCTGTGGTTCTTCCATTTTACTTTTTGAGGGAGAAAAACTGGTGAGCCTGGGGAAAAATCCTCCAAGCAGGGATAAGTATGAACAAGGTAAAAAACATGTGACAAAGAGTAGGGAAATCAGGTCTCACAACATTGGTGGGGTGGGGGTAATTTGTCTCACCACTAACCCATCCTTGCTCCTAAGTATGCTTCAATTACCTCTTCTGGATATGGACTTACATATTCATTAAAAATACTAACACATCTTTTCCAGAATAAATACAGAAGACGACCTACGAGTCTGGTGCAACTTCCAAAGCTTGTTGTGGATCAGTGGGTCCCATCATTGCTCTCCAACCACTAACTGCATCCTCTCTTGTTAGTACCATAAATAATGTAGGACCACTGTAAATCACACAAACACATAAAACAGAGACAATGTATGCATTGACCAATTAATCTAACTGACAAAACGTCTTTGAAATCAATTTGATTAAACGTTTCACAACACAGCCTGTGTTGATTTTTTGCCTCCACTGGTTAGACTTTATCAACTGTTTTGCAATGTTATCAAGCACTGTTTGTGTAAAACAAGGGCAACTTGATACAAATTATTATATCAGTTGAAAGGGATACACACTTATTGATTTCCGATTGTAACAGATGAGATTAAAGCTGGTAAATAGTGTACCTGTTGTCTAATAGCTTGAACTGTTTATCTAAATAAAATCTGAAGAAGTAAAACAAGTTCGGAAATCTGGGTCCGAGTTGGATTCTAAATTCTAGGTAGCTGAGACCCCGAAATCGGGATTCTGAAGTTCTGTAGTGGAATCCTGGGTCCAGAGGTTTGGCAACTAGCGACATTTGAATATAGACGTCCAGCTGGAAATCTGAAGAGTTGTTGAATTCTGGTCTGGAGCTCTAGAGTCTTGTAACAGTCTGAAGTTCATAATTTTTGCCAGACTGTCTCCCTTTTTATCCTTGCAAAATTGAATTCTGCAGCAGACATGGCTGCGGCCATTCAGCAGATCAAAGTTTGTTGGAAAATAATGACAGCAGAATAGGTAGAATTTCTGGACTTATCCAGAATCCTGGTGTATTCCCAGCAGATTTGGGTAGATTTCTTGGCAGATTCGGGGAACCATTCACAAAAAAAATTCCGAAATTTCGTTTGGAATGTAAATGGTAAGGCTATTTTGGTTTGCCTGACCGGGCCATTTCCAGAATAAACGAAACGTCCTGGGAGGTAGTCCGACTTTCCCAAGCAGAGTATCTGAATGGGAAATTGTGTTCCATTTGCCTTTTGCTATCAGTTCCAGGCCCTGCGCCAATAGCAATAGTCAAACTAGTTCCAGAGTACTTCTCTCAAACGGATTTTCCCATTCGGGAGGTTTTTCTTACCATCTAAACAGCCTGTGGACCAACTAGTTTTCCCATGTAAATGGTAAACAACCGTGGAATCTACCAGGAATTCCAGGCAACGCTAGAATTAGACACCAGCAGGATTCTGCCAGTGTCCCAGACCACTATTAACGAGGAAAGTCTATATAAAATTCAGCATGGTTTGATAATGTGTAAAAACATAGAGGGAGGCTAAGGTGTTTAGCCTGTCCATCACAAATCCCAACAGGGGCCGAAATGGGCATTTGACCAGTTAATTTATCAGACAAGGAAACGCCTTGATTAAATAGCAGGTATACGTACCTAGCCATATACTCAGTGAGGCCATCATAGAACTCTTTACCCTCATGTTCACGGTAGAATTGAGATGCTACGTCTTTAGTGAGAGTCACCTCCTTCTGAAGTTGAATCTTAAAACCAGCTTCTTTGATTCGCTGTATCACTTCCTCTGTGTTGATTAAGCAAAACAAAATGTTTATGAATAATCGAACAAGACCACTACTGTGACTCATCAATCCCCTCAGACACTCTTGATGCGACAACTGAGAACCCCATAAATGTCACCAGCAATACACTGGCAGTATTAGCGAGCATGGTTACATTACAGTGCAATAGGATTTACGAGATAACAAAAATACTGTACCACTGTATGGGCCAGAAAAAGGAAGCCATCACAACAACTACTTTACTGTATCATGAATGGTTGTAGATATATTACAGGATATTTATGATAGTAGGCGGTAAAGATGATGGGAAACAATGGAAAGAGCCGTGTGGCACTTCATTTTTATAGTGCATATGAGCGTGCTGTTAAGAAAACTGCTGTCCTACCGAATTTCAACCGGGTCACTGGCCCCTCCAGTTCAAAGTTTTCACTATTTCCATCTTGCACTTCTGTGCTGCCCAGAACTTCAAGACTTCTAGCCAGTTGTTTGTGCTTTGCCGTGTCCCTTTGTTATTTTTCATTTTCCTTCAACGCTTCACACAATTTTATTATTGTTGCTCTCTTCAAATCTGTCTGCCATTTTGTTTTGACACAAATTTATGTACCTGTCAGTAATTTTTAATTTTATTTTTTTCAATTTTTGGACATGATTTGGTTAACTCATTTCAAGGACTACGGACTCTTTTGCAAATCAACAATGCCATTGTTATAATACCCCGGATTTGACTCTATTTCAATGACACATTGATATTTTAATGTCATAAATCAGAATATGTACATACGTATATGTACATATGTATATGTATATGTACTATATATATATATTTATTAAAAACTGGACTAGGTATATTGGATTTCTAGCATTTTGATTGGCTGAACGGAGCTAGGCTATCAGCTCATATACCTGCTGCGACAAATATGGTCAATGAACACTCAACAACGAAGTGAGCTGAAAGTTCTTTCCTCGCGAGCAACCCGACGAGAAAAATGGACCAGAAAAATCACTTGACAGCGAATTTAAATTAAGCAGAAATTCCAACATCGTCACCAACAAGCATCACTAACAGCGTCGTCTAACACAAGTCAAAATTGTTTGAAGAAAGTGTGCAGAAATGGAAGTTTAAGCATAAAGCGTTGTGTTTACAATTAATTTCTTTCATCGATCGTCACGTCGATCATTGAAATTGAACAAACGGTAGGTTTTATCAGGAAGGCTTTCCACTTCAAAATGTCAAGACAAGACATAAAATAAAACACAATGAAATGGGGCAGGAGCATTTTAATAAAACTATCACACATTCATAGCAAGTCGGTGCGAAAATCATGAAGCAGTCTAAACAAGTACTAAAAAAATACAGCTGCAAACTACCAAGAAGGAAGGAAGGGCGAGATTTTTTTCGGCTTTACAAACGCAAAATTGACACTGGTTTACCTGCACTCGTTGTAGCTCTGTGTTCCAACAGGTCCAAATGCTCAGATAGAAATCGGATGCCATGTAAACGGAGTTGAATCGCTTTTCCAGTTGTTTGAATGTTTTTTTACCATTCCGTCCGCAACCTCTAAACCGAGAACAACTGCATTTTGCGCTTTGCGTTTAACAAACTATGATGATGAATTCTAATGTTCCTCGCTACAGTAATCTTGCTTCTGAGCTGCATAGAAATTACCTCTTCAAGTTCAAATTTGTTCTGTCTTCAGTTCGATCAAACACGCACATGATGGCTCCGTTGTGCGAACAGATTACAAATTTGTTCAGTTTCAACTCCAGCAGTTAATGTGGCGAAATTGTACAGCTTCAATCCGCTTTGAACGAGATTACAACAATGTCTCAGGAAAAATCAAACATGTACCATATTTCAGAGCCAATAATTAGAAGATTTTTCTCCAAAACTTGTGCTACTTTGTTCACTTTCGAGCACTTTTCATTGATTCATTCAGCTTTGCAATGAAACGCTGCAACCCTTCGCAAGGTTTTGGCGCCTTTTTCGTTCAGTCATGTGATCGATTCTTGTTCCGTTTAAATTTCTTTTCTCATTTTTCCGTTCTTTCTTGATTTTTTTAAACAGTGGTTAAGTTTTTAATAAAACAATTATTCTACTCGGGCTTGCTGGATATCAAATGATTATAACCAACTCGGCGCTACGCGCCTCGTTGGTTATCTATCATTCGATATCCAGCGCGCCCTCGTAGAATAATTGTTAAATAGACAAGAAAAATCACTTGGCAGCGAATTTGAATTAAGCAGAAATTCCAACAGCGTCACTAACAGCGTCGTCTAACACAAGTCAAAATTGTTTGAAGAAACTGTGCAGAAAAAGAAATTAGAAATTTAAGCATTGAACGTTGTGTTTACAATTAATTTCTTTCATCGATCGTCACGTCGATCATTAAAATTGAACAAACGGTAGGTTTTATCAGGAAGCCTTTCCACTTCAAAATATCAAGACAAGACAAAATAAAACACGCTGAAATGGGCCAGAAGCATTTAATAACAACTGTCACACATTCATGACGATTCGGTGCGAAAATCATGAAGCAGTCTAAACAAGTATAAACAAACTACAGCTGCAAACTACCAAGAAGGCCGAAGGAAGGGCGAACATTTTTTCGGCTTTAACACGCAAAATTGACACTGGTTTACCTGCACTCGTTGTAGCTCTGTGTTCCAACAGGTCCAAATGCTCAGATAGAAATCGGATGCCATGTAAACGGAGTTGAATCGCTTTTCCAGTTGTTTGAATGTCGTTTTTACCATTCCGTCCGCAACCTCTAAACCGAGAACAACTGCATTTTGTGCTTTGCATTAAACAAACTATGATGGTGAATTCTAATGTTTCTCGCTACAGTGATCTTGCTTCTGAGCTGCAGAGAAATTACTTCTTCAAGTTCAAATTGGTCCTGTCTTCAGTTAGATCAAACACCCACATGATGGCTCCGTTGTGCAAACAGATTACAAACTTGTTCTGTTTCAACTCCAGCAGCTAATATGGTGAAACTGTTCAGCTTCAATCCGCTTTGAACGATGATTACAACAATGTTTCAGGAAAAATCAAACATTTACCATATTTCAGAGCCAATAATTAGAAGATTTTTTCCCAAACTTGTGCCACTTTGTTCACTTTCGAGAAGCTTTTATTGATTAATTTAGCTTTGCAATGAAACGCTGCAACACTTCGCAAGGTTTTGGCGCCTTTTTCGTTCAGTCATGTGATCGATTCTTGTTCCCTTTTTAATCTCTTTTCTCATTTTTCCCGTTCTTTCTTGATTTTTTTAATAGTGGTTAAGTTTTTAATAAAACTATTATTTTACTCGGGCTTGCTGGATATCAAATGATTATAGCCAACTCGGCGCGTTATCTATCATTTGATATCCAGCGCGCCCGTAGAATAATTGTTAAATATACTCCATCAACTTAAGCACTTGGCGTTTTGTTACAGAATTGCTATGACATTTGGACTACCAATTCGACACGGGCGAACAGTGCCGTTTCTAGGGAAACGACACAAAATATTGAAAATTGTTTTTTGTGTAACGCCCAATAACCCTGCTGCTTCTTGGGTCGATTTCCTTATTTCCAAAACAACCCAAATGATTTGCCATCGCTACTGCAAGCTCAGGCGCAGGCATATTTCTTAAGAAAGCTCCCAGTTGGCTTGTTAGCTCAATTGGTTAGAGCGCTGCACCGGTATCGCAGAGGTCAGGGTTCGAATCCCGGCAAGCCTGATTTTTTTCAGGCTTTCTTTTCGCAACTGCATAAGTTGCGTTAATAACTGCGGGGATCTTCTTTACATTTAATTCTTCATTCCGCAGTTCAAATATATGAATCTCATATATTCATAATTTCATCTTCATCTTCCCCGGGTATATTACGAACCAATTTAATGACCAGCTCCCAGTTGGCTTGTTAGCTCAATTGGTTAGAGCGCTGCACCGGTATCGCAGAGGTCAGGGTTCGAATCCCGGCAAGCCTGATTTTTTCAGGCTTTCTTTTCGCAACTACATAAGTTGCGTTAATAACTGCGAGGATCTTCTTTACATTTAATATATGTATATATAACCCAAGAACTCATCACTTTGACAATGACGCAATAATTACCATCATTGAGCAAATTAAACAAAACGACATGGCTATCGAACGAAAAAAGGAAATCCTTCGCACAAGAGAAATATTTTGGCAAAGAACTCTTAAAACTTTGCAACCAGATGGACTGAATAAAAGAATAGGCTAGAGAGAAGGGACGCAAATTATACCTTTATAAAGAATTGCGTGCAAAAAACGTTTCAAAACATAAGTTATAAAGGGCGTCTTACTCTAGACCGTCAGGGTCTGAAATAAAGATTTTTATTTATTTGTTGACTATCCTCTATTGTGCAAATTATATATATATATATATTTTTTTTTCTTTATATAACTTTTTTTTATATTTTATAACTATTTTTCTTTCTTTTTTTTAACCACTTCCCATAGAATTCATTTGTTATTACATTTATAAATTGTTAGAATATTAGTTAGATAGATAGTTTTTAGTGTACAGGCAAAGAGCCACTTTGTGGATCCTGAATTAAAGTCATTATTATTATTATTATTATTATTATTATTATTATTATTATTATTATTATTATTATTATTATTATTTCAGGCAGGTTATCACAATGTCTGTGTCTTTATCGTATTCTACATAATTACCACACACCTCTCTTATCAGGTTCCACTTCAGGCTTAATGACTGCTACAGTAGACTGAACAGGGAAGAATTGCTGTATTTCTTTCTCTGCTGCCTCAGGGGAATCTGATCCATGTAAAGGATTGATAGGACTGTCTTCCACTTGGAACTGATGCCTTAGGCTGCACAATGGATATCAACGTTACCTTCAATTCATCTTCAACCAATTCTACGTTTTAACAGATGCATAAGTAGATATAATTAACAACTGGGCCACGTTTCACCCAAATCAAGAAGATGAATTTTTAACATGAATTAACATGTAACCCACTACCTACATGTCATGGTTTCTTAAGGGCACCGCAAGAAACAAATTGACTAAAGAAACAAATGGTAATAGGGTTTGAAATTCTCCTCTTATTACAACAAGGACAGAACTTGAACAGTTATAACAGCCCTTTTCACAGATAACACGGATGTATGGCAACTCTGGGCAGAAACTGCAAAATTCATCAATTCCACATTCAACTGTACTGTAATGTACTTGACAAGTTCTCTGTGAAATTTTTTCCGAGTAAGATCAGGACATTTTTTATTAACTTTTTATTTATATTTGTATGCCTGTTTCACATTTAATAAATATTCAGAGCATTTAAAGGAAACTTACGTTTAATCTACGAACTTGCAAAATAAGAAATGAGTTAAGACTGCTACTCTTCAGTTATAATCTCATAAAACAGTTTCAGTTATAATATTTTGAAGTCACCACAGGTAGCCAAAGCTACCTGTTATGAAGAAAATCATCAATCTTTTAGTTTTTGTTTCTTATTTACTTATTATCTGGGGTCTACGTTTTCTATTTGAGCAAAAATAAATGTCTTTTTAATTTTTATTCTCAAGCAATCGACAGAGAAGCAAAGGCTTAACTCTTCCCTTTCCGATGCTAATCTCATCTTACCACTGGCTCATGAGACAATTCACCCAACACACGCCAGTGTTTTAGTGGCAAGATGAGATCAGCATATTTATGTAGGGAGGTCAGTTTGCCAATACTGACAGCTGCAAAAAGGCTAAAAATGTACCATTTTAATGGGAGGGGCAATGGAAAAATTGAACTTATTCAATGTATAGTTATTACGTCCTAGTTAATAATTAAAATAGATTTTATTTTGACGAATTTTTCTGCGGAAATGTGTATTCCAAGAAATAACCTTTGCTTTACTTGGTTGGGAGCATAAGTTAAAGGACATGTTTCCAAATTGTAACAAAATTGAAATAAGACATTCGCATTAAATCAAATTATTCACTAATCTGAGTTGCACATGCATCATGCAGATGTGATTGACACAAGGAGAGCAGGTTATTAAACTGAAGGAAACAAACAACACACCAGCCTTGAAATAGGTCATAGAAGAAAGTCAAGATCCTTATGTTTCTTTGCATTGCTACTTTGGTGGGCAAAACCAAATGTTTGGGGTGAGTCGTGGTTAAAAGCCAAGCAAAAACCAGTAGTTTGAGGCAAATGACCTACTAAAACGGGTAATACTAGAACAGAGCTCACCCAGCTGGCCTGATAAATAAACATTATAAATGAAAAAAAGTATTACACCACCTTTCATGGTGATGACAAAATGTTCTTAACTGGTACCTGCTTCTTCCCTAGAATTGACGTTTTCAGACCTTAAGTAGATATAACTATTCTAATATCACTTGTCATCTGAATAATTTACATGTACCTTCGAAATTTATTTTGGATTACACATTTGAACAGCTCTATGCTGTGTGCAGGTTTTTAATTACTGTTTATGTACCTTTTTGCTGGAAAGACAATGTCCCCTTCCTCAGTACTGAATACAAATTAAGCAAGAATGGATCAGAACAAATTTCGAATCCCTTGGACGTAATTATTAGAAATAAATTGCACGAATATTATGCATGGATTTGAAGAAACGTGAACACGAAAATACTCAACCAGGTTACGTTTCAACTGCTTAGTCAGAATAATATTAGACTTGTTTTCTCAATCTGTACTGTAAGTTAAAGATGAAGTTAACCCTCCAATTGTGGCCCCCATGTGCTGTAAGCAATACATTAAGGGGAAAATAAGGACCATAACTTACAGGACATACAACATACTGGCCAAGAAAACAGGATTACACAATTTTTATAGAACACTTAAAATCAATTTGAGGTAAACAAAAACATTTCACGCATCAAATTAAGTACTTAACTTGTGCTCAGCAAAAACTACTTTTTATGCTCACTTTAACTGAAGATACAAGGAAAAAAGATCAATTTCATTGATAACATTTTTTGTTTCTGACAGGAACAAATCTAGAGAAAGAGAATAAAAGTGCCATTTATGTAGCTTGTACCAAATGTGTTTTTTAAGTTTTCAAGGAAATGCACATCTTAGTAAACACAACTTCTAGTTTTACGTGTTGACAGGGATTGTTAAGAGATCATATGCTAGTGCAAGAGCTGTTTAACTACCTTTCCTTTCTTCATCATTGTCAACAAGTAACACCTACTGCACCCATCCTCCTATGACTATCAGGTATCCTTTCTCCAGCCAAGCCACTTACAATCTGGCTGAACTGCTCTAATGATGACTTTTCATTTTTTTAGAGAACTTCGTGCACTAAATCCTGAATTTTTGTTCACCATGTCTGCACAATCCCAGCAAGGTCTATATTTTCCAGTACGGACCTGACGACAGACTGTTAGATTTTTAATAAGTAAATGATCATCATCATCATCGCATTTTGTTGTGCCAGCCGCAGGCAGATAAGACTGTAACATTCTCTTGCCAAGCTGCTCTGTCAATTCTCATTGCTGACTGCTCTTGCTGCATTCCAATCTCACCATCCTGCTTGTCTCCTCCCTGCTTCCACGGTTGTTCTCCATTTTGATTTAGGTCTCCTTACTGCTCACTTTCCTCCAACCCTCCATCCTACTGCCATATGCAGTCACTGTGTCTTGGCAGGACATGACCAATCCAACCACCTCACTTAAATATGTTGGTTGCTCACTCTCATGTACCAGCTGACTCTAATCATGCACTAATCAATGTTTAGCACTAGTTAGGGTGCATTTAGATTTAAGCCACTTCTTCCTGCTTCTTCCTGCCTCTGCAATCAACCTCTCCGTTTTTTTTTTTTTTCATGGAATGATCAAACTTGGACACTAATGATGCCATGTCATCTCAGGAAATAGGACGTTTTGCTCACTTACAGTTTTAAAGTGAAAGAAAAAAATAGCAATGGAAAAGGCCCTGTTATTTTCAAAAAAAGGCAAGTATTCATGTGATTTTTTTGACAAAACGTTCAACTGCTGGTTTGCTGTTTTTATTGAATTGTAGCATTTCTCAGTGTTTTTAGGTACACGCCATTACAGTTTAACTGCATACCAGTCTTTTGAACTCTGTTTGCTGGTTGAAATTTCTTTATTTCCTAACTTCCTCAGGGTTTTTGTTTATAATCTTCTCCCATTTAGCTTCCTTTACGGCAATATGATTCTTAGCTTACAAATAGTAAACAAAAACCTTGTAATGCTGCGGTGAGTTTTTTTTTTTTTGCTGTGGTGATGACATGAACTAATGACAAGTTTTCTTGTGAAGGTTTTTTTAAAGAAAATCTTGACCATAAACAAGCACAATTAATGCTTACAATTCCATAAGGATATCAAGACAGAGACTAAGAAGTGTGAGTGTTCTTCACTGAAAGTCATATTTTAAAAAAAGCCAGGAACAACAAGTTTAACAATGTGATTAGCCTGGTTTATGCAGAAGATTTCTCTACCTGTGTATGCAAATTTTCACTGTTATTTATATAGTTTACTGTGAACATTGTACAGTTTTCTTTACCTCTTATTGCTCCATGTCTTAAGTGATTTTACAATACGAACTCTCAATTGACCAGCTCCCAGTTGGCTTGTTAGCTCAGTTGGTTAGAGTGCTGCACCGGTATCACAGAGGTCATGGGTTCAATTTCCCTTCAAATATCGTCACTGTGATGGTCTACATATATTTCTAGTAATTTTACTGTCATTTAATTCTTTCCCCATCAGGTTTGCAAGCAACTTCTTCTTATATCTTTCTAACTGTGACTGTGCAAGGTAGCAAGCCTTGATTACAGTTCACCTCATTTGCCATCAAAATGCGGAAAAAAATAAACACATTATTCACTGGCCTGGGGACGTCCATGTAGGGGAAAACGGCACCCTCAGTATTGAGCATGGCTCTTAGGTACACATTTAAGAGCGACTTTCAGATCGTATTTTGCTTCTTATTAAAGCTAGAAACCTGATGTGGTTAGTTTTCGCCAGAAGCGCTTTATAATATTTTTCGAAAAAAACGAGGAAATCGATTCTCTGGTTCGGGAGGTCAAAATCACAGCAAATTAATCTTGAAAATCAGTACTATAATTAAACTTGCATCGCGCTGGTAAACTAAAGCGCAGAGAAAAAGATTGGCACTTTCTATCAACAGAACAAGCCTTTTTCATGAACTAGACAGTTTTGAAACGGCATTAGCGAAATCTACTGAACACAAACAATTCCAAACTAAAAGGCAGGTTTTGATGATCACGTAGAAACTGATTTGGAACCTAACTTCTGTGAAATAATTTAACATGTGCCATAATTCTAAATGGACTCAATCCTCATTCAATAGACAGCAGAAGCATTGAAATAAACCATACCTTGAAACTGGTTTGGGTTATCCATGCTACTTTGTTTGGGACCAGTTCGACCTCAGCAAAGTTTTAACAAACGGGGATTAGTGAAGTTGAATTCTGCCGTACACAAAAACACGGGACATTTTGCTTCTTTAACCAAACGGGCTCGCTCTACTTCATTCTTGTAAATTTCCAGCGTTAACATTCTTTTACACTGCAAAAAGAGGAAGAAAAAGCCCGAAATGGGCGATTTTCACGTTTCCAAACTTCTGTTCCTTCGTGTGCAAATTTTCTTTGTACATTTGTTTGCATTGTGTTACCAAATACCGTGACTAAATTGTTTAACCAAATTTGGATATATGATGTCACAGGTGCAGCATATTAGCTGTCACGTTTTGTCTTGGTTTGCACAGAGAGCTCACAACGATATCACCAGTACGGTTCAATTTTTTCTTTTCCCTCTACGTTTTTTGAGATCAACCGAACATTTTAGTTTGAAGCCATCATCAAGCATTAAAGAACAACGAAGAAAAGAGAGATTGTGTAGCTTAACACGAGAATTTTGGTGTATTTCGGGATGCGGGCAAAGTTAAACTTCATTAAGCCCCATTTGTTAAATTTGCTGTCTTCCAAGTTTTCCCAAAGACAGCAGCATGGACAACCCAAGCCAGTTTCAAGGTGTAGTTTAGTTTAATGTTTCTACTGTCTATTGAACGAGGAGTGAGACCATGTGGGGTTATGGCACATGGTAAATTATTTCACTGAAGTTAGGTTCCAAATCAGTTTCTACGTAAACATCAGAACGGTCTTTTAGTTTGGAATTGTTTGTGCTCACTAAATTTCGCTACTGCTGTTTTGTAACTGTCTAGTTAATGAAAAAGACTTGTTCTGTTAATAAGAAGTGTATATCCTTTTTTCCACACTTTAGTTTACCAGTGCGATGCAAGTTTATAGTACTGATTTTCAAGATTAATTTCCTGTGATTTTGACCTCCCGAACCCGAGAATCGATGATTTCTGCGGGAAAGCCACATCAGGTTTCTAGTTTTCCCAATACCCATTTACTGTGCAAAATCTGAAAGAAATCGATTTTTCAACTTCTGCCGCCGAATGGTCGATGTTTACTGAAAGTCGCTCTTAGGACCTAAGGCACAATATTTTTCCTATAAAGACCTCCTGGCTGGTGAATAACATATGTTTGTTTTTTCCTTAGGGAATGAGCAGGTGGTATCCTGCCAATCCTGCAATCTGATTGGTTCTGAGTGGGCAGAATTTTCCTATCTCTGACCACATGCAGTTATGTTAACTGTGCAAAAGCCATTGAGCGAAAATTAAAAAAAAAAAAGAAACAAACAAACCTCAGTTGAACTCAGGAAATTCTACTTGAGCATGGGTCAAAGATGTCAATTTTTGTCAACTCACCTTAGCTTTCCCGCATTTTTTGTAAGTCAGAAGTGCAAAATGGAGAGGGAATTGATAACTATTATGGAAGGCCCTTACAATTCATGGAAAAGGTTGGTATTTGTTTTAATTTTGTATTAGGTTGTAGTTAAGCATGGCAGTTCACTATGCTGGAAATTTTCACGTCCCCATATGACACTTATTTTCTCGTAAGCCAATTACAAGCCAAACAATGGTAAGGTCCCTATGACACAAGCAGTGTAGAAGCTACTGCACCTGTCTGGAGCTTGGTCAGCTGCCACTGATACATCTTTTGGTCCCAGCAACTCTCTCCATCCCTCAACAGCATCCTCACGAGCCAGACATAATGCCATCATTGGTCCACTGCAAATCCATACGTAATACTCACTCATGACTAATCAGACACTTAGATTCAAGATTATCTCACTGGCCTGTTGTTGTACTCCATCAACATTTAATAAATAGGTAAAATGACAAACCTGGTCATGTTTGTAACTAAAGTCTCAAAGAAATCCGAGTCTTTATGTTCTGCATAGAAGGCTTCTGCCTGCTCCCTTGACAGAGTGATTTCCTTTGACATGGCGATAGTAAACCCTGACTCTTCTATTTTTGTGAGTATAGATTCTGAAAGGCAGTTGATTTTAATTAAATCTCAGAGTGTACCTCTGGGACTTTTATTATAAATGTTGTGTACATATGTCTCAAAATGATGTTACAATAACAGTGCACAAAATGGAATGATAATTCCCGGCATAATTTTTTGCCAACAGCACAACAAAAAGGGAAAGCGACATCTTAATGGAGAGGGTATGACGATTAAATTAAAAGAGTTTTGCTATGGCATGAGAAGAAAAAATACAGACTTTGGAGTTTAAAATTTAAAGGAGAACAGAGGTTAAAAATCTGCTTTTTTTCATAATGCTTTGCTCCTTACTTGAGAGTGCTGGCCTATTTAGCTTTTGGCATTTAAAAAAAATAATATTTTTGCGAGTTCAGGCCATCAGCATTATGGCACCTGCAATTTATGGAAGACTGGGGGCAAAGGAACATTTCTTAACAAAAACCCAATCCCAAACTTTTGCATAACCTCTGATTGGTCAAGTGTCTTGAGCATTATCAGTAGTGATGAAAAATGTGATATAGCAGGATGCGCACACAGACAGTTACCTCTACGTGTACGAAGTGCATCTGGTCTGATTAGAGCAAGAGTTCTCTGTAGGCGTTTCTTTTTCCTCTTTTGAATTATTGTAGGAGCCACAAAGTCAGGATAAAAGAATGCAAGTTCTCTGGAATATAATAAAAGCAATCTTACCACTGTATCGTTACCTTACCTTAGTCTTAAAACTTTAACCAGCACGAAGTAAATTTCTGCTTAAATATCCCAATGAAAGTGATAGCGCTTGCTTTGGGTGGAAGATTTTTCCATAGGAGAGCTCCATAGGAGAGCTCCATGTAGCTAAAACTACGCTTTAGATATTAAGTGTGGGGTTTAAGGTAGGCCTAGTTTATTTTGCTTCATTCTAAACTCATGATCTGTGCTGCGAGGAATGAAAATGGCTTGTAAATAGTTGGGGGCAAGTTGGTGCAAGGATATGAATACTGCTGAATTGGCGAAGCACTCCCTTACTTTTGTCTCTTTGCAAGTTAGTTTATCCCAGCCCAGAAAAATGAGGAGCATCATAGCCAGATTTCATTATCACCATCACCACATGGTCTTGCAATTTTTGTAATTTATCAGCTAACTGGGTATTTTAAAAAATACCAATCCCACACAGGCCTACAATAGTTAAAGTGAAGGTCTTCTGTCCAACTCAAAATAGTACTGAAAAAGCAGTTTTTAGTAGCTCTGCAGTTAACCCACCATATACATAATCACTAACAATTTTGATTGTAAGTGAAAATGAAATTAAAAATGATTTCATTTTTTGGCAGCTGTCTGTATACAAAAGAAAGCAGCGAGGGAAAAAGACACGGAAAGTGGAACTTTTATAATCCGGCCATCAACCCTAAACACTGGCTGTATTTAAACTTAATTACAGTGTGACCAGATTTACGGGTCTTTAACATAAGAAAATGAGAAACTTAAATCACATTTGAAAAACTGAGGAGTCCAAGTTGAGATGCATTTTTGAAGCAGCCTTCACACGTCAAACTAATGTTGGCCAACGCGTGTTGGCAAACTCAAACTGGTGTGTGTGAATGACACAACAACATGTTGGCAAACTGTTGGCGGTAAATAGAACTTGTCTCACACAAAACATCACAGCTTTGTGGAGTTAGATAGTCACCAACGATCATTTGGCGGGTTAGTCGAGCTAAAAAAAAAGTAAACAAGGTATGAACTCTGTCTGTGAACTGCTTGAGTGTAACCTACAATTTGCAAAAGCAATTAAGGAAAGAATGTGTATTAAATAAAATTGCAACGTGTGATAAAAACTACTCATAATCAATGATTGAAGCGTGAAGCATAAAGAGAACGTGAAAAGAAAAAGTCTATACATAAATGAAGGATTTTTCCTACCACTGAGAACGCTACCATGCAAACATGGAAACCCTTAAAAACTGCTCAAAATTCATAGGACCAAAACAAACCAAATCGAAAAATGCAACACTTTCCTGAGAGGTCCAGAGGTCCAGAGGTCACAGGTCAGTTAAATGGCATCCAATTTTTGTTTAGATTGCAGTGTCTGGATGCTTCAACTTTACTGGTCTCAATTGAAGTCAAAACAAGTTTCCAAGTTGGCTCAGTTTGAGTAGCTGCACTGTACACGGTGGTCATAATATGGGGTTCCACTGTATGCTATTGCAGAAATAGCAACTCAAGACTCATTGAATTCCCTATTAAAACTACACCCAGAGCTGCTGGAGTCCACTGGAATTTGGGTTCGCTGAGACATGGAATTCTGGATTCCAGCAGAATCCAGGTTTGCAGTTCTGGAGTCTGGTGGAATTCTGGGGCGCATTTTTTGAAAGTACCAGGAACTATTTGGACCAGCAGGTCTATTTTAAGATCAGAATCTAGAACATTGGCATAGTATTTAGCCTGCATATCAGCCTGACTTGTCTTATCAAATTGGAATTTTATTGCTCAGCTTTCAAAACCAACAAGATTTGAGTCTTTAATGTAAACATCACATACATATAATAGCTTACCAGGACCGAAAAGTTATCGGGACTTTTGAGAAACGGGCCCCTGGGTCCAGCTAGAGTTTCAGCATCTGATTACATTTCAGTCCAGGGTCTCAGTAGTCTGGTAAGATTCCAGTCTGGAGTGCTGGAGTCTGACTAAAAATCTGGAAACCAGTCACTGAATTCCGGTCTAGTTTGTACATTGATAGTCTGACAGAATTTCAGTCTGGCAGTTATACATGGATGTCCTGTTAGTCCTCTTTGGTCAACTCAGGGGGGCATCTTGCAGTACTTGAGGGTAGGGGAAACACGCAAGTGGGAAGAAAATGGGGTCCTGGGGAGAAGGGAGGAGGGATTGACCACATCATCTACTTTTCTGCCCACCTATTTTCACGTAATCCAATTTTGTTAACTGTCAATGTAATCACCAATCGGAAATAGGTACATGCAGGAACAACTCACTGTTTGGCAATGACGGGTATAAAAATAAAGTTAGGCATGATGAGAATTTTTTTAGAACCAAAGAACAACTTACAGGCTTCAAAAACAACAGTCAATTGATCTACAATTGTTACCATTTCTAATTATTAATAGCAGACACTTACTGCCTACTAAGAATTGCCCCCCAAAACAAAAAAAAAACAAAAACCCAAAACAATTTTTGAAAACTTATGCAGCTGGAGGTTTGTCATGTAAACACAGAGGTGAAATGAAACTTCAACAGTGGATTTGTGTTTGTTAAGACCATACCATTTATTTACGAAATAACATAAGAGAAAAAACAAGCTTCCCTAAATAAAAAGATTTGTTAACATAAGCCCCTATTTGCCTCTGAAAACCAAACACACTCAATTTTCACTTTGAGGAAAGGCAACATGCAAGCTATTCCATTCTATCCACGATTCATTTTGATGGGCATTTACCGAGTGAACTGCATATTTTTCAAAACTTCCGTGAAGGCCACCATAAGGAACATGAAGAATCAGTCAGACAATTTAAAAAAAAATTTTTCGGTACAAATTTACAATAAAAAATGTAATTTTCTTTACCATGGATTCCCAGTAGTGCTACAGTATTTCCCACAAAATCAACAGCTTCAGTGATGTCTTGCATCGGCAGATTTATCTTCGGTTTAACAAAACAACCATCTGTCCTCAAAAAATAATTTCTTCGCTTGAAGCGTTTGAATTCCACTGTTTAAGCTGACAAGTGCTCTTTTATAGGGCTTTTTTCAATTTATAGTTCTGAAAAGGCGAGCCTTCATTCTAAGAACCAGGTATTACCATCTTGAAAATTCATGGACGAAAGACAGAGCAGCAGTGCATTTTGAAATCTTCAGTCTGACATTGACATAATCTCTTCTTCATGGGGCCATATCCTGTCGGCAAGACTGCTAAAACTTCCTTTAGAAGAGCTCTAACTGCCACCTCTTGCTCCTGTTCCTCCTCCCACTTTCTTGCTCCCCCTACCCCTTCCCTATTTATGCCTGCTACATGGGCTAAAATTTTATGTGTTCGCTCTTATTTTGAAATATGGCTTCTCTGAAAAATATTTAGTGTATACTGCACCTCACAGGTAACAAACGTAAATGATATGTAAAAACTGTAATTCAAATGAGCTAAACTTTGGACCCCTCCAAAGATTTCTGCATTTGGTTGTTTTCCCAAACTATAGCAGAGACAAAACCTGACTATGCCTCTGCTTGATATTACTGTCAACCTGTGTGATTTGAATGCCTTAACTAAGACCTAGAAAAATGGATTCTTCACACTGGCGGCAGCAGTTGTCGACTTCAATAAGGTTGGAAAGTCCTTTTAAGCCAACATTGCTGACAGTTTGAAGGTGAGAGTTTGCAAATGCCACAATTAGCTGCAAAATTGACACTGTCACCCAAAACCCACTCTTACACAGACAACATTGGCACAACACACAGGACTGCAAATTCCTCCAAGTACCCCATCCCCCACTCAATGTTGACACCCAATGTTTTGGACATCATCCAGGTAGCAAAACAACACTAAAAGGAAGGAAGGGGTTTGGGAGAAAGCAACCGGGTGCACAAGGCCAAATTTTACACCTGCACAGTGTCTCAAGTGTTTTTGCTGGTAATTGTAGCAACTGTATTCATTCAAAGATGGACTTAGTACCCCAGGATTTGGGTGCCCCTGTAAAAGAGTGCTTTGCTGAGCAACTTTTTATCAGCAGTTAAAGGATGTCAGGCTGTACCTTAAGACAGAAAAACTGGAAACTCCAGACTAAGCCATTTCCCTTGCAAGAGAATTGGAATCTCTCTGACTGTTAGACAGCAAATTACTCATTCAGGCAGGCAGGCAGGCAGGCAGGCAGGCAGGCAGGCAGGCAGGCAGGCAGGCAGGCAGGCAGGCAGGCAGGCAGGCAGGCAGGCAGGCAGGCAGGCAGGCAGGCAGGCAGGCAGGCAGGCAGGCAGGCAGGCAGGCAGGCAGGCAGGCAGGCAGGCAGGCAGGCAGGCAGGCAGGCAGGCAGGCAGGCAGGCAGGCAGGCAGGCAGGCAGGCAGGCAGGCAGGCAGGCAGGCAGGCAGGCAGGCAGGCAGGCAGGCAGGCAGGCAGGCAGGCAGGCAGGCAGGCAGGCAGGCAGGCAGGCAGGCAGGCAGGCAGGCAGGCAGGCAGGCAGG
This sequence comes from Siderastrea radians, assembly GCA_964017195.1. Classification (NCBI taxonomy): domain Eukaryota; kingdom Metazoa; phylum Cnidaria; class Anthozoa; order Scleractinia; family Rhizangiidae; genus Siderastrea; species Siderastrea radians. Next base: position 25,981,734 of record OZ024900.1, on the reverse strand, counting down.
CAGGCAGGCAGGCAGGCAGGCAGGCAGGCAGGCAGGCAGGCAATAGTAGTCATGAAAACAGAATGAACACAACTGAGAATGTACATTAATGAACTTCAACACCAGATAGGCCAACAGCAAACATTTAGATCCCCAGCAAAACATCATTATCAATCAAATCAATTTCTCGAGCACCAACTGCAGCAACAGGCTTCCCATGCCAAACAGACACCAAAGGCAACAGGATAACCACAAGAGGGGGGGATGGGAAAGTTGGAACTGAGTGGAGATGGGACACAAGAGAAAAATATGCCTTTAATCAAAACCTAGACCAACAAATAACCAGCATTTGGATGAACACAAACCATCAGTGCTTGAACTGTTGCAGCTATGGCCAAACCAGTAACCAGTGTAGCAGAGTTGGAGTTTCGTTTCCTGAAGTGGACTCACAGTGCTCCAAAACTGAAGTTGACAAAACCACAGAAGGAGAAGAAAACTGCAAGGAAATGTAAAGACGTCCACTCAAAGAGCTTTGGAAGCAAAGATTCAAAAAGTTGACCAAAGAGGAAAGTCAGGCAGTTGCTGAACAATTACACTGGCACAAGGACATGTTCTTTTTATCAGACCAACATGTTGGAAGAACCAACTAGATAAGACACAACATAAACATGAGCAATGCAAGGCCCATCATACAGCAACCTCGCTGCACCTAACCTTAAAAACATGCAGAAATTGAGAGGTGGGTGGAGGACTTGCTGCAGCGCAGCAAGTCTAAATAATTAAAAAAAAAAGGTCTAAAAAAGTCAAACAGTCCATGCATGGTCATCTCCTGTGGTGTAAGTGACCAACAGCATGGCTCTCAAAGGTTCTGTGTCAATTACAGGCAGGTAAATGTGAAGCACTGATGCCTTTCTGTGTGCTCTTTCTGAGGGAAAGTGGGTCTCCACCTTAGACCTTGCTTCAGGGTGTTCGCAAGTTCCAGTGGACCCAGCTAGTAGTGCCAAAGCTGCTTTTGTAACCATCTCTGGCCTCTTTAAGTTAAGTGTCAGCCCTTCGTTCTTACGTCATCACCAAGTACTTTTAAGCAACTGATGGAACTGATCTTTGTACGACTAAGGTTGAAAAACTGCTTGATCTACTTGGAAGACACCACTGTGTGTGGAAACTGGAGTGCTTAGAGGAGGCTCTGCTGGGCTCAAGTTAAAAAAGCCAGCAGATGTGTACTGCTCCAGAAAAGCATCGCATACCTGGAGTATATTGTGTCTAGGAAGGGCACTGCGACTGCACTTGCCAAGGTTGAACGAGTGGCCACTGACAGAAAATGTGACTGAAGTTAAGAGCTTCACAGGACTTGCCAGCCACTTTCAACGCTTTGTTCTTAATTTGGCCAAGTAGTTAGATCTCTTCACAAACTGACTGAAGGTGATGTTGACTTTGCTTAATAAAACTGAGTGGCAGTTGTCATTTGACTCATTGAAGACCTCATTGCCCACAGCCCGTCTCTTTGTATCCACATTTACAGCAGAGTTCATACTTGACGCAGATGCCAACGATCACAGTTTTGGAGCTGCCCAAAGTCAGTAAAACAATGGGGTGGAACACCCCGTTGCTTATATAAGCAGAACATTGACCAGGGTGAAGAGAAACTAGTGCTTTGCACGGAAAGAACTGTTTGCTGTTGTGGAGTTTGTTGAGCATTTTGGTCACTACCTACAGGGGCCAAAGTTTCACATAAGAACTAACCATGTGATTGGTTTGTGGTAGATTCCTCAAGATATACAGAGTGAAACAGAATTGTCATCAGCTAACAATACCCATCCAATCAGCCTGACTCAAAGTGCATCATTACCTATCCAATCACCCTGGCTCCAAGTGCAATACCTTTAAAATTGAACCTAAACTGGACTCAAGAGTACCTTCATGGTCAACAAGTAGCAGATCCCAGCCCCAAGGTGATACACCAGTTCACAGAAGCGCACCCTGTCAGACAGAGGTGGGAAAATGTCTCTCCCTCTGACTGCAAAAGGCACTTTGGGTCCAGTGGGAACAGCTGGAAATCCAGGATCAAGTTTCATGCTGGAGATGGGAAGAGAGAAGTGGTACCAAAAACAAGTACCAAGAATGATTAGGTAATCGCTAAAGCAATTCTTAAACGTGAATTATTCAGTTCATCTACATCTGTTCAACAGAGTACATATTCAGGGAGATATTAATTTTCACGGCAGAATTTTTGAAAGCTTATGAGCGTACAAAAATGCTTAATTTACTGAGCAGACATATACATTCGTTTACACTGCACTCTGGCATCGTAAATTCTCTTTTTGACAACGGAACTTAAATACCGCATCTCGGTAGAATAATTCTTTAGCTTCAATACGCGTTTGTTTGAGCTTCAGGTATACAATGTTTAGTGAGAAATTATTTTTTTGCGGGCTGGGTAACTACAAATTCATGCCGCTGAAATTATAATTTCACCGCTTGATAGAAACAATCAGTTGACTCGGTGAAACCAAGCTTTCTTTGTACACTAGTGTTGAAAATAAATTATAGAGCAACGGATTAATTCAGTTATTCTGTACAACAGTTTATAACCTTTGGTAGTTGTACAAAGGTAAACCTTTTGGTGCTAGTTCCGCACAACGCTCTCGCAGGCTACTTAAAATGGACGTTGAACTCAACACCAGGGCCTTCGCTCACATACCACTCATACCTGTTGGAAGTCCAAAGGAGTGTCAAGAATGTACCCACATTTTGCTCCAACTCGCCCATGCAGTTTAAGTAAGTGCCACCGACCACCACCTCCAAGATTAGGTTTTTTACACATTGACTCAGGGCTTTAAATTATTCTTATGCCTGCTAGCTCTTGATTAAATTAATTTTGCTCTATTTATATTAACCAGATTTACCACAGTATACTTACCTGGCAGCACTTTCACCAGAGTCACAGCCATGGACGGCGTTCATCACAGTATCAGTCCCGTATAGAGCCCTCAGGCTGGAACAATTAAACAACAACTGAATGTAAATCTTACTCCTTAAGCAAATGAACCTAAAGTAAACTGCCATAGCAGGGCTGTCACTAGTTTTTGAAGTAGGCTCGGATGAGAATGAAAGCTGCTTGGGATCTCTGTTCCTAGCTTTGGCAGTACTTTGTTTTTCTGTCAAAGTAACCTGATATCAAACTTGTAATAGGTGAGAAAATCTGCAACGCTTGCCCCTTATTGACAGCCCCGCACTGCCCAGTCGTTTATTTTCCTGGATACATATATGTTCTACTGACTTCAAAAACTCGGCTCATGGCCTCATCAGGACAAAACAGGCTGCGACACATTTCTTTTAGGCCCGCACTGTGATCATGTATCAATTAAACTAACAACACAAACTGAAACATCAATATAGTTTACATTAAAAACCCAGGTATACGATACTGTGGATAAAGAACCTGCAGTCAGAAAATTGGCAAATTAAATCCACAATAGCTGACAAATGCAGGCTTTAAGAACGAACTGTGCTTTGGAGGTCCATAATCAATCTGACTGCCTCTCTACTGATTAAATACATACTAGAACATTATACTAGATCACTCCAATTGTAACTTTTGTGGTAGTTTGTCGTCTTACCAAGGGACTAATTATTTCCTTTTTACAGGTACTTCACAAAACAGATTAAAGGGGGTACAGCCATATTAAATTACTTTTACAGCCAGCAGCAAGCAGTAGGTACCCTATCAAATTCAAGGACTTAATTATTTAAAGAACCTAAACAGCCTTTGATAGCAAATACATGTAAGCAACTACACAGAAGAAAAAAGTTCCATTTTTTCATTTCTTTCTCCCACTAAAAAAAAAGATATTACAGTAAATTTTCGGTTTTTGCAATTTTGCAAATTACTTATTAGAACACCTCCTCACACAGCATGCTAATCACATCCAGGATGATTAATTCAGAAAAGCAACGAAAGCTGAGAAACACATACATGTGTTGTGTGAATCATCCAGTGAGCAGTCACAGCAGCAAGACGAGCTTTGCTGTTTTTGCTTAGGGCTCTTGTCAAACACTTCTTGCACTTCATTTCAACAGGCAGTCCCAGTTTTATCCAGAATAAACACCATAACACTGTTTTAAGTCTTTATTCTTAAAACACCCTTTCAATGCAGTCTGTACCACCAGCGGGTGAGCCCTTTAATTCTGCAACTTATATTTCACCAAAATCTGTTTGAAAACCTGGCATAATCAACTGCCACTTTTAATTCTCCCAGGAAAACCAAGTATCTGTAATAGCAATTGGCGCATTATGGGGCAAGGAATACCAAAAAATGTATATAGTCTTTTCCACCTTTGCCTTAAGCACAATACAGCATATTTAGAAACAGAGTAAAATTAGCAAGAACATGAAAGCTTTACATAGTATATTGGTAGCTCATTTTGATGCTGAGTCTTACCTGCACTAATCGCAATATCAATTGAAAAGGCTTAAGAACTTTAAAACGGCTTGATTTCTCACTTGACATTAGACATACAGTGTATAAGAACGTTTTAAGGGTGACTTGGAAAATGCAGGTTGTTATACGTAGGTTTTCACTTTTATTGCTTTACGTTTGCTACTGGAGGTAAAAAACAAAAATAAACCTTACAAATGGCACAGTCATAACACACCAACAGTTAACAAAACCTGAGCTTAAACACGGAGCGAGCCTATAAAAGGGAAGGCTCTGTCCTCTTGGTTGGTTTCAAAGCTAATTTGGTAATGGTGGATGCTGATATAACGGTCATGCAGTTGATATCAAGGAGGTTTGTTTGTTTATCTGAACAACGAATGAACATACCTAGAATAAATTAAGCTGTAAATATTAAACTTATAGTGTACAAATACGAGTAAGCTATCAAATTTAACTCTAAAATGTTGGAATTATGCAAGTCTGAAGTTCTCAACTGGAGTTGATAAGTTTACTCGAAATTAACACTGATACACCCAAGAATAATACACTGAATTTCAAATTCTGCGGCGTTACTAAAACAGCTTCCTCACCGCTAAACTATCAATAAGCCAAAGTCAAAGACTGATACAAATTTATTGCAACACCTTACACTGTATATCAGTCTGTGAAGACAATTGAATGTGTTCACAATACTCTCACCATTATTATGGACCATTATAATTCTAACGAATTCTAACCATAATGAGAAAACGTGTGAAGAGGTCAACACTGCTATTTTGTTTTATGCTTTACTGTTTTTAGCATTTAGCAGTTTTTGTTTGCTTTTACAATGCCTCCTGAATCTTCTTGTCTTGAGAAAATTGTCATTGCAAACATTCAGTGAACATAGACAATATTTCCACTTGTGTGATTACTGAAGAATTATTCACCCATATTGCCGAGGTAAAAACTAATCATTTATCTTGTTTATTTAATAGCTACAAATTTTGCAAGTAATGTGAGAATGTTTGACTTGAAAGCACATCCATCCTTGGTTTGACAAGTAAGCCAATCAAATGTGTCCATCGGCCCCTGTTGGGATTTGTGATTGACGGGCTGAACACCTCAGCCTCTCCTTATAAGTTTGCTCTGTGTTGAACTATTTTCTTATATTTACTTGTTATTTTATAATTAATCATTATTTATACACAACCCCTCAAGCTACTTAAAGCTTTAAATTACTTTGTGTTTAAATAAAGGTTTTGTATTGTATTGTATTGTATTGTATTATATTAACTTCCACAAGGAATGAACATTTTTTTCATTGAAATTTAGTGACAACTACAGTAACACCCTCACTAACAAAACTGGCCCTGTATGTCATGCAATTCCCATACCCTCACCAACTACAATCACACAATTTACACATAATATTTATCTACAGTCTCTGAATTGTACTCTAACTAGTATAAACTTGACACTTATAAAATAATTAAAGTGTTAAAAATTCTCTGTTTTATGTTCTCCCTTTTATAAAGAGCAACACTTTTTCACCTTGTTGGAGCCTGTTCCTTGGCAACATTGTATTGTATTGTATTAACTTCCACAAGGAATGAACATTTTTTTCATTGAAATTTAGTGACAACAGTAACACCCTCACTAACAAAACTGGCCCTCTATGTCATGCAATTCCTATACCCTCACCAACTACAATCACACAATTTACACATAATTTATCTACAGTCTCTGAATTGTACTCTAACTAGTATAAACTTGACACTTATAAAATAATTAAAGTGTTAAAAGTCCTCTGTTTTATGTTCTCCCTTTTATAAAGAGCAACACTTTTTCACCTTGTTGGAGCCTGTTCCTTGGCCACATTGACATCTTTTGGTCCAATAAGATCACGGAAATATTCTATGGTACCTTCACCAGCATCAGGGGAATCCCCAGCCTTGCTCAGCAAAAGGGTCATGCAAGGGCCACTGAAAATAAAAGTTAATGTCAGCTGAAAAAACATGAATTAGACAACTCAAGTGCAATGGAGTGCATCATGAAAAGCTCCACATACATATAACTTTCTTATTACTTAAGTTATCACCTATATAACATTAATGATAACTTTAAACCAGACATGTTTCTTTTGAGCATTTATATTTAGTTATAAAGCAATGGAAAAAAAATTCTACAGTTAAAAACCCCCAGATAATCTCATTGTATAAACAACATACTTACCACAACCATCTCTATTTTGCTAAGTAAGTGCCACCACTGCTTCTGGTACTTGTTGAAAATTACATTTTATAAGTTACCCCGACAGTGGCATCACGACAACTCCAAAACATTGGTTTTATCGTTTGTTTTTCCTTGTTTAAAAATTGAAATCAAAAACAAAAAACAAAAACAAAACAAAAAATCTGCCACCAAAGAGTTTTTTGGCCTCACTTGCCACCCTTTCTGTTATATAATTCTTAATGTGGCATAAGTTGTTATTATGTCTCCATTGCAGTCCAGTCATGTGTTAATTTTATTCATTAGTTTAGTTTAGAAGTTTGTCCAGTCAGGCCCATGGTTAAATAATCCGGTAATAAATTAGGTGTATGGATCTGAATTATTCGAATGCAGGTATACATGACTTACAATTATCCTTCCGTGAGGCTAATTTTACCTGAAGAAACAATATTACCTCCAAAAATGTACTAAATAGGCCTATTTGCCATGAAATCAATAAATCAGCATTATCTAGAGTGCTCCACGTAACTTATTTTATTCCCTGTAGTAAGATAGCCGATTTCGCCTAACATAACCAAAGCTTCTAAAAACACAACGTTTCCAATACGTTTTATCTCCGAAATGAGCACGGTGACCCCCCAATTTTTTTTACTTTTCTGACATGAGTTGGTCATTATCTAACTGCAGAAAAAGTTTGGAAAAAAATGAACGTTTGAAGATTTTGGCCCTGAACATTCTTAACAGTTACTAATTTTCATTGTAAGGCAAAGCACATGCTTACCTTTTCTCAAATGCCTTATGAAACCTTATGACATAACTGACACTGGACACACAACATTGGGCATGGTCTGTGCCATACTTGCACTGAATGTCTAAATTTTGTAAGATATAAGCTGAGATTTGTTGAGATACAGCAATCTGATTTCCCCTTACAATGGCATCAAAAGATGCTGTTAGAGTAATGGGTCCTTAAGTAATGAACAGGTATGAGCAATAACATAGATATTAAGTGACTGATCTGAATCAATACCTTGACATAAACTCAACCAGCTGATCAAAGTGTTCAGAACCTTCATGCTGTTTGTAAAACTCAGCAGCTTCTTCCTTTGTTAACACTTTTTCCTCCTTCTTTAAAACCTCCATACCTGACTCTTCAACCTGCAAGACAAACAAAACAGCTAGTTCAGTATTGGTCTGCTTGTATTGTATCTTACTCCAACCCCCCACCTCCAATCCACCACTAGCTCCATTACCAAAGTTTTACATCACTCAATATATGGACCTCTGAGATGGATGGTCAGAAAGAAAATCAACGGTAGTGTAAGAACTGGGCTAGCCCTGAGGCAGCCCAGTTGATAGAACAGCATTTTTCTTCAATTTTTTAACATATTTAGTAATTTGCCAGTAGTAGAATTATACCTTCTGGATTATCTCATCAACAAGTCCAGCTTTAACAGCATCAGGTTTAATTATGGCGACAGTGACCTGCTTGGGAAGCTCCACTACAAAAACAAAAACAAAAATTAACCCAAAAATTAGTAATTTGTTATGACTGAAAATCAATAAAATTCTACGAAATTAATGGTATTTCTTTGTTTATATCATGCTTACTTGCTAATTGGGGCAAAGGTTTGCTCTTCGAACGAGAATAAGCGTCTTTCTAATTTATTCCCCCAACGAGTATCATAAGTATGAAAGTATCACTACCAGGAGCAAACGTGTGAAATTAATGTGAAATGCATGTGAAATGCATGTGAAATATATTAAGCATATGAAATTCTGTGTGTGAAATAAGTTTCACACACAGAATTGAAGTTTCACGTGCATGTGAACTTCTTTCTTAGTGTGTGAAATTAGAACACTTTCAAATGAACACGTGAGAAAATAGTGTGAAAAAAACAGTGCTGTTCTATCGTGTGAAAAATCCATGTGAAAAATGGGGTGTGAAATTTTTATGGTGTAAGCCATGTGAAAAATGCATGTGAAAAATGGGGTGTGAATTTTTTATGTTGTAAGTCATGTGAAAATAAGTGTGAAATAAGTGTGAATTTTTTTGTCTTTAAACCATGTGAAAATAAGTGTGAAATATACCCATTAAAAATGCCTCAATTCACATTAGACAAGTTTTTCACAAACAGTTAGTCCATTAAAATTTAACTTAATTCTCCATTTATTGAGTTTTTTGTTATAATCAAAGTTTCTTTGCCAAAACTTTCTATTTTTGATTTGAAGTTTACCGTTTGTTAAGTTCAAGCATGAACGGGGGAAGATTACAGACTCTTGTGCAAATGAGTATTAAATATTGTTCTGATCCTAGCCTTTAGTTCCACTTTTCAAAAAAAAAATCCATTTCATTCAAACTCTTAGAGAAAGAAAATTTCCCCAAATTTCCCTTGGACTTCTTCAAGTTAAACGATTCCTTGCTGCTTTCTAAAAGACATCAACAGCCACCATCATTTGAACGAGTAAACCTGGGGAGAGTGAGCCATCGGTCAGCAGTTTTGGCCTACAGAGCAGGCTCTGTTCTACTCAAAAGTTTGTTTCTTTGGCGCAAATTCGAATGTTGGAAGGAAATAGACGCTTGGATCGATCAGAGAACATGAAGAATAACCAAAATACATCGTGGACAATCCGAAGAAAACAAGGTAGGTAAAATAGTAAATGTATCAGATCTTTGCTCAAAGTTTTAATGCTTCAAACGGAAACACAGTTGGCTTATGCACAGCTAGTTGTAGCTTGCTCTCTCTTAGGTAGAAATGCAGTTTTAACCCACTGACGCCCAACTATTATGCACCCCTATGCGCCCTAGAATGAGCGGGCGTCTTGTTCCACTTGTGACGTCATCAGTTTAAGTGACGCTAAAAACCTCTGATAGTCAGTCGATGCAACGCAAAAAGATCTTGTAAATGATGATTGAACGGCAATGATCGGATCAAGTAAACCTGAATAACAGCCAGAAAACCACGGAACTTTTACCTCAAAAACACAAGAAAATCATGGCCTTCCCACCGACTGCTACTTTTGGCCAACTCTTTCTTTTTCAAACGAGCTTTGAGGCCAAACTTTTCTCATCGCCGAAAACCGTGGTCGTTTGGCTAACTCGACAGCAAAAAGCGAAAACCGAAATGAGAACGAAAGCAACGGGCTTGTGCGCTAAATCTCGAAGAGCCGTAGACGGTGGAGTTTTTCGCGTAAAAAAACTATCTCAAAATTTTGAATTGTGCACATGCCCGAACTCAAAATGCTAGAAAACGTCCTCAAACCGAAAGAAACGGCAACTGTCCATGCTAGAAAGCACTTATCATGAGGATTGGGACAAAATTGGATCAAACAGGGCCAAAAAAGGCCATTTGCTGCTTAAAAGTACCATTTTTTCGAAGCTTGCCGGGTGTCAATGGGTTAAGCTTCACTCTCAGACACTCTTGTGAGAACAACTGAGAACATTTTTGCCAATTAGAGTCCTTCCAAATTTTAGATTTTGAACAAACAGTTTCACAGTGAACTAGAAAAACTACATGCCACAAAACTACATAGTCAACCTTACTGAACTTTTAGCACTCCTTGAAAATTGGGATTGTCTGTTGTTATTAAAATTAATCAATCTTGATTTAAAAGCAGTTAGTGAGCTAGATTACTTTAAATGCTGGCATGGATTTAAGATTATATAACAAGAACAGATATTTAAGTATTTATGTTTTGTTCTGTTGCAGCTACTGCAGTTTTGCACATCAGCTGAATGATTACAAAAGCTTCAGTTCTGACAGCTTGAACAGACATCAAACCCCTGTCCAGTTCATTTCAGCTTATAAAGTGTGGAACAAACAATTTAAGATACAATTTAATAATGTTGGAAATTACAGTTGCAATTCTGACAACACAAGTACAAACTTCCCTTGCATCAGGAGTGTGGTCGAAAACCCGGCCAGCCTGGCAAAGCCTGGCCAGGCCAGGCTTTCCGGGTTTTTGGCCAAGCTTACCGGGAAAATGTGGCCTGGTAAAGCCTGGCAAGCCTGGCCACGGCCACGTTTTCTTGGCAACCTTGGCCACAAAAGTCCGGCTTTCTCGGCCATGTTAGTTCCAAGGCCAGACTTTCCTGGCAACCTTGGTCAAAAAAAAAAAAAAACTCGGCTTTCCTGGCCACTAAGATGTTAGCCAGGCTTTCTTGGATTTTCTGGCATTGAAAAGTAGTCGTGGCGCATTTTTCTCATGGAGTGAAAGCTATTGGTTGTTTTTGCTAATCCCGTCACAAGATCGAGACATCAAAGAAACTCTACTAGAGGTCACTACTAGATGTTTTATTTTGAGCATTTTAAATGTCTCTGAAGTTACAATTAAAACTGATTCTTCAGCCAGTCACATATCAAAAGACTTCACCTTCAAAGATCTGGAACTGAGAAATTTTTAATCGTCTTGAATGTGGGGTAAACTTGAAATTCCTACACTAAAAGTGCTATTAAAAATATTGTGTCCAGTCACGCATTGCATCTTGAGGTATAAACAGCAATCAAACGCAGCTTTGAACACTGATTGAGCAAGAATTATGCTGTAAGGATATTTCTTTTTCTGCTTGGAAATTGTGAAAATGGGGCACTATTTAATGATAAATAAATCAAAATCCTGAACTCAAAAAAAGCAGTTTACCTGTTGATTGTCTGCGTAAGTTTGCAATGGGAGACAACACGTGTAACTTTTGATGTGGTCAATGCAATGACACAATGCATAACACCTTTTTCAGAATAACAGGCCCGATTCCAAACTTCTCCAAGAAGTCAATTTCTTTAGAGCCACTGTATAAGTCAAAAAATGACTTTTGATCCTTTTCTTGCATTATGTTAGCTTTAAAATCGAAAAGAAAGCGGAGTTTGTTGATAACGTGGGCCATTAGAGCAACTGCCATCTTGAAATTCACAACACATTTCTGAGGAGCCTGGAAACAAATTGGGTTGTTTCGGTCAGCAGCTAGACCACTGCGGGCTCAGATAGTGACCGTTTTTGTTTGGTTTCGGCGCCATTTTTTGTGTTCAGTTCGTGGCATGAAATGTTTGCGTCCTGACCTTGGAATGAAGAATCAGAGCGGCAAAATGTGGATCAGCTACCCTTTAGGCTGAGGTAAGTTGAAGGCAAATGATAATTTTGAAAGATTGGATTCAAAATTAATGATTATTTTAAGTAAAGATCGACCATGTGCTTCTCAGTTAAGCAGCTTAAATGTTTGCAAATGTTTGAGGATCTGAAGCAGGCAGACAGACGTCCTTTATTAAAGTTTGAGCTTAAATCTGGATGCTTTTTTCTACTAGGCTTGTGCACATTTTTTCAAAGTAACTAAGAATGACAGAGGATATGAGTCCTTGTTTAAATGCTCAAAGGATCTCCTAAATTGTGAAATCAGTCTGGGGCAAATGAAACTTGAGCTTACAGCTTGTGGACTGTTAGAGTAGTATAATTTAAAAGAACATAGCTCTTTAAGCATGTTTTAAATGCAGCATCATTCAGATAAGCTGGTTTTGACCATTCATTTATGTTTGTTGTAGATATTGACTGTATTCAACACATTGTTCAGTGACTTCAGCTGAGGGAGACTGACACTCAAACAGCAGAGCAATATCAAGTTACCAATGCTGGTTCTTACTAAGCTAAGTCGCTTAAACATGGCACTGAATTCTGTTGATACCATTTTCTTTTGCATAATTGGACTCATAATTACAGAACACAATGTTCAAATGTAGGTTTAAGACATTTAAAATAGTGACCAAGTCTTTCAATGCAATCTAAATAGTTGGCATTTGATTTCTCTGAACATTCAAATGAATATACCTAAGCTTAAAAGTTTATGGCTCTGTATTTCCATAACACATATACATATAAGTTTATGGTGTCAGCAGTTCTTTGTGCAGTAACTAATATAGATTGTAATCCACATGTACCAATACTGCAATTTCCTGGATGTTTTAGTCAGTTGAACCAATTACTGATTGCATTGGTTTGCTAGACAATGTAAAACCTTGTTTTTTAACTGAATGGAATTTATATGTATGGGGTGTTTGTGTCTAAATTCTAATGCTCCCCATGTTTGCCTTTTATATGTTTAGTCACATGGGGACAAACATTCAAAAAATTCAAAGACACTTTTCAGAGCTGCCTTAAGAAATAAAAATTTAACTTCTTGTTTTACAAGAATGAAAAGAGCAAATACATGTATATCAGAAAAAATAAGTCAAACCAATTCTTGGGCACTATTCCTTTCTGAACGAAATGCTATTTATTATATCATTATTGTATTATACATTGTATATAACCATTAATACGAAGATGCTGTTATAAAATTGTTGTAAATACTGCAACTGAATGAAAAACTTTCAATGCTTGACGTGCAACAATGCATAATAAATCATTGTATTAAATGTTATTCTGATAGTATTTTTGAAATGGCATTCAATTTTATTAATAGTAATGTCTGGGCAGTTTGCCTGGCAACTTACTAACCTGCCAGTAATTAATTTCCTGGTTACTTTTATTTGTCTGAGTGCTGACTAAATTAAAATTCAGCTGATCTTGGCAGCCACAGTTGTCTTACTTTTGTCACTGGCCAGGCTGGCCTTGGTGTTTTATGCCCGGCCAGTCTGGCCTGTGACCTGGCTCAACAAGGTTTTCAAGCCTGGCTTTGGCCCCGGTCTGCCACGGCCAGGCCAGGCCGGGCTGGCCGCCTGACCACGGCTTCCCCGGTTTTTTTATCCCTTGGCCAGCCCGGCCAAAGCCTGGCTTGTGGCCGGGCTCACCTCGGCTTTCAGGCCAGGCTTTGGCCCCGGTCTACCCCGGTCTGGCCAGGTTCCTGATGCAAGGGTTATGTTTTCTTTTTGACTGACAAATGGTCACTACAGTTTTGGGAATTGATCCATGCAAGTTAGCAAAATAGTTTTGCAGCAGTATTCTGATGATGAAACTAAAGATTCTATTATATAATTTATATAGCAGCTGCTACATGTAACAAAAAGAGAATTTACAATAAATAAAAATACACTGAAAGATAATGAAAGATAATGAAAGTTTCCCTATCTTTCTTCTCTGACAGAGCATGTCAGTGTGTGAAAGGGAGGTAATTTTTTCACGTCTTTCACATTCTTTTCACATGCCTTTCACATGGTAAAATTTCACATGTGCATATGAAATTATCAGGTGAAAAACGTATGAATACTGTGTGAAAACAACCACCATTTCACACGGTATTTCACATGTTTGGTGTCTGAACTTGTCTGATAGAGCATGTGAAACACTGTGTGAAAGGGATAACATTTTTCACACCCTTTTTCACGTTGTTTTCACATGCCTTTCACATGGCAAAATTTCACATGCATGTGGAATTTCATGTGAAATAAGTGTGAAAAACATGTGAATACCATGTGAAATTTACCACTTTTTCACACACTATTTCACATGGTTTTTCACATGTTTGCTTCTGGTAGTGGTACTTACTTACTAATTACTACCCATTATGCCCACTGACATGTAGGGTAGCAACATAGGACTAATTCTACTTCTGTCTGTCTCTGGCCAGTTTCTCGATGGTGCCCCAGTTGTGGTTCCAGATCTTCATTTCTGACTCCACTGTTCTCTGCCATGTCATCTTGGGCCTATCTTGTCTACACTTGCCTTGCAGGGTCCAGTGAAGGGCAATCTTTGTGATGAAACCATCCTCCTGTCTGATGACAATACCCAGCCACCTCCAGCATCTTTGCATGCTGATGGTAGTCAAGCTTTCCTGACTACAGTCTGCATAAGCAGAACTTTGTTCGAAATGGTTCATGGCCAGAAAATGTGAAGAATTTGGGCTTTTTGTGTGGAAGGTGGACAGTTTGTCAGGTTGCTGGGCTCTATAATTCGCCAGTACTCTGCAGGAGAGTCGACGAAACACAGCTCTGGTATAGTTGAGCTTGGTGCAGTTACTGTACTGGGTGGACCGCTACACGTTGTTGAGCATCCTGAAGGCGTTCCTAGCTTGGTTAATTCGGCTCTGGATGTCATTGCCTGAGCTCCTCCATCATGTCTGACGATGCTGCCCAGGTGGGTGAACTGTTCAGTTGTGGGGATGTCTTCTCCTTCTACCTTGATGGGAGCCGGGTTGGGGGTGTAAAGAGTGATGACTCTGGTATTCTTAAGGCTGATACTTAGTCCTACCTGGTGTGGAATGTGCAAAGTCAGCTGGTCTTGTTCTGCACGTGTCTGTGTCTGTGGGTGTGAGAGAGCAGCGCAATATCATCCGCATAAACCAGACTTTCCAGGGTAGACAAGAGGGTCCACCTGATGCCTCTGGGCAGGTCTTCTGTGGTACGTCGCAACACCCAGTCGATGACTATATTGAAGAGAAATGCCAACATCACGCATCCCTGTTGCACACAGGTCTTGACCGCAAAACTGATGTCACTGTTCCCTACACTGCAGGTAAAGTTATGGTAGAAGACAGGGTTTTATCGAGTTTTGCAGTTTTTTTTTTAAATTTTTGCTGTACGATTTTTCACAATTATTTATCGGCAAATGCGTACTTTGTCCCTATTAATCGTGAAAAGCAGTACTTTGTAGTTATTAATCGTGGAACACGTCAATTGCGATTAATGTGCATCTTACAGTCAATAATTGTACAATTCATGATTATTAACTACGTCTTGCAGATTCTACAGTTAATAATCGTACATTGCGCGATTATTAATCGCAAGTGACGGTCAATGTTAGTAATTAATCGCAAATTGCTGACCTTGGGTGAAAAGGGAATATAAAAAATTTGACTTGACCAGCCGCCATTGCAAAATAAAATTCAAACCCAAGCAGAACTCTTCAAGATGCTTGTTGTAGAAAAAAAACAACAAAAAAAGTTAATGCTCGAAGTGACAAAGTCTCCTTTAAGTCCCTGATGACATGGACGATCTCTTGTGGGATACCATAGGCTCGAAGGATGTGCCACAGGCTATCTCTTTGGACACCATCAAAGGCTTTCTGGAAGTTCACAAAGTTGATGTACAGTTGCCTTTGTCACTCCGGTCCGTGCACTGCTCTATTATGTTGCGCAGGGTGAAAATTTGGTCAGCATGTGCTCTTCATTTGCGGAATCCAGCTTGCCCCTTTTCCAGCTGCTCGTCAACTGCGTGTGAGCTGCGCTAAATGATGATCCTGGCTAGGATCTTGCTTGGGGTGAACAGGAGAGTAATACCACACCAGTTATTACAATCGCACAGAGCACCTTTCTTGGGGATCCTATACTAGTGATTACCCCCTCAGTCCAGTCATCTGGTACCTGCTTGCCTTCCCACACTGCAGTGAACAGAGGCTGTAAGGATCTTTGCTGAGAGTTCAGGGTTGGCCTTGAACAACTCTGCATTCAGGTTATCTTGGCCTAGAGTTTTACCATTTTTCAGGTTCTTAATTCCTGCGATGATTTCCTGTTTGTCTGGTGGATCTGTGTTCACATCTAGGTCATCCTCTACCCCTTGCATGTCAGCTTCTATTGTTGGAGGCGGTCTGTTGAGGATCTCTTTAAAGTGTTCCGCCCAGCGCACTTCCTGTTCCTTCTCCTTGGTGAGAAGCCTCCCATGTTTATTTGTCTTTGATAGGGATGTCGCTGGCGCCATGATATTTTCTGCACACCATTTTGGTTATTTGTACGCTTTTCCCTGTTCCCCTCAGTTAACTGCATGTTCAGCTTGACTGGCAAGGCCATCCATATATATATGCCCACTAATCGGATCTTGCCATTCTCTTTCAGGTTAAGATCGGCTCCTCTGTACTGCAGCGTGTATCGCTCTTGTAGCCTCTCTGATTTAGCATCTGTGAGTTTCTTTTTCATGTCATGCCTGCACTCAATAGCTTTCCAAGTTCCTGGTGTTATCTATTTCTTCTCTCTTACCTCTTTGAAACCCAGACAGGACTTGCTGCTCTCTGCGTATATGGATGACACTTTTTTCTTTATGCTTTCACTGGATCTGATTCAGGTGATGAGCAATAGTCCAGATGGCATATCTGCCAGGGCCTTGGAATCTGTTTCTGAGTTGAGTGATAAAGGCAGTTCTCACTTTTGGGTTCTGTAGCTTTTCTGTATCATATTGCCGGTTCCCCGATGGCTTGTGCCCTGTGCTCCTCAGCTTAAGCTTAACAAAATAATGCTATCACAAGGTAGTGGTCACTGCCAACATCTGCATCTCTTAAATGTTTAAAGCAGTGAGCGCCTCCAAATGCCGTTGATCATCTGCCGTTATAATTAAGAGAGCATCAGGTAAGTTTGTGGCTGTCACTGTGTGGAAAGATCTTCCCTTCGATGACCAGGTTGTAAAAAGTGCACAGATCTGCAAGACACTCTCCACTGTCACTCATAGTGCCACATCCTTCCCCTTCCATATTGCTCTGTTATAGTAAGTGTTGTTGAGCTCACCCCTCACAATCAGTAGGTCATGACATGGTGCTGCTTCTATTTCTGCATGTAGCTGATCATAGAAGGTATCTTTGGTGTTGTCATCACTGTCGTTAGTTGGTGCATAGCACTGGATCAGGGACAGGTTAACTTGCCTTCCTTTCATCCTAGCTGTCATCAGTCTGCTGTTGACTGGCTTCCACTCCAACAGACACTTCTCCATTTCCTTTCTCAGGATGATAGCAACTCCCTCAAGGTGTTGATCATCTTCCCCGCCAGAATACAACAGTCTCTCGCGAAGTTGTTCTTGGTCTTCCTGATCCTGTCGACCTGCTCTCACTGACTCCCTGTATGTGCAGACTGTAACATCACATTTCTGCTGAAACCTATTCTGGACTTGGTCTTAGCATTCAGGACTTAAATCTTCCTGTCAGTGGCTTCCTTGTGGCTTTCACCACTGCCGTACGTACGAGCCCCTTGGAGAGACTCTGGAAGGCCAATATCATACACAGATGTAGTTGATTCCTCTGTTGCTGTTTCTGTAACACAGGATGTTTTATGGGACAGGGTTGTTAGCCCCCCAACCCCCAAACTGGAGGGCCAGTGAACTGCTCTTCATCTGGTCCCTCCCCCTTGACCTGTCCAGCATGGTTGACCTTACCAGGAGCTAAGCTACAGCTGGTATATAGCTCTCAGGTTCAATGAGACACTCAAGCTCCCTGACCACGACAAGGATGCGATCACCCGGGATCCACCTCTCTCTGGCTCATTGAATGATTTGTACAAGTTTTGCTTTCGTGGCTTTTTGTGTGCAAATCGCTAAGCTGCAGCTGGTATATAGCTCTCAGGTTCAATGAGACACTCAAGCTCCCCGAACACGACAAGGATGCGATCCCCCGGGATCCACCTCTCTCTGGCTCATTGGATGATTTGTACAAGTTTTGCTTTCGTGGCTTTTTGTGTGCAAATCCGTCCAGTGAAGATTTAGTGACAAGATGAGATTAGCCTATCTGGGCACACAGGTCGGCGGACAGTTACCAACATTTGATTTCAAGAAGCCCAAAATGTTGGCACTTTTTGGTGAGAAATGTTAGAAAAGATGAAACTTTTCTGGAGTGTAGTTGTTTATTCACTATGGATTTATTCTGGTTTGAGGAAATTGTGAGTGGAAATGGTGCATTTCAAGAATTATGGCTCATTTAATGAACAGAGGACTGGTATGCTTTTGTGTGGGTGAACTGACAGATAAGTGTGCAACCTTTCATAATTACAGTGGAACCCTGGTAACTCGAACTCAGGGAAAACGAAAAACAGTTTGAGTTCGGGGGGTTCGAGTTATCAGGGTAGATTCAATACTCAATTTGTCATGCTAGTAATTGATAGTTTACTGATTCCTCAGCAATTCAGTATATACAGTACAGTGCAAATTAAACTTATCTCACCAGAAACTGTAACAAGATTATGCATTCTTATGATAATACAGTCAAAAGATCGGGAAATGACTGTCAAATACGTGAACTATTCGTTGCACTAATTAAACTCAAATTGCTGTAGTGTTAGTTTTAGTGTCTAAATCCGATTACACGACAAGAAGAGCTAATGGGATGATTTCAATGGGTTTTTGTGGTGAGTTGCAAGAACCAGAATTCGAGTTACCGGGGGTAAATTTTTATCAAGGGAAACGAAATTTAGTTCGAGTTAGTGGGGGATTCGAGTTATGCGAGTTCGAGTTAACCAAGTAAAAATGACTGAAAAGTGGGGCCAAATCCAAGGGAAATGGGACTTAGTTCGAGTTAGCGGGGGAGTTCAAGTTATCCGAGTTCGAGTTACTGGGGTTCTACAGTATATACTCTTGTTGGGAGGATGAATTAGAAAGACACTTATTCTCACTTAGCGAGCAAACCTTTGCCCCAAACAGCAAGTAGCAAGTAAGATATAAACAAAGAAATGTAAATTTCATAGAATGTTATTGACTTTCAGTCATAACTGAAGCTTTGGCTATACCAGTGGTTGTATCAAGAAAATAATATTAATGTATTCAAGAATCCTGACAAGTGGATAATTTAAGGCAAAAAGTAGAAATGTTGAATTTAGGATGACCAACAACAAATCCAGCAAATGACATACATGTGTAACCTTTCTCCCCATGTAACAAAATCAATCATTGCTGAATTGTGTTAGCTCAAAAAATAAATTTCAAGCAAGTAATGGGTGATTGCATGAATTGCACAGGAGAAATAGCCACTGATATTTTTAACTCAGTTTCAGAGTTACCTGTTAAGAGGGTTTGGTCACATGTTCAGTTGGTTCAGTGGATATGTCCACTGGTTACTTGTAAATGTACAGCTGTCACTAACTACACACTAGCTACCTTCCTGATCTGCCTTCTTTACTACCTTCACACTTCTAGTTCTGGTCATCCTCTCAGCTTAAAAAAAATTGTGCATGCAAAAATAAGTTCATTGCTATTCATTTTTTACCAAATGGGCCATTCCAGAAAATATCCATACCATACCACGGACAGTTTTTCAGAATTCTGAGGGTTAGGGGGGATTCTTTGAACTGGAAATCCGAAGGGATGGGGGGATACTTACGATTGGAATTCCGAAGGCACTGGGGTGTTTTAGATCTGGGATTTACACAGGAGACAGACAAGAGTGTATTTCTTGAAAACGCTTACCTAACTTTATGGACTTTTAAAATCAGTTCGCAAATAAAGCACGAACTGACGACACTGCTGACTACCACGGAAGCAGGATACAAGACAAGCATCAATTGATCAGATTTGATAAGTACGATAAGAATAACAATAACAATAAAATTTAAAAAGTTCTTTTCTTGGATTACCTTTCTTTTCTTTCCTCAACTCTAAGTTCATCAATTTGTAGTAAAAGTTTAGTTCTAAAGTGCAAAATTCAAAGCCGTTCGTGATTGAATTGCTCCGATTTTTAGTTGATGTGTAGTTGTGTGTTGATTTTGTTAACACCTGATTCCAGACTTACCCAGGGTTCTATGCAGTACGTTTTCAAACATGAATATTGCCAAAATGGCTCAACACTGCTCGATACAATAAACTTACTTTAATTTCACCTGGGTTTGGAATACAGAATTTTAAATTTATAACTGCAACTGCAGTGCACATAACAAATGCTTGAAAGAAAAAATGTGCATTAGAACAATTCAGATACAGTTACATCCGTGCATGTGTATGAATAATAAATCCATTTCTGGGCCAAGGGCATGAATTAAAAGCCGTGGGATGTTTATTCGAGTAAAAACAGTTTAAAAATTTTTTTGTGTTAGTAGAGGAAATTTGAGGGCCACCTTATCTTGGCCTGGGCCACTAAGAATTCAGGGACACTGGTCCCAGTGGTGACCAAGTACTGATTAGAAGTTAATTTTTAGCCCTGCAGAGAATGTCTGCATAAATTTACACATTTAACCCTCAGCATGCATATTTTATTGATCAGTGTGAGGCAAAAACACTACTCTGAACAGTGTCTGTTCTGTAAAGCAATATTGATACAAGTGCACACAAGAAATTTTAAAGTTCCTTCAAGTGACTCTTGACAAGCAGTACAGAATGGCTTACCTATTTCCTCTTCCTCCTCTTCAATTTCCTTCTCTTCGTCTTTTTTCTCATCCAGAACAGGCTCCTTCATAGCTTCTTGATCAACAAACTGCAATAATAATTTTATTATAATTATTATTTAGTACTTCCTTCATTATTTTGTTGACTGATAAAGACAATCCAATATATGTTAACACCATATATATATTGATTTTATTTATTTATTCATTCATTTAAACAAAAATTTAACAGGGTATCTGATTAGCATAGCTATTTCAAACAGAGCCCTGTACACAAACAAAGATATAACAAAATTATAGATTATAAGTGTGCTGTGTGTGACAACAGTACACATATATGAGCAAAAATTACATTGACTTATACCCCTATCGATCAATAAATGGGTAAAAATCGTTGAAATCGATTTGATTAATATTGATTGCATCAGTCAATTGGTAAAATCAATGACTCACTGAAAACATAGGCCCGCAATGCGTGCAGAACCGACGAAGTGTTGGTTCGTCTCGAAAAGAATGCAAGCGAGCCGTGCGTGACTGCAGCTCCAATAACATTCAAGCATCTGTAACAACAAGTTGCAGTAAAAGTGTGTAACTGTAACTAACGCTTAAATTTGACCAACTGAAAAGGCGACCAATACCCTGGAAAGGAGGTCAACTGAATTATTCACCCTCTCCTCACCAAACATAGCTCCACAGACTATGCATTCTTCACTCAAGATCATTTTTCGCTGTCTATTGGTCGGTCTTCCTCAAAACCCGGAACAAAAATTCTCAAAACAGACGCATTTCAAAAATGGGCGACAAATTTCCCAATAAAAAAGTAACTACATCTTCACGATTGATCAGTATGGGCACCGTAACAGCCCAAAAGAACTGAACTTTTCCCCATACCTGGGAACCACGCTTTGTGCACAGTTTCCTTTAATCATGTCAAGGGCTCCTTAAGCCAAATTGTGAATGCAAATACGAATTAAATCATTGCTATGCTCTATCGTACAGGTTACAAGAAAGCGCATTATAGGCATTTGCCAGTCATTCTGACCCACTCCCTCCTCGACAAATGTTTTTACTTGGTTCAACGTGCTAACTGGCGTAACGAAAATTGTGACAGTATTTTGCCCTTTGCGTTACCGAATGACGTTATGTTTAAAATCTGATGACTCAGCTCATCTGTCTTATCGCTTTGAATATTTAACTTTGTTGAATTAAACTAAAAAATGAAATGTTGATATACATTTGTCCACAACTGAACATGCTTTTACCAAGAGTTGTGAGCAATGTATTTATATACTGTTGTGAATAGGGCACTATAAAAACATGATTATCGATAATGACAAACACATCGTCAGAATCTCAACGTGCTAACCGGCGTGACGAAAATTGTGACAGTATTTTGTCTTTTGCGTTACCGAATGACGTAATGTTTAAAATCGGATGACTCAGCTCATCTGTCTTATCGCTTTGAATATTTTGTTGAATTAAAATTAAAATTTAAAGATAAATTTTGTCCACAACTGAACATGCCGTTATCAAGAGTTGTAAGCGAAGCATTTATATACTGTTGTGAATATGGCACTATACAAAGCAAACATGATTATCGATCTGGAGAAATTAGTAAAAAGCGAAGTCGTCGCTTTATCTCAAACACGTTAAAGCATGTCTTATGACGTAATCGTTAAATCTGGTTTCCTCTTCCGCAGTCAGCAAGTCAGTGTCTCGAACTCTAAAATCGAACAAATCGGTTCAAAATCAAAAGTAAAGGAGAAAAATTAAAAAGACTAACTGGTATATCCTTAAGCTTCTATGCCGCTTATACTATACTATCCAAGAAGATGCAGCCTCGTGTCGTAATTCATTTCCCACCTGCCAATAACCTTTCTTAACGTTGGCAGCTAGACATTTTCAAGTAATAAACATAACCACAACAACATACACCAGAATTTTCCTTTCATAACCTTTACTGAGAACGATTCTATCCTTACGATGTCTCAGCAACACTTTGGTCCCACCAGCATCAACAGTGCCACTGGACTTCACCTCCTGTTATTATCAGTCCTCCTTGCTTTCTTTCACTGGTATTGCACAGATATTTCAGTCCGGTCAAAACCAACACTGCTCGGCGGAAGTGTCCTTCTGTACCTACGATACTTTTTATGTGGACCCTTGTCCTATCATGCGTGCGTGTGTGTACTAATCGATGGGCTTAACTGCAGAATACGTCATCCCATCCCGTGGGCCATAGCGAAATACACACCTTGTGAGCCTTACACGACGTATTTTGACCGACCAAACCAGTCGACCCTCTTGATACGACTGCTCTAACTCGACTTCGTCGGTTAAAAAGTACCGATTTTATTGATTTGTTACTAATTTTATCGATTCTTAATGAGGGAAATTTTTCCCTCGAAATTTTTGTTCGATTAAAGAAGCATTTTTATGCACAATACTGAGCTATTAACGCTAACATAAACAGGAGAAGACACATTCACGTTATTTAGAGATTATCGAGGCTGATGAGCTGTTTTTTTTCCAAACAGTTTGCATGGTTTCTTTTAGTTCAATGAGTCTTAAATGTAACTAAGTGACTGTGTGGACTTAAGTTTCTTCCACCTCTACGCTTCACATGAGGTTATATATAATTATGTATTTGAAGGTACTGCCAAGGGGTCATCCATGAAACTGTTTATAGTTTCAGTTTTGTAAACCTGAGAATAATCTACCTGTGAGAACTGCATGACATCCATGTTTTAATGCTGTCTCATATTTAATAAATAGTAAAAAATAATTATAGCCTTGAATATGGTGTTGTACATCGGTGTACTATTATCCCAGCTTTCTCGTTTTTTTTGTTTATAGATTTGCTCTACATCTTACATCATGTATCAGGATCCTGGGTTAGGATCCTACAAGATCCTATTAGGATCCAATAAAGATCCTGTGAAGAATTTCTACCAGGAACATTACATCTATGTGCAGTTTCTTTGCAGTGTACAACATTTGACAAACATTAATATACACCCCTTGTATTGTCTTGGAACAGAACATGTGGATTTCTTTGTAACCTACTAACAAAGAGTCAAAATAATTATGTTTAGGTCATTACCTTTAGAGGATTACTATTTTTGGGGATTCACTAGCAGCCATCAAAATCTATATTATTATTATTATTATTATTATTATTATTATTAAAAATAATATTAAATAAATATTTAAAAAAAATTATTATTACTATTATTATTATTATTATTATTATTATTATTATTATTATTATTATTATTATTATTATTATAGTAGAATTCACGTCTGTAATAATTGCCACGAGCTAAACTAGCTACACAGGGCGCACAGCATAACCTGAGAGCCTTGGAGTAAAAAAAATATATATATATATACATATATATATATGCGTAGCTCACTAGTTTACTAGTTTGAGCACTCTGACATGGTACGATGATACCACATGTGTGGGATCGTCTGAGGTGGCTATTAGCCGCTAACCTCAACTCCAGCATCAGCACTGCACTGATGAGGCCCAGAAGGCCGAAACAGTACTGTCTGCAGTTATATATATACATATATATATATATATAATAATAATAATGTTTGTAACTAAGAGGTACTTATGAAATAAAGAAATACTAAAATCTATAATCTAAAATCTAAAATCTCAACCATCTGTAAACTATGTAAGATGACAGAGTTCTCTAGATTTGTCCATCCCTCAAGTTGCAACTTTGAAAGTTCTGGCAATGTTGAGTGTGCCTGACAGTACCGCCTTCTGCATCTTCCTCAGCACCTCTCTACTCCTGCTCCGTACGATCTCGTGCATCGTAGTGTCCATCTCCCGTGGCCACCCCTCAAGGTCATCTATGATGATGTTGTGCTGTAGCACCTCGTAACCTGGGAACTGCTGTTTCAATTCCCAGCGCAGGGGGCCATACTTGAGGGTCTTCTCCTCACTCTTCTTCTCTCTGTTGTTGACCCATGGACAGTTCATCTCTAGTGTGGTGACTTACTTGCTCTTGTGATTGACGATGCGGGCGTCCACTCTGTTGGAACTCATCTCTTGATGTTCTGCAAACATTGGCACATCCCAGTATACCTGTACATCCGTATCCGGGCTTGGGCTTGACCGGTGAGTACCATGGTGGTATCTCATCTATGAGTCCCAGGTCATGCAGCATCTTGTAAAACAGTACCTTCAATGCTGAGTCGTGTCAGGAGAGGTACATGTACTTGTTTTGTGCCAGTGCACTGCACCCAGACAAGATGTGCGCATCGCTCTCTAGAGCCTTGCCGCACAACCTGCACATTGCCTTGCCCTCCGAACCTGTATGGGTCTTCTGGCTCGCATATACCCGGGTAGGTAAGAGTTGCTCGTATAATTCAAAAATGCCAGCTATTGTGTATGTTGGGCAGGTCTTCCACTCTGTCAGCCACCAGAAGCATCCCTCAGCACTCAACTTCTCATCCTGTAACCTGGATGTAACTAGACCTCCTTGCCATCGCTGGTTCCTCACTTCTTCCTCTACCTTCTCGTCTTGACACTTCTGCACTTCCGTCTTGACCGAACAAAGGTGTTCGAGATCAAGCTGGAGACCAAGCTCCTCTGTGAACCTAAACGCCTCTTTAACCATGGACCTCCGTCCCATCTCCTCCACTCTCTCTTCAAACTCCCGCACCATTTTCATGGCCGGGTCTTCATTACAGTAGAGTCTAACTGCACCCTTGACCTTCCATCTCAACTGAACGTCGGCCTCTGCCCCCCTTGCTTCTAGGTAGATATCACAGCGCATTCGAGCCACAGGGGTGCCTTCCTCCGTTCTCAACAACAATCTTTCGAGCTTCCCCGTCGATCTGCTGCAGATCCGTTATCAGCCACTGTTGCGTCCACATAAGGTAACCCCAGCACCGGCAAGGCAAACTGGTTTGACGCGATCACACTAATGGGGTCCAACAGAGGACTTGTCCAAATAATAGACATCCGTCGGAGGTACTCCTTGGCTGCACACTCTAAGACCAGTTTATCCTCCTGCATCACACTTTGGAGCACCCCCAGGAATTTGTACTGGTTCCCGTCCTCAAGACTTGGTATCCTGGCAGCCTCATCCAGTCTCACCCCTGCATCGTCACTCACTTGCATCCCCCTTCTCACATGAACCACCGCACACTTCTTGGGGTTCCACTCGAGCCCCACATCCCCCATAGCTGCCTTGACCATCTTCATGACCCGGCTGAGTTTGCTTTCAGATGCTGCGAAAATCTTGAGGTCATCAATGTATAGGAGATCTGTAACCTTAACACTGATGGGTTTGGACAATCTGTATCCCTCGGTAGCACTTACAGTATTGTGCAAAAGTAATGCAAACGAAATTCGACAAATTACGGTCTTTGTTCTCGCGAAATTTCGCGCGAACTTTTGCGTAGTGTCGAGCGAAATTACGGGCAAAAGTTTGTCGCCAAAACGAAATTTCGGGGAAATATCGTGCGATATTTCGAAAGGTCAAATGAAAAATCGCTCTTGAGAAAATTTGCGGCAATAAAAAGGAACTTCAGCGATATACAGCTGTAAAAGCGTACATGTAGCAGCGATTGACGTATAAACTTCCAATGACACAGCTGGAAGGTCCATGCCCGAATGCTCTATTCCAGTCTTAATCAGACTTGAAAACAATTTCTATGAAATAAACGTTAAACTTAAACTTAAAACAAAATAAAAAACAAAAAAATACAGGAAGGTCGCCGATCTATTTATATTCAAAGTCACTTAGGAAAGAAATGTTTGTGTCGTGACAAGTATTACGTGGAAACTCGCGCTAAGTGTAACGTAAGCAAAACACTTCAGTGGACTGTAGTGCATAAAGTTCAAATGTTCCGTGACCTTATTGCTTTTAAATGCATGTGTAATGTTAACTAAAAGAAAGGTAGGATAACCTCTGAAGGTTGCAATGGTTGAGATTAGTTCATGTTCAATTTCTGAAATGTTTAGAAGCGTAACGATTCCAGTTAGGAAGAGTAGGAAAGTATATTGATTGGCACTGGATCCAATAAACAGAAACAGTCACTCAATATCATAAACATTTTCGCTTACAATGACTTGTAATTAAAGGAAACTTAACTTGAGATCATTATATCAATGAAACATATGTGGTAAAGCACGTTTGGGAAGGAAATGTTTCGTCGGGATAAAAAGGATAACGTCTAAAAGTCGCACTACAAAATGTGCTAATGCATGCAAATGTTAACAAAACATTTCAGTTGACTGAATGTCGTGCATAAACTTAAAATGTCAATTCCATGACCTTACCTCTCTCATATTTGTGTAATGGTAACGAATTATGGAAGGATTTCATGCAAAGGTCACAACTTTTAAGATATTAAGTTAACGTCAAATTTCCAAACGTTCGGAAACACAACAGAATTTGCATAACCATCGCGCTTCTATATTACACTTGCAACACCCTTGAGAAGTCACGTCCAGTCTGATGTGAGTCATATTTTAAATCAGATGAGAAATTAATGATGTTGAAATTTACGCAAAGCAACAAAAACTTATTAAAAAACTGCCACAAGAAAGCTTAACTATTTGCGTTCAAGCATGTGTTGGGAAAGAAATGTTCCAGATTTCGTGACAGAAAGGCGCCGTCCATTTGACAAAGGTCGCGTAAATTGTAAACAAAACACTTTGACTAATTATTAATTCAAGTGGCGCATAAGTTTCAAATAACTCTGCTACTTCGAGCTACTTTGCCCTTTGATGCTATATAATTATATAACTCATCCTTTTCAGAAATGCTAACAAAAAGAAATGATCAGCTTTTAAAGTCTCATGTACGCAGTATCAAGAACCGCTAATCGGCTATTAACAATTTCTCAAGGCTGGATCGGGCAAGTACTCACATGGCCGTGACAAAGCCGGCGCGTTCGTGATTCAACTTAGGGAATTATATCTTGAAACTAAATAATGTTGCCGAAAGTCCCGTCAGTGTGTAGTGAAGTCAAGTTCGTCTTTCTACAGTAGGCCATCAACAGGTAAGTTTCATAATTTTCCATAATGTGAAACTTGTATTCAAGATGTCATTGACTTTGTGTTTACAAAGTGAGCGTATTAATTTGCTTCCAACATGTTTACGTCTCGTCGCATGACTGCTCACTTGAACGAAATAAAACGAAACAAGATAAATGAGTCATTCCGAGCAAGCGAAAAATCTCTTACTACAAACGACAATTCGCTCAAAATATCGCTAAGTGCCACGAAATTTCGCTGGCACAGCTGCCAAGTGCCACGAAATTTCGCTCGAAATATCGTAGCTTGCGGTGAAATATCGCCGTCACGCAAACAATAGGTCTCCCGGAATATCGTCGAAATATTGCTCCAAACAAAAGTTCGCTTATTTTTGTCGAATATTCGCGTAATTCGTCGAATTTCGTTTGCATTACTTTTGCACAATACTGTATTATTATTATTATTATTATTATTATTATTATTATTATTATTATTATTATGTATTTAGAAACCTGTTTTGCATAGCCTCAATGTGTTTACAATTTTGACTAAAAATAAAGTTTAAGTGTATTAGTACTAGGTTCTCATATATACCAGATCAGTACACATATCTACTTACTGGAATTCTGTCACTTGTTCCATCTAAAACTTTGTGCTCTCTTTCCAGTTCACTGCGTATAGTCTTGATCAACAAGGGGCAATTACATCCTCTCAAAGCATTAACAAGAATGCCACCCTGAAATAATACAAAGGGGAGTTCAGCAGAAATTGAATTGATACCTAAGGGTATTTTTCAGGTATTATACTAAGAAACATTAAAACTGTATTTGTTCTGGTACATATTTAATTTGCATTCTTAAGTGCTAATTGTCTTATAATAAACCATACATTTTGCACTGTGACCTGGCCCAGGCCAGGGCCAATTAGCTAGAATGAGGCAAGATGAGGTGCTTGCATTGTCCAGGTTTTTTTCTCAAAATGGAAAAAAACCTGTTAGAAAAACAATCCCCAGAAAGCAGAGGTGTAAAAACTGACAACTTAGCTGTCACTTCTCTGAAAGATTAAATTTTTCTTAAATACTTAAAATAAGTCTAACTAATATGTAATTTTCCTTGTGTATAGTCCTTTCACATGTACAGATAAGAGGTTAATTTCTAAAATGGACAGGTTAAACACAGTTATCTTGTTAAGTTAAAGTTAAAAAGTAAACACAATAAAGAGAACCTTGCATATTGTCTTTCAGTGGCATCTTATTAAATCTTACTGGTTTATTGGTCGAGATTTTGTATTGCAGAATATTTTCTCAGTCCCTGATGATGCCGTAGATCGGCGAAAACTTGAAACCAATAAACCAGTACAGTAGCTTAAGGCCTCACTCGAATCATTATAAGACAATAAATAGAATAAAACTATGCAAGTCATGTAAAGGGACAATCCTGAAACTTTCCCAACAAAATAGTGCAGTTATGGTTGGCCCTGGAGGTCAAGACACAGTTGTGTCAGTCAGCATGTTCTGTGGGTAGAGCTATACCTGTACGAAAATTTATGGCCTGACACAAGCGAAATTCCAGCCAGACAAATGTCCCGCTAAACAGAGAGAATTGAGCGAGAAAAACTTCAGCGAAAATTAGGCTGACACGAGCGGGAAAAATGAACAAGAATGGAACGAGACATTTGTACCGCCGGGACACTGGAGCGCCTTTATGAGCGGTAATCTGGCGAGATTCAGGCCCGATTCACGGTAGGAAAAATCCCGCTGGCGAGCGAGACGGCAACAGCGGTTTTAATGGTTCGAGTAGCTCTATATCTCTATATATAACTAGTACAACGAACAACAATTTCAAAATACATGTGTTAGGTTTATTTTGCATGTAACCTTTGTACACGATAAAATTGCATTAGTGGCGTAACACGCTAAACTAGCACACGTTGTAATAAAGGTAAGACCTACAACATTTTTTATAGCTAGGCAAAAGTTAACCTGGACTTGATATTTTTACGGTTCGGAGCTCGAAGGAAACTACAATTATTTCTCTTGTGAAAAAATGGACTTAAATACAGTTCGAGAGCCACTTCCATTATTTTGCAGCACTGCATGATCAAAGAACCTAAATTTATTGTGGCGAACATTATCCTTTGGAGCCAATCCGACAGCGCAGACATTTACAAAACGGCTTCAGATCTTCGCTCCAGGAAAGCAAAACATTAAAATCGTTTCCCAAACTGCAATAAGTACTTCACGCTAAAACTGTCCGCGCTTTTCTACATTGTAAGTCAAATTACCAACGGTCGAGAATGTTTTCAGGTCAATTTTGTAATGCGATCCGGCAGGATAATAAGAAAACAATTGTTTCACAAAAGTTGGCCAATTACATTTACGCCTCAGCTGTCCCAAGGGAACTTTGCGATAAAATCAGATGCATGCCTGTCACGAAATGAGGAGTAAAATTATGGTGCTTTATTCGCCAAAACTGTACAGAAACGTATACTTGGAAACATATTTTTTCACTGCATTGTCATAAAATAAAACACACATATGACAGATAGCCGTGGGCACAAAAACGGACCATAAACCAGTGAGACTGAATTGTTCCGGATCAGTCGGGTAACTACAAAATCTAAGCTTAAATCGTGGTGAGTTTTGGCTCGTGTTCAGTCTGTTGTAGGTTGTATTGAGAAAGATATAAGCTTAATGAAATAATGAATCCTAATTAATTTAAGGTTTGACTTCGTAAACAAAACACATTTAGATGTTGGGCTTTTGTTACGTTTGTCACTAATTCAGGCTAGGGTTAGGCTTGAATAAGGCTTGTGAAGCCAGACATTTTCGTACGGGAAGCACTCAGACCAGATATATAATCAACAAATTTCTTTTTATCTTTGTCTCATTGATTCTGGCTGGATTCTTGCTCATAATACAGCCCGACAAATGTCTTGTTGAGTTTTACGTAGCTTTTCAATAATGATAAGTTCAGTCTCGCCCTGTCACGTTCAAATCTAGCCAAATTCCCGCTCGGACAGTAGCAAGACAAATGTCTCGTTCTCGTTGCAAAGCGAGACAAATGTCGTGTCTCGCTTTGTCCCGTTCCATTCTCGCCGCGAAAAAGGCTTTCTGGCCAGAATCAGGCTGGATTCTTGCCGTGTCTGGCTGTAAATTTTCGTACGGGTACCCAATTCTACTTGACAGTCTTGTTGTTATACTCACAGCATAGAAGAGAAATGTGGGTTGACTCTTCATTCTGTAAGCTTCTAAAGAATCAATGGAATCTGTCTCAGCCTTCAAAAAATAACAATAACAAATAATGGGTGATTCCAGAAAATATCCATACCCTACCAGGGGCAGTATCTTCATCTAGACCCCCCCCCCTTGCCTTAGGAAATTCCAATTGAAAATGCTCAATCCCCCCCGCCTGCCCTTGGAATCCCAAACCGGTCTACACCCCCAAGCCTTCGGAATTCCATAATCCCCTTAGGAATTTCTGCTTTTTTCTTCCAACGTACTGATTTGAAAAGCCCTCTCTAACTTCTTCTAAACACCTTTATTAACCCCTTCTAAACACCTTTATTAAATAGAAATCAATCCTTCGCTCCCTCCGAAGAAAAACGTACATTGTTGCATGCTGATCGACAAACAGTGGCATTCAAGACGATCCCACTGCAGGCGTGATATTTTAACCTTCCACGGGAAAACGTACACAGTAGGCACGTGATGCTGCTTGTTTGCTCATTTATGCTAACATGCATGATTAAAAGTTTACAACCCATCAATTGGCCAAGCGTGTGCCATTCAGATCATCGCAACAACTCATTCATGGCTTATGCCACTCACCAGTTAAAAAGATATACTAGGTAAAGTCACATAAGAGCCACAGCATACCCACATGCATGGTCAGATGTTATCCCCAGTTTCTGTAGTATGAAACAACTGACAGTATTGCTACTCCCCCCTGGATGGAATGTTTAAGTCTGTGTCACAGGTTTCCCCCCAGCCCTTTATCGCCAGGACCCATTTCTATACCTGGGTGGCAAGAAACAATGTGGAGTAAAGTGGAGGGAACAGGCCTTGAACCACCAACCTTCAGAACTCCAATGCACTAACCATTACACCACTGCAACCCCACACAGAGCCACTTTCTACACATAACATAACATGGTGTACCAGTATATATTAATTTCTAGAAAAAGGAAACATGAATCTTCTGCTTGAATTTGTGTGATATTTTGTTAGACTACAGTAGCTAGAGATCCTGAGTGAAGTGAGCTGATTTTCCTGACATTTTATCCCACGGACTCTCGCGTGTTTTGCATAAATTAAAATTTATCA
The DNA here is from genome assembly GCA_964017195.1 of Siderastrea radians. NCBI lineage: Eukaryota > Metazoa > Cnidaria > Anthozoa > Scleractinia > Rhizangiidae > Siderastrea > Siderastrea radians. The sequence goes on along the minus strand of OZ024900.1, from coordinate 25,949,791 downwards.
AGAGTAGAAAAAATTACCCAAATGCGCAGTAGATAACTGAACATTGTAGGCTTCCCAAATTATCTTCTTTTTACAATGGAATAGTTAAGGAACAGTCAAATAAATATATTCTGGTGTAAAAAAAAACTATGGTTACGTATCAAGTATTAGCAAGAAAACAACCTCGAAAAAAAATTGTTGAAAAAATTGCACATTGATGAAAGCCGCTCGTATATCAAATTTCAACCTGCTTATGCAAATTAGTCCATCATTACACAACATCGCTTCCTAAACCCAACTGTCAATTTAAAAAGACAGAAAAATGCACAAAAAGCTTTTCCAGCCAAAAATTTAAACAATATATTTGCTTTTAGAAGCAAAAAATGTTGATCTTCAATTATTAATTGCTTGCATGCACACACGCAGCCATGTAATTTTTGCGGACACTTGGGCTTAAGTGTGATTTACTTTTCAACACCTTTCTCTTGCATATTTTCAGGTCAGAATGGGCATGAAAATATTTGTGTTGTCCCCTTGAAGACTCTCCAGATTCACAGCCTTGCACCATCCTCATTAAACCACACAAAAGATATGTTAAAATAAACATTATTACCCCGCCGTCAGGACGGGGTCTAGTAATACCCGTTTTTTTTTTTTTTTTTTTTTTGTCGTCGTGGTCACTTGCCCCAGACCTCCGCTCGGTCAAAACAATACTTGCCGGTAATGTGCGTTCGTTTAGCGTTTATTCGCCAGAATTTTCATGAAAGTTGGTTTAGAAAACTACTGGCGATTTAATGGCATAAAAACCGCTTCGCTGAAAGCAAGAACGAAGGTGCTAGCGAGCTTTGAAGCTGGCATGAATTCTAATAATTTGCCCTGGCACGTAAACATTTCATCACTGAAACACAGAAGCCGATTCGGGGAAGTCCCTTGCTTTGGCCAAGTTGAATAATTCAACAGTGAAATGCAAGCAGTTTCTGGGCAGTTTTGCTTTGCTTCGCCAAAATCTTTAGGGAAAGTTGTGTAGAAAAGTACAAGAAATTCAATGGAGTTGACTTCTCTTCGATGAGAGCAAGGACGAAGGTGCTAGCGAGCCTTGAAAGCCAATGATTCAAGCTACGTGCCGTAGCACATAAACATTACGTCATTGAAAGACAGAAGCCGATTCGGAGAAGTAACTTGCTTGCACCAAATCACTCATCAAATCACGGCCTAAAATAGACTTTTACTTTTTTTTCCCATAGCTACCAGTTTCCTTTAGATTTTAGAATGAGTTTCTTTATCAAGAAATCTATTTAAATTTCCGTGCCCTTGCTATTTAGAATTACGCTGGCATGTCAGTTCGTTTATTTAAAAAACGTGACGTAACTGAGTCACGCTATGGTCAAAATATTTCGTCACGTCCTTCTTCGCGAAAGCTAGGACAAAGGGATGACCAAGGAATGAGGGATGGGGTTCATACTATCAGGGATTCATGTTATCACAGGGAGAAGGGTGCGGAGAAGACGTAAGGGGGAATGGCAGCAAACACGTCAAAGGTACGATAAATCACAAACTTTAAAATTTACACGCCTTGGGCTCGTATGTTGAGTGACCGTAACATATTTTGCCCCCTGGGAGGAGGAGAAAAACAGCGGGGTCCAATGCCCCTGGGGCGTTTCTTGTTTTTTTAATAAATGGTTGTTTAAAACAAAACATAAACAAGCTTACAGAATACTAAGACACAACAGTTGAAATTAAAATTAACATACGGCATTAACACACGGACGCTATGGCCAGTTTGCTAGCCCATGAATCCCCTTGCAAAAGTAAACAAGTTGACTTGAAATTCTTAACGACTAGTCAAATTGACAATCGAAAAGTTCTTTTTTAAAAACAACACTTAGCGTTTGAAATGTAAGAAGGTAATACGAAGCAAACTAAACACGTTGCAAGAACTGACTTTTCTTTGTGATATATGACAATTTCACTGTTATAAAGTGGTGAAACATTCATTGAAACATTAATGTGTGAGGATTAGCGAAATTAGTTATAATAAACTCGTTTCTTTTCACGTCACAACCTGACAAGTCCATCGTTATCACGCAGTGAAATATTTTTTCACATTTTGCTTTTAATAGGCAAAGTTAAATGTATTAGGCAGCATTCAGTTGAACTTACTTAAATATATAACACATGCATTACATGCATATGTAAGCTTATACCACTACATGTACCTCAAGGTAAACAATGTCAGTTTTGTTTACCTTGCGTGACGTAATCATGATGTCATAATCGGAAGCAGGAGTTTGAGGTATGAGAAAACCAGAAGTTTTTTTTGGAAAACTGGAAGTTCACAGAGACTGTGTTGGCCAAGACAAAACCGAATGACTAAGGCAAGCTCAATGCAGCCCAATTTATAAACCAGAGGTCACCTCATGTACCTCAAGGTAAACAACGTCAGTTTTGTTTACCTTGCGTGACGTAATCATGATGTCATAATCGGAAGCGGGAGTTTGAGGTAACTGGCAAGAGAAAACCAGAAGTTTTTTTTGGAAAACTGGAAGTTCACAGAGACTGTGTTGGCCCAGACAAAACCGGATGACTAAGGCAAGCTCAATGCAGCCCAATTTATAAACCAGAGGTGACCTCATGGTGACGGCCTGTTAAAAAGACCAAATAATACTCACTGTTTTAGGTTCCAGAATATACGTCATTAAATAGCTCTCATCATACAAAATCTGAGGCTATTATTGAAGTCACTGTTTGCATTCACTGTCTCAGCAAGTCTGATTATCTGAGTTACAAAACAGTCACCCATCCTTAACAGTACCATTCTCCCCCAGACAGACCAACCACTTATAAACTCTATACTTACAGTGGCAAACACAAGCAGGTCATCTCCCAGTTCATTCTTTATTCTCTTGAAGGAACTGACAATGGCTTTACATGGACCACACCAAGCTGAATAAGCATCCACCACTAAGTAAAAAAAAAAATTTTAGTTGTCAGTTGGACCCATATAACGTCACCAGGTATGGGGTATACGTATCACAGTAAGTGTTACAAACGTGCATATTTAAAGGGGCAGTATCACAAGGATTTTGTTCGCGTTTGAACCCACTGAAAAGCCAATAGTCACATTAACATATATGAAAGCCTAAAACTATTGGTCATTTTCTTGTTCATGCAGACACCAAGATTACAACTTGAAGACGTCCGGCGAACGTTTTCAAATTCTGTGCTTGTATCTTGCAAAAATCATTGAAAAGTTATTATGGTTTGCTCTCCTCACACAAATTCACTTGATATCTCCCTCTTGATGTTGCAAGAGCATTTTGTGTGTGAGTGAAGGCATTTAATCTCAATTTCAGCGAAGTTTTGACGAAATGCGAGGAAAATCCCCATGCCCCTTTAAGTGCTGTAAAAAAGGAAAAGGATTGTCTGTTAGCCAATCATGCCATCTTTTTGCACCTGTATATAGAGAAATATGAAAAAGGTAATGAAACCCTGCACATTGGAATAAAATTTATTAGACAGTAAATAAGGGTCACTGCAAATAGTGCATGGTTCAATAAGATACCTTTCACAAACACTTTGTAGAAACAATTTGAGAGTTGTTTTTATATAATGGGCTAAGCATGCAGTGTTAACTCAGACAGCAACTTGAAGGTAAATAAATTCATGACAAAATGCAAGCCCAAAAGAATGTTGCAATTGGGTCCAGTTTCAGTAGATGTTGCCAAACTAAATTTATCTTCCTAGCTTTAGAAAAACTCAAATTCATTTCCATGCACTGTAACAAAATCTGCTGGTTAGAAAGTCGTAGACAATGCAACTCTCAATAACATTGGGGTACGGCTACAGCTATGTGCCAGGGACAGTAGACTAGTGGACGGTTTTCATGCACGCTGTCATTTTCCCATGCAATTGGATGCAAATAACTTGTTTACCCAGTTTAATGCCGTGTTTACACTTGAGCTTTTTAGTAACAGAGTTTACTTACCTGGGTAAATTTTTCGTGAGTGTAAACAACAATTAATACCTCAGTAAATGCCGCCAAAGACAAAAGGAATTTGACCAAGGTAAAAAATTAATGTAATAACTGTGTAGTGATTTGGCATGGTTTAGCTCGGTAAACCCAAGTCGAAATGACAGATATATCCGGTTGCGGTGATCTGGTTGCTGCAGCATGTTACATGTATTAGGTTTCCTGCGGAGTTAACTTCGTCACGTTTCACGTTTTTGCCGTGTTTTCTTCGAGAAAGGTGGAACAAAAATAGCGATAATTCCTATAATCTTTACGGTAGGCAGTCTGAAAGGTAAGCAACGATTTTTTTTCTGCTTTTACTTCATTTAATTTGTACGGTATTTTGGGGTTAAACTTGTCGCATTTAAAAACAGATTATTTATTCTTGATCTTATTTCTTTCAAGGGAAGATGAGTATTCACGAAATATGGCCGTAGCATATTCCTATCCATACTTTCAACCTCAACCTGCAAGGCATGAATTCCTGCCACAGTTCTATGACTTGCAAACAATGCGGTCTTCCCTTGTTGTAGCCCGCATACTCGCAAGAAAGCAGCCACAGCACGGCACAAGAAACTTAGGTTATATTTTGAGCCAGTACAAACAACGTTTGAATGTACCGTGCAGGTTTAGTAACTTGACCTCGGTCAATAATATAACCCCGGTAAATGCTCAAGTGTAAACACGGCCTATGAGGAGATTAACTAATTAAGGGGCAGTCATTCAAGGAATATTACTTTCTGTCCCTGAATCAGTTATCCTAGGAACAAGATTGAATGTTTAACTTACTGTCTAGCTTTCCACTAGGAACCGGGGGCAGGATTCATAAAGCTGTCCTAAGCCAAAGATGAATCTTAAGTATTGTTTCTTAACAATAGGCTTTGTTTGTTGACAATACATGGCACACATCTTATCTTAGGAGGGCTTCATGAATCCGACCCCAGAGCCTGGATATTATTTTTTTAACAAAGTCATGTAGCATGTACCATCAGTGTCTCAAAAACTCTACACCTGTTGGGACAGCAAAGCATGAACAACAGCTCACAGGACTGAACCTAAGCATTTGCAATGCCTGATACTAACCTATCAGTCCTTCCTTTGATAATAGCTCATCCCACTGATCTTGTGTTTTAATTTCAACCTTTAAGAGGTCACAGAATTCATCAGAAATAAATATGTACAAACATACAATGTACCTATTCACACGCATCTAAGTTATAACATGTTTAAAGCCTGTGCAAATATTTGTACTTAGGTCCAACCATTTCACTTCGACTAGGAATGCCTTTTTATGTAATGGACCAAGACCAAGACCAAGTATAATATATTATTTGAAAGTTTTGTCTGGGGAATTCCAGAAATACCAACAAACATAAAGGAAGTCATGTTGAAAAGTGTCTAAAATGATAAAGAAAACCTTTCAAAAATATCTTAATATGTCTTGTATACATTAGTTTTCAGTGCATGGTTTCTTGTCAGATGTTAGGAAACTTAAGCAACAGGAATGATGTTGCAGATACAACAAATGGCATCAGGAAGTCATTTTTCTTTCTTTTTGCATGTTCTGATGACACTGCATCAAGCCAAAAACATCAAAAGAAGGTCAGCTAATTTCCTATTCACGATGAGAAACAAAAGCATGCCAAAATAAGGAAATGCTAGACTTCTAGTTGCCCTTCATAATGTTCAAGATAAAATTGCCAGTGCTCTTGTTGCTTAGGAAGGACCCTATTGACTTCAGCTGTGCTGTAATGCTATAAGTATAAGAGAACAAAGTTGCAAAAGTTGTAGGGTTGCTGGAATGGCTCAGCTCATCAATTTCACTCAATTTTTCTGGTGACACCCAAGCATTGATCTTAATTTTAAGGTCATGATGACTTGTGTTCCTCCTCCAGTCCACTGCCGTCTGCAACTAAAGTAACTTTGTGCACACAAAGCGTGCATGAGCTATTTTGTCGCTGTCAATGAGAGGTAGGGAAAAAGTTATAATTTGAATGAACGTGCGCGTACGAGGTACACTACTGTGATGTAGTTTATTTGAGTCGCGTTGAGCATTCGAAAAGGTTTGGTTTTTAGACAGGGTTTACCTTATAAGTGGAGCTGTGTCCAATATTGTGCAACCTCGTTCCCAGGGCTTTTCCAGAATTGAGGGTAAGTCAGCCAATGGGATTTATGTTAGTGGTTGTGTACACGTGATTGATCAAAAATCAGTGGCCTGATAAGTGGTTGTGGTCAGCAAATAAGTTTTGTTTTGATGAGCATTTTGATGTGAAAGTAAGATGCGAAATTGGGTGGAAATGATATTAAGGGATGTTTTGTTATGTAGAGAGGTGGAAATGGGGGAATGAATCATTGGAATTTTAAATGCGTGGGCATTATTTTAAAACCTTTTGAGGGGTGCGAACAATAATTTGTTTCAGTTCGAAATTTATGATTCTGCCCGCTTTATACCTTCGAGCTATTTACCATCTATTTTACCATCACTTACTACGGGACATCCCTGTACAAAAGTCACGTTATTTCTCACACTCTAAGGTTGAACCTTTCGTACGTTATACACATGTGTACAAAGGATTTATCCCAATTCTCATCTACCAAAACAAACGAAGCTGACAAATATTTCCTAGACCGAACATCATAAATATCAGATAACTAACAAATTATTTACTACGACTCGCTTCTGCTTGCATGTAAACTAGGTTTGTCCTAACGTTTCGTTTTCTAAGGAAGTCTACCACAAGGAAGGCAGCCATTTCTATTAAATAGAAATGGCTGCCTTCCTTGTGGAATGGGTATTTATATATCAAATTTTGATATATAAATACCCATGTCACGCATATCAAATGCAGACGCTGACTCGTCGTGTGGGTTTAGAAGCGTTATTTTCCAGTCGTTCTACTCTGCATTTTTGTTCCGCCCCCAACAACTAGCTTTTCGGGAAAATTCGACAGTCTTCGGGAATGCCGAACATGGTCCACCCACCCAACCAACCGACCAAAGAACCAACCTTCCCAGAAACTTGAGGCTGCATGATGACTATGAGGCTATTTTGTAGACAAATATCTCAAAAATGGTTACAAGAGGATTTGCCTGTTGATAGGAGTTGAGACACATATAGTTGATAGGTAATTTTGTTTAATAATGCCCAGCTTGTCTCTCACCTCCTTCCTTCCCTGTAACATCAAAGTTAAAGTTTGGATTTTGAGATTCCTCTTACACTAGCTCAGAAATGAAATGGATTGTGTTAATGTTTCTTTTTTTTCTGACCAGAGTATGTTTTAATGGAAAAATTCTGATTTTAGTAAGTGTGTTTATTTATTTATTTATTTATTTTTGTAACTACCACAATTTAGATAATATGTGGGCCTTATTTTCTTTATTATTTTCTATGCACCATTGACAAGATTTGAGAAGAGACAATTTGTTCGAAAAAAGGAAATTTAAAGGTATTTATTTCATTTGCTTGCCATTACACAAAGGTAATGAATGTAGTGAGGACAGCCAATTAAGGTTTACCTTTTGAAAATTAGATGTATGTACAAGGCAAAACTGACAAAATTAATAAAATCCAATTAATTTCTTTTACTTGTATCATCATCAGGGCAGAAGAAGCCATCTGCATCATGCAATGTTTTTCACCAAAGTTATCCCAGAAAGGAACAACTCCACCAGATATCCCCTTTAGTAATTAGTTTGCTCAAAGTTGGGGCCTTATGTAGTATATAAATTAGGCCCTCAATGATCTTTCTCTTGAAATAAGATTTTGTTGAACAAAGGATTCTTGGCACCAAGCATTACTCACCACATATTGTATGCATGCCAGCTAGACAATTACAAAAAAGCCTTAACATTTCAACACTACTTTTTCATGTATTCTCTTGTTTATACCATTAATAAAAAGCAAAAAACATTGTCACTAAATTTTACCCTCAATTCAACTACTCCATAACGTCCACATGCAAATGTCAAAAATGTCAAATGGTCAGTATAGATTCCCTTTTTTGGCTTGAACCCAATATTGACAGTCCTTTACCCAGAATCAAGTGAGTCAGGTTACATTACACACAAGAAGTTGCACGGCTAGTGTAACAAGAGATTTTCCACCACTGAACAACAACGAATGGAAAAGGAATTACGGATTACTTCAGAAGAGAAGCCTCAAAAGCGAACAATTAACCGAAAAATAGGCTTCATTCAGGGTTTAATTCCCGCGTACTCCCGTGAGGGCAAGGTCATTGCATCTTGCAGTAGGAAGTCATATCACTGGTGCTGAATACTGAGCGAGATGATTATAAGCTTAGATCCGTTTTAACGTTTTTTTCGTGAAGTCAACTTATAATTCATAACCCAAAACCAAACATGTAATGATGCATAGCAACATAAAACTCATCTAAGTGAGGCTTAAGCTTTCCAGAATTTACCTCTTTATACGTAGTAAAACATGGTTATTTCACAATTATAAAATCAAATAAGGTCTTGCCTGTAAAGGTCTAAGCGCATCAGGATTCTTCTTGATGTACGCCATATTGAATTCGAAGATCACTTAGATACAAAATGGTCTCCAGGATAACTAATTAAATTCATAACTAACCGAATATGGTTAATGTTTATCGAATCTTTTACCAGTTCTCGATGGGTAGCAGATTATAAATATTTTATACGACTTTGCAAACATGACTTTCAGTAAATCGCGGGAAAACGTAACGCAATCGTATCAAAATGCATGAGTTTGCCTCCCTTCATAACTTGAATCCGAGAATGAAAAGGTTAATTTGTTTATTCCACTGAAAGCACTTGACAATATTCGAGTATCCTTGACGAGAAAGGTATGACGACGCTGGAAATAAATTTGTCAAATTCACACACTTACAATAATAGCGATCATTTCTGATTAGGATTTCGCTTTATGTACACAATTCAACAAAGTTTAAGCTTATCGATTCCAGTCTTGATGTTCACAGTTTAAAAAACTGCGTTGAATTCTGTGAAAATATTTGATTTTGAAATACACAAAGTCGATAAGAGGAGAATATTGCGTAGCATAGATCATGACTGCCACTGAGGAAAAGTAGCTTAATAAAAAACTGTTTACAATTCTCTTCTCACCTCAATGCTCCTCTTGTTCTGAATAATGATTCAATATTGAAAACGTCAAATAGAGAGGTTTGTTGACTTTTACACTTTTTATCCACAAAATCTCGGTTCAATTAACAAATTAAAACGAAGCAAAAATTCCACTTGTTATATTTTAAAGGGGTAAAATGTTGACAGCCCAGCAACACTCGTAGGACCTCACTGAGACTCGAAGAGATTATAAGGCTTGCAGTTAAGACAAACACGCAAGCAAGTCTCATGGTCTGACTTCAAGGACCTAAGTTAAGCTCGGTACATACAGCACACACTAACCTGCAGTTCTACTTTCCCCTTAGATTTTGCCATTTCTTTACAACTAAAACTGGGCGAAAACACTTCACCCAATCTTACTTCTGTCTTCGACTGAAAATGAAGTTTGAGGACTGGTCAGTTGGTGCGGGAGAGATATGGTTCCCATGGAAACCTCTCGCAAGCGACCCTTTCTTCAGTCTTTTTCAAAAGACCAATTTTTGGTCAAATTAGTGACCAAAAACTAACCTCTCGTACAGGGACCGCGCGAGGGGTGGGCTGAGGGGGCTTTAGCCCCCCCACTTTTTGATGCCATTAAAAAAAAAAATTCAAAAAAGGTGGAAAATTCATTAGTTAGTGATTAGGCTACCCTGGGTACCAGAGGTTTTTTTCTCGCTAACGTCGGGAGAAATCGGCCCAAGGCCGACGCAACGAGCAGCTTGCCGCGAGAAAAAACTTTTCGCGCGGGTCACAATAGAGAACATAAGCTGCAACCGGAAACCGCGCAAGAAAAGCCTCTGGCACCCAGGGTATGATTAGGCAGGGTTAACCAGTACTTGGTTTTCCCCCGTTAGATCTATAATTTTGATATGGACCAAACAGAAATGACATACTCTACAAAAGTTCAAATCTCCTTGCTCTCATTTGGCTTGATTAGTTGAAACTAGGGGACTCTATCTTGAAGAGTTTGAACCTGCTCAGATTTTAATCACAATCAACGGAAGTTGACACTCTCGCTATCGTTTGGCCTCTACTTCTCGTGAACTCTCATTGACTCTCAGCTTCTACTTTTAAAGAGTTTGAACTTTTGTGGACTCTCGTTTTTGTCTCGCCCGGGCAATACGAACTGTAGTTTGTCTCCAGATAGGATTTTTCGGCAACAGCATGCTTTGATATTTGTAAAAATCATCGTTACTTCTTCAAGCTTCTCTATGTACATATAAACTTTGCAACTAGGATAGCTGCCGAAAGATCTCTTTCGCTCCTAACGATGACAAATACGGCATTCAGCAGTCAGATCATACCGACAGACTAACTTTTGTGAAATATATTTTTGCTGATGTTTGTTTGTAAAAGTTTTAAGAAAAATGTTTTTGAGTTTGAGATCTTAAATGCGAATACATCAAGGTTGGAGAGATGAAAGAACAGGATCAGACGCAATATTTTGGGACTAAAGTATCCAGCCCTATTCATGGCTATTCCTATTCCGATTTAGGAATAACAAAATATCTTTAAAACATTCCGACCGCATTCCGTTCATTTTGTTATCGTGGAAGGGAATAATGTCCAGACTGAGAAAACAGTAACTGTATGTTGTCTTCTATTCCGGATTATGCCACCAAAACGTACCCTAAGTATCGACATTATTTATCACTGGTGGCTGTCAAAGAGTTTGATACCCTTGGTGTAGCTTTGGTCCTCTATAATACAATTAATTTATATTGCGCATAGCCCACGTGTTTCCATGTTCCAATTTCTTTTGCCCAGGTTTTATATGATGAGTATAAACTGACAACTTTTAAACACGTGGCCGCCCGCCGTAGTCACCAAAAAGGCAAAATGAGGCAAAAGGGGTGATTTCACCCCCCCCCCATCGAGTTAGCCCCCGCCCCACTTTAAAATACAGGGACCGCGGGAGGGGTGGGCTGAGGAGGCTTTAGCCCCCCACCCCCCACTTTTTGGTGCCACAAAAAAAAGTGAATAAAAAATTTAAAAAAATAGAAAAAATAAAAAAGTTAGAAAATTCATTAGTCAGTGATTAGTTTCAGGATTATCAAGGGTTTTCCATTTTCCCCAGTTAGATCAAAAGTTCAAATCACCTTGCTCCCATTCCGCTTATTTAGTTGAAACTCACGTGCGCTTTAAAGAACTGTATCTTGAAGAAATGAGATGAAGATTTGACACTGCAGCTGTGGTTTCATTTGTATTTCCGTAGTTCACATCATTTTCATTCTTTGTATCTTGAAGAGTTTGAATCGACGGAAGTTGACATTCTCGCTATCGTTTGGCCTCTAACTCTCGTGAATTCTCATTGACTAACCGATACCGACACACTGACTTTGGTGAAATATATAGTTCATGTTACTTAGCTCAGCTTTCTTAGATGGCCTTATTCTGTATTATGATGACGGGTTTGCTTGTACAAGTCTTAAGAAAAACGTTTTTGAGTTTGAGACCTTAGATGCGAATACGTCAAGATTTGCGCCTCCCGGATAAGACTTAAAATGTGTGTAGAGATGAAAAGAACAGGCTCAGGTGCATTATTTTGGAACTATCCGGGCTATACCTATTCCGGTTTAGGAATAACAGAATATCCAGAATACTGAATCCCTAAAAGAATGTGATTTTTCCTATTGCGCTAAACCAAAACATTCCGGCCGCATTCCGTTCATTTTGTTCTTGTTAATACATTACAGAGGGAAGGGAAAAGTGTCCAAACTGAGAAAACACTGACAGTATATTGTCTTCTTTTCTGGATTAGACCACCAAAACGTGCCCTAAGTATGAACATTATTAATCACTGGTAGTTCGAAGAGTTTGATACCCTTAGTTTAGCTTTGATCCTTTACTTATGGGTCTATATACTTCAATCGATTTATATTGTGCATGGTCCATGTGTTTCCGTGTTCCAGTTTATACCGCGATATGATGGGTATAAACTGACCACTCGGCCTCCCTAGATGCGTTGTTAGTCACTAAAAAGACAAAAATTCCGCATGAGGCTGTCGCCCCCCCCCCCATCATACCCCGATCGAGTTAGCCCCCCCCACTTTAAAATAGGCCGTGCGGTCCCTGGTCGTAAGCAACCTCGACCACTGCATGGGTTGATTGAAAGTTCCTATCGTTTTTAACCTGCGGTACGCGACTACTTCACACATGCTGCGAACTCCCAAACGGCCTATGCGATCGGGTATGCACACCGGGGGGACACAAACTGTGTGACCGTTTGTAGTTTCAAAATTATAAGGGAATGTATGGGAAAAACCGAAAGGTTTCTAATAATGTGAAATGCTGCGAGAAATATTTACATTTCAGTTCAAACTAAACATAATCTTATCTCAATCGTTGTGTTTTGTCGTCATTGTGCCTCTAATGCATGGTTCGATTTTACCTGTTACCACCCCCCCCCGGGGAAACATCGGGGACAAATCCAGCCCTTCAGGTCCGGGGGTGGGGAATTGTTTGAAGCAGCCTTGTCTCTGGGGTAGGGGGGCGGGGCAAATCGAAAATAACTTCTTGTTGTTCTTGTGAAGTACGTCACTTCTTGGTTGACACGATGGCGCCGGACCGCGTGGAGAAGACTGCTTATTTCCAGGGAAAATCTCTAGAATTTGTAGCAGACTGATTAGAGAAGAATAATCTCTCAAAATTAAAATTTGTATTCGAAGGTACCCTTATTATTATAAATTGTTAAACGAATGTGCGTTTGATGTGTACTCGAATGGAAGGCGTTCGTAACAAACAATGAAGTATCTGTTCAGCGAATTTATGTATAAAAATGTAAGACGACTTATAAAATAGACTCTATATAAAAACGGATGCACGGCTTTATGTTAAACAGAGATCTCAGTCCAGTGTTCCTATGAAACAAGCTAAGAAAGACTCCTTTAAAATGCTGCCATAAATTTGTTCACGGGCCTCTTGTGCGTATGTGCTCTATTTAGAATAAAACACGTGGCAAAGAACATTTCTTTACTTGAGAGCCGTATGCCAGTGCGGATAGAGTTTTTTTTCTACAGTTTTCTTTTTCAAATATAGTGTTCATGTTTTCAGTATATTGTACATGTAGTGTCCTTCGTTCAATAAACTCTAGAAAATAGTCAAGTTCTTGCCAAAACGTCTGGTTTTGCTATTGTACGGAAATCAATATCGTGATCTACATTTCGTACACAAAACAACGTATTTGTGGTCGATGAGAAGACCCGGGGGTTGTGAATTGTCTCTTTCTGCGTGCCTGGGGGTGGAGAATAGATCGCCAAGTGAGAAAAAGTTGCAAATCCCCGGGAGTATGCCCCAGGGGGGGGTGGTAACAGGTAGAATTGAAACTGTTGCTAGTTGCGTTTCTTCTCAGGCATGGTATATGGGCTCATATATCATAGCCGCTAAGCCTCTAATTAGACGGCTACGCGAGGTGGAATTATCGGGCGCTCACGGAGGCCTTGTCAACGAGATTTGGCAACGAAGGACAAACGCTACTTTTCGCACCCAGTTAAAATATCGTGCTAGAGGAAAGGGGAGTCTCTCTCTCCCGAACTCGCACAGGCGATAAGGAGACTGGTACGACAAGCTTATCCTAATGTACCATTGGCTGTCCAGGACGTCCTGGGCAAAGAAGATCATTTCATTGACGCCATAACAGACTCGGAGATGCGATGGCACGTAGTCCATTGTCGACCGGGGACGGTGCAAGAAGCCCTTGATATCGCCAATGAGTTGAAAGCTTTCCAAGTGTCGGGGCGCCAAATAAATCGCGTAAATTGTCATTCCACGTATGCTGTTTCAAGCCATGTGGTTGAAAAGCAAGGGACAAGCATTGAATCTACGCTCATTGACATTTTACAAGAAATTAAACGTGATCGAGAGGAGCAAAAGCAGTTATTACAAGCGTTTGTGAGGAGAATGACTGAGTTTAGTGGGTCTGACAGAAGAAGTGCGTTGCACTCAAGGGATGTCAAGGGATGGAAGCCGTGAAAATCGATGTTGGAATTGCTGTGAGCTTGGCCATGTTTCACTTGAATGTCGAAGACTCCTTTCTCAGTCTGGTGACCACAACCAGGGAAATGGAAACGGGCTGAACTTGAGGGCCTAAGTTCGGTCCGGTCTTGTCATGTAAGGCCCGCTGTGGTTTCCCCGTCACTTTACCAGGAACAAAAGAATGTAGAAGAAACATACCCGTATAACATAACCGCTGCTGATCAAGCTGTTGGTATCCCAGTGACAATGCAGCGAAGAAAGTAGTTGAAAACGAAGTTATTGCAAGGGGAGTGACGGGTGTAGTTAAATGATTCAACGTTAAGAATGGTTACGGGTTTATTAACAGAGATGACAACAAAAAGGATATATTTGTCACTAAAGATGTGTTTATTGTTCATCGTGGTGTAAGATAGGCAAAATCAACGTTTATTCGTTTGTCTCACGATGGAATCGCTTTGAGCTGTTGATCGCGACGTTTCGACTGCCAGGGGCGTAGCTCCCTTTAAGCCAGTAACTCGGCCCGGGCTTACAAACGTTTCTTCACTTGGTATATTTCTTATGTGAATATTTTTTTATTTCATAGAACTAGCTTTTGAGTGATTTTTTTAAGAAACCGTAAAAGGCTAGTAAATTACCAAAAAAGGAAACATTCAAGAAAGGAAACCATGTAAGTGCTTTGCACAAACCACTGCGTTTGCGGTTGACTATTCAGCAAAGCGACTGCTGGCCTTTCAGGAGTCTCTCGATCAGAATGCCCAAGTCAGAGAAAAAATGCATAGGCGTGCAAAGCTACGAACGTTGTGCGAGACAAGATGGGTGAGTAGGGCTGGTGTTTTATATGAGGGTCTGAATAGGGTTCAGTGTTTAGTGTTATTTGCCCACAATTATTAGTGTTTGCTGTTAAATTGGCCAATATTTTAATGTTTACTGTTTTCGGAGAAAATACTGTTTAGTGTTTAGAAGGTTTTTCGTAAAAAAATCATAGTCTCTTAGCATTGTAAATACTTACCTGCTCTGCTGAAATCGCTAATAAAATCACTCAATCGCCATGCTGCCCTAACGTTGAGCCCTAATTAGCCGTCTTCAGAACGTTTCAACACGCGTTTCCTTAAAAGTTCCATTTGTGTGTCCATATGATATTTGTCTATACGCTCAGAGTACATGTACGTTCACACAATTCTTTAGTCTTCTCTTATCTCTTCCAGGGGCGTTCCTGCCTTTACGCGAAATATGCAAGTGCGTACCAGAATTTTTCAACCCTTAAGATGATTTTTCTTTATTTGACGGCATATCCTAAAGGCTGGACTGGACCCTGGACTCTGGACTCTGGACTCTGGACTCTGGACTCTGGACTCTGGACTCTGGACTCTGGACTCTGGACTTCCCCCGCCCCCCCCCCCCCCCCCACAAAAAATTCTCTCCACCAAATAAAAAATTCAACTACATCGGACGTCAAAAGCTTGTTATCAGATTAGTTGAAAAAAGTACGCAAGGCCTTGCACGTGTCGGTGAATAAAACCTATCTGCCGCGGAAAGAGCCTCTGAGCGGCGGCAATTAACAAGCTTTAGTATGACCATCGAACTAGTAACGTTCTAAGAAAATGCAGTTTATTTCAAGGACACAAATACTTAATGCTTGACTGAAAACAAGAAAAAATGTTACACCTTAGGTAAGCAACGTTGTCACTGGCAGCTGATAAGAGCTTGCACACGTCGCGTCGATGAATAGAGAATTTTATCTGATCTTTGCTTACTGTATTATGCAATCACGTTTGCAACGCCAAATACTTCTTTTTAAGGATTGGGGTCGGGTCGTTCGATGGTGTTCGTGATTTCAATGCCGATTTGTGCAAGAACATTGAGACGACAAGTGTTTGTTCAATCGCTTTCAATCAGAAATCCGATGTAGTTGTATTTTTTTATTTGGGGGAGGGGAGGGGGATTTTATGGGAGGGGGCAGTTTTAAAGGGGAGACATAAAGGTTTTTTCGAGGAGGTGGGTGGGGGGGAATGACGTCGTTTGAAATCTCGCACACTTCTAACTTGTTTATTAGGAAAAAATCCGATGTAATTGAATTTTTTATTTGGGGAGGGATTTTTTTTGGGGGGGGAGTTTTTTGGGGGGAGATATAGAGGGTTTTTTCGGGGGGGGAGTCCAGGGTCCAGAGTCCAGAGTCCAGAGTCCAGGGTCCAGTCCAGCTTTTAGGATATGCCTTATTTGACGATTGATCAAACGAAGGAAAAGGAAATTAAAAATTCATATAGATGAGATGTTAAGGTAAAGTTGTGCAATTTCAATATCGGCGATTTCGTCAACATGCACCTGAAGGTGTTATATTATCTTTTCCAGTCCAAGAAATTATTTGAAGTGTTTATGTCTTTGAAGTATGTTCCAGTGAGATGTAAGACAATGCCTGACTGCTAGTGAAATTTCACTAGATTCCGTTTAGAAATTCAAAATCTCAAAAGTTTCCGCTGTTGGGATAAGTATCAACAGCCTTTTGTATCTGCACTAACAGTTACTAGTATTTCCAGAAAAAAACTTCAACAAGAGAACTGCAACACCGTGAAAACTTACAGAAGAAGCTAAATAAACGACAAGGAGTAATGCAATGTTTGTGTCAAAACTTGGTCACACGCGAGGGAAATGTAAGGAAAATGACATTTGAAGTTTCCTTGTAAAATCTTTTATCTCTCTGTCCATTCTCTTCACTTTCATCCTTTACCTTCATTGTGAACTATATATTTATCGCGCATCTTAGTCGGATTATTTTGTACCAAAATGCAACAACAGTTCTCACTATTCTTCTTACAATGCCTGTGTATACTGCGACGCCAGAGCGGTCATTTAATACCTTGTGCAGAGTCAAGACCTACACATGCGCAACCAGAAGAACTAGCAGCTCTCTTCTCTGGTGCTTATGCATGCTTATAGATCAGACGCTCCGATTGGCACCGAATGTAGTTCGGAAATTTGTGCAAAGCAGAACAACAGGTTAGCTTTTAAATTGCAACTACTGCGTAAGTGTAATTGTCTCTAGTAATTTTAAGTTACCTGGAAAACCAAAGAACATCTGTATTATTGGGTTTTAAAAAACTGTTTTAGTCCAAATATCAGGAAATATCGCTATCGCAAAGCCAACTCGTCAAAGTCGTGTGTTCTTGCATTCGCAACCAAACATAACATGCAGGATAACACATTATTTTATAATCCCAGCAGAAGTACCATCATAGCATTCAGTGTTTACTAGTGCACCACATAAAGCTGACTGCTGTGCAAGCAAGTGTATTAGGCAGGAAATCCAAGCAGGACAAACATTGCTGGAAATAAGAGATGACATGTGAAAATGAGAAAACGATTGAAATAATAAATGAATTTCTGACTGTAATCCTATGTGAAATTATTTTTGTCTCCCTTAGGCTAAGCATCAGCCTGATTTTGTGCGTACCACCCAAAAATGTCTGGGAACGCCCCTGTCTTCTTTCCATTAATAGCTACGTTCGTACAATATTAGTTTATCTTCCCAGCGTTTCTCTCTTCGTAACGTCTTCACGACATTTCTCCGTATGTCAGTAGGTAGGTTGGTCGATTTATTATAGTCCAGTCTTCTCAACGTTTCTCTGTACGTTAGCACATTCGCATGATATTGTTCTTGTCCTCCCAAGGTTTTCAGTGTGTTAGTACCTTTGTACGATAAGTCTAGTTACACTTAGCCTTTCTCTATACGTTAGTATGTTCATACGGTATTAGTCTTGTCTTCTCAACGTTTATCCGTACGTTAGTACGATACTAGTTGTCTCATCTTTGTTTTTCTTTAATTTATTGTCCCACTGTAAAAGTCCAGTTTGTCCGTTTGGTGTTCTTCCGTACGTTTAACACACGCTCGTACGGAATTGGTTTTGTCTAATAACGTTTCTCCGTAAGTTAGTCGTTGTGTATTTTATTAGACCTAGTGTCTCCTCAACTTGTTTCATGATCTGTATCTTGGTACATTGACAGGGTCTCTCGCTAATGTAGTGCATTTGCAACCAACGTGTTTGAAATGACTTCTCAAGCGATTCTCAACGTTTCTCCATACCTTAGTAAGTTCGAATTGAACCTTATTAGTTTTGTTTTCTCAACGTTTATTTCTCCGCACTTAAACACGCTTATAATTTACTAGTCTTCTCTTGTAGACTTTTTTTCCGTACGTGAGTTGAGTGCTGTATCATTCTTGTCTTTTTGACGTTTCTCCGTACCTTACTGACTTCGTACAATGGCAGTCTTGTCTTCCCAACGTTTCGGCTCCGTACGAGAGATATTCGTCATGATCTGACCGAAACGGAAAAGAGAGGCGTGAACTACATCGCGCCTGGGAATTTACCCTGAAGGCAGCAATACTTTGTATTCGCGGGAGGATCTTTAACCGTTGGAAAGAATGCTCGACATGAATTCCAATTCTTCACTCTTGAGATTACAGAGAGGCATGTTTACAGCACTTAACTCGACTAAAAATTAGACGTTTTGAACACAGCATGAAATTATGCAAAAAAGTCTGGCTAGTGAAAATTTATGTTGGCAAGTGAAAGCAAACCTGTCACCAGCCACTAGGCTGCTAAGCTGACAGGTTAGTCTCGAGCCCTGTTCGGTAATCTTCGGAAATCTTCGGAAATGATCCGAAACGTTCGAATAATCTTCGGACTGCTTTCCGACAATTTTAGAGCCGATTTTATTTCTTTCTGGATGAAATTTGCTGTTACAGTGAATTTTTTACTGTTAGTGTTAAAATGCCTAAAATTTAACTGTTTTATGTTACAGAGGCCAAAACTTAAGCGTTAAGTGTTATCGAGGTACCCCCAATGCAGCGTTTCCAGTCGTAGTTCAGGCGCTCGAGACCTTGCTCCAGGATGGCGATGGAAAGGCAAGGGGCTACTTATGCTCTATCAAGGAGTTTGATTTTATTATTGCTCTATGTGCAGCAAAGTATGTCCTTTCCAACTCAGTTGCCTTGTCAACTATGTTGCAAGGAAAGAGAGTAGATCTCATCGAGGCAGCCCAAGAAGCAAGAGTGGTAATAAATACCATGAGAGCTGAGAGAGGCGGTCCGTCGGTTTAGAAAGAAGTATATGAGCGAGGGAAACACATTGCAGCTGAGTTTGACATTGAGCCAAGCATGCCAAGAACAACAGGAAGACAGGAGCACAGGGTGAATGTCCCAGCCACAAACTCACAGTCCTACCGGACAAAGAGCTGTGTATCTCCCCCTTATCGATTATCTAATTCAAGACATGAATGACAGGCTGTTATCACAGGAGGTTCGCTTGATAGGCCAGTATCTTCTCCCAATAAATCTACAAGGATTAAGCAACGACATCCAAGATAAGATGTATGCGGGGTACAAGAACGATCTGACCGACAAGAGAGAGTACGACAACGAAGTGTTGCGATGGAAAACAAAGTGGCTGTATTCAACTGCAGGAGAACGACCAGCAACTCTAGCTGACACCCTCGACAGCATAAATCCAACTCTTTATCGAGACGTTCGCACCATCCTCACGATCCTTCTCACGATGCCTTGTCAACCGCAACTCCTGGGTGCAGTATTAGCACGATGCATAGAGTCAAGACCAGGAGCCATAATCGGGGACGGAGACCGTAAGCGCGGGGTCCACGCGGCCCCATCGAAAAAGACAAATGTCCTATTTTTAGAAAAAATTGCGCCACCCTCAACGCCATAAACGCGCGTGGCTACACGCAAATTTGCGTACAACGAGGGCGTGCTGGATATGACCAAGATGGTTATAATTATTTGATATCCGGTATGCCCGAGTACACAATTGTTTTTATTATTAAAAACGCAATCACTAATTGCTATAAAATCAAGAAAGAGAAAAAAGGAGAGAGAAACTCCGAGATAAAAGGGAACAAGAATCGATCGCGATCACATGACTGACAGAAAAAGGCGCCAAAACCTTGCGAAGTGTTGCAGCGTTTCTTTGCGGAGCTGAATGAATCAATGAAACTGCTCCGAAGTGAACGTACAAGCACAAGGTCTGGGAAAAATCTCCCAATTATGGGCTCTAAAATGTGGTACGTGTTTGATTTTTCCTGAAAATTGTTGTAATCGTCGTTCAAAGCGGATTGAAGCTGTACGATCTCACCGTTATGGTTGCGGGAGTTCAAATGAACGAGATTGAAATCGCTCCGTTCGCACAACGCTGACAACGGAGCCATCATGTGTTTGTTTGATCGAACTGAAGACAGGATTAATAATTAAACTTGAACGATAATTACTATGCAGCTCACGGAAACAAGACTACGGAGGTGAGGAACATTAGAATTCACCATCTTACTTTTTAAACGCAAACCACAAAACGCAGTTTTTCTTAGTTTAGAGCCCGCCGACGGAATGGTAAAAATAACACTCAAACAACTGTGAAAGCGATTCAACGTATTTTACATGGCATCCGACTTGTGTCTAAATGTCTGGAGGTGCTCAAGGGAACACAGATAGAGCCACAACGAGTACAGGTAAACCAGTGTCAATTTTGTGTGGTATAGCCAAAAAATGTCGCCTTTTCTGGTACTGGATTTGTTCAGTGCTTGTCGTTCAGACTGTTGCATGATTTTTGTACTGACTCGCCATAAAAAGTGTGACAATTTTTATTAAATGCTTCTTTCCAATTTTACTGTGATTTATTTTGTCTTGTATCGATATTTCGGAGTCAAAGCCTTCCGTATGAAACCTGCTGTTTGTGAAATTTTAAGAACAAGTGATTGACTGGACGATGAAAGAAATTGTAAACAAAGCGCTAAATGCTTAAAATTCTATTTCTACAGTTTCTTTTCGTCCTAAGAAATCAATCACTCTGAAACAACTTAGATTTGTGTCTCAGTGACGTTCAGTCGTAATTTCTTCTTAATTTTGCTTCGATACAAAGTGATTTTTCTCGCCGGGTTGCTGGCAGAGAAAAATAATTAAGCTCACTCTGTCGTTGAAACCCTTGCCACATCCACTGCGCTATGTATCCCTTCTAGGTTCGTAAATTTTCCAGAAAGTAATATTAAGTACTAGGGCAGCATGGAGTTTCACTTCATCTTTCTCCTTCTCATCGACGGAAGTAGTTTTTTTTCTCTTGGTGTTTTTCCAGTTCTCTATTTTGTCGACGATTGATAACGCACCACGAGAGCATTTGACTGAAAACAAGGCTCGCTTTTCACTATTCTTGGTCTCCATTATAAACATTTCGGCCACTTCGGTAAAGGCGGGCATTATTTCAGAAAACATACGCTGAGAAATCTCGACAGACATTTTCTTTGCTGACTCGGTATTTGAATATATGTTACTATTTTTCTTGCAATGAAAAAAGTGACAACGATTTATCAGTGCGTTACTTTTCTTCAGTACGTGCTTGGAAAATCATTTTACAGTCTTTGCGGCTGCCCTTCAATCTCTGTACGTCCTCAGAGGAAATATATATTCGAGATGTATTTTCCCTTTTTCTGCCTGATTCACCTTCAACCGATTTTTTGGTATTTCGACGCCATTTTTGCCCGTAAAACGTTTCTTCCGTCTAACGGGGAAATCCTTGTCCGACATGTCCGACACGTCTTCGCCACAGGATTTTTCTAAAATATTCTCACTGCCATTATCGGAATCACTTGTATAATCCTCATA
Organism: Siderastrea radians; assembly: GCA_964017195.1. NCBI lineage: Eukaryota > Metazoa > Cnidaria > Anthozoa > Scleractinia > Rhizangiidae > Siderastrea > Siderastrea radians. The sequence continues at coordinate 25,928,069 of OZ024900.1, read as the reverse complement.
TCCAGAGTCACTATCCAGAAAGTTCTCCCCCAGGGCTTGCCTCAAATTAGGAAGTGACACTGATGACAGAAATTGAATTTATTCATCTCCATTTCCGACGCCATTTTGTTTGTTTTTCTCTGCGCGGAGTCCTCGCAACACACACGCGCGTGTGTCACGCGCGATGGCGCAATTTTTTCTAAAAATAGCACATTTGTCTTTTTCGATGGGGCCAACGCAGGGGCGGGGGAGAACACTTGACTACGCCTGGGACTTTTTTTGTGGTCGGATGATCCACCGAAAATTGACGTCACATCCGGTCCAAAAACAGCCTTTTTCTTCCGCGGGCGGGAAAATCAAAATTGACGGCGACAGTTTCGTTCAGTTGGTGAGTAAAATGGCCATATTTTTTCATCGGCGATAAATTTTCCTGTTACATTTTCGTGACAATGAAATGAAATAGGTACTCTTTCCTTCCATTTAATTAGTGAAGAGATTATTCTAAATAAAGGTTTATAAACTGCGTTGTTTTCGGGCGTTCTTTTGTATGGAAAATGGCGGCTTTGTCTCCCTCGAATTTCACAGGATTCGGAAAATCAGTCAAAATGATGACTTCAAGGTGAGTAATTCTTTATTTAAATAGCCTATGTTGTAGAATAAGACTCCTTTTAACAAAACATCGCAAAGAAGGCGTTTCTAACAAGTGGGAACCCCATTAACACTCTTTGTTTTTTAGACAGACTGTTCACAACAGAGAATCTGAAACAATACTCCTTGTGGTGCTTTGTCGCTGTTGACCGCCAAGACTTCCCTTTATCTGTTTTCTTTTCTTTTTTTCTATATTATTAAATTCTCAATATATAATTGATCTACATCACAAGTGACCACATCGTAAGACAAACAATAACGCTTTATTATTATTGTCATATTAAGTATTTTTATACATTTTGATTACTTAATTGTGCACACTACTAGCAACAGCTTAGCAATTTCATAATTAAACTGCTACATAAAAGCTGTCTTTAATTAAAGCCAGATGCTGACTGAAGTCAATATGCCAGCTTATTCATTGCACAGTCCTTATTTGTAATCATCCACTGATACTGTGGTTGTGGACAGAAGATTTACAAATCAAGGAATCAACCAGTAACCTTATACGACAAGGTCAAGTTCAAGCAACCCATCCTGATCATAAGGGTCATGAATATTTTTTACCAACAGATTTGCCTGACAGCTAATCAAGACTAACAATTAAGTGTAGCCCAACCTACTGTATACATAACTGTACTGGGAATTACAAACTGGTTTCTGTATGGTAATGTCATTATGGTCACCAACACATAATGGATGATGACCAATATCTTTCCCTACACTTTGGATACTGGTTACATGTATGATGTGTAGTTCCAGAAAATATCTTTACTCCCCCCATGTGGTGACCTTCCATGTGGTGGGCATGGCTTTTTTTTCTGGAACTACACAATAACTATGACACAACACCAGATGAGTACTGTTGCTGGTTAACAAATGTTTGAGACAACACATCTGTTGAGTAGAACACAGGAAAAAAGACTGACAAATTTTCAACATCATCATGCATCCGTGGTTATTATTATGGATGACTGCTGACAGTATCTCATCATACCGTACAAGTTGTTATGGTAGCACAACACTGTTTCTGTTGCTGAGTAACAAATTTTATGGACAGCAACTGATATACAGGTATTCATGTGCTACATGTCACTACTACTTTAATGATGGCTAACAATGTTAACAAACACAGTTCAAAAGAATTACATAGATCTGGGCTCGGAAACCAACATCTCTTCCTCCGTTGTATGCTGCAGGTCATGTTTCCTTACATGACAGACCCAGCCACTTTATTGAAAGGAAAGTAATAAATCTTTGTGTCCAGCATGCTAATCAAAGGGAAAAATCCTGTCTGCAACCAAAGTACTCATCTCAGCGACAAACCTTTGCAGGCTCAGGAATCTCACGAGAATAGTCCCAAACTATGTGTTGAAAGCAACTTTAGGACTCTTCACAGCCATCTAGATCAAAAATGAAACAGTTAAAAAACAATTATTGCTCATTTTCTATTCATTACAAGAACTGCTAGATATTATATTATATCTACATTATTATTAATCATTTAGCAAATACATGTAAATGTATGTGATAGTACATGATAATGTATATGATATTAACATAGTTACATACTTGGGCTTACTCAATTTTGTTTTTGTTATATGTTTTTATTCATGAATCTGAACATGCAACTATGTAACTGTATGCAAATAAGTTAAAGATTTGATACTAATTACATGAATGCTATTAACCCCTTTACTCCCAGAGTCAATTATGGAGACATGTGATGTAGTGCTAACTTTTGAGTCTGTGAATGAAATCCTATGGTGTGACCATTCAAATGACATCTCTTTGGCAGTACTTTCGCAGGGTACTGTTTGTTTGGGGGGGGATTTGAAAAAAAAAAATGAAATTTAGCATATTCTTGAATTTTAAATTTTGGCCACTACTAGGGGTGAAAGGGTTAAGTAAATGTCTGTGATAGTATATGACAAATATCTACATGACATTAAAATAGTTACATACTTGGGCTTTTCGCTACTCAATTTTATTTTTGTTATACATTTGTATTCACAAATCTGAACGTGTATGAACCTATACGTAAGATTAATAAGCTAAAGATTTAATACTAATCACATGAATGCAATAGATTTACCTAAAGTTAAGGGTTGGTATGTTTCTACATGAAGAGACTTGGTAGAAGTCACTGTGTTGTAACAAAATCAAATAACTACAGCAGGCAAAGTGCAGACAATGTGTAGCCTCAGGTGTAAAAATTCATTAAAAACAATCATTTTTTTAAAGAGCAAAAATGGATAGGTCTTAAAATTGGGACTACCAATAGTTGAAAGACAATATTTATGTCCTAGTGTAACAAGACCTTTAGGACAGAATGTCACATGACAAAGTTGACACCAAAGAATATGAAATTCATGACAGCTAGGGTGCACATAGAATGCTTTATACTTGAATGAGCAGCTACAATTATCCACGTAGATCACATGTGGATGACAAATACCACTGTCTATCCTTGCAGTTGAAAGTACATGTACAAACGTAGTAACCAATGCCAATAAAGACATTGTGCAGTACCAATCAAAAGTGAGCTGACAGTTTGTTGTCAGTCTCAATTCTTGACTTGCTTCTCATTACCCAATTCCTGCATGAATTGAGTATCGAAAATTAGTATCAAGACTAACACAACACTATTCCAATTCGCACAAATCCAAAATCAAATTTGAGTTAATTATGTATAGAGCTGAAACGTTTTGAAATGTGGGGAAAGATAATCTTTTTTGATTTTGGTTTTGTTTGTTTTGATGTTTTATTGAGACACGAGGCAAATACCCGAAACTGAACAAAGGCTGTTCCGGTTCGGTGATTTGTGCAGGAATCAAGTATTGTGAATCAAAAATCAATTATCGAGTCTCGATTCTCGATACTTGATTCATGTGAGGATCAAGTATTGAGTGTCAACTTACTTTTGAATGGTGCTGTATAATTTGTAGAAAAGTGACCAACATGTTGATGCCTTTGTATTTAACTACAATGTAACACTGGAATTAATTGAAAATTCCAAACAAGCCTGATCAATAAAGGACTATTTCCTTTTCTTGTAGTAATATAAAGGGAATACATGTATATTAAAAGGGCAAGGTAGCCAGATAATCCCGCAATTATGTCGACAATTTGTATTGGTAATCCAAATCTTAAACATACAGTGGAATCCCGATTTTTTGAACCTCCTGGGGAAAAGGAAATTGGTTTGAATTATCTGGGGGTTTGAAAAATCGGGGTAAAATTACAGTGTTTGACTGGGAAAGGGAAGCCAGTTTTCAGAAACTGAGAGCTTGAGAAATCAGGATTCTACTTTATTGTTATTACAACGCTGGTTTGTTCGTCTCACCATCCCTACTTCCCCTCCCGCCCCCCTCCTCCCTACCTAGGAATCGCTCAATCAGATAAAATTCATTCATTAATTATGCAGTTCTCTTTATTCAGACTTCTTTTAAAACATCGAAACACAAAAAATACATTCCCATAGAAAAACAAATTGTGTCTACCCATCATCGTAAAACGGAAACTTCGAAAACACAAGACTACTAACCTTGAGTCTGCTTGAATACACAGATGTCTGCCACATCAGGAGTGCTTCTAAACATGTGACCGCGGACTCCGCGGTTGGTTTCCTTACTGCTTCCAGCACTTTTCTGCGAGTGTTAATTACCTTCCCAGTGTTAACACAACATACTGTGTCTACCGACGTTTTCTTCATTGTATTATACTCGGGATAGACTATTTTAATTGACGATTCCTTTGAATCAAGGGTCACGAGAGGCAAAAGTTTGAGCGGCTCCGTTAGAGACGATAGCAGGTATCACTGTGCAGAGTAGTTTCGATAGAGTAGGACTTCCAGCACTTTACGTCGAGTGTTAATTACCTTCCCGATGTTAACAATCCAAACTATTACTGCTGGCGTTTTCTTCATTATATTTCACGCATCATAGGCTATTTAAATTGACAATTACACCGAATCAGGAGTCACGAGAAGCAAAAGTTTGATCCGCACCTGTATTGAAAATTGCGACACACTCGCCATGACATTGCACGAAGCTGCCTGGAAAATGCCATCAAAACTGTACTAAACATCTCTGTTTTGCCAATATATCGGCTAAAATGGATAATCCAGTAACTTTGTAACATCTCTGGTATTCAAGATAAGCAATTGCGTGTCAGTGGTGGACACAGGAAAGAAGAAACCATAAACTCTCGAGCGTCCATCTTGCAACTCACTGAGCGAGCTGCTCGCCGATTTTTGAAACCGGATGTGACGTCAATTTTCGGTGGATCATCAGGTCACGAAAATTAGCGAAGTTTGCTTCCCCCCCCTGGGCCAACGCCAATACTGAAAATGGCAGTTAGTTACGGTCTCCATCCCCGATTATGGCTCCTGGTCAAGACTTATCTACGGGCAACCACGGCCAGAGCGACTCTCAGCTCTTGCTCTAATGCACGCCGAGGACTTAACAATTGACGGGGAGGCCGTGGCTGGTCAGTTTTGCGGCAAGAAGAACAGGATGCTAAACTTCGGATTCCCATAAAACTTGACTTGAGATGTTAGTACAATGCCAGTACAATTCCAGATATTAGTACAAGTCCAGTATAATTCGTTATAACTTCAAACAAGAAAGCCTAATAAGCATCTTAACCGGCCGTTCTGACCCTCCCCACCCCTAGGTTTCACAAATGTTAGCGCGATCCTGTATTCATACGAACCGCGTGACGAAAGGTGTGATTGTGTAACACAATATTTTGACTATAGCGTTACTGGATGACATAATGCTTAAACTCTGATGACTCAGCTTATCTTTCTTATCGCTGTGTCAATGACGTGTCTAAGATGATTGACGTTTCCATAGCAACCGTCTTTTCAGAAGGGTATTTTGACTATTTTCTGTTTTTTTTTAGTCTTTTCTCAGGTTTTTCCCCTTCATTTGTAAGAAGAAGATAATTTTTTACTTTTGTGTGCTTGTTTTGACTAAGTATGTTTCTTAGAACAAAATCATAGTTTTTTGGTGACGTCATTGTCAGCTGTATGACTGCAGGTTTGGGATTCAAGATGGCGGCCTCAAATTCAAAATGGCGGCGTTGTGACGTTATTGTGACGTCACGACACGTCATAATCGACACGTCATAAGCCCAATCTGTTACGCTAATGACGTGCTACAAACGTGCCAAGTTTCATGCGTTATACAAGACAAATACAGAAACCCCAAACTTAACAACCCTTCGCCGTTCATATCTTAAATACTGGCCTATATGGCGACCGCCATTTTGGCCTACTTGACTCTCTTCCCGCCGTGCGCTACACTCGCGAGGTATGAAACGGGCTTACAAACCAGAACTGGCTAGCTACACCCCTGACTGCAATACTGCTAGTCTTTATCAGGCGATGAGGTCGATTGTTTACGTATCGTTATTTGTAGCATGTTGGTTCGCTGCTATTGGTGCATTTCGATCCTCATTATTATTCCGACTATTAGATGTTGTTCCCTCAAAGGTGGTTGATCAGCTGTTGTGCTTTCTGATCGTAGGTATCCAAGCTTCAGGAATTTCGATTCCACTGTCTCTATTGATGTTATTAGGATGAAGTCTTATATGGAGAGCCTCTTTGACCCTACGTGTGTACCAGTGAGGGTAACGATCAATAAACTTAACTTCTTTTCAGATAGGAAGATGCCGCGTTTCATTAGCGTGCTCCCAAACTGCGGAGGTTTGCGTATGAGCAAGCCGCATATCTCTGTCGTGTTCTTTTATCCTGTCTTGCATCGCTCTCCCTGTTTCCCCGATGTATACTTTGCCGCACTCACATGGAATCTTATAGACGACACCGTCTTGTTTAGTTGGCTCAAGGGCGTCTGTCGGTCGCACTAAGTGAGACCTAAGAGTTGTGTCTGATTTGAAGACGGTGTGCACGCCTTGTTGTTGTAGGCAGCGGCGAAGAACCTCTGATACACCGGTAGAACCGCAATAGATTTAAATTCCTGCGTAGGTTCTTTGTTGGCTGTTGGTCTTGTTGTCTTTGTGAGCTTTCGTACAAATGAAGAAGGATATCCGTTCGAGACAAGTACCGATGATAAAATGTTTCTTTTCTTCAGAGATAGCTGATGGTTTTGATGTGAGGTGTTTGGCTCGGTCGTATAGACACTTTATTTTTAAGGTAGTAGATACCCGCAAAAACAACAGAATTTTGTCAAATTTGTTGTAAAGAGTGCTCTATGGTAAGCAGATATATTCAACCAAAACTCACTATAGACCAAAAGTACATTGTCTCTTTTGCCTTTGGAACTTACTTTAATCTGGGTTTGTCGAACAGTGGCTTGGTCAGCAGGGGAGCCATTTGGGTACCTGCGGTGAACTACCAATTATTTTGGGGCAGGTCGTTCTCCTTCAAAACCAGTCTAATCACAGCCAAAATTGGCAACAACATAAAAGAAACATTGAAGAATGCAATGATCTACTTTTTTCTGAAGTCTGCGGGGTGCATGTTTCCATGGCAACAGTTGAAATTAAAAAATAGTTTTCACTCAAGTTGGTTTGCCTTTATCAAGTTAAGGTTTTGTCTCATGGCTTCAAAAACTACATCATTGCATTCTACACCCAAAAATACATAAGGTCACCAAAGTTCATTAAAATTGGACAATTGGTTTTCTCAAACGACCTGCCCCAAGACTGCGTAATCATAAAATACGGAATTTGTTACATACATAAATTGTCCAAATTTTTGAGAAACAAAATCTGACTATGGCATTTTAAGCAGGAAATACTAATAAAAATAAAGACAAATGGTTTTTTAATAGTTCTTCAAATAAAAGCTCACAGTCCAAATGCCCCTGGTTCATAGGTAGGGCCCTCCAGCTCTTCATTCCTTTCATTGCGCCCCTCTCTTTGGCTGCGACGAATCTGGCGACGGAGCTTCGTTGCCTCCAGTGTCTTTTCTCCTGAAGCATACAGTCTTTGTTGATCAATGGTGATGAAACCAGACTTGCAGTGTACTCCAACTTCCAATTTGAGCCCTCTGAGCACAGTTTGTAGGGTTTTTGCACCACCATTAAACAGACAAATGGCTAGTGCACATGCTGTCAGCACAGTCTCAGGACCCGCAAACTTTTCCTTTGGGTTGATGTCCCAAACAAGATGATTTAGTGCCTCATTGTTGTTTTGAGACAACCCTTCCAACACACTCTCCAGTAGGTTTTCTGCCCACAAGCCCTCAAATGTGGGAAGGATCTCCTCCATTACAGCTGGGGCAACATTCTTTGGTTTGAAGGAGGTGGTGCCATTGGCCTGGTCTTTTTGCCATTTGCACCAGGATTCAGCTCCTTCTGGACAATAATCATGCAATTCATTATCCTCAGTCGAGGCATAATGATGCCAAATAGCTTTCACTGCCTTTTGCATTTTGGGTAGGTCGCCTTTATTTTCACGGAGTGCTTTCCCATAATACCGCTGGAAAGTGTCTATCAGATTGTCTGTGAGGCGGTTACGCCCACCAATTGTCTTTCCATTGGACAGCTTCTTTCCTTTCATATCCTTCTTCTTCCTTCTCAGTCGTCCGCCCATTCTTTTTTGAATGTGGCCCACACATTCCACTTTTCGCACTGTTACTTCGTCACCATAAGGCTTTGATTTCACCACATCCCGATGAGAAGAGCAGTCACCATCACCTACAAGGTCCACATATCGCAAAGGATATGTCATCAAGGATGATGTGAGTCATAGGCTAGCTATTGGTCAGTGTGGGTGGGCCTTCTGTAAACAGTAGTGGTGAGAAGACCGTTTGAATCCCTTGAAACTGACGTGTCGAGAAAGGGGATAGTGTTATCTTTCTCGATTTCCATGGCAAAACGAATAGTAGGCTGTTGACTGTTTAGAAGTGGTAAAAAGCCGTCTACATAGTCTTTACCTAAGACTGTAAAAGTGTCAACTACATATCGCTTCCAGATCTTAGGTTTATAGGTCGCTGTTGCTATCGCCCGTTCCTCAAACTCTTCCATGTAAAGGTAAGCAATAACCGCGGAGACAGGGCTCCCCATGGCTGCTCCGTCTTTCTGTTCATAAATCGACCCGTTGTATTGGAAATACGTGGATCTTAAAACAAAGTTTGAAAGGTCAGCAATCTGTGTAGGTGTAAGGTTTGTGCGGTCGGCAAGACCGGGATCGTTCTCTAGTTCGCATAATGCGGCCTTTACGGCACCTTCGACCGGCACGTTTGTAAATAACGATTCTACGTCAAAAGATACCATGGCTTCGTTTTCTTGTATTCGCTCATGGCTGATAGTAGACACCAAATGAGAAGAGTTGGTAACTGTGTAGTCTGATTTGCCTGTCAGCGGGGACAGGATGTCAGCTAAGTGAGCCGACAAATCATAAGCGAAGGTGTTTACACACGATAGGTCTTAACGGTATCTCGGGCTTGTGTATCTTAGGTAGATTTTTATCCTAGGTGGCTGTTTGTGCCTAGGTTTGATTTTGTTGTAGACAGTTTCTGAAAGATGTCCACTTCGTTTTAAGCTAAGAAGCTTTTCAGTAAGTTTTCGACTAAGTCGGTCCGTTGGATCTTTATTAAGGAGTTGATATGGACCTGTTTCAATGAGTGTTTTCATTTTATCATGGTATGTATCGGTGTTCAAGACTACACTGGCGCGACCTTTGTCCGCTGGTAGAATCATAATAGAGTCGTCTTGTTTCAAGTTCTTAAGGGCTTCTTGCATATCCTTCGTGATGTTAGGCTTGGGCAGTTCAGCCTGTTGAAGGATGTTGTTAACAGATCTCCTTACGGTGTCTGCTTGTTCTGAGTCAAGCGTTCTTGTGGCCGATTCAACTTTGGCGACTATTTCAGTGGCTGGAATGTTAGTTGGTGTTACTGCGAAATTCAACCCTTTTTCTAGTAATGATACCTCAGCATCGCTGAGGGGCCGTGACGATAAATTAATAAACCATTTATTTTTGTCAACTCGGGGTGTTTGGTCAACATGAGGTGTTCTATAAACAGAAGTCTGTTTCTCTTGTACAAGTTTCAGAAACTTGCGTTGTTGCCGATCTTTTGTGGCAGTAAATACTCTTTGGGAATTAACTCTGATCTTTTCAAGTATTTCACTGGCCTCGTCTGCCGTGAGGGCGGCTGTTATGCCCCAGGCAGTGGATTCGATCTGCAGTGATGAAAAACAAACGTACGTGCCTTGAAGTGTCAGGAATAAAGGGTTCTTAGAGCGGTTCATGTGAAAGGGGCTGCTAGAAATTCTCGTAATGGAGGGAAGTGTTCCCCGGCTCGAAGGCGAAGTTTCTATCGCAAGTATCGCAAGTATCGGAATACGCACATAGACAAAGGAAGGGCGAACATTGCTTCAAACTGTAAATTAGCTGGTAGGCAAGAGCGCGATAACGACAAGAAGCCATCGTTCAGCAGTCAGTTGCATCGCGACGCGTATTTCTGTGCTACCTGTCATTCCCATTCGGCATCAGTTGGGGAGAGAACCGGTCAGTTTTTGGAGAGAAAGGGTGACATGCACAAATACGATTTAGGAATTGGAGAAAACGGAAGACAATCACGCCGCGGATCAGGTGGCGAGCTTCAGTATGGGGAAAGAGCGTGGAGAGCAGTATCCACCTCTACTTCGTCAGTATTTTCGCAGGCATCCTTGACCCTTTCGCAGAGAGAAGTGGATGAAAAAGATAAAGAGACTACGGAAGCTGATACAGAAGCCCTATTTTGCCGCAAATTACTCTGTCTGGAACACTAAGTTATGAAGATATTGGTGTGACCAGTTTTGTTTATCACACGTGTCGCGATTGATCATACTGATTAGAAAGACACTAAAATGAACAGTTATTGAGGCTTAAGACAATGCCTGGATTTAGTATAATGACAGTTCAGAACAGTTAAAAGCATTTTGATTTTAATGACTCTTACCGTTGTATTCTTTTATTTAGTTATTGACTGCGGATCCCCTTGATGCGAGGACGCATCGCTTTTATTGAGGCGGGGGGAGGGGTGCAAATGTAACGAAACAGGTCTTTTAGAATAGTTGTGCACGAGCTGTAAGGGACCGTCAAGATTGCGAATAGTTAGTTAACGTAGATATATAGGACGGTTATATCACGAATAGTTAGCGAAGTAGACGCAGCAGTAGGTATAAAAGGGACTTACGCGTTGTAACGGATGGGGATTTTGGGTGCGCTGATCTTGCACTGTAGAGAAGCCCGCAGAGTGTAGCAATAAAGTTGTTTGAGAACTGGATTTGGTTGTTGCGGTCGTCGACCGACGCAGCGCTTGTTGCAATATATACACCTGGATTTTTGAAAAGGTGGCTCCTGAAGATTTGCCCGTTTTCACCGGAACGACACCGAAACCGAGGTTTTATGTCTCCAAACAGCCTCGAAACCACACGAGACGAGAGGGGAGGGGAGAGAGGAGAGAAGAAAAAAAAGGACTCCTGTCACTCATAATGTTTATATTGCCTACTTGGAGGTAGTTTCTGGACGACAAAAAAGCGCTCGCGACACACCGGCTCAGACACGTTGACCAAGCGGCACCGTTTTAAAAAATCCAGATAGATGTTGACATGAAATGGCCTAAAATAGCCAAGAGATGCTGAAAAGGCTCCATTCAGCCATTTTTCACAATCTGGCAACATTTCCCTGCAACAATTGTTAGCAAAATACAGCACAACTCATAAAAATAAACGACGATGCTTTACACCGAAACATCTAATAAGATAGATAATAAGATAGATAATAGATAGATAATACGATAGCTTGTTTCTGAGAAAATGCACTTTTTTTCTTGTCACATAGGTGGGGCATTTGCACACTTTCCTAAGCCCCACCGTTCCCACCGTGGGGTTTTTGTACATATTGACTGACCCCACCGTGGGGCATTTGCAATTGTCCGGAAAGAAAATGACAAATCCCAGCTGAGGGGGGGGGGGGTCACACGTGGAATTGACTGAGCCATTATAACGGGGATTTCGTTTTACCTGGGTTCATTACATCGGAGTTCTGTTCCATACATGTTTACTGTAACTTTGGTCGGGCTGAAGAATATCTTTCGTTATACGGGGAAATCATTATAAAGAGATTCGTTTTACTAAAAACCTATAACACTGGCTTGGATATTACAAACTAATGGCTCAAAATCTTAGACCCCTATTTCGGACCTTTCGTAACCGACCACCTCCCGTGCTGAGGCGTCCGGGGCTTGACATTTTGGCTAGTTCCTTTTTATAAGGGAGGTAGTCTGTGCTTGTGAAAAAGAGAAAGTAAAACAACAGAAGCAGATTTTCTTGGTGGAACCCAGACAAGCAATATCATCATCATCATCATCATCATCATCATCATCATCATCATCATCATCATCATCATCATCATCATCATCATCATCATCATCATCGTCATCGTCGTCGTCATCGTCATCGTCATCGTCATCGTCATCATCATCATCATTTATTTTTCACATTCGATGTGTCGCTTACAAAGCTTTCAGTAAAGATAGAGTTTCTTCGACAACTTGCAATAACAAGAAACAAATCTTAATCGACTGTAGTCACTACTGTCAGTGCAAGGAGGCGAGTGATACCACCATGGCCTTTTAATTTCTTTCAGTGACGCGCAACTTTGCAAAACCATAAACAGAAGAAAGTAAAAAACCCATGCGTAAAAGCTCTCCATCCCTTCCCTGGCCACTCCCTTTCCTTATTAAACTAACCTGGATGCCATGCTTGACTCTAAAACCACCTGGTCGCGGCGCATGTGTAAGAGCATGTTTGACGCGCGCTTCCGCTGTTCTACTGACGCGTCGAGGGTGCCGTGGGGGAAATGTAGGCAACGGTCGCCTTAGTACAGTGTCCGGAGTGGACTCGTTCTCTTCTTCCTCACTTATCTCCTCGTCAGAACTTAGCTCACTTTTCTTGCTAGAGTCGAAGCCAATGGATGAGTTGTTGTTGTCCTCGCGTGGCTTCAATAAAGCTTCATGACTGTCACTCTTGATGCATTCTTTCACGAGCTCAGCAGAGGAAGTTGTTTTTGAAAAGGACATTTCTTCATCCTACACTAAGTTAATTTGAGTAATTACTAGTAATATAGAACCAGTCCAAATTTTGGAATATTAAGTAGGCTAGACCCGGTTTTTCACTAACCATACCAACGCTCTTTGAACATGAAATACGAAGATGCCTCAAACGAAACAGGAAATCGAGTTACGCCTATTTGTAGGGTATAGCTATAGATTGAAGTTTAAAAAAGTGGGGTTTTTCGAGATCGACGTATCCACAGCAACACGGTGACGTCATTGATATTTTTACTTTTCCTTAATTTGCAAGAAATCCAGACATTAGTTTTTAAAGCTATTTATAGGACTTGTAGTTCATATAATTGCTTTCAGTTGTACCGATTTTAAACATTTTATATGAGAGCGTTTTCGAGATTGAAATAACTGATTGAAGCTTTTAGCTGCTGCAAACATAAGAATCATAAACAATTCTTTTTGCGTTCCTCAAAGTGACATTTGTCCTGAAGCAATTTCTTTTATCCATTCCCGCAGGGTAGCTGAAATCTCTAGAAACAATTTGAGGCCAAAGTTTTGTTCCCACGGTCAGGATATAATGTAAGTTTGAGGAACTCGAAAAGAATTGTTTATGATTCGTTAGTTAGCAGCAGCTAAAAACTTCAATCATTTCTCGAAAACGCTCTCATATAACATGTTTAAAATCGGTACAACTGAAGACAATTAAATGAACTACAAGTCTTATAAATAGCTTTAAAAACGAATGTCTGGATTTCTTACAAATTAAGGAAAAGTAAAAATAACAATGACGTCACCGTGTTGCTATAGCTACGTCGATCTCGAAAAAAAAACCCACATTTTTAAAACTTCAATCTATACCCCACAAATAGGTGGAACTCGATTTCATGTTTTGTTTGAGGCATCTTCCTATTCCATGTTCAAAGAGAGTAGGTATGGTTAGTGAAAAACCGGGTCTGGCCACCTAAGGTGCTCTAGTGTGTACAGTTTGTAACCCAGTATATTTGTACTCCGCTAGAACTTCAATTACTGTCGGTAAGAATTAATTATTAATTATTAAAAAGCTAAACGGAAATCATATGATTCAATAATTCCTTAACAACCTAGTGCCGTGTCTTATTTTCCGCCACAACCGGTATTACTATATTTTGATAAATTTGTTTGATATCGAAAGCGGGTGAAAAAAGGTCTCCTTCTAGAGGTCACTGGTGCTAATAGACGAACTGAACAAAGTTTCTTTGAAGTATTGATTTCTTTAAATGTTTCTGGCTCCGACGAAATAAATATATCCTTTTTTTTACCTTGTTTGACTAGTTCGCGTTAAAAAAATTCCTTCTGTATGAAAGCTAATTCTTACCTAAAGAACAGCAGATTTTTCACCTCATGAACAGTCAAATATGGGGTATAGAGTAAATCGATATAACGATCAACCCAACTCCGATTTAAAGCTGATCTATTTACTTGAGAAGATCGATTCTAATTTAATTGCACTTGTTCTGATAAATTTTTAATGGTATTTATTGGCCATTCACATGAAAGCTTCTTTCGTAACAAATACATTACTCTTAAAATGATGTTAAAAACACTCACTTGCTAAATAATTAATTTTATACATGTACAGCGTATTACCGTGTTTCGATAGAGGTTTTTTGGGACCATACCTAACTTTTAAAACCGGCTCTTAGACAGTCTTCCTCTTGTCGGATCAACGTGAAATTTGCAAACACCAGTTGCAACAAACCTTTCTAGGCGTAAGATAGTAACTAAAAGACACATTTAAACAGTATTTTCTAGCCATTTCATCAAAGCATTGATTATTTTCTCGGTGCATTTACTATTACTAGCAAAACCTAAGCTTGAAAATGTTTTTGCGATTTACTTCAAAACAAACATACAGAATTTGTTTTTGTTCTTGTATATTTTGTTTGCCATACACCACAGTTTAAGATGTTGGTATTTGCTTTTCAAAGTCACATCTGCATCGCGAAAAATCTCAATTCTACTGTTTTTGAGAATTTTTGTTTATCATTGTCACGGAAATATCGATTTTCACAAAATGTAAACCACGCTAAAGCTCTGTTCAAAACCAACAAGTATTGAAAATTTCACGTTGATCCGACAAGATGAAGAACTGCCTAAGAGCCGATTTTAAAAGTTAGGTATGGTCCCCAAAAAACTATCGAAACACCTTAAACCTTGTTTCCAGATAATCGCTGTGCACAGTCTCTGTGCACAGAGTCGCCTAGGGGGGAAAACAAGCGTATGACCGATAGATCATGCTCTCATTTTTCGATTTCAATGTGTTCTTCCGTGTTTCTCCTACATGAGACTCTGCGTAGGAAAGGGATCGCCGCAAATATAAAAAGTCGAGCTATCGTTTCAATTGAGTGGTCGCTAACGGTTTATTCCGGGTGCCAGAAGTCAGTATTTCCTAGGAGAAAGATGGAGCCTCTGGTGAGCCAGGGTACTAACAGTTTGAGTGAGGGCCGAGGTTGATATTAAAGCCTACACGACACTTAGATTGCTTTTCAACTGATTGTCGTAAAACCAAAATCAAAATAATTACTGTGACCAATCACAACAGACGCAAACAACGCATTCACCCAATCAGAACTCGAAGCAAATGCATGAAACTAGTGTCAAGTGCGGGAAAAAGTTGCAAGCAAGTCACTCTAGTTTCTGATTGGTTGAAAAAATGGCACGATTTAGATACAAATTAGCAATATACAGTACATTGTGAGCGCTTTTTTGTCAGCTTTTTAATTCATTTAATTTTTAACACGGTGATATATAATTAGCAATTAATTACAAAGGTATGAGCGCTTTAGACAGTTTTTAAATAAGCTTTTCTTTAAAATCTGCTGTAACATTTTTTCAAATTAAAAACATCATTATCATTATCATTATTAATCAGTTATAATAGCCGTGGTTACAGTCTTTTACCTCGGTAAACCCGATTTACCGGGCAAATTCACCGAAAATGTTCCGAGGTAAATTCATCTCGGGTTTCATTTTACCAAGGTGAAAAAATCTGGAAAGATCACACTACTGAAACCAACCACTGTTAAATAAATAAAGATAAAAATAAATAAAAAGCCGTTGTAATAAACTGGATCCGGCTCATCTTAAGGATACAAGCTGTTTCCAGGTTCTGTGAGAAAAACAACTGCTCAGTTAAAAAACCAATTCCAAACGGCGTCTAAAACTGAAGGGAAATTTCAAATCCCGAATAAGAAGATAATTATATAGTTGCTCTGAGCTGCGATATCGTCTTCGCGCTTACAGCGGGCAAAATAAACTTAGACGACACGCGCTGCTTTTTAAAACAGTACTCTCACGACGTGATATAATATGTCCGGTTCTTTCATCAAGACATTCCCCGACGAGCGTCTATTGATTAGCTGCCTCGGGATTTGAATTTTCCTCAGCTATCGCTTTGGGGTAGCTGTCAAGGGAAACTCTGTTGTTCTCGAGACATATCCAAGCTCCAGACGATAAAATTTCCCCGAGGTAAATTGCCTAGGGAAAATCGGTCACACTTTTTCCCTTAGTAAGCTGTAAACAAGTCAGGGTAAAACGTCTTTAGTGTGACCACAGCAATTATCATCTTCATTATCATTATCATTATCATTATCGTTCTTCTTCTTCTTCTTCTTCTTCTTCTTCTTCTTATTATTATTATTATTATTATTGTTATTATTGTTGTTGTTGTTGTTGTTATTATTATTATTACTACTATTATTATTATTATTATTATTACTACAGAGCGTAGTAAAACGTAACCAAAGTAAACGCAAATTACTGTTGACACTCAATACAAAACTGCTCCATAACTCAAGTCTCTATTTGTTGTATTTGTTACATTTCCAATGAGATATACATGTATGCAGAAAATGGGAACAAATTAAAGATGCGCTGATCGCATCGTGCGCTTGGGGTGCCTGTGCAGTAACTTCCCGAAAATGCGAAATTGAAGCCATTTTCAATAACTGAACCTGCTCCCGGGACCGTCTATCAGTCGTCAGACGTCCCCTACATAGCCAATCAGATTTTGCGTTTGCTTTTTAGTCGGTCAATGCGTTATGCTCGTTTGTAAGTCATGATAAATTGAAGTCATAGTATACTAAAAAAATTTACGTAATTTTAAATTGCTTTGTGATTTTTCTAAATCGTGTAATTTTTCTAATGTGGCCGAACAATCTAGAATCTTGATTCGTTGGAGCGGCTGGCCATGCCCGTTCAGACAGAGAAAGGAAAGTTCCCCACCGTACGTTCATGTTTTCCACAAAACCCAGAATTTGGTCGTTTGACGTTGTTTCTATTTCAGAGGGCGGCAAAGAAATGTACCAAAACGTATAACGCAAGTTCAGAGCCATAGTTTGTTTTACTTGCGTTTCGATAAGGCACAAGCATAAGCAATAGTATAAGTACGAGCATAAGAGAACCAAGGCACAAGCATAGTGAAGATAGGAACAACATTAGAAGAAGCAAAAACAAACATTTTAAGAAACCGAACAGACTGATTCAACTAATATTGTCCTCATTACGAAATAAAACGACATGAGAATAAACATCAGAAAAACGAGCAGGTTGTTTTCCTTGTTCATGTGCTTAGGCTTATAGTAATACTGTAAATGGTTTGAATCCAGGAGACATCATAAGTCGGTAAAGTATGATCGTCCGGGTGAATGCAGTCCCGAGAAGGACTGTTTGTGATGACATTGACTAACGTATCGATAACCTGAACGTCAGTCATCATCAGAGTCAGATACTTCACCGGCTTGTGTTAATGTTGCGTTTTTTCCTAGTGAGGACAGCATAAGACGAAACCGTTTGTTCGTTCTCCTTTTGTTTCTGGTTATGTTTATCTTTAAGGTCAACACACTCGATCTGTTCACATAAAAAAACTGAGAGCAGGGGTATGAGGATAATGTCCCGGGCACTCACGAAAACTGAGTGCAGCCGGGTGCATGTATCCGACTTAGTGTTAGAGGGAAATGGGAGAAAGTTTTGGGCACGCGTACGTTCGAAACGTCGAAAGCCAGGTTCACCTTGGCACCCGCCAGTCATCGTGCTCGGGTAGAGTGATTGCGCATCGCGTGTGAACACCGCCTTAACACGAAATTCCGGTATAAAAGGACACGCCCGTCCCCATTTCACACATCATTGCACTATGGAATTGAAATTCTCAAAACAAATGGCGGACGAAGGCGTATGGGGTACAAAGAAGCGAAATAAAGATATTTTTACCTCCTGTATTTGCATAGTGTCCTTTGTTGTGTTCCAACGTATTCGCCGAGAAATACGCGCCTGAAACGCTAAATCTTCCAGACGAACTTAATGCAAAATTTGAAATTGCCGCCATCTTGAGTCAGGTAACAAATTTTGTTCTTCACACTAGGTGCACGTGCTTTGTAATTACCACTTTTGACACAGGCTTCGAATGTAAATTTGTACCTGTTTTAAGTTTGTTTCAATTTTTACCTGCTCAAGCTAGGTTCTAGTTTCTCGTACTTGTTTTGTCGGTGGTGAAGGAAAACCTTTATAAGCTGAATACACTCTTTTTTTTTTTTACAAAAACCATTTTTATAAGAATGTTGAGGCTGAGATTTGCCCCAAAATTTAAGAAAATGTATGGACATCCTCAGGCTCAGCCAAATTTTACGCGTTCTTATATATAGAAAAAAAAAAGATTGTAAGACTTCTGTGTTCCGCCTATGCTAGTGACTCTCGTCTCACGTCAATGACTATGTTGTCAACGTGTTGACAAGTATCGGAGATGTGCACTCTTTGATTGCTGACAACTGAGCTGTCAGTGGCCAGGCCAAGGTTTTTTTTATACCAGAACCTCGTGTTTCAAAGCATGGACAGTGCCCTCTGGCATAGATTGGTAACCTAGTGATTTAAAACAATTCTGTGTCGCACAGTCGTCCTAATTAATTTTTGGTGTTGCTGTTTGAACTTCCTGACCACCCCAGTACTCTTCCATCCTATGATAAGCCTGTTTTATCTCCAAGATCTGCTCAAGGTACTTTTCAACCTCACAGACGTGATTCATCATTTGTTTTAAGTCCCTTCTCATCAACGGAACGTCCATATCAACGTCTCTTTTATGACCTGACAAAGAAAACAGACCTACAGAACCTGAAATTTTTCAAATGAGCATCGGAACCTGAGTAAACTCCGGGTATATCATTTATTCTCGACCACTCCTTTATACACCCAATTGAAAAAACTTTGTCGGATAAAAAGCATAAATCATTGACGATGCGACCCAATAGTGCTCTGGGAAGCGTGAAAACTTCTTAGACACATGCACATTATAATAACATAGCATGCCTTAATTTACTTTTCAAATTATCTTGCAAAGAAAATATCGTGAATATCAAGAAGCAAAACCCAGTAACAAACTTGCTCCTGCCATCTTCCCAGATTTCATGCAATTGTGTCGCATTGTCCATAGGTTATACTTTTCATCCGACAACGTTTTTTCAAACGGGTGTATGCAGCTTTCGCGTGATGCTCTTCTTTAGTTTTGGGCGCTTTATGAATGGTGTTAATTTACACTGGAGGGTAGTTTCTGTTTCTCGAAAACCGCTGATTAATTTACGTTGATTAGCTTTACGTTAAAAATAATACGCTTGTAAAGCGTTATCCGGTTGAGTAAATGTAGCTGGTCAAGCCGATCTTTCATGCCCGGCGGTTTGTGAAGGTGCATGCCGCATTCAAGGTATAAAGAGGGTGGCCTCCCAATATTATTAACAAGTGAACAAGGGGAAGTCTGGGCCCGCGGGCGTTTTTCGACATAGAAGGTTCATTTTCTGTCAAAAGGTGCATTTGGAACATTGCTCGAACATGGTAGGGACTGGGGCGAAAAAAACAGGCTCTCAAATATTTGGTGGTGGTGAAAGAGAAGGAGGAAAGTAAAATTGTATGCAAGCGATTCGCTCGGGAAAGAACGAGGTTGTATGCTCTTTAAACAATACTCGGCAGGCAACCAGAGTGCTTCCTCAAAACTAGTCAAACAATGAACACCTCTCTGATTACAATCAACAAATTATGATCAAGAAAAACCATGACATCATTGATACAAAATATCTTAAAACCCACCAAACCAGTTAGGAAAAATATGACATCATGGCCTATGACGTTAGCGTTGTTATTGTATTCCTTAACAAATTACTTAGATTTTTCCGCAAAAGGGGTTAATTTGGTCCCTCCCATACTGCTTTGATGTGTGGCTAGCTTTATGCCTTAGTTTATACTGTTGATTTATTTAGCGTAGTCTGGATAAGTTTTGGAGTGTACGCTGTACATTCATATCAATGTAACTAAGGTAGTAGACTTGCTCCAAAAAAAATCAAGCGCTGGAAGCAAAATGGCGGTTGGTTCTGCTCGTTTCGCCCAACCTCGTACCCAGGGCCTTCTCCTCGATCAAAATGGCGGTCGGAGAAACCTGGCCAAGGCTGCTGAAATACTACGAATGTCACGTGACACAAGTGAAACAAGTGAAAGCACGATAGCACAGGTAAGTGCTCTCATTTCTTCATAATGATTAGAAACCGATGAAATGTTAGTAGTGGTGTCGAGTTTTGAAAAAAGACAATAAACCTTTGGGAAATAAGAGAAAAAGCATTCTTTCGTACAATGCGTGAAGGGCATATTTTTAGAAAGTTCTGTAGTTGATGTCAGCATTGAGTTGCTTTGTTAGTTCTTCTTAATTTGAAATGTCACAAAAGTACATAAATTGTTAAATACTTAATACTCATAAATGAAGATTCGGTTACGCCCGCAAACAGCAGAAGCTAATCGAGGCGGGTGGAGCTACAAAGGTACAGCGGACCGTCGATCGTTGATTAAAAATAAATAAATAAATAAATAACGAAATACATCAATTGGCAACTTCTTGTCATCACAGACAAGAACTATAGAAATTACAGAACGCTAAATGCAAAATTAATAGAGGAGAGCAAGAAAGGATATGGAAAATAGGAAAATTAACCGATTATGCTAGATAGTTTGCAATTTTCTGTAAGAGAATGGGCCTTTAACATAATCATCCTCTGCCTTCATTATGGAAAGTAATAAATTATGAATATGTTTTTTAAACGCTCTCTCGGGGAGTTGACGAAATTATTCATGAATTGAGTTCCAAGTTTAGCTCCAAATATGGCGAAAGACCCTCGAGTTTGACTCAGACTCGAGGTTGTGTTGTAAACGTTACCAGAGGAAGAGAACTTGGTCTTATGCATATGCTTTTCTTTAGCTTTGAGAGATCACTGATATTAGACGGAACAGTCATACTTGAGACGTCAAACATTATAGATGAAACTGTCTCAACCTAAGAAAGAATTTTTGAGGGAGTAAACAATGGCACTCCATGAGCACTGGGTTTAGAAAAATACTTCAAAAGAAGGGCACGTTTTTGTAGGACAAGGGTTTTTTAAATGGGTTTTAGCAGCTTGACCCCAAGAAGCCAAACCATAGGACAAGTAAGGCAATATCAAAGAGCGATAGATACTTAAAAGAGTAGTAGGAGGAATTAATTGCCTAAGACAAGCGATGACTCCAATAATTCTATTTATTTTTAATGCAACACTGTCAATATGAAATTACTGTCCAATAAAACGCCAAGATATTGAACATAATCCTTACACTCAAGGGATATACCCATACTGATACTTATATATTGTAATATATTAATTATTTTGTGGTTATGTTTCCCAAAGGTTAGCCGAAGAACAAATTTATTGAGTGAAGATATCCGGCTGGAATACGTTAGAATTAAACAGTGTACACCAAGATCTTACCTTGTCTGGATAACTTCAGCGTTCGTCTTTTCTGCCTGGTAAAAAGTTCCCACGCTATACCCAAAACAACCAAAGCAGCCAGTATAATTAACAAGACATGCAGAGTCTTCCGAAAAGCAGGCTCGTTTAAACTAAACAGATTCAGATTCGTTCTCCATGATCGGCTTTCTTCAGTTTCCTGAGGAAAAAAAAATAGTTTGTCAATCTTTTTTTGACTAGATAACAAACACTGTTAGTGAACGAAGCCAAGAAACAGTAACTAAATACAATCCGCCATCTCAGATAACTCCTATAGGCAGAACCCCTGAATGCAAGTTGAAGTCTCTGCCATTGGAAAGGAGTGAAAGTTACAAATTTAACGGTTTTATGGTTATTAATGTTTCAGCTGTAAGGAAAATTGTCATTTTATTACATAAAAGGGTCTCAAAATCGGCTGCAAAGTGGAAGAAATGGTGGCTAAAGCTAAGTACTATATCGAAGGGTGCCAAATTTTAGCAGAAATGACAATGCGAGACACAAAAAAACTTGCATCCTTTGAGCAACTGAACCAGGACGATTGAAAGCCCGGGACAAACGTGGTAAGACCAAAGGGTTGAGGATCAACCAAAGCGATGGCAAAAGCACTGACTTCAATGAAGTATTGAAAAGACAATCCTGCAAAGATCCAGCCGACCTTCCCCAAAAAGTCGAAAGAACAACCAAGACCCCGGATTCTACTGCGTTATAACAATACACTAAAGGCCAGATTCACAGAAGCAGTGCTAAGTGTTGATGTTTAAACGATGGGCTTTTACATTCGAACCTGAGTGTTAAGGTCAGTGAATGGTTTGAAGCCAGGGGTCGGTCTGTCTGTACATTAACTTTGTTCGTCCAAATCAGAGTAGTGCTTAACCATATTTTGCCTGGGCTTTTTTGAGTTTCTGAGCCTGAGGGGGGCACAAAGTGCCCCCCCCCCCTATAGATCACGTATTCACGGTCTTGTGATGATCGGGTTTATGACGTGTCTATTATGACGTTTCATGACCCTACAATGACGTCACAAAGCAGCCATTGTGAATTTTGAGCCGCCATCTTGAATCCCGAGCAAGCAGTCATACAGTTGACAGTGACGTCATCGAAAAATATATGAATTTGTTCTAAGAAACATACTTAATCAAACAAGCACTAAAAAATAAAGAATTATCTTCTTCTTACAAACGAAGGGGGAAAAGCCTGTTAAAAAGACTGAAAAAAGACAAAAAATAGTCAAAACACCTCCTGAGTAGACGGTTGCTATGGAAACGTCAATCACCGAAGCCACGTCATTGACACAGGAAAATGTTCTTTGATAAATTCCAGGAAAAGTCACGAGATTTGGTGATTATTCGTCCAGCCGTTTAAAAGTTATAATTCGTTTAAGTCAGCTCGGGCACAATGTGCCCCCCCCCCCAGGCTAAATAGGGTTAAAATGACTAATTTTCAAGGTTTAGACCACTGCAAAACCGTGTACGATCAAAGCTTGCTCTAGGTTGGATCAGTAGATCGTGACCAGTCAAAAGAAGATAAAATATGGAAGTAATGCAAAGACTGGTCAGACAACGTGCACGAGGCGTAAATACAATATTTCGGCTGGCCAACACCAGCCTTCTTCAGGTTTATTGAATGAAACGCGAATTTACATGGTCTTTATATAACGAACCGGAAATAACAGGACAGGGCTACGTGATGTGTTAAAAATACAGAAAAAATAATAACAATGAAATAAAAGCGGAAATACAGTATATTAGAGATAAGGAAAAAGCTGGTTGGATTACATTTCATCTCTTCTGTTAAGACCTGCAGGCTCCAGTGTGTTTCCTCGGTGGATGAGGAATGCCTCACGAGCCTTTCTAACTGAATCACGATTAGTATATAATTTTTCAAGTGGTATAAGAAGTATATGATTAACCGTATGATTGCCAGTAATAAAGTGTCGTGAGACAGCGGTAGGATTGTAGCTGGAGGTGTTGATAATGGGTCGCCTATGTTCATTAAAGCGTTCTTTGAGGCGACGTTTAGTTTCTCCGATATATTGAAGATTACACTTAGTACATTGAATCATGTAAATCTGTCGGAAACCGCACATAGCGATAGCGATCGTTGAGTGATTATTGTAGTAATTTAATATCGACTAGACAACAATAGCTTTTTGGGGTTTTTGGAGGGGTGTTGTTTTTCTGTATGTGAGCTGTGTTTTTACTGGGGAGAACGAAAGTTCTGTGAATATTGTGAAAGTGTGGACAGCTTTCTAGTGTTTTCCACATTACTGGCACCTCCGACGGGACCGAGGTCCTCAACATGTCGCTAAAGAAGCAAATGGGTGAGTTGGATGCGAAGCTAAAAGCTCTACGTCTCAGGATTAAGAAGTGTGACCAAATCATCGAAAATTGTGACAAGCAAACCATCGAACGACAACGTACTTCTGTAGTTTCACTGGCGGGAGAAATAGATCAGTTAAGAGGATCGATCCAGGAGTCTAAGTTTTCTCAGGGAGAGTCAGAAGAGCAAGTGGAAATCTGGTCAGAAGAAATAGAGAACGATCTGCGTCTGGCAGATGATTATGCAAATAAATTACAAAAGGGTTATGATCAAATTGTCAAGGAGGAAAGAGAGCATGATCGGGAAGAGATGCGTGAAAAGGATCTGGAGCACGAGAAGCAAATTCTTAATCAAAAGTTGCAAGCTGCCCTCAAACAAAAGGAGCTGGAAGAGAATAGGTCCGCTGTAAAGCTTCCCAAGCTATCCATTACACCTTTTAGCGGGACTGTGATTGATTGGGTGCGTTTTGAAAGTCAATTTTCTGCAATGGTCGACTCTCAAAGCGTTCCAGCAGTTACAAAGTTCTCTCACTTAAAGGAATTACTGGTGCCAAGAGTTCGCCAAGCTATTGATGGTCTGCCATTTAACGAAGAAGGCTATGAACGCGCAAAGAAATATCTTAGAGAAAAGTATGGTCACCCAGACGAGGTCGCGGGAGCTTATGTCATAAATCTTCTCGAGATGCCAACGATAACGGAAAGAAATGTGGCCAAAGTTCACCAGTTTTACGAAAAGCTTCTCTTTACTATTGAGAGTCTTGAAACGCTGGGAAAGCTTGAATCAGTTCAAGGTGTGGCGTATTATGTCCCAGTGAAGAAATTGGAATTCCTGCGAAGTGAGCTCGTTTCACACGTGCCCAGTGATTGGCGTTCGTGGTCGTTTAAGGAGTTGCTAGAAGCATTACGCAAATGGACAGACACGAATACAACTAGCTCTAAACGTCCTGCCTTAAGCGATCGTGTTTTTTTCTCGGAGGATCGGCATGTCAACAATTCATGCGTCTACTGTGAGAGCACTGAGCATGTTTCGTCGGACTGCGGCGATATTTCTACGCCCGAGGAACGCAAGGCTTTTTTAGTAAACAAAAGGCTTTGTTTTAATTGTGCAGCGGGCCAACATAGCGCCAACAAATGCCCGAGCAAGTTGTCGTGCCGTACGTGTCGTAGAAGACACCACACGTCGCTTTGTCAACAGGCGTCTGAGCCTAGTTTGACAACTAACATCGCTGGATCGTCTGTTATTCATCCGGTTGTCATGGTTGACGTCAATGGCCGGAAATTTCGCGCTCTCCTCGACAGTGGAGCGAGTCAATCGTATGTGTCGTCCACTTTGATTGATCTTATCGGAGCGCGTGTGGTTAGGAGTGGAACGCGTCGCGTGGCAACGTTATTGGGCGTGACAACAGCAAAGCTGCAAGAGTACGACTTGAGTCTGCGGGCGGTAAAAGGAGACTTCGAGTTGAACACGCGTGTCACGCGAATTGACAAAAGGGAGTTACTGATGCTTGACAACCCTCGGTACGCTGAGCGAATTGCTAACCACTCTCATCTGATTGGAGTTGAGTTGGAAGATCAGTCATCGGACAGACGTCTACCGGTTCACATCATCCTAGGAGCAAACGAATACGCGCAGATCGGTACACACACACAACCGCGCGTTGGACGCCGTGGAGAGCCCGTGGCTGAATTTACTCGTTTTGGCTGGGCACTTATGGCACCAGGAATAGAAGCTGATGTGAGCGCTGGTTTTCTAGCCGTGGATGCTGTGAGTGATTATGAGAAGCTGTGCGCCTTAGATGTACTTGGGTTAGCCGATTCACCAGCAGGTGATCAGTTACAAGTGTACAAAGAGTTTCGCGAACAGCTGACCCGAGATCCTGAAAAGGGCTGGTACGAAACGGGACTACCGTGGAAAGGAGATCATCCACCTCTCCCAACTAACAAGGAGGGTAGTCTACGACGCCTACACACTCAACTGTCCAAATTACGCCGCATGGGAAAACTGGGAGAATACGACGCAATCATCCGGGATCAGCAGACAGAAGGCGTGGTTGAGCCGGCTCCTTTGCAGGCTACAGGAAAGGAGTTTTACATGCCTCACCGAGCGGTTATCAGAGAAACTGCTGAAACTACTAAAATGCGGGTGGTCTATGATTGTTCTGCACGGGGAGCAAAGGAAGCGCCTTCTCTGAATGACTGTCTAGAGCCTGGTCCGGCCCTCCAAAACAAAATCTACGATGTCTTAGTACGTGGAAGATTCCATTCAGTGGCCTTCGCTGGAGACATGCGCCAGGCATTTTTACAGGTTCGCATCAGAGAAGGGGAGCGTGATGCACTGAGGTTCCATTGGTTGCGTGACCTGCATTCCACACAAGTACAAGTCTTCAGGTTTACAAGGGCGCTGTTCGGGCTCGCGCCCTCACCGTTTCTTTTAGGAGGAGTGATTGAACAACACCTGGAGAGCTGGAGCGGGAAACTACCACAGAGTGTTGCCGAGATTCTTCGCAGCCTATATGTCGACGATCTCATTTCTGGTGGTCCCACTGTCACCAAAGCTAAAGAGCTCAAGTGTGATGCCGTGACAATCTTCTCTGACGCCGGTTTCGAGCTGCACAAGTGGCATTCTAACGCGCCAGAGTTAGAAGAAAACCCTCGCGATTGTATCAATGACAGTGAAGATACCTATGCCAAGCAGCAGTTAAGTGCAAATGTTTCCGGAGAAGGAAGTAAACTCCTTGGCCTCAAATGGGATAAGGTCGCGGACACCCTGGCTATTACATTCCCTCAAGAGAGAGCAGAGCCGACCAAGAGAGGAATTCTGGGGAAGTTAGCTCGCATTTATGATCCCCTTGGTCTAGTTTCCCCCACAACGCTACAAGGAAAGTTCATCTATCGGGAGGCTTGTGAGCTAAAACAAGCCTGGGACGCTCCCTTACCAGACGCCCTTGCTGTGAGATGGAAGCGCTGGGAGAGCGACTTGCCCGAGAACATAGTGGTAACACGAACTTTTTCGCCCTACCGGGAACCAATCAATGCAGTTGAGCTCCATGCATTTGGAGACGCGAGCGGACGTGGTGTCGCTGCGGCAGTGTACGCAGTGGTTAGACAAAACTCAGGAACAACACAAGGTCTGGTAGCTGCGAAAGCGCGTCTGGCTAAACAGTGATTGACCATACCAAGACTCGAGTTGGTTGCGGGACACATGGCAGTTAACTCAGTAGATAACATTCGCCATGCACTAGATGGGTTCCCTGTGACATCAGTCCATTGCTGGCTTGACAGCTCTGTTGCGCTCCATTGGATTCGCGGTAATGGCGAGTACCGACAATTCGTGGCGAATCGCGTGAAGAAAATCAAGGATCACGAGATCAACGAGTGGAGACACGTGCCGACTGATCAGAATCCAGCTGACCTAGGGAGTCGCGGAGGTTCCGTTACAGATGCAGACTTGTGGTGGAATGGACCTGATTGGTTGCAAGATCGGCACGCTTGGCCGCCAAATCCAGTGACTACAGCCAGTGAAGTAACTGAAGCCGAGTCAAAGATCGTACGAGAGGTGTTAGTTGCGGTGACCGTTGTCCAGAAGCAAGATGAATTTGATCAGTTGCTTGAAAAACATGATCTGCGGAAAGTCTTACGAGTATGCGCCTGGGTTGAGAGATTCGTGCAAAATTCCCGTCGCAGTACTCCGAGCATTGCTGGGCCAATAACGACAGCAGAAATCGAAGATAGAATCACCTGGTGGATCCGTCGAGTTCAGACACGCGCTCGGAACACTTCCAAGGTGGCCAGTGACAAGCTACAACTCAATCTTCAGCCAAACGGGGAGGAAATCCTAGAATGCCGTGGGCGTATTCAAGGACGTTACCCCATCTACGTACCTGATGATTCTGTTTTCACTGAGAAATTGGTGCGTCACGCACATCTGCGCAACCTTCATGGGGGACTCGGTCTAACTATGGCAGAAGTTAGAGAGAAATATTGGATCCCAAGACTACGCAAGTTAGCGAAAAAGGTTGTCAAGAGCTGCTGGGGATGTAAACGATTTCAAGCAGTCGCGCAAGCTACTCCTCCACCAGGCCTGCTTCCTACGGAAAGAACAGAGGGATCAGGCGCCTTCGAAATCATAGGTGTAGACTTCGCTGGACCAATCAAATACCGCCAGTCGCCACGAGTCGAGGGGAAGGCTTACCTGGTACTGTACGCTTGCAGCTTGTCAAGAGCCATGCACCTTGAAGTACTACCAAATCAAGAGACCACGACCTTTCTTGGAAGCTTCAAGCGCATGGTTGCTCGCCGAGGAAGACCAGCGAAAGTGTTTTCTGACAATGGAAAGACCTTTGTAGGAGCTGCAAGGTGGTTAAAGCAAATTCTGAGCGACGAGAAAGTCCAGTCTTATCTATCTGACGAAGGAATCGCCTGGAGTTTCAATTTAAGTAGAGCACCATGGTGGGGTGGCCAATTCGAGCGGCTGATTGGTCGTTTCAAGCGAGCATTCTATAAGACCATTGGAGGCGGACTACTGTCCTGGACCGAGCTCTCTGAAGTTGTTCTTGAAGTCGAAACTCAGCTGAATCGTCGCCCGCTGTCTTATGTTGAGGAGGATGTCCAGCTACCCCTCCTCACTCCTGCCTCCTTCCTGTTTCAGAGATTCATTCGCCTGCCCGAACAAGAACCATGGAGAGAAGAGAACGTAGATCTTCGCAGACGAGCAAAATATCTGAAGTCCTGTAAAGATGCACTCTGCATGGTATCCGCCCTCAGAGAACGCCACAACTGTAAAATTGGCGGCAAGCTGTGTACTCTAAAAGTAGGTGATGTGGTCATTGTGCGTGGAGATGAAAGCAATCGTGGAAAGTGGTCGCTAGGCGTGATAGTAGATCTGTTCGAGGGTCGTGACGGAGTCGTGCGTGCAGCGAAACTTCGTGCAGGGAAGTCTTTCCTTGAACGACCGGTGCAGCACCTTTTCCCATTAGAGCTAGCGTGCGACAACCCGGTACAGGTACAGAATACCACAGATCCAAACCCCGAGCCACGACTTTCCCGTTCTAGACGCGACGCCGCTGTTGCTGCAGGTTTGAGGATTCAAGATGCTTTACAGGAGGAGGAGATGTAGAGTCTGTAGAAACTGAACATGGTGATCTCAATGGAAAGGTGATCGACTGATAAGCTTGAACTCGTATATTCTAAAGCACCTAGTGCGGTGGTGCAGAACATTGAATGAACGATTAAGCCTCGGTTACAGTTACTTCGTAAATTCGTTATTCTAGCGACAAAGTTTTCGTTTACATATGCTTTCTTGTAGAAACCACATGGGGGAGTGTGTCGGAAACCGCACATAGCGATAGCGATCGTTGAGTGATTATTGTAGTAATTTAATATCGACTAGACAACAATAGCTTTTTGGGGTTTTTGGAGGGGTGTTGTTTTTCTGTATGTGAGCTGTGTTTTTACTGGGGAGAACGAAAGTTCTGTGAATATTGTGAAAGTGTGGACAGCTTTCTAGTGTTTTCCACAAATCACATTAGACGTTTCACAAGTAATGTGAAATGTCATCCCCCACACACTAAACGTTCTATTCCATATAGCCTTGCACTTCGCCTTCGACGCATATGCTCCAACTACGACACTTACAAACAACGTTCTCAGGAACTTATGAACTACCTCGTCAATCGGGGTTATATAGACTAGATTTTCTTAAAACCCAAATACAACGGGCTTCTGACGTTTCCTGCAACGACGCTCTTAAAACCAAACCTAAACGACAGACAGATACTGTTCCTTTTGTCATTACATACAATCCTGCTTTACCTAACATAACCCGCATCATCCACAAACACTCTCATGTACTCTACTCATCTGATCGTTGTAAAAAGGTTTTTACTAGTCTTCCTCTAGTAGCCCACCGGCGTTGTAAAAATATTAGTGACATTCTTGTTAGAGCTAAGTTACCGGAACCTGACAACATTGACAACTCACGGTTTCCTCCCGGCTCTTTTCGGTGCAATGAAAATAATTGTACCACCTGCCCTTATATCGAAGATGGCCGCACGCAATATACTTTTAATAGTACTGGACAAATGAATCAAATCAAATCGCACATTACTTGTGAAACGTCTAATGTGATTTACATTATTCAATGTACTAAGTGTAATCTTCAATATATCGGAGAAACTAAACGTCGCCTCAAAGAACGCTTTAATGAACATAGGCGACCCATTATCAACACCTCCAGCTACAATCCTACCGCTGTCTCACGACACTTTATTACTGGCAATCATACGGTTAATCATATGCTTCTTATACCACTTGAAAAATTATATACTAATCGTGATTCAGTTAGAAAGGCTCGTGAGGCATTCCTCATCCACCAAGGAAACACACTGGAGCTTGCAGGTCTTAACAGAAGAGATGAAATGTAATCCAACCAGCTTTTCCCTTATCTCTATTATACTGTATTTCCGCTTTTATTTCATTATTATTATTTTTTCTGTATTTTTAACACATCACGTAGCCCTGTCCTGTTATTTCCGGTTCGTTATATAAAGACCATGTAAATTCACGTTTCTTTCAATAAACCTGAAGAAGGCTGGTGTTGGCCAGCCGAAATATTGTATTTACGCCTCGTGCACGTTGTCTGACCAGTCTTTGCATTATTTCCATATTTTAAAATGACTCTATATACACCACCTGAGTTTTCAACCTGGCCGCAGTTGTTCTAAAGCTAAAGTTGCATAGCACTATCCACCGGATAAATCTCTATCCAGTGGTTAACGCAATTGGTTTCCCTAACACTTATCCACTGGATTGTGATTTATCCTGTGGATAGCGCTCTCCAACTTTTGAACAACTGGGACCTGAGCAGCGGCCATTATAAGACAAAGGGATGGGGTATCGCTGTCATTGGTCAATTAGTCGTAATGTTTTTGTCTGTCACGTGGAGAATTTAGAAGTCATCGGTCATTTTTGAGCGAGAGATTCAATTCGTCTGCTATTCGTCCGATATTTGTTGGCATATTGTTTAGTCAAATTATCGTTTCTCTTCTTATATTCTGATAATCGGATCGCTAGCGAAGGCAGCATTCTATTCCAGGGCAATTAGATAAATTTGGTTCGGACAATTGCACATGCAGTCATTCAGCGACTCTGATAGATTAATACTGCCATTACGCTGTTAATCAGAGATACATTTTTTTTACTGATATGATCCACAAACATTGCATTCACTTTCGTTTTCGTTGTCGTTCATCAGTTAAAAATTCGGCGTTAAATCGAACTGCGAATATCTAACAAGTAAGTATTAAAACTTCAAAACAAACAGTCTACAACGAGTCCACAGTTTTTCGTCGAACTTTTGAAAATTATAAGTAAGTCAAGAACTATTTCTACAGATGTCACGATCAGCGAATTGAAAGATATTCCTTTCAGCTATAAATTTAACTCATGAGTTTCAAACACGGCAGCTTTTAAATAAATTAGTTTCCGCTTATGGCAGGGTAATCTGCTGTTTACATTTTACCGTATTTTAAAAGCCAAAAGAAATGTTTCTTGGCAAGACTGAAAAGAAAAGAAGTCATTTCGGTGGTTGATATGGAAATAGCCAGATTCTCTTTTGAAGTTAGTTGGTGGCGTACGTTTTACAGGGGAGTCCATATCCGCTAGCGGATTTTAACCGGGGGTCCAATTCTGGGGGGCTAAATTCGCTAGGACACCCGCTGCATTTGCAGTCGAACCTCCCGTAAGCGGTCACCCTCGGGACCGAGCATAGGTGCATACTTACGGGGGGTGTCCGCTTACAGGAGGTTGAAAGCATCATAGGAGGTTGGGTGTGTCTGCCGTGCCTTCTAAATCACATGGGCGCATTCTTACTGAAAACTCGAGGTGATGTGACTGTCAAAAGTCACTAAAGGGGTTCAAAGTTGGGATGGTGTGCCTCGGAAAAATCCAGATGAGCCACCTTAATACGGATTGCAATTGGGGTTTTTGAAAAACTTTTAGGCTGAACAGTTTTCAAAGTTTATCTCTGTTGATTGTAAATTTAAATATAACGCTCGGGATACATATTTTGTTTGTCACGAAGCTGTTATTTTGTCATTTACAAGTAATTTGTTGGTGAACATTAAGTTCCATAGCAAGGAAGGGCGAGTAATTGGAAAAACTAAGCAAATTGGACTGGGCTGCCGTGACACAGGCCCTTTAGAGGAGGTCATTTTAGCGCCTGGAACTCCATAAAGTGCCCGCTTCCGCTTAAGAGAGGTGTCCAGTTACAGAAGGTTATAAATGTAGAATTTTAGTGGAGAAGTCGCCGGGACACGGGCAGTGTCCCCTTACGGGAGGTGTCCGCAAGCGGAGGTTCGACTGTGCGGCTTCTCCACGAAAACTACTCGTTATATACATACTAACCTCTTACTAACTGAAAGCGAGTGACTTACGGGGGAATATTGGCTCCAGGTCGTCGTAGTACGGAGAGAACGCAGCGAATTCGGTACAGAATTAAAACGACCGCGGGATGGTGTTTTCTTTTTGTGGTATCTATTCTCGACGTCATCAGTGGCTACCATACGCAAACAAGTCACAAAATCAAGAATATCTCTGGAAATATTGAGGCATTGTAACTGAGACTTGGTACCAGTAATGTTCCTTGAGAACGACAAACAGTGACGCAAATTGTGATGTTGCCATGACAACAGTTTAGCCTCCAGGTCTGTTTCTTACTAGCATGATATTTCCCCTTTTTAGGCTTTACAAACATTATCCACTCCAAAGTGGTTGTTGACGAAACTTATCACAGTAGAGGCATTGTGTGTGTTTTGAACAGGACCATCTCTTTCTCGTTGTAGAGTCACAAACGGTATTTTTTGGTTCAAAACAGAAGAATACTGGAGCCGAGATTGTTGGGATGGCAATACCACGAAATGGATCATGTTGTCTCTTTCTTGAAGGCACAATATTCATGCCAAGTTTCAAATATCATACCCATTTTTTCAGAGATATTCTTCATTTTGTGATTTGCTTCCCTGCTGTAACCACTTGTGAGGTCACCAATTTCGAGTTTGATCATACAAACACTTGATTTTCCCTTGATAGAGAGAAGATATTACATCCTTCCTCATTTCACAAGGGCTTTCAAATCAGCTTAAGGTGGTCTTATACCCAAAAAGTGAATTTCTTTAGAAAAGAACTTTGCGGGAGACTTCTACCATCCTTTTATAGGGATTCACGCCCTGACTTCAAACTGAGTCTTTTCAGGTCACATGACATAATAGTTAATGATTAACCAGCCTTCTCAGTAAAAAATAGGGGGATTCATCGTAAGCACGATATCTAACTAATGCACGGTTAGATAAGTATGAAATCAACTTAGATCTGTCCACAGATGAATTCTTCCGGAGGTAAACCTCGAAAATTAAGCAGCTTGGCCTCTTTCGAATTTATTTTTATTCTTTTTTTTCCAGAAAGTAAGGTAGAAGGAATAAAAAAAAGGGCAAGGATTCAGTTACTGAGAAGCAGTTCAAGATCGTGAGCATTTTTTAGGTTTACGACCTAGGAAATTAAGTCCTTTAATCTTGCTGAAAATTTCAGAACACTAGGTTACAATGTACCGGAGATATCGTGCTCAAAAGTTTTTTTCCAGAAAGTAAGGTAGAAGGAAATAAAAAAGAGGGCAAGAATTCAGTTACTGAGAAGCAGTTCAAGATCGTGAGCATTTTTTAGGTTTACGACCTAGGAAATTACGTCCTTTAATCTTGCTGAAAATTTCAGAACACTAGGTTACAATGCCCCGGAGATATCGTACTCAAAAGTTCATTTAGTTCGAGAAATTCTGTTATTGGAGAAAAACAGTCTTAAAGATAAGAGAACGGATTCTAGACAGCTTATGCGTCGCTCATTATCCTAAAACTGTTGTCAAATTCAAGTTACCACACTCAAATACAAGCTGAACGGTAATTTGATGCAAAAACCATCGTTTCTGTAAGATTTGGGTCATGTTTTGTCGGTTAAAACTCGGACCTCAGGACTCTCTCCTCAGTCAAGTGTTTCTCCACTTCTCCACAGTAGTTGTCATTTTACCGAGAGGCGAGGGGGGGGGGGGGGTAATGTTCTTATTGAGGCTTGTTTGTGCGCATTTAATAAATGTAAACAATTGTTGCTATGGCCGTTGCTATGGAAAAAGTCGCATACTGCTGATTGGATTTCTTAAATCTCGCTGCTTTAATGCTGGAAATCGAGTGAAATTATTTCAAGACAGCATTCCCAAGTGTTTAACGTTTACAATTTTGCCATTTAAAAAAAAAGTGACTTTTGCGACCTAACATCACCTTTTTTGAGTATAAGACCACCTTAAAAGGCCGCGAAAATAGGAAAAAATCAATGGTTGCGAACGACTTTTTTCACGTGTGAAAACATCGTTGGTCCAATGGGACACCACGAACGGTTCGCGATCGCGAAGGATGTCTCTTTACTGCAGCAAATTTGCCTATGACCTGTCTCGGCGGCCGCTCCATTCATTCATTCATTCATTCATTCATTCACTCACTCACTCACTCACTCACTCACTCACTCACTCACTCACTCACTCACTCACTCACTCACTCACTCACTCATTCATTCATTCATTCATTCATTCATTCATTCAACGAGAAGATTTGCTTAATTTATTGTTTTTGGATGAAGGATAAACTTGTTCCAAGTCGCTTGTAGCGGAGCAACATTGCTAAGCAAATTTGGTAACCTATCACGCTAAGAGATTTTGGTAGTGACGTAGTAGTCACTTGACCGTCCGTCCGTCCGTCCACCCGCACCACAAGGTCACCAATGTGAGGTGGAACACACTTGTATCCCGCGTTTTTTGCGCGAAATCACATGGTGACCCGCGTCTTAGCAAAGACAACACAAGTAAAAAAGCAATTTTATTAATGGCAAGAAAAAGTTCAAAGGAATACTCAGTTGTCTTTTTGGTGGAAGGCGAAAAGTTCAAGTTACGAATTTGCCTTCGAGGACTTCATCTTTGTTGTCGGTTCTGCTGCGATATCTGACGGCACAACACTTGAGTTCGCAGCATTTGGCAGCGGTCCCAACACCAAATATAGCAGAGCTAGTGCCTTCTGGTTTTCTCTGTCCACGAACATGTTTTTTTGCGGCGGTCCGAACACATTTTCCCAGGAAAAACACCAGTAATTTCATGTCGATAGGCATCTTGTCATGGGAAAAGAAATAAGTAGTAAAACTAACTTCTTTAAGTGGTGTCAGTGTTCCAGGCCTCATGGAATCATGCCGACCTGACATGTCGGCGAGCGGGGTTGAATTCTCAGCGGGGACATGAATTTGTTATTATTATTAATTAACGTCTTGAATGACGGTATTTTCAAACATTAATAATAGTCCAGTCATTTTACTAAAAATAATGGGTAAACCTGCAACTAATTGCAACAGAAGAAATTCCAACAGTTTTTGACCGAGAAACCTATCGTTAATAACATATCGAAAGTCCCAGAAAATCCCGTCAGGGAAAGGTATTGAAAAATGGGTTTTTTAAGAAGCTCCGAGACACGTTTTTAGAGATGCATGGAAACGAGGCTGAAAAAGCTTTTACAAAAAACGAGCGCGTTTATGTCTTAAAAGTAAAAAATACAACAAAATTGGAAACGAGATGTCAATTGGAAGGTTTTCTTATTTTAGAAATCAAGTTAATTTGGGATATTTCATTTGTATACAACTTTAATTTTAAGTCTATTTTAGGTGCTTGTTGCGTAAAAAAGTCGCAACCCTGTGTAAATGACATTAAGTTTAGTTGGCTTTTTATCTGGAGCGATTTTTTCTTTTTTTTTTGTTTATTTTTAAATGAAACTTGTTGAACTGTTTAAATCTTTCTTCAAAAATAGTGATGCAATTCAAGGAAGCTTAATTTTCGTGTGGAAAGAAAAAGAAAAGCGTGAGTTGGCGTGAGTTCGAATTTTTTAACTCGGAGGCGTGAGACTCACGCTCACGGCGTGAGATTCACACCCAAGGCGAGAGAGTTCGCAGGTAGAGTGTGCTGTGTTTGACGCCTGCAGTAATTTTTAATCTCCGTCGAACAAAATGGCTTGAGAACTTCAATGTTCTGTGCTCCGACCAGGTAAGTGTATTCTGAGTTTTCTTCAAGAGTAGTTTTTCTTTCAAAATAGAGAAGTTTCTCTTTGCTGAATCAAATTTTTATCACGTGCAATGCACTGTTTCTAAAGTGATTTTAACGAGTTTTATGCGGCCACAGTGTTTCTTTGAGTCTTTCAACGCAGTTGAAATGCGACGTTTTACATTCTGGCTTCAAAAATATTCACTAAAAGGCGTGATCACTGCATACGATGTTACAGTGAGTTAAAATAAGAACAATATTGTCCTTTCTTCCACTTATAAAGTGATATGTTTCCGTAAGGTTTTAAACCCGATTGCTAAGATTTATTGAGCTAAACATAGAACGTCTATGATTCTATTGCACGTTTGGCTCAGTCTTATTTGTATCCTGGTAAATTTTCAGACCAACAAGAGCCTAAAATGGATGAAATGTGTTGTGCGATTTACAAAAAATCGCTTGAAGATGACATAGTATCTCTCCGTCTGAAGGGAAGTGACGGTATAAACCGCGCAAGCGCAGAGCGCAATGACAACATCCAAACTGTTCCTGGTCAAAAGGTACACAAGACATGTCGCCGCGCGTATTGCCACCCTAGCAACATTGCCCAAGCCAAGAAACAAGAAGTTGCAAGCTCGCAAACCTCACGTAAACGTCGTTCATTGGATCGCAAGACTGAAAAATTCTTTAGCTTTAAAAATGACTGTTTCTACTGTGGTAACAAAATTGATTTTGAGGAACAAAAGAGAAAGCCAGGAGAGGTGTTCCATGTTACAACCCTCGAAACAAGAGATACTGTACTAGAGACATGTTCTGAAAGGGGAGATTCTTGGGCCGAAGTGGTACAGGCGAGAATTTTAAATGTCCACGATTTGCCGGCCGCCGGTGCTGTTTACCATCAGCCATGCAGCGTCAACTTCAGGACCAAAAAACAAATGCCAAAAGTATTCAGTGCCTCAGATCAGCCTGATAGTAAGAAAAGAAAAATCGGACGTCCACAAGATGAAGAAAAAATCGAAGCGTTTGTCAAAGTGGTGAACTTTCTTAAGGAGAACGACGACGAACAAATAACTGTCATGGATCTAATGGATAAAATGGAGGAATATCTTGGTGACTCAGCTACTGCCGCATATAGCCGCACACATATGAAGGCAAGACTTCAGGAACACTTTGGCGATCAGATTATTATAACCGAGATCAACGGAAAGCCAAATGTCGTAACATTTAGAAGTACTGCATCAGCTATTCTGCACGAATTTCACTCACAACAAAAGGAAGTTGATCTGGATTCGGAAAAACTAAGTATTATCAGAAATGCCTCAAGGTTGATCAAGAATGACATCAAATTGCTTCAAACATCTAGCGAAGTCTACCCTTCGATCGAAACAGAAGCTGAGAAAAACGTTGACTTCCTTCCAGCCACGTTAAAAATTTTTTTGGAGGGTATTCTGGTTGGTAAAGATAACGTGAAGTTAGCATCAATTGGACAAGCCATTGTTCAGGCGGCGCGACCTAGAGTGATTCTTTCGCCTTTACAAGTTGGTTTAGCAGTGCAGCTTCATCACAACTTCGCATCGAGATTTCTAATAGACACCCTTCATCGCCATGGCTTCTGTTCTTCGTACCAAGAAGTACAGATGTTTAATCAAAATGCTGCATTGGACCAGGGAACTGATATACCAGATTATAACGGAGAGTTTGCTCAGTACATAGCTGACAATGTGGACCATAATCTACGAACCCTTGACGGTAACGACACCTTTCATGGCATGGGTATGATTTGTGCCATCACTCCTGGCACAAACCGAAAAAGAAGCGTCCCTAGACGAAAGATAAGTCCTAAAGACATCTCAGCAGCTGGAAAAGTTGAAATACGCCCGCCATCTGAGCCAAGGCAATCCCAAGTGGAAATAAAGTACAATGACGTAGTGGTTGCAAGAGTAGTAGATCCCACAGCGAATTTGGACATACTTTGGAAGACGTCCCTGCTGTTTAACACCACACGCCCAGCATGGGCTGGAATGATGCAAGCTGTCCACCGGGGTAGCCATCAGGGGAAGTCGGCAATAACATTTCTACCGATGATCGACCTAAACCCAAGTGAAGTCACATGTATTTCATCCACTTTGAAATTTGTGTCTGAACATGCACGGCGCCACAACATCGCTAACCCCATCGTCACATTTGACCAGCCCCTTTGGTGGAAGGCTTTCAACATAATCAGCACCGAACCAGCTAACAGTGACTTACGCAAAGTAATTTTGCGTTTGGGAGCATTTCATACGCAAATGAGCTTCCTTGGGAGCATTGGTCATCTTATGGCAGGATCAGGGTTGAGGGAAGTTTTGGAGTTGATATATGCGTCAAACGCAGTTGACCATATACTGACCGGCAAAGCCATTGCACGCGCAGTCCGCGCGCACCTCATCGTCGATGCAGCTCTAAATGCACTTCTTTACTCAGACGCTCTCGGAGTGACTATTCCGCATCTTCAACATACAGGTACGGTGGCTTGTTTGTAGTTTGTCGTCTTACGATGTGCTCGCTTAATACATTAATTGCTTCAAAATATGATATTTTTTTGATGTTGTTGTTATTAAATTCTCTTTTCATTGCAGCACAATTAGATGGGCCCACTGTGCACCACCTGAACGTTTCGGACGAAGACGCGGATCACTTAGAACAGAGAGGTAAACAAGTTTTGCAGTAAAACCTTAAATTACTAGCTCACTGGAAAATTCATTTAATAGATTATTTTATTCTACGTTAATATAATATACATTTAAGTAACACTACAATTTGGTTTTAACTTACCGTAGGTGAATCAGATAACCAATCAACTTCACATGAACCTGCAGTACGCGATGAAATTATAGAGGCTGAGAACGGCACTAACCACCTGGACCATGCACAGAGCAGTAAGTATTTATATCTTAGTTCAATTTGTTACTGTGAATCAATTTTACTCAATAGAACGATTTAACCCGTTGACTGAACTTTTTGCAGCCCACGACAGCCTCACAGCAGACACCAGTGTCCATCTTCCCAAAAACGCACAGGACCCAATCCTAGTTGACGCTGCCCATACGTTGTTTAAGGAGCTGATGGATAAGAAAATGTCAGCCGAGGAAGTCAGTGCTGCAGGCGTCCTGTCCACTATTCAACAACGCGCTCATAACCAGAGAGACATAACAAGAGGTACAAGCCGCACAGCCGCACTTTGGCTACAGTACATGGAAATGATCGACATACTGCGCACCTTCATCAAGGCAGAACGTACAGCCAACTGGGAGCTTCATCTTCAAACAGTTTCGGAGATGCTGCCATACCTTGCCGCATCAGGGCACAGCCTGTATGTCAAGTGCGCGCACTTATACCTCCAGTCGATGATCAACCTTCAAAATGAGCATCCTGATGTGTATCGCGATTTTATAGCTGGATTCCATGTTGTAAGGAGAAGTGATCGCCAATGGGCAGGTTTATCAACAGATCTGGTCATTGAGCAAGTTTTGATGAGAAGCTTGAAGACAACCGGAGGCTTAACGAGAGGAAGAGGCATGACCGAACAGCAGCGACTCATTTGGCTATGAGCAATGCCGGCCTGTGCGGAAGCAAACCGTTCAATGCAAGAACTGACGGGAGTGCAATTCAACTCGGGAGAGCAGAACAAGGACGTGACACA
This sequence comes from Siderastrea radians, assembly GCA_964017195.1. Taxonomy (NCBI): domain Eukaryota; kingdom Metazoa; phylum Cnidaria; class Anthozoa; order Scleractinia; family Rhizangiidae; genus Siderastrea; species Siderastrea radians. The sequence goes on along the minus strand of OZ024900.1, from coordinate 25,888,483 downwards.
AGCAAGACAAAAACGTGATATGAAGGACACACTCGCCATTCTGACAACTTTGGCTGACAGGAGTCCTTTTGCACCCAACTCACAGCTTGTAAATATCATGACTGGCGTAAGCGCAGGCAGTGCTGTCGATGTGGATCGTGCTAGAGCTACTGGGAAGAACATATTAGCCTCAATGATTGGAAAGTCAGTTGCAGATTACACGTTCAAGCGCAATGCACAGGCTGTCACCCTTGCCTCAAAGTCGTCTGTCAGAATCGAAAGTGACAACGTGCAGATCGATCCGCAACTTCTGTTTCAAAGATTAATCATTGCTTGCAACAGTTCCGATGACCTGGGGAAGTTGTTTTGCTATGAACTGTGCAGTTACCCGACGGCATTGTTTGATTCTCCCCTGATCCTGCGCCAGCCTCAAAAACCAGCTCTTGCTGATGCCTTGTGGGCAAAGCTGTCACCTGGTGCCACTTCAGGGCCGGCAGGCGAAGTTCAGTATGTATTAGATGGTGGAGCTCTACTTCATCGAATCCCGTGGCCTCGAGGGTCCATAACGTATCAAGATATTTGTGGGTTATACTCAAGCTATGTGGTAAAGAAATATGTAAAACCCATCGTCGTGTTTGATGGCTATGACAGGGTGTCTACCAAGAACATGACGCAGCAGAGAAGAGCAGTGGGGAAAGCTGGCCCAACCGTAACTTTCACAGAGGACATGAAAGTAACGCTAAAGAAGGATGACTTCCTGTCCAATTCCAAGAACAAACAGCGGTTCATAAATATGTTAAGCCAGTTTCTGAAGAAGAGCAACTGTACAACCTATCACGCTGACGGCGACGCCGATGTTCTTATTGTGAAGACAGCTGTAGAATCTGCTCGAGAAAGGACCACTGTTCTGGTCGGAGACGATACAGATTTACTTGTGCTGCTTTGTTTCTACACCCATCCCGATGGCTACGACCTCTTTTTTAAGCCAGAACCAAAGGCGAACTCCAGGAGACGGGTCTGGAATATGAAGAAAGTTAAAGAGCAGCTTGGTTTCAATGTTTGTCGTGACATTTTATTTCTTCACGCTATTTCGGGATGTGACACCACCTCGCGCCCATACGGAATTGGCAAGGCCGGCGCTTTGAAGAAATATGTCAACTCTCAACACTTCAGGGAGCAAGCCAAGGTGTTTGATTTGCCTTCCTCATTGGATGACGTCGTGGCAGCAGGCGAAGAGGCGTTAGTTTCGCTCTATGGTGGAAAGCCAGGAGAGAAGCTCGACACCTTGAGACACCAAAGGTACTGTGAAAAACTAGCAACCAAGAGTTCGCAGATACAGCCCCAGAATCTGCCTCCGACTTCTGCAGCGGCCAAGTATCACAGCCAAAGAGTATACCTTCAGGTGAAGCAATGGAAAGGTGAGGACGAAGAGATGTCTGTGGAAGACTGGGGCTGGAAACTGAGCGACGATCAAGTGCATCCCGCGATGACCGACTTGCCGGCTGCACCGGAGTCCCTACTTCGCATGATCAGGTGCAATTGTTCATTGGATTGTGCCAGCAAAAGATGTTCTTGCCGAAAGCATGGCCTGGAGTGTTCCCCCGCGTGTGGTCAATGCAGGGGTACAGCATGTACAAATTCTACTAATCAAGATTTCGATGATAGCGATGATGACGGTGATTGACAAAATAGCTGAAAGTTATTGTGAAATTCGTTTTTATTTCACAAACGATGTTTTTTAGAATATTTCATCCTTGTGAAAGATGTATTATTTGTTGGCTCGCTTGCAAAGTGGGTGCGTTCCATTAAATGATAATCAACTATCGCAACTACCACTTTTCGTATAGACCGATTCGAATCACAATTGAAACATAAATATAAGGAGATTTATTCTGCTTATTGAATACTTTTTTATTAACGTTTCCTCCGGATGAACGTTTTCAAGCATATTTGCAGTACATTTCATGGTTTTTGGATGAAATGAATGAAGTTCTGGCCGTTAGAAAGTATAATAACAGACCTTCTGTTTTTGAGCCTCGTTATCATGTTACGCAAAAGTACTGCTTAGAATCTGTTAAATTTTCGAGATGTTCCCATGCATGGATTCTTTGGGACTTTTAGTATGTTGATCTAGGGACTTATTTAAAATGATTGACGGTCAGAAAGCTTCTGTTGCAATTAGTTGCAGGTCCAACAACAAAATGACTGGACTATAAGTACCAGCAAAAAAAGCTCCGCTTTTAGGCCTGGCTAAATCTATATATTTCTGATTATGGATGGCGCGCGCTTGGTCCACGAGCGTGAATCTTAATGGCAGCTGGTTCTGCAGAACTTCTGTGTACTTCACTACTATGCATCGGGAGCGTGAATAAAATTATCACTCGCTGTACACGAACGCCACGGTAATTGTTGTTTTCGGCTTTTATAAGCCGGAGAATACGAGCGACTTGGAGCGACTTGGAGCGACTTGGAGAGTGTTCTGTATTCTCTTCCATTCGGAAAATGGAAGACAATTATTTTGCAAAATTTAATATTTCCGTTCAAGACTACGTGGATAGTCTTCGAAAAAAAAAACACAAAGGAAAAAAACCGAGCAAGACGTAAGACCACTGAAAACCTTTTTGGCATCTCAAAACGAAGAACGATAACTTTACAAAATGTATACCCCACACACAAAGTAGATAAAGACCTAGCAAAATGTGTTCATTCTGTCAGACGTAAAGACAGAGGAGACCAGAGAAAGAAAGAAAAAAGACCTATTTATAATTTGCAAATCTCACCATGGCGCTTTTATGAAGAAGCTTTGTTTTCGATCATATGTAGTGGCATGCTCAAGACACACACACACAGACCCGTACAGCCACTAGAGTTAGTAACCAGATAAGTATTGTGTAAGCATTTCCACTGTCCATTGCACAGCTTTGTTAAAGAGTGAGTATTCGATATAATTCATTGTCTTTGTCTCTTGAGAGAGAGATCGAGCCTTAAAAACTATCGGATAGTTGAGGAGACTAGGCGGAGGGTATATTTACGTACGAGGGTTTTATGAATTCGACCCCTTGTTTAGCGAGAGGTACTGTAGTTTCGTAAGTACCTTTCCAAGGGAAGAAACTAAGGTCCGCCCGACAACTTTGATGTACGAAACTGAACGCGCTTAGCTCGCCTGCGAATAAAATACTACCATAGGTTAGACTTAAAAATAACAGCACTTACTCGCACGGTTGAACCCTGTATGTAGCTGAGTACGGTCGAGTAAATATCGTTTGAGTCGTACTTTTCCAGGCTAATTAACTTGATGCAAGTCCGCATGTATGGGTTATGTTCACTGGACAAGAAGAATCCGATTACGAATGGAAAATCAAGAACTCTGACTTGTTCGAAATCCTCCCGCTCAATGTTTTCTTTCCACCCTTTGTTGAAACTGTAAGAAGTAGTAAACACGTCCAACAGCATTCCCTCTACCTCGTTGTTGTAGAGTCCCACAGAAAGTGCTTCCAGATCCTCGTACGCTGATAACAAAAACTCCTATTAGAAAAGGCAAACTGAAGGCTACCGCAGGAACAAATAATACAAATTATTCTAGTTTTTCTTTAAGTTCACGAGTATGCAATGCATATGTCACGTCTTTATCTCGGAACTAGTTTTATTAGAACCACGTTTTATTATATCTAATATCCAATTCTAAAAAAATACTAAGAATCAGCCGCAGAAGTCCTCCAAGTTTTGTTTCAATCAGAATACAACGACAAGGTACAGAAGCAGAATTTTCAGGAATTAATAGCCATGTACATGAGCATGTCAATTGATGATCGTGATGTAAAGGCATTTGCATATTTGCTGGTTTAACAAGCCGGAACTAATCTTTGTCAATTATGGTAAGTGAATTAATGCGTGAAACTTTAGGTTTAAACCCAAATCGAGTGACGTCATTCAAGTGTTCACTCTATTAAAGCAGATGTAAAACTAGCCTATACGGGGAAATACGTTCTCTCACGTTTAACGTTGGCTCCTTGCTTCATGCCTTCTATGTATCCTTGACTGTTCGCCAAAACTCCAAACTAAAGCGAGAAAAACGGTGTATTAAGGGTACTTAAATGTTTCTGATAGATAACAGACCAAAAATATACACTAAAACCCGCCTTACTACCGCCACGTTAATCTGCCTGTCAATACCACAATCTCGCTAATTCAATAATGATACAGGTTGTACAAGGGTATACAGGATGTATTAGAGTATACAGGGTATCAGGAGACCTGAGGGTATACAAGGGCATACAGGGTGTACAAGAGCATACAGGATATACAAGGTATAGAGGGTGTACAAGGTATACGGGGTGTACTAGAGTATACAGGGTATACAAGGTATGCAGGGTATATGAGAGTATACAGGGTATACAAGATATACAGGGTGTACAAGAGTATACAGGGTATACAAGGTATACAGGATGTATAAAAGTATATAGGGTATACAAGTATACATGGTGCACAGGGGTATACAGGATGTACAAAGGTTTACAGAGTGTACTAAATAAAGTATACAGGGTATACAATGGTAAATAATATGCGGAATGACCGATCGTTACGGCAATTACTAGTAAAGAGAGACACAGAAGACGAAATAAATAAAGAAAAAAATATATGCAACAAAAAATTGCCTGATATTTCGGTTTGCAAAACAAACCTTCTTTACGGGCTACAGGAGTAAAATGAGGAAATACGTTACAGGACCGTTACAAAGTTTAAACATTACAAACACATGAATATGATGGGTTGCTAGCTGAATAAGAAGTGTCATTAACTCATCGCGTCTGTTTAATCTTTGCGGCTCCAGTGTCTTAGCTTTGTCAATCAAGCGTCTATCATGCGCTTTTCTCATAGCCTGTGAACAGGGGGCTCCGTATTGGGGAAAAAGCACGAAAATAAATCAGCGAGCGAAGCGAGCCGAGCGTAGACCGGGGAAGAAGACGGGGCGGCGGAGCTCAACGGCGGAGCCTGTGAGCAAAACTTTCATGCCGCCGCCAGGGTACCCGCTGTGCATTAGATCCTAGTGCAATCTCTTATTGGACAGATCATTGGTTGTTGACAAGTTTGATTGACAAACCCTTTTTCCAACGGATTTGCACATCATGTCCCAAAGCAATGAACATGACGTCTTCAGGTGAACGATTTTTTTAAAAATACGGATTAGCCTGCGCCGCAGACAAAATTTAACCTAAGATAGAGATAGAGATAGATAGATAGTTTGTTAATAATCCCTTTACAACTAGAAGTTGAATTATGTGATTATTTACTAGTATACTAGTATATACTAGTAATTTAAAACTAATTTGCATAGAAATATATAAGAACGAATAGCTAATACGGATTAGCTAATACGGAAGAGCTAATAAATACGGATGAGCTCTTCGAAAAAGGATTGAGCCATTCTATTCGGGATTTCATTCAAACTACGGGAATGACCGATGAACAAAAACGCTGCTTACGAACTGTAGAAGAAAGAAAGGTTTTTTTTGGAATTCTTTATACTGGATTTGGGAAAAGTTTGATATTCCAAATTCTTCCACGCATCATCGAAGTGCTAAATTGAAACGAACGAGTGTCCTGATACGCCATCTGGAAGTTAAGAGAATGTAGATTTCAATGTACAAAATGATTTGGAATTCAAGGGATGTTAAATAACCCCAATTTTATGGTGTATTGGAGTTTTTATGGTGTCCTGAGTTAGCCTATAAACCTCTGACAGAAATATATTTCTTTCTCCTTCTATTCTCAACTGATTTCTATGTTTAATACGCCATTTGAAAGCTAAGAAATATAGATTCCACTGTACACAATGATTTGGAGTTCTTAACATATTCTTAAAATTTCGCAAATTTCAGCCTCGATATTCTCATAAAATATATTCTTATTAAAAAAAAAAGAGGGTAACCCAGCATTTATGGGGTGTTTGTCGGTCTGTAACGCGATCCAAACAATGTGCATGCTATAAACCTCTGACATGAATATTTTTTTCTCCTTCTTTTCTCAACTGATTTCTAAGTTTAATACGCTGATTTGAAAGCTCAGAAAATGTAGAGTTCACTGTACAAAATGATTTCGAGTTGAAGAGACGTTAAATACCCAAATCTTATGGCGTCCAACCGAAGACAATTTCATCTTGCAGACGATCGATGACAGGTCAATTACAAGGGGGCGAAATGGCGGTTTCAATCCTTTGTCAACAGACTCCCCCCTTCCCTCTCCCCCTCTTTCCTTCCCCGCCCCCACCCCGTCTCTTCGTTCAATCTCACCCTTTGTTTTCTTCTCTCTTTCCCTTACCAGAAAGCCTGTTCACAGTTTCTTACGGAGTCGGTTAGTGTGTGTTAGTTCCAAGGGGATGAGACGGATGTCGTTGACGGAGTCCCGGGTAAGTTGAAATGTTCCGAAACAGGATAGGGTTAGCAAGCGCGCTGTTGATGGTTTTGGACGGGACGACGATGCTCGCCAAAGCGTTCGTGAAGATGTCGTTTAGTCTCTCCAATGTATTGGCAAGGCAAGTTACGTGTGGCACATTTTTTACATTCAATCAAGTAAATTATGTTTTAAGATTTACAAGTTAAATTGTCTTTAATACGCGTTCTTCTTTACTAGAGAAAAACGATGTGCTCTCTTTTTCTTTTATAAGAACCTTTTTTATAAGAACATTGAGGTTGAAACTGACCCAAATTTTAAGAACATACTAAGAACGTACACAAGCTGAGACTAAGAGACAAAGCAGTAATTTTATTTAGTTTTGCATCCGTTTTTGCATCGAGCTAAAAACACATAGTAACAACATGAATTTCTATCGAATCACATTTTGTTTTTTCTTTTTATGTAGAGCTCAGGCTTTTTTTTCTTGTTATTCTCAACCGCAGACTCGATTTCCGCCGCTCTCTCGAGTCCGGTCTTTGTTCCTCCCCGAGAGGAGCGCGGGCTCATTTCCCGAACAGCGGCTGGTAATCGAGCCTATCTCAACTTCTCAACTGTGGAAGAGTAATAAGTGAATTTTGCTGAGAAGAAAACAAAACAATAGCATGTACGGTCAAAGACATTTGACATGATACAGCGCTCAATGGGCGTTTTAAGGTTTCCTGGTCACGTTTATATTAGTTTTCTGAAATTCTACACCACGTAACTTAAGAACATGCTAAGAGCGTTTTAGGCTCAAAACGTGAAAAAATAAGAACATTCAGTTTCGGTTCAACCTCAGCCGCAAAATTAGACGTTCTTATAAAAAAAGACTGTATTTGTCTTGGCCTTCTTGTAAGAAAGGTCACGTGAGGCAACGTGGATGTTTACATCTGTAAATGCCAGCGGGTGATCTGTGATCATTTTTCTTGGGGTCACACAATCTGGTGCGGACCAACAGATCACGCAGACAAGCACTTCTTTTGTGAGCGAGGACTGGTGGAGACGAGAACGTTTGTTTGCAGTGGTTTGATGATTGGAGGTCAGGATGATTGGAGGGTATACAGGGGTATAAAGGGTATACGAGAGTATACAGGGTGTACAAAGTATACGGGGTGTACAAGAGTCTCCAGGGTATACAAGGGTATACAGGGTGTAAAAGAGTATACTAGAGTGTACTAGAGTATACAGGGTTCACTAGAGTGTACAGGGTATGTTGCTGTGATTTCCTATCTCGGGCTGTCTCCTCTGCAAAGGCTCCTGTTAGTAAATACCAGTGAAAGAAAAAAACGGGAGCGAAAGCGCTGGAGACAGAAAACAGGGGCGCGGGAAACGTTCCCCGTGCATTAATTTTTCCCTCTACCCAGCTCCCCCCCCCCCTGCGCTTTTTCCCATGTGTGCAGTCGGAGGCTTCTGCGGAGGAGAGAGTGTCTCGGGACAATACATGGTGGCTTACATGAGTTAGAACCACGACATCGCGAACGAACGACAACAAACTGCTCTGACCGACTACAATAAAGCGATATATGATCGCTTAAAGAAAAAACGGAGATTAACGACGCTTAGTTCAAGAAGTCATCAGAGGAAAAGAGATTTATAGTTTTAGGTGTTCTAATTTAGTTATCGCCATTTCCACTGAGAAGAATTACATATGACAACAAAAGCACACAAAATCCTCCCCAAGAAAAATATGCCTTAATTCCTCCGTTATCAGGATTTTTCACTTTCATGTAAACTTTTGTACAACATGTGTTTAAGCGAGTGATTAATATATTCCTCATTACATTACTACTTTTTCTGCAAATTTCGAAAATTATTGACCCTTGCGCGCCACGGTTTAAAGCAAGCCTAAAATTTATATAATGAAAATGAAATACTAAAGCAAGCGTAAAACTAATACTTTCCCTTTATCTATAATATAACTCTTGACATCAGGGTATGGGGCGTCACTTGGTAATAACTTTGAATTTTCGCGCAATGTTCAGGGAGCTGGACAGCACAGCCTTCTGCATCATCTTCAGGACATCCCTCGATCGGGCACCAAAGATCTACAACAGCTCATTTCCACAACCAGCACCCTCTTCGCCTTGTGATCTACAAATCGCGCATCCACCCTGTTGGCTCGGGCGAAAGTGTGTTCTGCGTAAAAAGGTACATCCCAAAATGCCTGAGCGTCTGTAGACTCGTACATTTGGACTCCGCCCGTGAGTACCAAAAAGGAACAGAGACGGCAAGCTTGATGTCACTCAGCATTTCAAAGAACAGCACTTTTAGCGTAGCATTATGCCTCTCCATATACTTAGTCTGCGCTAAAGATGAACAGCCCGCCAGCACGTGAGCAAGGCTTCCTGCTACCTTTCCGCACATTCTGCACATGGTGTTGTTAATTTGGTCTGATGTACCGTTCTTATAGGCCGAGTAAACTCGGGTTGGCAAACGTTGTTCGTAAAGCTCCATTACGCCTGGAATAGCATGAACAGGAGCGCACGCCCACCCGTTCAACCAGGCAAAGCAGCCACGTTTACTCAGCTGGTCGTCTTCCCATCTGGTCCATAGCAGGCGTCCCTGCCATTTCTGGTCTTCCATCTTCTCCTTGAGCTTCTCTTCCACGCCTTTGTTAAGACGTTGTCTCACATGATGTCCTCTGTTCCTCTTCTCTGGAGCTTGAAGTGAGCTACACAATGGTTTGGGAGTAGCCAAATTCAGATTAGTCCCCAGTTCCCCAATTTCTCCGCAAACTTGTGCACGTCCTTCACAAGTGAAGAGAATCCCTTCTCGCGTCCCTCTCTTCAAATAGTCGCACAGTCCCTATCATTGGATCTTGAAAGCCGTCTTGATCTTAATCAGCTTGTACTCCTGTTCTACATTCTTGAGTCCACGCCCCCTTCTTCTCTTGGAAGATACAACACCGTAGTGACGCTGAGTCTACCACCATTCTCACTGATCAGCTTCCTTGTCTCTCTGTCGATGTCTCGCAACTCTCCCAGTGGCCAAAGTTGGGTCCACATAGGGTACGTCAAGGCGGGAAGGGTAAATTGGTTTGTTCCCTTGACACGGTTGGCGTCGGACAGAGGGCTCGTCCAGATTAGTAAGAGCCTTTACAAGTACATCTTTGCCGCAACTGCGAGTGCTGCAACTTCTCGTCTAGAATCACGGACTCCCTCACACCCAAGAACGCGTAGTAGGAACCAGTCGTGAGGTTCTCGACCAACGCCGCCTCGTCCAGCCTGAGGTCTGCTACATCTTCAGCTTGCTTGCGCCTCCTGACATGGATGACGTTGCGCTTCTTTGGTTTCCAATGCAAGCCCATATCCTGCACAGCGGTTGTGGTGGATCGTAGAACCCTGTTCAGCTTGGTCTCAGACAAAGTAAACACTTTAAGGTCGCCTAATATTTATTATTTTGTTGCGGGAAAGATCTGAAGCACCAAACCAGGGTAACCATGGCTTTAAGGCCTTCAGCGAAAGATCTCTATATGAATTGTAATAACGCCTGTCCAATTTTGTGAAAACGTACCTTTGGTAAATTGTAGTAAATTATAATTGTATGCCAGGTCATGTGTTTTCCCTAATAGGAATTATTAATACGCAACATTTTATTTTTAAAGCCAAATTACTTGTATGTGTAGAATAATCATTGTTATGGATTGTTAAGCGGCCTTCTAATAGCATTCTACTAACCTTTTTGTTAACTATCATCGTGTGACCAGTGACAGTTCCAGACGTCAAGGCTGTCGTCAAGATTGCAGTTAGGTATGCCATGACAGTGACACCTACAAACATCCACACAACACCGAAAACACGAGCTAACCAGAACTTAGGTGCTTTATCGCCATACCTAAAGACAGTATTAACAAGAGCTAAGGTGCTTTATTTGATATCTAAATACAGTAATAATCATGGACACGGTCCAACAAGAACGAAGGTGCTTTATCTTAATACCTTAAGACACTAATAACATTAATGACACGGCCTAACTAGTAAGGTGCTTTACCTTCAAATCTAAATACTGTAGTGAGGGTCCTGAGGGGGGGGGGACAGCTCCAGATCCCATTTCCCAGTCTAAATTTTGCCTAAATCCCAGTTCCCTTCCAATTCTTAATACCACAAATGTCATTCCAGTGCCACAAATCCCAATGCATCTTAAAAGTGGTCAAAATGAAAACAATTAACCAAATATCTTTATTTTTGTACTATTGCACCCACATTCGTATCCGCCATTTGAGCACATGGTTTGTCCCCGGGGGGTACTTCCCGAAGATAGATTTGGGTGGGGGGTGTGCGGCGCGCTTCTGGAAACCAAAATATGTGAATTTCGCTACCCTATTTCAGACCTGACCCAAAATCTGATACCCTATTTCAAACCCGCCCCTAACCCTATTTCGTTTGCATAAACATTTGACAAGGGCTTCAACTTCCCAACGTTAATCAAACCTCAGTTCTTTGGAGAAGAAAATTAATAAAACGATAGCTTCTTGTAAGAACCATACGAGATCCCATATCAGAGTGCACAAACCTCACCCTATTTCAGACCAAAATGGTCAAAATGTATACCCTATTTCAGACCAAAAAGGTTAAAAAACCATAACCTTTGGCGCCGCACATACCTATACACTGTATAGCTTATATAAGGGAGTAACCCCCCCGGGGGGTTTGACCTGTTAGGGGCAACCAAATTGCTGATTTTAGTAAACGCAGCTTAAAACCAACGCTAAAATCAGGTCACAACTACATTGCTTTGACATCTGTTGATTTGAAAACATTTGTAGATTTTCTTAAGGAATATTTTGTTGTTTTTTTATGCATTTAGGGACTTAACAAGAGTTTAAAATGATCTGTAGACTCTGTAGGACATCTTTCCCATTCCCATTGTACGCTACTTTTTGTCCAGTCCCAGTCCCTGTGCTTCAAGTCCTATTTTCTCAGTGCTAAAGTAGGCAAATCTAGATCTCAGCTCCCATTTTACCGGTTCAAACCCTCAGTAATAACACTGAGGCCTTGGTCTAACACGAAGGTGTGTTCTTTATCTACGAATCAAATGACAGTAATAACACTAAGGACACGCCCTAACAAGAACTAAGGCCAAGAGGCTTAGACGAACTTACCCAACGGTGGCCATGGTAACGAATGCCCACCAGATGCCTTGCAGAGATCCACGACAGAATCCTTGTGGGAATTGTTCAGCGTTCGATCTGCAATCCTGTGACAAACACAAACGATTGATCTCATCAAACGTGCGTTTCTCAAACTTCTCAAGATTTCGGGACGACAAGTGTAAAAGCTGGCCACCAATATACAAGGCCAACCCAGCGGAAATTAATACATTGCCATAATAGACAACTGGGAAAAACTCCACTTTTGCCACAGAAAGTTTAACAGTCATTCTTTTCTGGCTACTGCATGTAGAATACTTTATCAAAATGTCAGCGAACAGTCAGACGTATGACTGAACGCAGGGAACGGGAGAAATTGACTTTCTGACATTAGAATTAATTACTCGAGCAAAGAGTTCTGGGAGCAAGTAAAATACGAGCTGTCAATTGATGCCCAAATGGTAGCAGCTCTTCTTTTGCGTTATTCTTTTTCCTCAGAAAGAATCAAGGGAAAGACATGGGATAGCTTTCATGGCAGGCGCAGAACGGGGAATCTCACCGAGATCGCCCTACCGGAGGCCACGTACACTATCCATGACATTGAAGAAGACAGCGAAAGTAGTTGAATTTCTTGCGACATGTCCCTGGGCAATATTTCTGCAAAATTCGTGTTGCTCGAGTTTAAAAAGTGTTATTACACACGGGAAAACGTGTCGCTGCAAAACGACCCTAGGACATGTTTCCGCCATCACGAGTGACAAGTTGTGATTTTTGCCTGCTACATGTCCCCGCGACATTTCCCCATTATATTAGTCTTTAGTGTGTGTAAAACACGCGATTTTTGTCGCTGTTATACTGTGTCGCTGCCACATATTCGCAGATATTGGTTAACATAGAGAGCATAAAATGTTATTTCTGACGACTAGATGTCAAAAAGGCACTTTGAAATGTTTAAAAATGCGTATTTTAGTCCGCAGCAGGTATTTGGCGAATGTTCTCCACATAACGCCGGTGGGATCCATTTCTAGCTATTTCTCTCAGGCGCTCGTGCCGTGTGCTCTCTCCTCCGCAGAGGCTCCTGTTACTAAAAACACGTGTGAAAGAAAAAAGAGGGAAGCGGGAGCGCTGGACCAGCCTCCGCGTGTTTCTACCCAGCGCGACTGTAGGAGGCCTCTGCAGAGGAGAGAGAGTCGTGTGATATTTCCCACAAACAAACGTCTAGCAACAGAAGCGCGCCGGTTCGAAAGTTCTGTAGAATTCCCGAGTTTTCTTTGTGGGTATCGAAGTAGAGTATGAATTTTGTCGAGGAAAAACCACTGTTCGCCCCTTTGCTATATATGAGCACATTTCTTTTCGGAAGCGCACATTAGTCTCCGGGCATCGATTTTACCCGGCGACCGCCGTGAGACATGTTGAGAAGACATCAAACTGGCCTCGAAAGATCCACCAAATTATACATAAAAATGACATGAAAATGCCTTGAACAGGCAAAACGTTGCCCAGAAATTTTACGGAAACCCTATTTTCGACGGACATTTAACAGTGACATTCCTCAAACCCTAACGTAAATAAAATAACGTGTATTAAAACAAAATTCTCCGCGAATGGGTGCCTTTCAACTCATTCTCAAAGATTTGAAAGAAATGAAATATTGCAATTGAGGCTAAAATTGAAGATTTTCGAAAGCCAGGCACCGCTCGTGACTAAGCTTTTTTTTTTTAACTAAGATTTGTAAACCTAAACTAGCTAGTACTGTAGTGTTTAGAAAGCACTGCAAAATGTCTTTTAGCCATTCTCCTCCCCAGAGCTACGCGGCTTTTCCACTGCTGACCGTACAGATCGTACGCTCTGGGAACAGAGCTTCACTGGCGAAAAATGTAGTACGCATGCGCTGCGCAAAAAATCACGTGTCAGGTTTCCAGCGATGTAATTGGTTCAGAGGCGAAAATGCCCGCGAGAAAAGAATCAGAGGAAGGAGTGATGGCTGCCGTGTTATGGCGATAGCCAGATGGCTTTTTTTCACGTCTGCGAGAAATCGAAACTAGATTTGTCCTCGTTATTAAGTGGATCATATTCTGTAGGCAATTTAGCATCCTGGGACAGTTCAACAAATGCTGCCAGTCGGTTTATTTTTCTGCAGTCGACGTCGGAAGATGCTGCCTCGCGAGGAAAAATGGCACAGAAAAGGACAGTGATTTGAACGTTTTTGCTTGGTGTAAGTTTCATGCCACCCGGTCCAAAAAGAAATTATAAAAGGGTAAAAAGTCGATTTCTGGGCTTTCTGTAGATATATGACTTGGCTTGGACCGGGTGGCAGGGAAGTGATAATTTCCTGATACGTGTAGACTGTTTTGGGTGAATAATTCGTACCATGTCGAATATCATGGATGTTGTTCAGATGGTATCTTATTCCGGTATTTTAATACAAGGTATGACTACGAGGTGTAAGCTTACTTTCATTACTCGTTTATGTAGTTTAAGCCTATGCATGACTTTCTGTAAGCATGGTTTGCAGAGTTACAATATTTTATTTGCCTTTTGTAATTTCCACAATCCCTTTTTGTATCATTTCATGCTGATAAAAAATGTGTAGGTTGACAATAAATTTTCAACGTATGGATTATTTTAATGTGTCTTAAGGTTTTCACTCAGTGTTATAAAGATGTTCGTTGTTTATATGACGAGCAAGAACCAGATGGAAACATTTCAACATTTAAGTGTAAATTTTTGAAAATTACACATTTTTAGCAAGTAGATTTTTCACTCTTTGTTATAAACATTGCTTGATGAGCAAGAACCTTTTGGGTTATTCCTAGTTTTACATTTAATTTTTTTTTTTGGTTTTGTTTTTAGTTGTCAGTCAATTCTTTATCTGTTGCTGTAGTGTACCCCGACGGAATATATTTATTTTCATTCTGAAACATTTTTGTACCCCCATCCCTTTTTTGCTTGGGGCACCTCCCCTGTAAGCTCATCTGGATATGCAATTGCTAACTCTGATCTGTTTTTAGTACATAAAAATATACTGTTCCTACAGTTATTATAGTCATGGACAAAAATTACAACATTATTGGCCCAAAATTGGCAGTCACAAGAGTCACTAATACTAGGAAAATGATGCTTGTCATAGACACAGGTACATCAGGAATCAAAGTTGGTTTAAATTTTCGTAAAAATAATTTTCATAACCCCTGCTTTACCTTTAGGTGTTGTCTTTGCCCCAGAAATGCTGGGTGCAGGGTAGTTTCTGTTAAATGTACACTTTTTAGCCCAGGGTCATGAACTTTTTTTTAGGGTTAACATAATCCTTGTCCAAAATGATAGTGGTACTAAATGGTTTCAAAATGTCACATGTTTCAGATCTTACCACCTTACACCCTCCTTTGATAATCAGAATAAAAAAAATGCTTACTTGCCTTTGTTTTCAAGTGTTGTCATTTGTACAAAGGTTGGATCCAAGAGGTGCTTGTTGATTAACTTCAAAACTGATTTAATGTCACATTATGTTGACATTAAATCAGTTTTGAAAGTAATCAACAAGCAAATGTCATTTGTGTCATATGCTCGTTTTTTTTTTTTTTTCAGACCAAGATGAAAAAGTTTTCATGGAAGACTGAGCAAGAAAAATGGAAACACGCATTGGCAACAGGACATTATTCATGTTGCATGGTGATGAATGTATATTTGTAAAAGGACATTATATCGTGGAGAGAATACAAATAAACATGCTCTTTGGAGCAGCACTTCATATCTTGTATCTTCTCACTTTTGTTGTTGTTGTTGTTGTTGTTGTTGTTGTTATTGGGGGAGGGCGTTACTCCTTTAGTGCAAGATTGTCAAGACCACTGTAATTCAGATATAAGTTAATTATGATGGGTTCTTGATGCTGACAAGCTGTTGTTGGGGTGTTCACCTACATACCAACAAGTCTATTTAATAAAAAGTTTGCAAACTTTAGTTCTATAGTGAAGACACTTATAATGGAATCAAATCATGATTGGAACTCATTTACTTCTTTTAGGATTTTGTTCAATTAAATGTTTTTCAATGCACCCAAGATTGTTTATTGAAATAAATGTAATGTCAGCTGTTTTGGTGTGATTGTTCAGTTTTAAACTCACTAGGTGAAATAATAGACCAGCTTACTCTACAGCTGAATTATTTGGACCTGTTATTATATGGCCAGTAATACAGTTCAGAATTTATACCACACTCTCTAAGCGAGACCTTTCTGTTAAACAGTCTTAACCATTGCATGAGCCTTTAGGTCAGTGTAATTACTGTAGGTCAGCAACAAAACAGCTGGACATTTATCACATCCCTGGAAACCAGTTTATATGCAATACTTTTGAAAGAACTTTCAAAGTAGCACAAAAAGTATACTGCACTGGCAAGTCAACTACAACTGTAGGAGCAACAAAATAGTTGGACATTTCTCACATCCCTTCAAAAATCTAAATAATTGAATAATTCAAATCTTTTTTATTATGCTCAAAGCTCTTTGGGACTCTGTGCTATCTACTACTGAAGACAACTCCAAACTGATGTTCACAATTCTTGGTAAGGCCTTGGTGGCCTGTAGTTTTTAGTGATCTATAACTAATTTTCAATCAAGTAGTTGCAGTTACTAGTAAGTGCAAAATACTGAATATTTAATTTGCCTTCTAACAACCAATAAGAATCGAAGTAGAATGGTGTAGTATCTTTAGGCATATAAGTTTTTTGACCATCCCGAAAAGGGTTTGCCCTTGAGTAGAACAAGATCACAATGAGAACAAACAACTTTTGTTGGAGTGTGAGAATCTAAAACATTTAATTACTTCTTTGTGTAATTTTGTTTATGCATCTATAAGCTTAAGCGGTACACAATGCAGGTACTAACTCCACACCAAAGTAATGCACTTATTTTATTAAGGAGAATACTCTATAATTTGAAAACTGGTACAACGCTTAAAAAATTTTGTAACGGTCGACGTCAGGCACGATATTATATTATTCTGCAATACAAAACACTTCCTAACAACATGCTATTTTTTAACTTACGTTCACACCGATTAAAAATGACATTACATTTTCCTAGACCTGTTTCCCCGACTGCTGCAGGTTTTCTAAGAAATCTCTTATTATGGACAGTAAAATGTTCCAGTTTCTTGCAATTACAACCATGTCTCATGTGTTAAAATCTATCAAACGAGCGATGATCAAATGATGTTGCCAAGTGCGGAAACGATTCTCAAAACGTAAGTTACAGGTGGTGAACACGAAAACAAATCGTCCTATCCATCCACAACCGACCTCGTCTAAGACTTATAACCCTTACGCTGTTCTCTTTCCTTTTACTTCTGTGTTTCTTCTCGAGCTAACAGTCCACACTTGCCGAAAGAAAGAAAGACCTCCAACAACTTTGGTGGCCATCTTGAATTTAAGAGCTCGATCACGTGGTCCCGCGTTGACCAATCAGACATTTTTCGCCAGTGAAGGAACAGAGCACACTACAGAGAGCCACGCATGCGCACAGGCTGAGGTTAAGCCTCATTCTCGATCCACTGCCTATCACCCGTCTAGACCGTTGTTTGGCAACCATGGACAGCTGTTTTGTTTTGACGAAGAGTACAACGATTCTAGTAGCAATTAAATTACCTCGGACGTATTTGTGCTACCGTAGGCATAGCTGTAGGGAGTCTCTCGATAATGTTTTAGGATCTAACTGCTTATTTACATGAAAGCTCAGTTCCATACGAGCGTCTCCTTCGTAAAACACTCGGAGAACCAATTATCAGGAATCAGTTTGATAAGAATAGTTATTTGTCTCTGACTATTTAATAACGCATTTCATTATGTTTGTTTACTCTGGCACTTTGCTCCAATGAAAGCGACTCGATGAGCGGCGGGTGCTCGAGACGGCATTAACGTATTTACTTAAGACAAATTATCGCGGTGTTATTAAGGAAATTGCATGCAGTGTAATAAAATATTTCAATGTAAGCAGACACCGAGACCTTTTTCAGTGTATAGTGAATTATTTGCATAATAATTTTCTGGGTATCGGGTAGTAGGTTTGACAAACTTGAAAATAGCTCGTAGAGGACACATGAGCACAGATCGCTCTTTGACGTGAATCTGCGGAACATTTGTGACATTTTGCTGTCTCGGTTCTCACAACACACTGTTTTGGGTTTCTTTTCATCTTGTCCTGTATTTGGCATTGTTGTTTACACTAAAATCGTCCTATGCTTTGCATGAAAAATTGTAATTTTGCCAGTTTCTTTGTAGTTCTGTCAGCAATATTCTGTGCGCAGGCATCTCCTATTTCCGGCTTCCTGCCTCGTAAAAGAATCGAGGCAGGAACGAAATGTGACACGTCTGCGCGCTAGCTATCCATAAAAGATATAGCTTTCCATCAAGATGAAAAGGTCAAACTTTCAAGTAGTATTGTTTACGAAAAACAGAATTACTCACCAGTGCCCAAATTAGAATTCCGAATATTGCATTTAAGATTAGAGCCAGCGCGAACACCGGCCACGTCTGAATGAACTCCTGTATTACATTCCATTTTGCCGACTGCTCGAGATATTTTCGATTTTTTACCACTGCTATTCCAGGAGATTTCATTAACTCTTGGAAACGTCGGCTTCTGTACTCGATGCTTTTAACTTGAGAAAAAAGGACAGGGAAGACAATGTCAAAATCGTCATTCATACATTCCGAAATGTTCCTTGCTTGGTATGTGTAGTTTAACCAAGATTCAGTGAGGTTGCCTCCGCAGCACTTGCTGATCAGTTCGTTAATAACGTCGTGAAAAATCCCTGTCATTTGTCCAGTGTTGTCGTCTTTCATGAGATAAGGTGGATTGTGAAGCCAACAAACTGAAAAACTACGAAAATTACAATTTTGCTCAGCTGTAGACGGTGATGTTGAGGGCAAGTAGTGACCAGCCGGAGTCGAGCTAATGACCACATTACTAGAATGACTTGTGTTAATACTTGACAAGGGTGCTGAGGATGACTGAGCATCGACTTGCAAAAAGAAAAAAACCAAATAAGCACCCAGTGGCCCTCTTATCGCCATTCTCGAATGGTTTTTGGCCGAAAACAGGCAAACGTTAATTCTTCAGTTTGCAAGCCGGCCGGCCATTGTTCTCATTTTCGTTGACAAGGGTTCATAATGAATTATTATCGTGCTGTACTTTCACGCAATTGCTGTCAACAGTTTCTTATTGGTTGGATTGTTATGACAAAACCTACCTTTATTTGTGGTTATGTATGCAATTAATCAGTATTACTACAGCACCACCGAAAACAACCGGCAGCTGCTCGTTTTGAAGTGTGTTTTTTCTATTTTTATTAAGGAAACGCCATTAGTATTTACCATTTTTGTCTTTTATATCAAAACAATTATAAAAGGAGACACACATTTTGCGTGTTTTGTTCCCTCACTGATGTTTAATTTCATCGATGAACTTATTTTATTCTGCAGCTGTCTCCTCTTGGTGGACAAACGAGTGTCCGCGGGGAATCCTCGTGGGAGTCTTTATTCAAGATTACCGTATTCTCTCGATTAAACGCTGGGGGCGTTTATTTAAAACTCGGCGACGTACACCCGGCGTTTATTCGGGGCTCGGCATTTATTTATTAAATGCATTTTTTAGCCATGAATTTTTTAATATCAGTACAGGAGGTTTATTGAACCAAGAACCAAAATTTTGATAGAAAAGTTAAAAAAATGCTATTTTAATAAATAATGTTATCAACTTTGTCTCATCTAAGTGAATCCAGTAAGTTATTTATCAAAAAAACACCACTCGCAGGAACTCTTCTCAACGTTACATTTCTCCGTGAAACATGGAGAAAGTGTATCGGTAACTGCTCGAAACATACTGTGCAAGCAATTTAAAACAAGGTGGTGGCGAGGTTCCTGCTCCATCAGTTCTAAGAAAGGCAAAATTATGGAATGATTCAAGGAACTGCTGGAGATTAACGCTGGAGAGACTCTCGGGATGACCCTTGCCTGATGTACAAGCCCGCAGAAAAGTAACCATGACTTAAGAGCCTTGGCACGATACCTGATGCGTCGTTTGTTTCATCTGTTTTAGTTAGAAGTACAATTGTACTTGTGAATCTCAGTGTATAAATTCAAATATAATGGTAAAAAGAGAACTAGTATGCAGTTACGACACACAATCCTGATTTAGTATACCCATCTCGAATGCCGGCACCTCAAATAAATGCCGGGACCTCGAATAAACGCCGGGGGCGTTTATTTTCAACTCGGCCCTGTAGACCGGCACCTCAAATAAACGCCGGGACCTCGAATAAACGCCGGGGACGTTTATTTTAAACTCGGCCCTGTAGACCCGCGTTTATTTGAACCCGGCGTTTATTCGGGGCCCGGCGTTTAACCGAGAAAATACGGTAGTTTGCTTTTCAATGTTACGACAGAAGTAGTATATCCGGTAGTTAACAAATACCACCTGATTGTCAGAGGTTTATTTTCGAATTTAAAAGCTTCTTTTATATTATTTAAGCTCCTTGCGTCGCATAAATAATATAAAAGAAGCTTTTAAATTCGAAAATAAACCTCTGACAATCAGGAAGTATTTGTTAACTACCGGATATACTACTTAACCAAAATAAACCGCCCCACCAAAAAAAATTTTAAATTAAAGGTTAACAAATCAATGTTATATCCGAGTTGGAATGACTGCACAAAACATAAACATTGAAGAGCTATTGAAAGAACTAGATCCAGCAACGTTACAAGCTTTAGAGCAATTATTTGCAGAGGACGCTCCTGCTGTTCGAAAAACTATTAAAAACATTTTGGATGAACCAATTTCTGAGAAAGTGGAAAAGAAACCATTAATTCCAAAAACATATCAACCAACTGCTCCACCACGTAGAAGGGGGAGAAAAACACAAGAAATTTTGAGAAAGTTTGATCCAATTCCTCGAGAAAAAATTCGAAATGTTACAAACTATCAATGAAAATGAAATTTTAGATTTATATGATACTCCTGAATATGAGGGAGAAGAAGAAAGAGGGCGCCGGATCATTAGATGGCGTATTATTCGAGATCTTGAAAAAGATTTAACATCTGTTTTTATGGAAAAAATAAGAGAGAAAGTAAACACATCGTTTTACGCTAGACATGTTTTTTCAAATCAGATACGAAACATTGAAGATGGGGCGGTTGAAGTTTATTACACTAACAAAGGCTCACCATGGTTTAATAATTTTTCTGATGCGGAGAAATGGTTGAGTGATCGGGAAAAATTTCGTTTGGATTCTGATAACATTAATAGACCTAACACAAAATGGGTGTTTGAAGCTCATTTTAATGTTGATGTAAAGGTCGTTCTTGATCGTCAGCCACTTTTAGGGACAGGACCATTACCAGATTGGCTACGTGACCTTTCACATAGTCGTAATATGATAGCTTTAGTCACTTACAAAGACAATTTATGTCTTTGGCGTTGTATTGCGGTTCACCGAGGTTCGAGACCAGATCGAAGTACTACGGCAGCAAGGGAACTTGCAAAAGGTTTATTCAACCTCAAAGCTGCTCCACAAGATTGCCGTAAAACATCTTTAAATGAACTTGATGAGGTTGAAAAAAGTTTTAATAAAAAACAAATTTTCAAAGATTGGTTGGGTATTCGTGTATATGAGCCTGAACGTTTGGAGGATGGTGGAGTAGTGTGGCATCTAAGAAGGACACCACCAGCCAAATTAACAAATATTTTAACAATCGGAATTTATGAAGGCCATTCTTTTGTTATAAAAGATATTACGAAGCTTGCAAAAGTTTATGTATGTGATCATTGTCTTACAAGATTCACTCAAGCTTGCAGTTTTCAACGTCATGCCGAAAGGTGCTCCCAAGGGAAGACGGTGATTAAATGTCCGGCCGAAAAAGTTGAATTACCACAAACAGTTTTTGAGCGGGTTTTTTACCCAAAAAAACATTCATCTTCTCCAGAATCTCTTCGCTGGCTTGAAAAAGAAGCAGCACTTCGTAAAATTCACATCCACCACGCTGCTTGCGGACATGGAGGTGAAAGATGGGTAGGCCTACTCTGGGACCCAAAGTCGCCGTAACTTTGGGCGACTTAAGGCGACTTTAGGCGATTTTAGCTTATTTTGTCCAAAATTACGGGCGATTTTGGGCGATTTAAGGCGATTTTGGGCGACTTTAGGCGACTTTGGGCGATTTTGAGCGACTTTAGGCAATTTTAGGTAACCTTCAGTGACTTGGAAATGCCAAGGTGAACCTAAGTACAGTTGTGGTATACATGTACATGGGAATCATCATGTTACACCATAATGCATTGTTACAGAAAATATCCAACTATCCCCATGAAAATGTTTTAGTTTGAATGCTCCACCAACTCCCTATTCCACCCCACCCTTCTGGAAATTCCAGTTTGGTGGCTTTCAAGAGCCTCCACTGCCCCCACCCCCCTTGGAATTTCTAATGACCTCTTGTGATGTTGGTATGGACCCGCACACTAAAGACATTAGTAGTACATAAACATGCAACAATGACCTTAACAAAAGCTAGCAAGCAAGGTTGTTGCCGAATTGGTCACAGGCCAAAAAGTAAGGCATTAAGTGAAACCTGTGAGTTAGTAAGTGTCACAACAAGAAACTTAGGGGCCCCAGGATGATTCCTTGGGCATTTTATTGTATAGGGCTCTGGTTAGGCAACTGCCTTGGCAAGCAAACTGAAAATAAACTACATTAAGTTTTACATAGTTTACTATTAATATATAAACTATATACAAGGGATTTAGAGCGACTTAGAGCGACTTTGGGCGACTTTAGGCGACTTTGGGCGACTTTGGGCGACTTTGGGTCCCAGAGTAGGCCTATGGGTGGAGCGTGCGCCTGTAGACGGTTATAACCATGAAACAAAGACTGTTTTTCAATATCAAGGCTGTTACTGGCATGGATGCCGAAAATGTTATCCTTATAATCGAAATAAAATTATTACTCATCATGGTCAAACAATAGAAGATAGATTCAAAGCAACTGTTGCACGTACACAAAAGCTTCGAGCTGCTGGATACCATGTAGTTGAGGTATGGTCTTGTGAAGTAGAAAAAAAATATTAAGTTACCAAAACCACAAACACAAAGTTATCCACATTTTATATTGTTTGACTTTGAATCACGCAAAGATGATAAACAGAGGAAGGAACTAACAAGCATGTTAACAATCGAAAACGTACACGTACCAACGTCTGTTAGTGTTGGTGATACTTTAGAAAGAGAACCAACTCATATTTGTGAAAGAGACCCTGCGGTTTTGGTTAAAAAGTTTATGAAAGAACTTGAGAGGCGTATGAAAAATATAAGGGATCAAGTAAGAGCAGTCTTCATACCTAACGATATAAATATGATTGTAAAAACACAGCGTTTAAAAATAGAAGAATGGTGTAATCAGGTGCCAGTTCTTGGGTTTAACTCTGGGAAATATGATTTGAATGTTATCAGAAAACATTTTGCAGAACTTGTAGCTGATACAGCAGATAGAGTAACAGTTGCAAAAAATGGAAACAAAATTATGTTCATTTTGACTAAAAAAGCTCGTTTTCTTGATATCATAAATTATTTAGGAACAGGCACAAGTTATGATAAATGGGTGAAAGCTTATGAATGTGAAAGTGAAAAATCTTGGTTTCCATACGAATGGTTTGACAGCCCTGAAAAGCTTGATTTCAAAGGGCTTCCTGACTATGAGCATTGGTTTTCAAAATTGAAAGGGTGTTATCTTCTCACAAAAACCGAATGGGAGGGTTGCAAAAAGCTGTTTGAAGAAAAAGGGATGAAAACCTTCGCAGACTGGTTGCGTTACTACAATAATCTCGATGTAGCTCCTGGTCTTGAGGCGCTGGAAAAGATGCGTGCTTTTTACACTGATAAAGGAATCGATATTTTGAAAGATGCTGTAAGTATTCCAGGTGTTAGTTTACATTACTTGCTCCGTGGATGTGTTGAGAGGGGCGCAGATCTTTACAGCCCGTGCGAAGAAGCGTATGAGATGTTGAAAGCAGCTGTTGTTGGAGGGCCGAGCCTTGTTTTCACAAGAGAACATGAAGTTGGAGTTACGAAAATAAGGTCTCATCGAATAGCGGAACCTCGTTTTTGCAAAAATATAGTGGGTTACGACGCCAACGCTTTGTATTTGTCAACTATGTTAAGAGACATGCCTTGTGAAAAAGGAAGGGTCGTGCATTACAATAGCGAAGCCGCCGCTCCCATACTGACACAAAGGCTCAAAGAAGAAAAATGGTTTGGATTTGCAGAAGTTGATATAGAGATCCCTAAGCACTTATACCCAAAGTTTGAGGAAATGTGTCCGTTCTTCTACAACAAAGAGGTCCCTGTTGAAGCTGTGCCACAACATATGCTTGACTATCTTAAACACACAAAAAGGAACCGCGGAGACGGAAAGAAGTTAGTGGGGGCATTGTCTGCAAAAAAGATATTATTATACGCACCTCTTCTTAGATGGTATCTTGAACATGGAGCAGTGATTACAAATGGTTATCGGACTATTGATTACCAACCAACAAAAATATTCACTTGGTTTGTGGATCAAGTGACTGAAGCTCGTAGAACTGGAGATAAAGAAAAAAGCAAGGCGCTGCTGGCTGAGGTATTCAAACTGTTAGGAAATAGTGGGTATGGAAAGCTCATCGAAGCCTTGGAGAGGCAAACAAACACAATATACACAAAAAAAGAAAAGATTGTCGACCAAGCTTTACGAAGCGCATTTTTTAGTGATCTTGACGAAATTGGGGAAGCGTATTAGCCTACGCGTAGAGCTGGAAAGCCGAAAGCCCCGGATCACAATTAGAAGACCATTTCAGGTAGGAATAGCTGTATATCAACTAGCTAAACTTCGAACGCTTGAATTCTATTATGACTTTCTTGACAGATATTTTGAGAGAAAAGATTTCGAATTGATTCAGATGGACACAGACAGCAATTACATAGTAATCAGCGCAGAAAAGTTGGAAGACATCGTCAAACCAGAGCTGCAAACAGAATTTGAGGCAAAAAAGAAAGAATGGTTAGCTTGGGAAAAGTGGAGCAGTCGGACCCCAGGACTATTTAAACTTGAGTGTGGAGGCAGCAGAATGATAGCACTCTGTTCAAAATGTTATTACGTTGACGAACCTGAGGGTAAACAAAAAAAGTTCAGCACGAAAGGGGTGTCGAAGAAACAAAACGAGGTCACATGGCAGCGTTTTAAAAAAGCATTGGAAGGCAACAAGGACATAGCAACTAATAGAGGTTTTAGAATGCGGGATGGACAAATAGTCACTTACGAACAGCAGAAGCTGGGGTTGAGCGCTTACTACGACAAACGATGGGTATTGGAAGACGGTATTCACACAGAACCGATCGAGTTTTATTGTTAGCTTGCTGGTGGTAGTTGTGTATCTGGAGGAACAACCAAAAGTTCTTCGCGGACAAACCAACGTTTTGGTCCTTCAAATAAATAATAGATAACCGGAGCGTCTGGTTTTATCATAATTTTTTCAATCTCGTAAACATTCAAAGACCAGATTGGGTCGGTAGCTCTTCGTCGGCCACCTTCAAGTTCACCAGGTTGATAAAGATAGCGAACACTTAAACCTGAGGTGAGCTTTTTTTCGTTCACACCAACAGGTCTCAAATAAGGTGTTGAGGGTTTGGATGAAACAGTTTTTTTTTGATGGCATCAACAGGTTTTTGACCAGTCAGTCGAGTAACTTCTTTATTTAAAGCTGAAATAACAGCTGGTAGTCGGGTCACCCACGCAGTGAACCGCTGCCCCTCAGGGAGGCTTATTTCAACCCCATACTGGTGTCCAAACAGCCGTTCAGCAAGGGTGCGGTTGAATCTTTCAACAATTGCTTGATCACGGTGAATATCCACACGACCACGTCTAACCTCGACATTATGTTTTGAAAGCAGTTGATTCACAGCACCCATAAACTCACGACCAGGATCGACCTGAAGCAGTTTCGGCCACTTCAAAGGACCACGATTATAAATCCGTTCCAGAGCAGCTGCAACTTCTTTTGCCTCTTTTGTGGTCAACGGTTCGGCCTCTTTGTATCGAGAGGCCACATCTACAACTGTGAGAGCATATTTAAAAGTTTTACGGAAGCGTGGTGGGCGATCGTGTGGGAGATACAGAAGATCGGCTTGGTGAACTTTGTTTGGAACAGGAACATCAAATTTCGGTCTTGGAATGTACCGTGGGGCTGGTAAATAAACTTGCCAAAGAGCTTGCTTCATCAACCAGTTTTGAGCCACATCTTCCGAAACTTTTGCTGCCTGGGCTAATTTTTTAATTGCTGCAAAACCTTTCCAATACACTTGCGGGCTGTAATAAATTTTTGACAATATATTGAAAATACGGGAGCTCATTGTATACTATACACAATAAAAAATGGACGACCCGTTTGGTTTTTTGCAAGGTGAGAAAATTTCGCCGAAAATGATTAAAGAAATGTTGCAAAAAAAAATTGAAATAAACCTGTTATCAAAAAAGATTGATCGTTGTCCTTCATGCGATGAGCAATTAATTTATGTGGTGAATGAGTTCTGTCGTGCATGCAAAAAATGTGGTAGAGTAATTGAATGTGATGATTATGAATATTTTGAAGAAGAAGAAAGTTGGAGAACAAGTTTCACTGCTCTTCCACAGAATAATGATTATTTAAAAAAAGTTTTACAGAAATGTGACATTTACCAAATGTTTTCTTACCAAGAGGTAGATTTTCTTGGTAAAATTATTACACAATTTAAGAATGAAACCACCAAATCAGTGAACTACATCATTCTGTTTTCTGTACCATTATTTTGAAAAGGTACCTTCTGAATGCTGGCCCAACAAAAAAGAAATTATGAAAACTATTTTTTGTTACCACCTTCCAAAAGACTTAGAAAAAATTTGGATCGCAAAAAAGGAGTTTGATAAATGGTGGTTAAACGCCAATCAAGGTTCTTCATAAACATTTTCATATTTTCCTGTTTTCGGGTTTTTTACCAAACGCATGACAGTACCCTTTTTCGGATGAGTCCAAAATTTCTTGCTTGTGACACCAGTTGGTCCTGTGAGAGCATTTTTCGCAATATCACCTGACCAATACCTATTGAATACAGGTTTTGTGGAAGGAATAATTTTTTTGTCAAAGTTTCAGCAAAATTAACTGCATCCAACGGTTTGTCCAAAACACCAGTCCCTTTTTGTTTTTTCAAACCCAACCCTAACTTTTGTTTTGCATTGATTGCATTTCTTGCAACCGCATGACCCCACTGCCTCTGTTTGTAAGGAACTGCGTCAAGAGACTTCACCATTTTTTTATCCGCTTTGTTTTTATATTTTTTGAGATTTTCACCATATTTTTTTTCACGGTTGGAACAAACGTCATAATCAACATCATGTTGCATTACAATCACATCTGTTGCACCTGTTGGTTGTTGATATATTTCAAGAATTTCACCAGTTTCTGGATTGAATTTAACCTGCTTTTCAAGAGGATTGTATGGCCTTGTGAAATTATGTCCTGGCAATGTCCAACCTTTTTTTGGTTTCGGAAATTTTCCAATTGCTGCATGTATATCAAATCCGGCGCCATCCAAATCAGGTCTGTCAGTTTTGTAACGTTGGTTTGGTCGAACTTTAGTTGAAAGTTGATCAAACATTTCACTTCCAACTTTTTGAATAACTGGGCGGGCTTTGTCAAGAGTGTAATTTATTGCTTTCTCTTGCAGTTTGGGATCTCTCATAGCTTCAGAAGCGTAATATCTTCCAGCTTCAACACTTTTTTTCGCAAGATATGGGATTCCTTTTGTAATTGCAAGATCACCAACTGCCATAGCAACGTCACCGAATATTCCACTGCCCTCCGCAAGGGAGGGCTCACCTAGTTTCCCAGCAAAAAACTTGATTTCATTTTTCCACAACTTACGCACTTTACTTTCAAGAGTTTTCGATTGTTCTTTGTGATTATAACTTTTTCGGTCCCTTTTACATTGGGTGTGTGCCGCTTTTCTTTCACACAGTACACTTTTTCCATTTTATATAGTTATGAAAAATAATTTTTTCAAAAACCTCTTTTACATAATAATTTTTTTCATTTAATTTTATTTCTTTTTTAGTTTTTTCAATATCTTTTCTTAAAATAGAAATTTCTCTTAAAATTTTTCGTTCGCGGTTGATGAAATTTTCTTTTTCTTCTTGTTCAAACTTATTATAATCTTCATCATTTTCAATTATTACTTTTTTAAGGTTTAAAAATTTTCTTCCAAATTCTATTTGTTTTTCATAACTTTTTATTTGTTTTTTATAACTTTCAATTGAACTTTTTAAGTTTTCAATTTTTTTTTCCAAAAAGTTTATTTCATCTTTTTCATATTTTTCATATTCCAATTCATCATCATAATAATCACCAAAAATAAAACCAGATAATGTAGGCATTATATATAAAAATTTTAAGAAAAATTTAAGAAAAATAATTTTTCACTATTTCCTCATTTTGAAGTAAATCGTTTGAGAATATTTCCAAAATATCGGCAAAACTTGTTCCTTTATTTCTTTCGTTTAAAAAGAGAAGGCAGTAGTAACCACATCTCACACTTTGTTCCCATTGAATTTGGTTGTCATTTCTGAAAAAATGTGTCATCCCGTGCATTGACATTTCTTTTTCCCATTCCAAAGGTGGTGGAAGCCCAAATGAATCGAAATACTCGTAAAGACCTTTTCCTTTTGGCCAACAACATACCCAGTGAGTTCCCAAACTTCCAAAATCATCCAAGTTGATAATACATGGAGAATGAAACAAGGGTTTTTTCGTTTCTGCTAAAAATGCCTTTGATGGGAATTCGTAAAAAGTTGCACCATTTTCTCAGGTCAATGTTGGAAAGAGGTTTATCTTCAAATTTCAGTTTTTTTTAAACCGATAATAATCCTCCCAAGTTCCATAAAAAGGTGGAGGTTGAATTTGCATCCCTTTACCTTTTGGTATTCCTGGTGATCGTCTTCTTCGTGGTGGTGGTGGTGGTGGTTGCGTTTGCATACCTTTTCCAATTATTTTTCTGACCAAATCAAGGGCCAAAGGTACTCCGATAGACGCCAACATGCCAAGGAAACCGCTGTATTGTGCGCCGCCTCCTTTCACCAAACCTTTTCCAACAAGATATTGTTTTGCCGCCTTTTTCTGAGCAGGAGTCATTCGCTGAACAAGTTTGTAAAGCTGAATTTCTCTTGGTCCAAAACCATTACCAAATATCTTTTTCAGCACCTTTTCAGCGCCAAAACTCAAACCTGCACTTGCTAATGCTCCAAGAGCTGGCTTTATCAAAGGTTTTGCCAAACCTAACATAGCAGAAAACAAATTTCCACCGCGCTGCGCAGTGTTCTGAAGCTGTGTCTGGCTAAATTTTATTACCATTCCTTTCCCTGCCGCCGATCTTTTTTTCAATCGATTGATTTGAGTTTCAGTGAGAAGAAGTTCGTCACCACGCCCAATTTGGTTTGGTTTGACTTTCAGACCAACAGCTGTCTTCGTAACATAAGCTTTTTGAAGTTTCTTTTTCTGTCCATCAGTCAGTGCAATTTTATATGGATGATAAGTTGTGCTCATTGTGTATATATTATATTCAGATTTTTTTTTTCATTTTTTCATTCATTTGTCTAGACGACGACAAGCTCATTACTAATTTGCTTCATCTCGAATTCTTTTTCATTCAAAACAAAGGCGAAGATCGTATAATCTTGAGCGTTACCGGCTTCATTCAGTCTGTAATGGAATTCGAGCTTTTTTGAGTCGCCTGTCGCACTTTCTTTGATGTTTCGTAGATCAAAGTAGATGATTGGGTATAACTTCGTAAAATTGGCAAGCTGCAACTGAACGCCGGTGTTGTAGTCATTCTTTCTGTATCGGAAATTGATCAAATCATTCAAAATTCTTATTTTAAAATCATGGTTGTAATCAACCTCAGGGTAAAAATTTGTACCGTACTGAAGACGGCAAGTGTCTAATCTTGCTGTGTCATCACCATCGATATCAAATGTGTCAAAGAAGTAAGGGTTTTGTGTAAAAGAATTTTGTTTCCGAGTTTGTTGAAAGAATACAAAAACATGCTTGGGGTCTTGTATTCCAGGTGTTATCAACCACATACCATTCGCATCCCTTTGCGAGTTGCTGTTAAGCAAATGTTCATTCAGGTATTTCCACGAGGTTGGTTTCAAGAATTTTTCATTGGCCAAGGTTTGCCCTTTTCCAGTAAAATGTAATTGTAGGGCCCACAATTCTAAATTATGGACAACAATTCTTCTAGCTGTTGCGTTGTTTTGCCAAATTAATTCTTCATCGTTTTGCAGTTCAATTTCAATCTCAAGTTGTAACGGCGGCAGTAGCCTATCGGAAAGACTTTCGAAAAAGGAGTATCTGTTTAAAGGGACAATCGTCTCAACCATCAAACCTCCATGTGATAGAAGCGCCCTTGATCGAATTCCTCCTTTGTTCGTTGCATTACCATCAGTTACTGTGGTGGTATCTTCATCAAGATACCAAAATTGGTTTTTTGCCACGCTTCTTGAATAATCATCTGAAAAATCAAGCAGATTTTTAATGAAAATACCTTTGTGTATATTATTCGCCTCGTATATTATTTTCCCCACTGAACTTAGTTTCAATCTTTTAATCAATGAGAAAGAACCGTTGATTGGTGCTGATTGGGTGTCAGCGCCAATGTTGGCTCCGTCTGCTTTAGCTTGAAACTTGTAATTAATGCGTAAATAAGCGTTGTACCAATCATAAAAAACGTCCCGGTCTCTTATAAAAAATTTGTAATTCGTCTTTTCTTGAGATTGGTTATTTTGAGGAAATTTGATTTGGTTGTCCAATTTTATTTGAACGTATGATGTATTCTCGAGGTATGGTTGACTTCTGAACATGTTTGTAAGAGCTTATTATATTAATACAAAAATTTTTTTAATTTTCTGTCAAAATTCGATTCAATTTCGCAAGGGCGTCTGATTTTATCTGTGTTTGGGTTTGCAAAATATTTGCAAGCTTCTTTTTCGAATCTTCAGACAACTGTTTTCGTTTTTTTCATTTTTTTCGCTTTTGCAGTATTTTTCGTATTTGTTTCGAACCTTTTTCAACAGCAAATTCACCAACTCTCTGACCCGCTTTTTCAGCGATTGTTTTTGTGGTTTTTTCAGCAGTTTTTTTTGCAACATTCTTTACATTGTTTTTGAGTACTTTACCAATTGTCATGAAGGTGTCACGGATCACACCCGACCCTTTGTGTTTATATCGATAACGTCCGGTGTTTTCGTCAAAGAATCTTGCCCACTCACTCGGATGATACATGATTATATATTATACAGACAAAAAACTTTAATCTTTTTCAATCATTAAACTAATTGCAATGTCTGTCCCGTTGAGATTCAAAATGTTGTTTCTTCCATCTGTCACCCAAACTCTTATTTCATTAATATAACTTTTATTCACAGGTTGCCACTCAAGTCGGCGCGGCTCTTTTCGAAATGGATAGCTAACACGAAGATCTGCTGTTGAGAAACTGTATAACAAATCGTTTGGAACATTGTTTGTTTGACGAGAGATAAGATCGCAGTGCAAATATACCCAATCAACACCTCTTGTGATATTTGGTATTTTTGTTCCCAAACTATCTCCATCAATAATTTTTTTGTCAAAACCAAGCAATTCATTAAAATTTCCTTGCGACAAGTCGAGCTCATAATCGTTGTGCATTGTAATTAAAATTCTATAAGTTGAAAACTCGAAATGTATTGTGTAAATGTAAACGCTATCTTTTTTTGTTGGGTCTACTTTACCGGTGTGTTGCTGAATATAATCGTTAATTCTTTTGTAATCATACATTCCATTTGGGAAAGTTAAGGTCTTCCACACTGATTCTGTTTTTTTCTTCCAGCGAATTTTGTTATTATCATAAATTGAATCGATGTTGTTCCATGAGTAACTCATTGTGATAAGTCTATTCATCGCTGCTTTATAATTTCCTTCACCCAATTCTATTGGAGGATGAAACTTCACTCTGAAATCGTGTGAAACATTCTTTTCTCCACCTCTTGCAAGTTTTGCAAGGCTTGAGTCAAGCAGTATGTCAAACCCCATTATTGGTGTATATATTTAGAAATAATTTTTTTCTTTTGTTTTTTATCGATTGTGCCGAGTTCAACAAGTGAATCAAGAAGATATAATACCTGATTTTTTAGTTTTATTGAGTTATTTCGTGCTTTTATCGATTCTAAACTCAAATGAAGTTGGTCGATTAATTTTTCAACTTCATCAGTGATACCGCTTCCTTCGGTTTCCCAATACTGTTCATAAGAGTCATCTTCATCGTCAGAAAGTTCAAAAGCAGGTCTTCGACTCATGACAGCTTTTTCAAGAGGAGTTCGAGCGGTTTCTCTTTTTTCTTGTGGGGGAGTGGACTTCAGTCTATACTTCCCCACCTGTAACTGTTTCTCAAAAACTCTTTTTGGTACCCCTCTTTTCCCATAAATTTCATCTCTTATTTCTTTGAGTTGCTTTATTGATAAATTATATAATGGAGAATTTTTTTTTTACTTTGTAATTGGGGTCATTTCCATATTTCGTGATCAGTTGATTGACTGTTTGTAATAGAGTTGATTCATGGGAAAATTCTTTTTTAACCGGTTTCGGTTCCCCCCACTCTTTACGTGTAAATTTTTTTTCTTCCATCAGCGGGGGTGGTGGTGGAAAATCATCATCATCATCATCATCATCAACAACTTCTTGATATGATGGTGGTGGTGATGGTGGTGGTGGTGATGGTAGTGGTGATGTTGTTGGTGATGGTGTTGGTGATGGTGCTGGTGTTGGCGCATCCGGTCTGAATTCATCACCAAAGGGGTAAGTTTCGTCAAATTCATCCATTGTGTAATCAGGAACTTCCTGCTCTTCTTCCACAATGGTGTTCTTTTCATCAAGCCTTTTTGTAATTGGTTTAAAAAACTCTTCTCCTGAAAGCTGACCAAACTCTTTGTTAATTTTATACCTTTTGAATTTTTGGTGAATTTCTTTTGTTTGTTCATCTAGCTTCGATTTTTCTTCAGCAATCTGACGCCATTTTTTCAATGACATATTTTCAGCTTTATATATAAAAACGAAAAAAAAAATGAAGATTCCAAATTATGACCCAGGTTCTTCCAAGAGCGACTACAAGCAAGGTCACCATTGTATGCCAACAGATGTTTTTCGAATGTTAATTTGTGGACCCAGTAATTCTGGTAAAACAAACATATTACTCCATATGCTTTATGAGTTGTTGAAGTATGATAAAATCTACCTCTTTTCAAAGAACCTGCACCAGAACAAATACCAGGTTTTTTTGCAGTACTTCGCTGAAGAAGTCAACCCCGACCCCGAGGTTGGTTACGAGGTCATCGAGGCTCATGGTGATGAAATTATTCCACTCGAAGAACTTCCGACGGACAACCAAAAAATAGTTATTTTTGATGATCTTGTTTGCGAAAAAAACCAAAACGATATCATTAATTATTTTATCAACGGGCGTCACAAAAACTGCTGCGTTATTTACCTCACTCAAACTTTTTACAAGGTGCCGAAAAACATCCGTGATAACTGCAGCCATTTTTGTATTTTCAGATTTCTTCCAAGAGAAAACAAACGAATTGCAGACGAAATAGGTGTGGATCATAACGCTTTAGATCGCGCCACCGATAAAAAATATTCTTTCTTTTACTATGACAAACCCCAGAAATTAATGAAAAAAAATTTTGATGAAGATATATAATGGGGTTTATTAACAATCCAATAGGTGGAAGTAGCCAAACTACAACGAGTGAAAGTGGTGGAAAAGTTGGTCCTCCTGGCCCAGGGGGTCCTCCCGGCCCTGAGGGTCCTCCTGGACCGAAGGGTGATAAAGGACCTGGAGGACCAAGGGGTCCTTTTGGACCAAGAGGAGAAAAAGGGCTCGCTGGACCACAAGGTCAGGTGGGAGCACAAGGACCACGGGGTTTAAAAGGCGATAAGGGTGATAAGGGTGACAAGGGCGACAAGGGTGATAAAGGAGAAAAAGGTGATCCTGGATCTCAGGGTAGTGTCAGCGGTTCTGCTGATATTGACATGCAAAATAAGTACAGTATCTTGCGATTGAAAAGCAACCCATATCCTGTCCGCGGCGATTTGACGAAGGCAATAAGCTATCAAGATATGAGAAATATCTTTCTTTCAAAAAAAGAGGGTGGACAAATGGAAGCAAATATTGATATCAATAATAATACAATTTTCAATGTGAAAAACCCCACACAGGCAGATCAAGCCACAAACAAAAAATATGTCGATAACCAACTTGTGAAAAAATTGGATAAAAATGTTGATATTGATATGACAAATAAATCAATTACTAATCTTAAATTACCATCAAACCAAAAAGACGCAACAAACGTTGAGTTTGTCAATAAAAGACTTAATGACACACAAAAAGAATATCTTAAAAATGATGGCTCAAAAAGTATGACTGGAAACTTGAATTTAAATAACAATAAAATTGTAAACTTACAAACCGATTTAAAAGATTCGAAATCCGCAGCTAATGTTAATTTTGTGAAAAATGAAATAACAACTTTGAGAGATCTTGTCACTCAAAAAATTCATGAATCTCAAATTATTAATTCGGGTCAAAAAAGAGATGCCTTCAGATACTTGATGGAAGACACTGATGAATCTTCGAGTGAAAACAATATCAAGGTTTTGGGTATCAGTGATTTTTCCGAGTCTCCACATCAAATAAATAAAAAAGCTTACTCTCTCCAACTCTTGTTTGAAAAAAGCTCACCCAACCAGTACCGGTCACGCCTCGGTTTTAACCTTTATAAACTTCCAGTTGGATACTATACTTTGGTCGTTGAATGGTTTCCGCCGGAAATGAGTGAGTTGAGTGTGGCAGTGCAAGGCACTACGATTTCAATTTCTAAATATGCAACAAAAACATTCGAAACGTACACCAAAACAGTTATCAATTTTCACCGATGGGGTAGCTCACCTCCACAATTTATTTATCTCGATCTACACGGTACAGTTACTTTTCCATCACTTTTAACAATTGGACATCTAATTGTTTATGGTGTAAAAGAAACAATTTCAAACGTTGACCCAAGTGTCATACGACACCGCTTTTGTTATTGAGAATGGTAAAATGGTTATGGAAACAGATTTATCTTTAAACGGGCATAATTTGAGTGGCTCCGTTCATTATTTATATGGGTATTTATCAACGAAAAATGATAAAACACTCTTTGAATTAAATGGTAATTCAGAAATACTCATTCCAGCAAATAGTAATTTATTAAATGCAACAGTATTATTTAAAAACATTATGGGTCCATTTCCAGCTATTACTTTAAGAGTAGTTACTGGTGGTTTTCCTCCATTAAGTTTCACTTCAAAAAAAGCAATTCAAAAACAAAAAATAAATATTAATTTTAAATTACCAAGCGGTATTTTACAGGTTTTTTTGTTATCTCCAAAATTTAAAAACGAAGAATTCTTAATTTTGATTGAATATAGAACACCATAAAATTTTTACATTTATTATATAGCACAATGCGGGACATTTTCGAATTCAACCATATCGACCAAACACTTTCTGAAGAGAAGGTTAAATTTCTGAAAAATTTGTATGGTTTTTACCATAAGAAACATTATGGATATGAAAAGTTGCACCGCGGTTTTCGAAGAAAAAATTTTGTTTGTAATCTTTCAGCTGGCAAGTTAATAATTAGTGCCGCAATAGCTGGAGGAATAACACTGAACCCTGCTGTCATGGCAACTTTAACTGGTGTTGGACTTCTTTTGAAAGCAGTCGCAAGCCTTAAAAAATTCGATAAAAAAATGGAACTAGCAAATTTAGCCCGTATCGAATACCAAAAAATCCTTGACGAGATTCGCTTTTACCTACGAGGCGAAGATTTCGACGAAAAGGTCTTCCTTGATAGCTTGAAAATGAAAGATGATTTCATCACTGATCATTGTATGGAGATTCCGCTTTCTGTTCAAAGAAAGTACAATAAAAAATTTGCTCCATTGTAGATTTTTAAAGTAATTATATACGCAAAAAAAAATGATTGCACTTTTTGTGACTATTTGTCATTGGTTTCTTGAACTTCTCACTCCTCCTGATCTTAGACATATACGATACATTACTCGTGAGTGTGTTTCAAAAATAATGTCGCCAAATCATGAATGTTCTTCGAAAAAAATACAATTATCAACTCGTGATGAAGACAGCTACCCGATTTCAGGTTATGATATAATACCATAATAAAACTGATAAATTTACATACACACTTCAATACATTAAAAACATAGCCGGTGGCCACGGGACTTTCCCTTGAAAATGAGTCATCACATTGTACACGTGCAGCTACACGTGCAGCTACATGTGTATGAACAATTATTGTTTTTCTTTCATCATTACCGGAACTTTCCCGAAATGTATCACGCGCCGTTTTCACAAAGCCTCAACTGGTTGTAACTGGTTGTAACTGAACGACTATAGCTATAAAAACAGACATCACCCCATTTTATATCATTTGGAAACAAACATGGAATGGGACAACTCTTGCGATTTGAATCTTTCAAATATTGAAAACCTCTGATCAATGTAATCAAACTTCAGGCATCTCCGAGGAGCAGAAGGCAATACTTCAAATGTATCCTATTGGCAACAAGTCGTTCAAACACGAAAAACTACGTCTGGTTTCAGTTAACCAAGAAACCGTAACTTTGGAAATTTTCAAGACTGATGTTTAATCTCCTTTGAAGCCGCGGTCATTAATGACCACCGTTGTCAAGAGGCTGAATCTCCTTGGAAACCGCGGTCATTTTATGACCGCCGTTGTCAAGAGGCTGTAACTTTCTATTTTTTGTATAACTTTAGTTTGTTTATATTTTCAATAAAACACTTATTAAAATATGTATATTCATTGTGTCCTGTTCTTTTTTTTTGTGCGCTGGGTAGTTTAATTTTGGTCGAGCAGAAAAGTACATGTTATTAAACAAATGTATACCAATTGTATCTCACCGTGGATGTCTACACAGATCAACACACGATCTCACAAGATTTCCCATAAAAAAATAATGAACCAGATTTATCTGACAAAGAAGAATGGCCAACAGAAGAAGGTTTTGAAATTGTTGAAATTTTCAAATGGAGAGATATTTCTGATGGAATATACAAAATAAAAAACGTTACACACCGAAAAGGAAAATTTGGGGATTCAGCTATCTTGACTTTAAATTCAAAAGATAGTGATGATTTTCGTGTATGGGCCCCAAAACGTCTTGCTAAAGATCTTTTATATTATCCTTTTCGTTTTGTTAAAAAAATGGGTGTTGAAATGTCTGATGAAGGAAATGAATATTTTGTTTATAGATTAAAAAAATAAATTAATGATTATGATAATCTTCTTCAAACATATCAGTGCAAAACTTAATTAGGATTAAATCAATTATATCGGGTACAGAAATGGTTATTTCATGTAAGATTTCTCCTTGTTTATAACAAGGGTAACAACACCCTCCCTGACAACAGTGCATATAGGCAACACACACAATAATATGTACAAGCCGCTCCATTTCAGGACAGAAAGGTTGTATTAAAAGCTCATTGTGAACCAAGTTCCAACCCAAAACCTCTCGCTCTTTCAGTTTTATGGCGAGGTAATGTTTATAAATTATCTCACGTAACTCTGGTGGTAGGTTTTGAATTGCTTTTGTTATCTGACAGGTGTTAAAACCGGTTGCCATCAAATTTGACTCACAAATATCTATCAGATTAAAAAAAAAATCATTTATATTCGGTTATGTTTTTTTTTTAATTGGTGGTTGGTACTCTTCATGGAATAAACACACCGAGGTCAACCAATTCCTTAAAATCGTTATATGCGCTGTGCCAGTCGTAAGTATCAGAGCAAATCTTTACTAAAGATAAATTCTCAATCGGAGGAGTGTAAAAAAGTTCATGATTGATTCCTTGCTTAAGACAGGGATAGCAAAACCCTTCCCAGCGACAGTTATCATCATAATCTAAACACATTATAATGCGCACAAGTCGCTGTTTTTTATGACAAAAAGGTTGTTTTAATAACTCATTGTGTACCTCTTTCCATTCAGCTGTTTTTCGAACAGCAGGAGCGTCCTCTGCAAATAATTGCTCTAAAGCTTGTAACGTTGCTGGATCTAGTTCTTTCAATAGCTCTTCAATGTTTATGTTTTGTGCAGTCATTTCAACTCGGGTATAACATTGATTTGTTAACCTTTAATTTAAAATTTTTTTTGGTGGGGCGGTTTATTTTGGTTAAGTAGTATATCCGGTAGTTAACAAATACTTCCTGATTGTCAGAGGTTTATTTTCGAATTTAAAAGCTTCTTTTATATTATTTATGCGACGCAAGGAGCTTAAATAATATAAAAGAAGCTTTTAAATTCGAAAATAAACCTCTGACAATCAGGTGGTATTTGTTAACTACCGGATATACTACTACAGACTCGCTAATTTTACAGTGGAAGCTGGTTGATAAGGGCACAAAAGGGACACGCAAAAGAGTCAATTTTATCCGGGTAGAAAGACTGCCATTTTAAGCCCCGAACGCCGTATTTTGGCCCATATCTGCGTGTGCAACATGAAAACTAAATTTCCCTTTCACTTCCACAGTTCCAAGGCGCTTCACTATTGCGAATTTGACTTCGGGCATGCGCACAATTCGTTTTCTCTTTTTTCCGCTAAGGTTTTTTGGCCGTTTGGCAGCCTACCTGGTTTTGGAATTTTAAGGCCTTTGCTTCAATTTTACAAGGAAAATTTTATTCTCGCTTTTCTGAGAGTACACTGAACTCTGGTCAAATGTATCTGTTCGCTCTGGTTTAGACACCTTTTGTTAGAATTTTGCCTGATGCATCACTTGGCTATCAGAAACATCTGCTTCCTCTAAAAGTGATGATGTCGCCAACCCTACAAGGACTGTGGTCCCTCACGGCCGGTTTTAGTCAACACCGGCGTTTTAATTGACTAAAATTGATTCTTTTCCGCCGGCTGTTTCGAGCCTACTGAAACTTCTCTCAAAATTGCTTACAAAATGTCATCTTTAAGCAAAATGGGTGCTTTTAGAGTGACTTCAGGCTCTAACCATTTTCAAAGGATAATGTGACAGTCCCGTGTGGATATTGTCGCTGCGGGGAAAATCTAGGGAAAATGATGCCTAACATCAAATCAAAGGAAATGAAAACCAAATCAATGCCTTGTGTGACCGCTTTGATCAGAAAAAAACAAAACAGAAAAAAAAAAAAAAAGAAAAACGTGACAGGACTGCTGGGGATTAGGATCGCGTGATGTTATTCAGGAGTACATCTCCACCCGTGTTACTCTAGACTTGTTCACTCCAAGTCGATCGTTCTTGTTTATGAAATATGGCAATGGCGGCGTTCTGCAAAGCGCCATTTACGCCGGAATTAATGCGTCACTAGTGGATTTTACCACCATTGATCATGATGTGAGAATCAGTGGCCAATGAAATCCGAGTATTTTGTACAGCCGTCAATCACTTTTCCTACCATGCCAAGGCGTGCTGCCCATCACTGCTTTTTGCTGGCCTTTGTCTTTTCATTATCCATGTTTTGTCTAACACGTGACAGCTAGAAAACTTTCCGTTCCTTTCCTCAAGAAATGGATCATTTCTTTGAAAGGCGTTGTTACAAAGCGCGCACTTGTAAACAAAATCTCAAGAAAATGCGACAAGTCACACAGACAAACGCCCTTAACACGAACACCTCAGCGGATGACATAGAGAGCATACAGTACCTTTTCCGAACGACAGAATCAAACGAATCGCGTTAAGACCTGACGCTCGTGACGAGCCACTAGTGTAGCTAATTACACTAGTGGCTCGGCACGCGCGTCATGTTTCAACGCGGAAGGCGATTTTTCGCTCGAAGAGAGACTGTTCGTATTTTACCTGCTTGATAACTTTAAGATCCTTTCAGACGGTTCTGTAACCAAGGAAATTTTTCCTTAACCGCCAATGGTCGCTTATTGCCGAGATCGCAAACCCTGCGACACAACTTAGTCCACAAGTCCCACAGAAATCAAGCTAGACCGCTCGCAGGCTCTGCTTCTTGTCGACACTCATACTGTCGAAATTGTAGCCACATTTCAAATAATGCTAATCTGCAGGACCCAAAAGATTCCATCATCAAGAGAACGTCCTTCACCTATCTTTCTTCTGGTTTTGTGTACTGCATCTCCTGCCGTCACTGCCCCGCGATTTACATCGGCCAAACCGTATGCACTCCTAGGGAAGGCTTTGGCGAACACCTCAGAAGGATTTCCAAGAGTGCAGCCGGTTTTCCCGTCGCAGAGCACATTAACTCTAATGAGCACTGTAAATGACGCACGGGTTATCTGCGTCAAGCTCCAACAAGGTATTATGGCGGGCGGGAGATCTCTTTCATTTTTAGCCAATGACGTCACGAAAGTGACGACATGGCTAATGTCATCAAAGCCTAAAAGAACGGCGCCCGATCAGGTATTTGTCTTCGTCTCTGAGGCCGGGGGGATTATCTTGTGAGATGTTGGGTGGGAGTGTGCCACCGGGACACTGAAACCCTTCTTATCAGCGGCACATGCCCATACAGCTTATATGAGCGTACGACCCCCGGCTCGGGCTTTGAAATGTTTTGCTTTCGCAAATCTTCGATCAACAGGAACTGATAATGTTACTTCGAATGCGCTGTTTTGTGTGCGTCAGGTCTGGCAGGATTTTATTCGCTTTGTAGTCCAGCGTTTACTTAGCCGTGGCGCAAATTGAACACATCAGAAATTATACGCAAGACGGATTCGTCAATTTTAGATTTAAGTATGAACGTCGTGGCCTCAACGAACCAACTCGACTAACTTGGCCGTGGTATAAATTTCCACTGAAACAAACACATCAGAAATTATACACAAGATGGACTCGTCAATTTGAGATTTAAGCGTCGTGGCCACAGTGAACCAGATGCATGAATTCATACACATGCAGTTTGTTTCTGTTTTCCTTAATTTATTAATTTGCAAGCGGAATTAGTTTTCTAGTGGTATTACAATGAGAATCGCGAGCTGAGAGGCAAGCAGTTTTGGAATAAGGTTTATACAATTTATTTACTCTTGAAGAAGTAAGCTGGATATAAATATTTCGGTGCTGTTGTTCGAAAGCAAAGCAGAATTTTGAGGTACCGTAGAATCCGGCTTTTAGCACTTCAAGTACATGCCGAGACCCATACCGGGTTCTAACAAGACGGACTTGCCAATGTGAGATGTTGTATGAACAGAACGTGGAATTAACGTTACTTCGATCCCTAATTAACAGTGAAAGAAACAATATTAAAAGCCCAAGTTTATAACGATAGTGAAAAGACTAGAGTAAAACAGCATAAAATTCTTCGGGGTAATCTCTTGGTAACAGCGAATCTAAAATTTGCAGTGTCATTAGCCTGCGAGCAGGCTCACTTCGTGTGTTATTCGCGCTAGCATCTTGGCGGTGGAAGTCGAGCCGGCGAGAAGAATGGGGCGAGCAAACTTTTCCTCGGCCCATTCCTCTCGCCGGCGAGCGAAGCGAGCCGGCTCGCAGGTGGCGGCCGCCAAGATTGTCGCGCGCAAATTCCCCAAACAGGTGAGCCCGCTCG
This sequence comes from Siderastrea radians, assembly GCA_964017195.1. NCBI lineage: Eukaryota > Metazoa > Cnidaria > Anthozoa > Scleractinia > Rhizangiidae > Siderastrea > Siderastrea radians. Next base: position 25,847,219 of record OZ024900.1, on the reverse strand, counting down.
CAGGCTACAGTGTCATTTTTGCATGCGTGTTGTAAAACATGAAACCATTTCAAACTAAAATCGGAAATTGAGCGGCTTGTTGCCAGCTGTTCTTAAAATTGAAAAACTTGAATGAAACTAGTATTAAAATTCAAGTTACAGTGGTGATCAAGGAATTAGAGTAAAATCTCTACAAGATACCAAACGTTATTTCGAGGTTATTCATGGCTCAAAGTGTAAAGCGTATGTTGAGCAAATTTGCATTGTTGACAGCTGTAATTTGAACCTTAGGAATGTAACGCAACACTTAAAACATCGCGAACCGAACGAAAGATTAACAACAACAGATATGCGACAAAGCATTCTAATAGAGAGCTGTTGGATCTATTGGAAAGCGGGCAGGTTTTGTAAAAGCGAGCTGAATTTGAACATTTTGGTACTGTTTGAAGGCAAAGCAAACAAAATTTATTCGGCTGTAGGTTGAGACCCAAAATAAACAGGTGAGCTAAAAATAACTTTGTACCGCGGGAAATTTACAAATGTAAACATACTTTGGTCGAAAGACGAAAACTATTATAGCCAACTTGATTACAAAAAAAGCAACTTCAGTCTACAGGGGAAATAAATATAGTTGCAAAACTATTTCAGTCGTGTTTATAACCGCTAGTTCGAACCGATTTCGAACGACAATTTTGTGGATACAAGAAACGTACATTTGATGGTAGACTCCTGTTTTGACAATACAATGTAGGTGATTGACTGAAACGTCTGAAGCCTTACAAATTAAACAAAGTAAAGCGAGTCGCGTGTCACGCAAATCACTCAGAGCGTCAAAGTGGATCGTGTCTAAAAGTACACACGAGTGACCACGAGTGACCACGAGTGACCACGAATGACCACGAGTGACCTCGAGTAGACCACGAGTGACCACGAGTGACCACGAGTGAGATTGCATCAAAATGTTTTGCTGATGTCATGATGACGTCATCATTACATCATTTTATCAAATAATCACTATTTCACTGCAAACTGAGCGTTTCTTGAGACCTTAATACCTGGATTCGACATTTCCACCATTTCTGACTGAATGGGGGAGGGGCTAGGGGACGGACAGGGAGGGGGGATGGGGGGTACAAACTTCCCGCCACCCGCACCCTTTAATCTCGGTTCCCGCCACTTTTCTTAACTTTTTCTTCCCGCCCTTTTTTCCGCCTCCCGTACACCTCCCTCCCTCTTTTCTACCCGGAGTCCTAAAGTCTCCTAAAGGTAGTTCACTTTAATAAATTTGCTAGTTTCCAGTTAACTGTAGGCGGGATAATCTCATCGTCGGCCTAGCTGTTTCCATTTGTCATTCTACCAGTATGTGTTTAGCGTCCTGCGGGGTTTGCGCGACTTGCAAACGATTTGGACGTACTCACAGCTACATTATTGCCTGTGAAAAAATATTAATAATATTCAAAGAAATCTACGATAAATAATTACTTTGATTTCCTCTTTCTAGGCTGTTGTAGTTAACAAAGTGGTTTGATTGTTTTGTTTTGCTGATATGAGAAATTTATAGCGTAAACCACTAGGGGAAATTGGGATCTGACATATAAGAATCATAAAGCATTAAAGATTGTTGAAATTGTCATTCACTACCTGTTAATTCTGTGCTTTTTCCTCCAGGCTAAGTTTTTAGTGGAAAAGTTCTCGTTAAAACGTTTCTTTAAATCACGTACTTTCACAGAAAACCTTTTTGTTAATTTTTATATTTGTCATTTTCACTTTCTTTCTTGTTTTTTTGTTTTTCGCCCTTGGTCACTGGTAGCCTTCGAGGGGGGGGGGGGGTAGGGATGGAGGTGGACAGAATTTGGGACTCCGGGTAGAAAAGAGGGAGGGAGGTGTACGGGAGGCGGAAAAAAGGGCGGGAAGAAAAAGTTAAGAAAAGTGGCGGGAACCGAGATTAAAGGGTGCGGGTGGTGGGAAGTTTGTACTCCTCATCCCCCCTCCCTGTCCGTCCCCTAGCCGCTCCCCCATTCAGTCAGAAATGGCGAAAATGTCGAATCCAGGTATTAAGGTCTCAAGAAACGGTCAGTTTGCCGTGAAATAGTGTTTATTTGATAAAATGATGTAATGATGACGTCATCATGACATCAGCAAAATATTTTGATGCAATCTCACTCGTGGTCACTCGTAGTCACTCGTGGTCACTCGTGGTCACTCGTGGTCACTCGTGGTCTACTCGTGGTCACTCGTGGTCATTCGTGGTCACTCGTTGTCACTCGTGGTCACTCGTGGTCACTCGTGCGTACTTTTAGACACGATCGTCAAAGTGGCACCCTTTAGAAAGTTGACCATCCATGAGCGCTGAAAAGCGTTGGATATTCACCGGTAGAAGTAAAAAATTAAAAGGTTCAACTGCAACTTGCATTTTATTTCTGAAGTAAAATTGTTAACTTTCCACCGATCTTTGCCTAAATTATGAATGCAATATTTTTCGACTGTGAGTTTTAGTTTATGTTTACTTGTTTTTGTCTATGTTGTCTTTGAAGAACCGTGAAACAAAGACCTTTCTTTGGTTTCTTTACTCCACGCGTAATTTTGATGTCACGCTATAATTAACTGTTACGTAGTCACGCTGCTCGATCATTACCAGGGTTTATAGTGTATAACCCCAATTTTCTTTTTTTTTGGGGGGGGGGGAGGAGGGGGGGCTGAGGGCTTAGGGTGGGACTTACCCGAGCTGTAAAAGCCCATAGGTTGTCAGGATAAATTTCACCATGTTGTGGAAAAAAACGTCATTGGCTCTGCGCGCATTGCGTGCCTATGTTTAACTGACTTGGCACCTACTGACCATGTGGTTTCAATTCTAGACTTGCCCCAAGTCGCTCGTTTTTCTCTTGGGGGCTGATTACAAAACGCGCACTGTATATGTGCTTGTGAAGCGCGGAATTCGAAACAGATGATCGCTGTTCAGATGATTGTAAAACACACGCGCGGAATATTAGCGCCATTTTGTTTCGCGGGTGTGGATCGCGCGTCCTCCATAGTCATACCTCTTATTGTTGATTAGGCAGTTTGGAGTTATTTCGTCGTTTAGAGCTTTTCTCGCCACCTGAAGCAAAGGAAATAGGAGACGTCTGCACCCAGGCTAGTTCCAGGCGTGAAGAAGAGGGCGAGACTCCCCAGTCTCCCCTCTTTTTACCCACTCTTTCGCTCGCTATATTTTTCGCTCACGCTCCACTATCTGAACGCCTGGAACAAGCTACCACGCTTCAATCAATCGTCCAATGACCTTGAACAACCGTACCTACTACCACGAAATTCTTTTCATTTCATCATTAACATACCATCAATCGTCAATTGCATAAACTGTCCCCTGTCCCCATGAATACCAAGATGAAAGTATCTCCCTTGCCTTCCCCACCCGTGATCGTTCAGTGACCTTGATCTTCGTAATCCTAAAAGACGGTGTACGGAAGGGTACACAGTACCTCGATCTGATTTTCATACCCGTTGTTTTCTTTTTCCTTGAGTTCCCTTGCCAAATTTCTCGATTTCTCGGCTTTGTGGGTCCCAATTTACTGAACCTTTCTTCGATGGTAGGCCTATCGAACGAGCGAGATAGGAAGTTTATTTCAGTATGCACAAGTGCATGAGATTTAGCAAAGTTACACTTCCACAAAATTTGTGCTCAATCAGAAGCAAGAACGCAATTGGGTTCTAGAACTAGTCCTTTAAAGGTATCCTGCAAGGGGCTGTTCCAGCCCGTCTTGGAAACTTTCGATCACACCAGGCTTCAGCTCGCACCGATTTCGCCCGTTTTATCTGCTCTAGCACCGACTATCTGCCCCTGGGTCTCCGAGGATGCTCTGGTTGGAGCCTCCTCGTTCGTATAAATTATGGCACTTTTAACCCCAAGAGGTTTCTCTCGTGGAGCAGTCGTCAGCCTTCCAGTATGATTTTTTGGTGCGTGGAGACGCGAGAGAAACGCTTTTGGGACCCAGGGTCACACTTTTATTCCGCCTAATTTAGTATGTCTTATATTTCTTTCATAAGATGTAACAGTATATCAACAATAAGGTATCTTGCTTGTCTTTAACCCATTACCAGCCCCATAGCCATGGCGATTATCCAGTTCAAGGCCCTGGGGACGAGGTTGACTCTCTCGTGGCTCTCTCGTGGAACTTCGGATTATCCGAGCTTACCCGATTCCTTACGAAGCTAATGATATCGTTGCACGTCAACGCAGTGGACATTTTGGCTTACTTTCGATTTGGTGAGACAACAATTTTACGGTTTTCACAGGTGAAGAGTAAACTAAAGTAGGGAATAACTCGATATCCTGAAGACAAGATGGACAATCTATTTGGAAACAGGCCTATTTCGATGAGTGCTTTGAAGGATTTTTCGAAGCTGTAAGTAAGCTTAACTTAAGTTTATATGTTAAAAATTTAAGCGCTACCTGAGTGTATTTTATCGTAACTTAACTTATCCTTAAGTTCTCCTTTAAGTCGTAAAACGAATAATCTTGTGAGTATGGTTTCGTTATGAAATTTATCGTTGTTACATATTTTCGGGGGTTGTCCGTGTTTTGGATACATGTCGCTAATGAACAGGTGGCGGACGAATGCAGTTCCTCTTTCATTTTGAATTTGTTTGTTATTAAGATAGTTAAGATTATACGCTTACCTTTCCCTATTAAATGTGCCAGCCATATATCTAGGAGGACTGGACTTGTATTCTAATTTCTTGTTCGGAAAACAAAGAAAAATACGGTAAAGTGAGTGGAATGAATAACTTTATTAAAGTGTCAGGGTGGATATTTAGCTTGTGACAACTAATTTGGGACACTCTACTACTTAAAGTGGTATACAATAATTTATTACAACAATCAATGTAAATTGACATGACTTAAATTACGTGGTGAAAACGTTGTCTGTAGGTAGAGGAATTGGGAACCTGACCAAATTTCCAACTTGTGTCAACTGGTGATTCTGTTTGGCTACTTCTTACATGCACTTGCAATGACTTGCGTTCACTTTGACTAAGCTCAATTTCACAAGCAAGCTGCCGAAATTTTTTCACTGTTTGGTGATGCAAATCCCCGCAAGTTTAGAGCGATTTTCAATTGAGTGTCCAACATAATTAGGCGGCTGTCGTGCATATATGCACGTCGTGCTGACTCATAAAATTGAAGTTGCATTCCTTTTGCATTCCTTTTGTCGTTCGTCTTTCGCTGTCGTCCGTCACTGGAACTCAGTCCTCTTGGTGTTGCGCGGCCAACAGGGACAACTGCACAGAAGGCTTACTGAACGAGAATTGAATGGTATTGCTGTTATAAATTTTCCATCTACGTTCGCAGAAAATTTCAGGGAATTTATTGACGAACTGCATTACAATTGCTGGAGACGTGTTAAATCAAGTTTTTAAAGGGAATACAGTGACAGATTGTGACAGTACATGAAGGGATAATTATGCCAAGCAGGTCATCGAAGGTCAATGTTAAAAGCTGTTTTACTTCTGTTTCTCAAGTAGTGGTGGTTACGAACAAATTAATGCTAGAGAGTCTAATTCCGTTGTTTTGAGTATTGCTGTGTATGGAAGTTAAGTAAAGGTAAGCGTTTAAATGTTTATGTCGCTGTTTTTGAGGACATTTGGTTTGGTAAGGGTCAGCGTTTACACAGGCTAGTGATTACTTAATTCCTTACATACCGGAAGTACAGATTGTCCATAACAAGTCACCGGAAACCAAGAACTACTAAAGTTTGTGTTTTCGTTAGGAAAAGGGGAGGCGGGGCGGGAGAGACTATCGGCCACCTGTAAATTCTTCAGAGTTTCTTGTTTGCATTACTTTGGTTTTGCTTTACTATGCTCTCTGATTGGTTTAAAAAACGTGCGCCGTAGATCCGTTTTTAAAATGCACCATTTACTCGACCAATCAGAAAAAGAAACAAAACCAATTGCAGCTTGCACGCAGGAGTTTTCCCGTGCTTGGTACCACAATCTGCATCGTAAGTTGTTGGGACTCCTTGCTAAAACTAAGCATTTTTCATTGGCTTTAAAGACAAGCAACATCTCAGATAATTCTCTTTGATGATACCCCATCAGACCCCTCACCCCTGAGGGTGAACAAAGTTCGCCATCATTTCTTATTCACTAAAAGAGAACAGCATTTTTTTTTTGTAATTCAATCAGTTTTATTGTTCTTCCACACTAAAACACAACAGTTACAAATTACTTAACCCTACCGCACAGTTACAATATTACAAACAACTACACTTACATAATTACAACTCAGGATAACAACTACAAAATGACAGTACCATATTGTCACTACAGTAAATACCAACTCGCAATTACACTCATCCACGAAACCGAAAAACGAAAAAGGTAACTTATACAAGACAGAGCGGTAACATAGTCTATAAGCTAACATGCGGCAGAAGCTTCTCCCATTTCTGGAAATGTCTTGTTAGTTTATTCTGCTTTGCTGCTATTGTTTTCTCCACTTGGTATACATCCCTAATCTTGGCCTTATAAACTCGTAAGAAGGGATTCACAATATTCAACTTACAATTGTAAATATAAAATTTTGCTGTTAGTAGCAGATGATTCAAAAGAATAAAATCATCTTCCGTATTGAAAACTCCAAAGAAAATATCCATTATTGTAAAGGGTTGAAACTTAACCCTACATTCACCAAGCCAAGAGCAGAGAGCTTCCCAGAAAGTCTTTGTCACATCGCAGAAGAAAAATAAATGTTCGAAGGATTCAACCTCTCGTTTACAAAAGGCACATAAAGGCGAGTCCGTCATTTTTAACCTAAACATCTTTTCATTTGTAAATACTATAAATTATTATTCAATACTTTATATTGGAATTCTCTATTTTAGTTTCAATCGTGACTGTAAAAGGCAAGGAGTATATTTTCTTCCAGTCAAACGGAAACTGTGGAAATTTCTCCTTAAACTTTTTTTGAGCAGTTGGGGGAACCTGTTTTTTACTTTTAAAAGCCCTGTAAAGCAATTTGGACGAAACATTTGTCAGAGCTACCTCAGAATTTTCTATCTTTAGCTGAATTGAGTCACCAATATTTGAAGGGAGGTGTATGGTGCTTTGTCTAATGATCTGTCTCCATTCACAAGGAATTGCGTTGACGATGCTCATTAATTTAAAATGCTCTATTGGAGACAGATTTGCATTTAATTAGGAAGATTCCAGTGTCGGAAAGAAGATCGCCGATCGTAACAATCCTTTAGAAAACAAATGTGTTTCGAAAAGCGAGAGCCCTTGAACAGTAATATTTTTATTGTTCCAAATAACCTGATGAACAACGTCCTCGTACGATAGTACCAAAGATTGATTTGACACGGACCAAGCGTCAAGGCACTCTTTATGAAAAACTGGAAGGTAGACAGGTAACTTTTGGGTATTAAAATTGCTCTTAAGAATCAACTCTCCGCCTATTTTAGAGAAAAAAGTAGTTCAATGTTATCTTCCAAGCACTGGTGTTATCCTTATCCGCAAATCTCTTTAATACCATCACCCTCTGTGCGAGGATCATCGATTGAATGCCTAACATCTTAAGTCCACCATCCTCGATATCGTTAATAAGAGCGGCACGTTTGATTTTGTCGTTTCCTTTCCAAATAAAACGGTAAATTAGTAAAGACTGTTTATCTCTTTGATCAAATCTCCTGTAACTGTAATCAATGCCGCTTTACTTAAAACTTTAGGAATAATAAAGGATTTAACAATCTGTATTTTTCCTAGTAACATAAGCCCTCTCCACTTCCACATATTCAATATATCTTTGATAGACTTGAGAATTGAGTCGAATGTTTATACTGCAATGTGGCTGGTTTCATGTTGTTCTCTTTTCTTCAACTCAATTCGACTAAAAGAGAACAACGTGAAACCAGCCACATTGCAGTATAAACATTTTGGTGACAGTGTGGAATTGCTCATGTTCCTTAGAAAATAGTCCTGTCCTAAGGTGCACCCTAGCACTTTCAGAAATAATTATAAGGTAAACTAGAATAAAAAAATACTAGCATCAGGGTGGTTCAGTTCAATTCAAATTTGCATAAGTTAATGTTGGGTTTTGTGACACTGCCTAAGTAATCATTGAATTTCATTACCATTTCATTGCTGTCAGTCCAGATTTTGTCCATATTTTCTTGTGGTGAAATGAATTGTTACAATATAGTAACAACATCCTGGTCCCTTTGAATGAAAACATTTTTTACCACTACACACTGATACTTTGCAAATCCAAAAGCTGCCAGACACTTAAAGTGCTACTATGATCAAAAATATGAATTTTTTGTTCTCTCTCCATATTTCGAAAATATAAGTACATAATACTCGCGGTGCAAAGTGTTAAGTCCGATTATTTTAAGTGTAATTTTCGAATTCGGATTGCCGCCATTACTCAATTCAAAAATGACCGGGAGGAGTTGGGCCGAGTTGGCCCAGAGAGGAAGTGACGTAGAAGTCTCAACACAACAAAATTAAACGTGGCTACTTTGTTATGCATTCGGAGAGGTGTGAGGGTTCGCAAGATTCATTTCTTCGATTTGGAGCTGCAGTATGCGTGGTCGGCGCTCTGTTGTTGAAGATTACGGCAAAGAAAGCATCGATGAATCGGAAATTTCCATTTACAGTTCACCGACGAGTGGGAACGTTTATTTAAGTGGAAAAGCTTCGTTTGCATGCACTGGAAGGACTTCAATCCTGTTGGACACCATTTGCTCTGTGCATTGTATGGCTGCATGTTTTACTCAAGCATTTTATGAGAAAGGTACAAGGAAATATTTAAAACCAGGATCAGTTCCAGCCATCAGGAAGAGAAACATCAGCTATCATATCTGAGCGGGATCGTCGAATGGTGAGCGAATATTTATTTGTGGTTTGTGCTAACATCCATGTATGGTGAAATACACATTTCCTCACATACCTAAGAGACACATCGCTCAGTTTTCTTGTGCATAGACATGTATAAGTCCCAACAGATTTCGGCTTAACTGCACAATATAATTATGTCCCTTCACATGAACTATTCAGTGTCGCTGCCAAGCCGGCTCCACGATACGCAGAAATTATTTTTATTTAACATTACCGTGTATTCCGCGTACTATAAACTTTCCCCACTTAAAGTGCACCTAACCTCAAATTTTTTTCCCCGCCAAATAAATTCTGTTATCATTTGGAGCATTTCGTCACAAAAAGTTTTTGATTTGGTTTAATCCCTGATTTTTGGTGCGTGGTTGAAGTACGGGAAATCGGGCGAAAAAAGACACCATTTTGGTTCAGGGTCGAGCAGTGAGGGCATGGGACTAGACACCTTGTGACGTCAAATCAAGAACTCGCAGTCTCGCGCTCTCTCTATCGGAGCTATATTTCCCTCGAGCTCTGGAAGATGTGCAGAAAACTGCCGACCATTCGTATTGATAAGAGACGTAGTAACCAAAGAAACGAATCACAAGACGTATCACTACACAATACCTCATTTTTTGACGACAAACAACCGGAGGCAAAGAGACGAAATGAGTGGATTTTGTAAAGCAATAGCGAGCAAAGCGGCAGCCTTCCAAGTACCCGATACTATGTTCGATGCATTTTAAGCAAAGATTTGCTGTCGCAGAAGCCGTATCCGACCAAACAATAGCTTTTTGTGTATTTCCAATGATTCAATGGCCAACTATAATACCCTGCCACGTGAACTATTCAGTTTTTGTCGAGCCCTCTACGCGATACGCGGTACACAGAAAATTATTACCTTTGCGACTTATTCAAGTTGGCTACACGGTAAGCGCTAAATAATTACATGTAAGCGGTGCCCAAAACAGCCTAGGGTTTAAAATTAAAGACCGTATTTATAGAAAGGCCTCCTTCAGCAGAACCGAACACGCTTTCTCCACAATAACAAACCATTGCCATTATTCCTAGTCTCTGAACGTGCCTCGCTATAAGACTTTTATCTTGAGTCATTTTAAATTACTCGAGCATAACAAAACATTTACTGTGCAGAGATACCTTGTTTATATCCTCTGTTGAAGTAGACTGCAAGCAGTCTCTTTCTTCTTTTATTACCATTTTTTGTGCGAAAAAAGATCGAAGTGCGATCGATGAGCGGCGAAGCCTCGAGTCGCAAGTTATATTAAAGTAGCGAGGGCCGGTTGATTTACATAATTTGTACATTTCCGCTCGCGCGTAGATCTGAGGAAACTGTTCGCACGTTAAAGCGAGAAAAACGATTGGTAAGATAATCCTAGTTGAAGCGATGCTAACAAACTCTTGTGCTTATAATTCTCGTCAATGTCCTTTAGAAAATAATTGCCTTCCTGATTCATTTGTGTTAAGACAAGTGACAAGACGTAAGTAATATCGCAGTTTCCACATTTACTTCTACATGAAAAAAATGAAGGAAGGAATGCTTTATTAAAATCTCCATTTCTATAAGAGATTCCCTCAGCTTGAATATAAATCTCAAATGCGAGAAGCGGAGAGCGGAAAAACCAAGACCAAACGTGAAGGTCGAACGTGCGAAATAAAATGTAAACACTCGCGGGCGAAGCTCGTCATTCACTGGCTTCTTCGCGGCCCTCCAAGGCCACTTGTTGCTTTATTTTCTGTTCCAGTTCTTAGTTTGCCTTTATATTCTTTTTGCCTTGAGCGATTTATTGTTCGTTGGTTAGCGGGTTATTAGCAGATATGGCCAGGACGGCACTTTCTTCATCATTTGTCGGTGTAGCGTCGACTTCGTGTTCCGCATCTATCTCGTATTCAGAGCTACAATTCATCTACAAATCAGCAGAAACCGCGTAGCTCATCTCAGTATCTACTTTGAATTACAACATTGGAATTTTAGTCATACTATGACTTTGTTACAATTAGTTAGAAGGTCAGAAGGCTTTGATCAACAAATAAAGTCAGAAAAACACAGCTAAAAACTAAGCGCGTTGAATTCTTGGTTCTTGATCTGACGTCACAGCTACGGCTCACCCCAGGTTCCTCTTACTCGGACTTGAACCAAATTTTTGTTGAATTTAACAGGGCACAGAAGATTGAGAATTTAACCAAATCAAAAAATTTTTGCGAAGAAATGTTCCAGATGATAACAGAATTTATTTAGCCGAAAAAAAATTTTAGGGGTTAGGAGCACTTTAAGCTTCCGCTAAAAGAAAATTATTTGAATTTCCTATAAACTAGTGGACCACAACAGAACATCACCGTGTATTCCTCGTTCAGTAAACGAGAATATTACTCGAAATTTCTTTGAATTACTCGGCCACATACAACGTGAAAATATAAACAACTGAGCTTAATCGACCATAACAAACCTTTCTTCATTGCTTGTTCTTTTTACCGTGTAGCTAAGCTCCTAACATCCCTCGTACATTTCAATTTCTCTTTCTCCGCATACCGCGTAGCCAGCTCCCAATATCTTTTTTATACTTCAATTAATTTCTCTTGGCATATGGCGTAGCAAGCTCCCAAAGTCTTACGTAATTAGCTATAATTTCTTGAGCCTCTCACCGCGTTTGGGGTAGCCACATCTCTCAGTAACGCTTTCGATGTGACGGCGTATTCCACAGTTTATACATGTGCCTAGACTTCTGATGGTAAATCAGAGTTTATCTTTATTAATTCACATTTGCTTGTTTACTAGGTAGTAAGATTACCCTGTTTGCACAATTACACGGGTGATTCGCGACATCACTTCGTTTACGTGAATTTATTTTCCTCAACCTTTTGTCTCATCTATAAAGTTCTGAATGTATGTTAGGCTCAGGGCTCTCTATATTTATTAAAAAACTTTCATGTAGTGTTATGTGGGCTTTTCTTTTAGAAGGGAGAGCTTATTATTATAGGATTTATTATTTTTAGGTCTAAAATCTTTCCAACTACAATTCGGGATACTGCAACAAATCTGTGAACATAACAACAACAAACTCAACCCATATCGGCAAGAAAAAAAAGCAAGAGTAAGAAACAGCTGACGACCCCAACACGACAGACATGTGAAACAGTTAAATTTGTTGTATTATCGGAAGGATTTCAGTGTTTGTGATTTGGGATATTTGTTCGGCTTCTTGATCCATTCTTACATTGTTAGAGACGGCTTCCTCTTCTTCAGCAGCGAGTGGCTCGAAACTGTCATCGTATGGCGTGACTTCTGCGAGTTCGCCGACTTCGCCAAAAAAAACTTTGTTCTAAATCGCTCTCAAAAGAACTGGGCGACAAATTCGACAGAAAACACATCCATATAATGCAATGTTTGGCTCTCTATTTTTGACTCTTCATTTAATAATATACATGTACTCTTCTCCAGCCTTTGTTGTGGCGATGGTTGAGACTTCTATGTCACGAGCAAAATTCACGTGGCTAGAGATAAGACCGCTTCCATGAAATTCGCGGGCTTCTCTTTTGCGAACTGAGTAATGGTGGACGGGTTTAACACGGTTTTCGGACATATATTCCTGGGCCGTGTAAGCATATACATGTAATTATCGATGATCTTATTTATCGCGATTCATATAATATGGCATCTATTGAACAGTTTGAAGTTTAAAAAAGTTGAAAACAAAACAAGAAATTTTCATCGTAGTAGCACTTTAAATCAAACTTTGAAGCAACTGTTAATTGAGAAGACAAATTATTTAGATTAATCTATTTCGAGAAATTGGCAAGAGTGACTGTCACTGTCTGTTAGTTTACATTTCCTGCAGTTTGAGCTCTCATTTGATGTACGATAATATTGACAAAGCAGTCAAATAAAAGCATTGAAGGCTTTTTCATTTGCAAGGAAACAGTTGTGTCTATTAAGTTTTTGAACTCATTCACCTTGTTTTCTCCTTGTCAGACCATGGTTTGTTATAATAACTGTGGAATTCTCTTTACTTGCAGTGATCAGCCGACACGTCACCACCTGAAGAACGTGTATGTTTGCTTGGCTGCTTCTATGCTGACTGCAGCACTAGGAAGCGGAGTCCATCTTTTTACTGATATATTAAAGGTACATACTAAATATTATGTCATCAATTTATCTGCACTTGTTCCTGTGAAAACTTCATTCAAAATTGGTGCCGCCTAAACACTGTTTAACTCCAAAATTGACAGGTAAATTAAAAATTCCCCTTATGCTGTAATTCTTCATATTTTGCATTTGTGTCACTGTTCTTTTCAACATTGTCACCCTCAACCCAACCCACTTTTTTTAAAGCCAAGAAGGTTACAGTTGGACTCTTTTTTCTTTCTGTGACAATTAATCTTTGTCATTGCTGATCTGAAGGGGTCTACACAATGTATGTGAGTTGAAAATCAATCCACTCAGTAACCCTAGCAACTCTTTAGTAGTAACTAAGCAGAGCCATCAAATGTGACCTTCTTTGGGAAAACGTACACTAACGATTATCCGTTATCCGTTAGAAAACTAACGGATAGCTAACGGATAACTAACGATTTGTTCTAACGCTCTAACGGTGTAACGATTTGTCCTAACGATCTAACGATTTGTTCTAATGCTCTAACAATTTGTTCTAATGCTCTAACAGTTGGTCCAAACAATCGAACGCTTTTCCCTAACGTTCTAACGTCAATGTATTTAGCGGATGTTTTTATTAAAGAGGTCGATCGATAAACGGCTGAAAATTGAAGGCTTTTAACGGGTGACATCAAAATCACCAGTGTTTAGATGAATCGTGTCTGATACAAACGGGTAAAATAATAATTGACTTTCTCTCGAAACGACCGCACTTCACAACAGGTCGTCCCGTTTCTCCTGGAATGAAACTTCTATTGCATCGTATCGACAGTAACTACTGTTTGACGAACACGCACCCCGATCTGGGACTGTAATTTTTCCAATAAATACATCGGGCAAACCCCTCGAGTCTGATAAAAGATTTTAAAAAGTTCATAGCGCTCACGTAAACAACTTTATGCAAATTTTGGTTGAAATTTGACCCACCGGGAATTTGAATATGCAGTGAAACGTTGTGTGACGGACGGAATAAAAGCTGCATTGTATTGAATGAGTGTCAACTTTTGTAATTACTAGAGAGCTTCAGTTATTTAGGACTATAAATCAAATGAAAAAACTTTAAAATCCCAAACGTTTCGTAGCCGATGTGTACCATACCTCTGTACACTATCTATAAAAAGCAACTCGCGTGTTCATTAAACTTTTTTATTATCCATTTTTTTCTGAAACGATTACAATCTTTCTTCAAATAAATCGTTAAAAACGCGTACAAAGTTCTTTTAGTAATATCTCTCCTCAGTTTGCCCTTTTAGCATATTTGACAGCATGACATCTGTCGTTGATCTTAGCTTTGATTTGTTTCCATAGTTTATCTTTTTCCGCAGCACATTCAACTGGAAACTTGCTAAAAACTAAAATTTTCAAAGAGTTCAGTTTGCTGCTGTCTTGAGGACGTTTACCGTGAGTCCCATCAGTGTTGCTTCTTGTGAGTTCTTCATTACTAAAGAAGTATGGAAACAGCTTTACTGCACATTTGTGCCTCTCCGTTTCTTTCTCTAATGTTGATTGTACGCCTTGCACCTTCCTTGGCGTGACGCAAGTTCGGATTACAACTTCTCCCACCAAAAGAGTAATGCATTGTGCCATTGAATAAACACGGTTCGTGTGCTTGGTTCAAATTCGTCTCTTCTTCTATGTCCTTGTAAGTCGCCACTGAATGTAAATAAGTTTCCCTGTAAAAGTCTCTCTCAGTCTGGGCGCAGTCCAAATGTACTTGTTGTGCTTTTATGCAGTCAGCCTTTTCGTGCTCAGGGAGGTTTGCGGCCCGTACAAGCTTGGTTGTGTTCTGTTGACAAGTCAGGCACAGATCGGTCATTAGTTTGGTCACAACAACTTTTGGACAAAACTGCTGCCAAAGGTCAACGAATTTGCTGTAACTAACGGCTTGTTCTCCGGAAGCCTCGCAAGTGGCAGTGTACACACGCCAAACACTCAATTTTCGTTTCACTCGAAGACAACACCTTTACATCCTCGGACTTGAATCCAGGTATTCTCCCAGGTAGTACAAATGCGTTCTCTTCTACGTAATTAGTTAGAAAATGATGGACTTTCTCTGTGGTTGACTGGGGAAGGGTGTTACTGGGAAGCCTTTTGGTGTTGCCATGGGTTCGCGGATGGATACCATGCTTCTCGTAATGTTCCTTGAGTCGACGTAGTCAGGAATAACAGTTACTAATACCATAAAGGTGAAGAAACATCTGTTTGCAAATTGGACAGACTGAAACTGATATGTGCATCTAGAAGTCCCGCTTCTCTTGGTTCCAATGCCGTCGTTGCGTGTGAAAGCTTGTATGTTGGCTAAAATGATCAAGTCGAGCTCTCCTCTTGTCAACTTGAGAACGTTATTGAGATTAAATAGCACCGTTTCTTCTCTAAATTCTCTAGAACAGGGACCTCCTTTTGAACCACGCGAACATCCACAGCCTTCTTGTAGGAATTTTTTAGCTGTCTTGATTACCGCATTAGGAGTTTCTTCTCTTTCTTTACTTTTGGTGTCTGCCATAGTTTGTCACTTTCGTGTAATGCACGCGAGCAGAGAAAACAAGTACACATCAAATAGAGCGTCACTTGTTGTCATGGAAATTATGCATCTGTGTGCCGATTTCGCTTGGGACTTGGGGACAGTTTTTTTGTTTATTCACAGCCATTCTTTGTGTCTTTGTGGGGAGGAGCGTTGCGTGACGATACAAAAATGAAGGAAATGTTGGAATTTTGGAAAATAACTTTTTATTTCGGTATGGAGTCTATCTTTTGAAAAGAAACTGCCCCAAAACGTACAAAAAATATAGAAAGGCATAGATACGCCCTGAATAAATGATCTAAGAAATCTCTGAGTCAGCCGAGTGTACTGTTTGTATCAAGATAGAAAATGCTACAATCAATAGATCTGCGTTGTAGATGCAAGTAAAATTTGCATATATCACGTGTAATTTGAAACCTAGATCTTGCTCGCTAAAAATACATTCAACAGCCACGTTTCTATAAGCAAAACGACGAGAAGAAGGTCATGATTTTTATACCGAAGGTTTTCCTGCAACCATTAAATTCATTCGAGATAATTCTCAGACGAGAAAATTAACCTGCGCTGCAGCGGAAGTCTGCACAGAAGTGAATTTCAAGACATGTGCTTGTTTGTTTACTTTTTATCGCCGGTAGTTTTTGCCTATTACCGACGAACAAACATTAATTTGACGTTTTCGTTTCAAAAGTGAGTAGGGAATTTTATTGTTCATTCACTGGAAGTTGGCAAGGTCTGGCAAGAATCACAAGTTTCAGGCGCCCGTGCGGGCTCCTTGTTTATAATTTTCGTCGCCCGCGAGCGAATAAAATTAATCGTAGAAGCCTATGACGACTTAGCACCCGTAAGTCAGCATAGCGATAGAATCGTCAGTTAATGCATCAGTTTTCTGGACTAACGCTCTAACGGATACAACTAACACTCTAACGGATATGCATGAGTTGCCAACGGATTGACTTATGCCTCTAACGATTACAGCTAACGCTCTAACCGATATGGATGAGTTGCTAACGGATTGACTTGCTCCTCTAACGGATACAACTAACGCTCTAATGGATGACTAACAGATAGCTAATGGTCTGGACCGTTTAACGGAATATCGTTAGTGTATGTTTTCCCAAAGAAGGTCACAAATGTGTTGCGAGTGGGGTTTGTATGTTGTATGTTTGTATTGTTTTAGCTAGTAACCAAGTAGAACTACAGTTATCAAATTTCATGTGTGAGTGGGGTTGTATGTTGTATGTCAAATAATTGTTTACATGTACAGGAAAGTTGTCACTCTTGACTAGTCTTGGCAATATAATCTTCCCTATGAGTGCTTTTGTCTCTTTGTCTTTCAGTGAAGGAATGGTAATATTTTTCAGTATTAGAACTGGTTAAAACACGTTAATTTTGAAAATTTATTTCTCAAAAATGGCATAATTATTCCAGATAAAAATTACGTAGGCTCATTCAGCAAAACCTAAGGTTTAAGGAAATCGATATCTCAGGTGTCAATTTTTACACCTTACATGTGAATTCTCATTTAAGGTATCATGGTACCCCAAAATTGGCCACTTTTTCAAAAAATACGCTGTTGTCATTTTCAGATAGATATTATTCAAACCTCTCCTTTACAGAAAGTTTCAGAAAAAAAGATTGTTTCTACGCAAAGTTATGGACGAAAAAAGGTTAGAGCCATTAATTTCCTCTAATTACGTGTTGACAGTCATCTGTCAACATTGCCGAAAATATCATGTGACATAAGAGGGCCCTGATGTTTTGACATAGATATAGATCGATTGCGTACCAATTTCCACATTATTGAAGGGTATGTTGCGTGGAAAACGTGAGCTAAAGAAGGAAGAGATCCTGCCTGTTTGCCTCTACCAAAAGAAAAAAATACGGCAAAGCGTAATCATACAAAAGAATTTTGCTTGGTGTGGGCCGAAAAACTTTGCACAAGCGACAAAAGCTGGTATTAATATTTATAATCAAGAAATCTGGTTGGAAGAACCTATGGAAGAACGAGAATGCCGTGTCTGCGAGCCGCTTAAAGATTACGACAGAGTCGTTGCAAGACGCGGAAAGAGAAGATGATGGAGAATACTGTGAAGAATCCTGGCAACGATTGAAAGGAAGAACAATCACGTCAGGTGAAACGCTCATAAAAAAGCTGAAGCGGTTTATTGTCGAGTTTGTCACCCGGACGTGACCTTCCTCGAAAATGAAAATTGCAAAAGTCCTGTGTCAAGTAATAAAGAAGTTTTTGTTGTTACCCAATTGCTTGCATTTGTGACAGGACGTTCTCTCTTAGTTCTTGAGCCGAGCACGCGGTGGCTTTTTCGCGGGTTTCAACGTGCTTTACTTTCGCATTTACTTTCGTCTTTCAGGTTGCGGTAGCTTGATTAGTCTTACCCTTTCTTCTTGTTGATGTCTTCGGCATTGTACAGCCGACGTGAAATTATGAGGGTAAAATTTCCAGTGCTTAAGACCCTTTGAACGGCGCGCGTACACAGAACCCGAACAAAAGTCACTTTCCGATAAAAATATGACATCATTCTTGGCGGCATGTTTGCGCTATTGTTATAAGGTAAGTTGAGCCTCCCCTCTATCAAACCGCAGGTAATTATCCTGACGTCTAGGTATTTTAATCTCATCTGGCCGGAAAAAAGTCTCCACATCTATTTTGCCTTTTTTTCTCGAAACCAATTTTCAAGAAATTGAGGGCACGTTGAAGTTCGCGTTCAGCAAGTTTTCAACCAATTTAGCTCAAATTTGGCGAGAATGTTGCCAGATAATTTGACACCAAAACCATGTCTCCGAATTTCATTTTTGCGTTCATTCAAAAGTTATGATCCGTTAAAGAAAGAGAAGGGGTGTTTTTTTAAACTTCAAAGTTAAACTGAGTGCAGAAAACAAACCAGGCCAGATGAAAAAATTCTGAGACACGGTTTTTGAGACAAAGGTGTGAAGAATTCGGCGTGATGTTCGCCTTACTCTCCAGACCATTTTTGAGTGGAGTGGAACCGATTTTGTGAAAAAACGTTAGCTATATTTTCAACGGAATAGGCTTCTTTCGATATATTAAAATTCAGCTTGGTAGCGAGGCCTAGAGGACACAAATAAAAGACATTTGACAAGCATGTTTATTCATTTCTTTTGTTTGTGTCCTCTAGGCCTCGCTACCAAGCTGAATTTTAATATATCGAAAGAAGCCTATTGTCTGTTTTCCTTAATATGTAAATACGTTTTCGTAATCTTGAGTTATTAAGCTTTCCGAAAATATATAGTTTGTCTAGGTTTTTGTGAACCACCTGACGCTCAGACGGTGATAACGCAATGTTGTCATTTTGGGGTACCCTGATACCTTAAATTGTAGGCTCAAGAAAACAAGGATTGCTCATTTGTAGCTTTCCCTTAACAGTCACAAAAATAAATTTGTTTGGAGCAGTTTTAATAATAAAAAGGTCAAATTCCTTGAAATACCCGGCTGATGGTACCATTTCGTTTTGGAATATACTGCTTTTACCCTTTTCACAAGTCCATGAAATTAAGATGGCTTGCAATATTTTCCAGTAATTTCCAGCACTTTTACTTCAATGGCTCATTACTGCCACTCTTTATCAGTTAATGCTACAGTTATGGTATCAAACAAATGCCCAGTCAATGGTGAACAGCTTATGGTCATTTTTAATAATCACAACATAAAATAGTGCAAAATAGAGCACATCATTTATTTCGATCTATCATTTATTTCAAACAAAGCTCTAAGTACTATGTTCACTAAATATGAACAAAGGCCACTAGCACGCTAACATATTTATCTGTTGTTTTTATGCCCATATCTGCATGTTATAAGCATGTTGTGTGTGTGTACATTCACCTCATTCCCTGAAATCCTGTGGAGGGTCACATATGGTTTATTTTTCACTTTCAACCAGTTCTAATACCTTAACAGGCTGAAGCAATTTGTGTTAAAAAATTGACTGTTTGATAAATCCAAAAAA
Organism: Siderastrea radians; assembly: GCA_964017195.1. NCBI lineage: Eukaryota > Metazoa > Cnidaria > Anthozoa > Scleractinia > Rhizangiidae > Siderastrea > Siderastrea radians. Next base: position 25,827,700 of record OZ024900.1, on the reverse strand, counting down.
TTCTGCCATGGTTCCAAGCAATTTCTCTGTCGTTTGTGTCCAAAACATTTTTGCTACTTTCAGGATGGTGCCTCCTAATACAGAGGTATTTTTGCACAATTTATGTCTTTGAGGGAAAACCAGTTCTTAACAAGGCTGTTGGAATCCAGAAAGAAAATTATAGGTGACCACGTATTTTTAAGAGATAATTTAGCAACCATAATTCTAAAATTAGCTTTTTAAAAAATACATAATGTATGGCGTTTACTTTCCAAGTGTAAGAAAAATTATCTCTAAAAAATTTGTGGCTGCCGCCAATTTTCTCTCACTAGTAGTTTCATTAGTTGCTGTACTGTCCTTAATAAACCCCGAGTTTCTCGGGCCATCCCGAGATGCGCAGAAGATATATGCAGTAACAAAAGGAGGCAAAATCCTTAATTAAGAATCTTTGTAGTGTCCTTGATGCCGTTTACTTGTGTCTGGTATGTACAATGTGTTCACATTTTCTTTAAAGGGTGGTTTTTTGTCAGCTATTGCCTCCATTGGGTTGCTGATTGCACTCGCTTTAACTCCTCATAATGGGAAGAATCAAGCTAAAAGGATGGGTAAGTGGTAATTACAAACAAGCCAGTAATTGTAAGGGACCACTCTTTTTGTGCAAGAAATGCACTTGTGGGTCACTTATGAGACACTGGCACTAAATTTGGAATTGATTCATATGGGATTTACTGACAGAGATAGTTACTTAAGTAAGGGAGCCGTCACCCGTGCATATTGCTGAAGTGTTTGTCATTGATTAATTTTTAAAATTCAGCCTTTCTAATAGTTGTTTGTTCATTCTCAGCTTATTTTAACATCTGGAGCAATGCAAAGCTCATGTTTCTTGCTTGGAATATGTTTTGTTCTATGTTTCATTTTCCATTGGGCATCCCTATAGCTTGTTTGAGGGTCTACACTTGGCCAGGACACTGGTATGTAGCCCTTACCATGCTTTCAACTCATCCATGAGGCTAGGAAACTGGTAAAGACACCAGATTTCACTTTTTTATGCAGGAACCATGCAGAAATATATATGGCCCTTTTTCCTTTGGAATAGAGGTGCTTATTGGAATAGTGGCACCTGTAAATTTAACAAAACAACAATCAAGAGGGAGTGCTTATTAGAAAGGGGTGCTCATTGGAAGGAGGGTACTAAATGAAATCATTATAACAGTAATATTTAAAAGATGATGGCATGGCATTCATTGTTGCAATGAAGAATAGCTGTACATGTATGGGTGTTAAAAAGAAATAGTCAAACTGAGGCTAGCTGAAGTTTGGGTTGATTTATTGTGTTTTGACTTGGTTATGCTTTTTTTTTTCTTTTCTTTTCCTTTAGGCATTCTTATGGGATTTGCATTTTGCACAGGTGCATATGTTATCAAAATTACATATAATAACTAATATATAAACAGAATATAAAATATTAAATAATAATATAAACATATAGAATATAGCTGCTGTATATGTACCATTGGAACAGACATGCGTGACAAAAGAAACAAACAGCAAATATAAAAAAAAGTTACAGTGTGTGTGGAAAATGTGATTGGAAAAGTTTCCTATTTGAAGTCAATGTTTGACTGCCTTAAATTGTTTCAATGGACCTAAGTGAAATTTGAATATCATTCAAAATATTATTGAACCAAAGGGTGACAAGGTTTTAGAGAAATTTACCAACTGGTTTTTTTATTATGACCTTCAGCTAAAGACAGTAAATTTAGGCCGAGAGAGCAAAAAACACGTGTTATTCAAGTTCATATTTTTTGATTTATCAAACAAAGCGATTTATTTCAATTGTTCATGGACTTCATTGCTAAAAACGTATTTTCCTCAAATCTGGTAAATGCAGGTTAGAACAGCTCAAATGAATTCCTTGCATTTTTAAAGCTAAAAATGTCAGCTGCAAATTCCTCAAAAATGCTCTGCCTCATAGATCATAGATAAACTCACTACACAGAAAGGCAGCTACATGAAATACAAAAACCTCCAGAATTCAAGAAAATTGACTATATGTAAAGGCAACAATGACATCATTGCATTAATATTTCTATGGCAACTCTAATTGCAAAACTCACTTCAGCCGAGACTTTAATCAGTTGCTAGGAAAGGTGTGGCAGTTGTTTGCCCTGTTCTTTTTGCTTCTATTTCTTTGGCACCTGCAATTTTGTGTTCAAACTTGGAAGGTATCCTTGCTAAGAAATCCAATTGAGCCACCTTAAGCACTTCCCTTTGCGCAATCGGCAGCTCAACTAAGTCTTGGTTTTCATGCAGTATTGTAGACAAAGTAGAAGATGGTGTTCCTATGTTTTCTAAGAAAATAATGCACTTTTGAGTTCAAGAAAAACTGAACGCACTAGCATTCTGCTAATGCAGGTATCAATGTTTAGACGGAGATGGGGGGCTGCGGGCAAAGGTGTGGCATTTGAATTTTTTGTCAATTTTTTTGTCAAATTCCCGACCCTTGGGACTGGAAAATTGCTCAAATTTGATAAAATATCCACACCTGGGGATAACAAAACCTTGTAATGACATCTATTAAAAGTAGTGAAAAGTAGTGAAGTAATGTGAAATGAACGTTTCTAACTGCCGTTATCGAAGGTAGATTGAAGAAGATTAAAGTTGAAAATAAGTCAAGAAAAAAAACAATCCCCGAGAGCTGTACATTTTTTCCCAGTAGCGGGAAAGGTGTTGATAGGATATTGCGTTCATTATTAATTGGGCTTCAATTATCTGTGCTGATATTAAGTGATCTGAGCTGTGTTAAATGTTGGAACCACGCCAAATTACATGTAATTATTTATAAACAGTAATGTTTTTAATTTAACCTTCCAGAAAGATTACATTGCTTTTTCTTTACCAGTTAGTCAACAAAGTGAAATACTACAAAATTGTGACATGTAGTTGAATAAGCAAAGGTTACACGGAGATAATAATTACATGCCATTGTTACACGCTTACCGATCTGTGACTTCAATTTTCCTAGATGGCATCTCCTGGAACACAAGTTTAGGACCCAGTACTCTGCACGGTTAAATTCAAATGGACCCAGTGCTCTGCATGGCTAAATTCAAATGTCCCCAGCATGGGGCAAAATTTGTGGTCAAATTCCCCAAAGGGGGGACAGCAGAATTGTTCAAATGCTGCACCTTTGCCCGTACCCCCCCCTCTCCGTCCAAACATTGATACCTGCATAATGTGCGTGCACTGGCAGTTTTTCTAGATCTCAAGCATGCATTATTTTCTTGGAGAACGTGGAACACCACCTTCTATTTGGTAACTGAATTTAAAAGAACTTGGGCATTGACCACTGAACTGTGAAAATACTCTCTCAGTGTTCTATTCCAAATCACTGCACTAATCCAATACAATTTTTATGAAACAAGAGAAGTTGGGTTTGTGGCAGAAATCTTGTATGGTGGAACTTAAGCATTTTTATGTTCACATTACTGAGAAGCTACATTTACATGGAACAGATTCATTATTAAATTTTGATAATGCCTTTAGTTAATCCAATCCAAGAAGATGACAGTTAAAAGTAAACTTTAAAATGCACATTGACATCCCACATTTGTTCATCATTTCATGATTATAACCCCAACACATTGGAATCCTGATGCACTGTAACTTGAACTGTCAGGGAAGAATAGTGGTAAAGCTGTTTTCAATATCTAGTCATTGATGATCAAAAAATAAGAGTGAAAATAGGGAAAACTGTTTTTGATTCATTGTGGGAAGAAGTTCCAGTTACTGGGGGTTTGAGTTGTTGTTGCACTGGGGGTTTGAGTTGGAAGTCAGGATATTCGACCCATCTCTGCAGTATGTCATCAGGCTTAACCTTGCAACAAGCACCTCTGACTTTGTGGATTTCTCATCAAGAAGGAGGAGGATCATAAATTTCTTTAAGACTTGACAATGGCCTCAAAATTCATTGACAAATGTTTACAAGGTCCTCCATTGCCCTGGATTAAAACTATGCATTTGAGCATATTCATGGTAAATGTGGGGGGCTACAGTGCACCAAAGTTGTGCCCATTTTGAACACTAAGATTACGTAACTTAGCATTCCATACAGAATAAATTTTGGCCCCAGTCTCTAGCATGTTCCTCTTCCCAGAAAAAATGCAAATTGTTGAGAATTAGCTCACAACTTAGAAATGTACACAGCAATATAATTGAAGTACTCTGTTGAAAGGATATTTGACAACCACAGCATTCATTGTCCTTATTCTGTAATTTAAATGTTTTCAGCACATTAAAATTTCAGATTTCAAATTTCAATGCAACTTTCGTTTTCTCAATTAAACCTATCAAATTTGGGGTGCTGCTTATCTACAAGTGTCACTCATACACAAGTGTTTATGGTAACAGGATTTAATGTGTGCACAGGGAGACTGTTTCGCATGGTCTTATGCTGATCTTGTTGTCAAGGAAGCACAGGAGGTGTTATCCTGTTTACATGTACGAGCTCATGAGATATCTTTATTTTTTAAGGACTGGGACTTGGGCCTTTGATGGATCTTGTAATTCAGATTGATCCAAGGTTAGTGAAGTTGTTTAAAAATAGGTGCAGATGCAGCTTCTTTTAAAAGAGGACTGGTCAATAAAAATCTCAGCTCTTTAAATAACAAACAAAATTTCATGTACAGTGCAGGTTTCAGTTGAAAATGGATTTCTTTTGGACATCCTGTGAATAATTTTGTCCATTTTTTTTACCTTAATGGATCAGAATGAAGAATCTCTTTTTCACACTACACTGTCTTCATCATGGCATCAAAAATGATCATTACTCTTTCTACAAGTTTTTTTACTCTTTATTCTATAGCGAGCTTAGTGGTAATGGCACAGCATTCCATATTTGGTGCTGCATTGGGTGCTGCAGCTTAAATTTGTGGCCCTTCAGCCTCCTTTATTGTAGAAAACAATAATTACTGCTTCACAAAATAAACATATACTGTAAAAAATTGCATTAATTTTAATTACTTTGTAATTATAGAATGGAGTGGTTAAGTTATAATAATATTATATGCATTGCATATAATATTTGGGTTAATTTTCTTGATCCTAAAGCCAAGTTTCCCTACCATTTGCATTCATTTAAGGCAGGGCAATCTCTAGTACCATACTGTTGGTAACAAAAGTGTCAACTGGTAGAGTTATTATATCTTGGGTGCTGGAACTTCTACAAATTAGCTATTTGCCCACATTTGTTCCATTGAAGGGTTCTTCATTATTTTCCAGTCACAACCATATTTGGCAAGTTACATGATCGTAACTTAAAAAAGCCTAAAACTCAAGTGGCACGCACTTTTTGACATTGGTGTAAGAAGTTAAAGAAACTTGTTAAATTTAAGATTGTCATTAGAATTATTATAATGCCATTAACATGTGTATTTAAACAGTTTCTTCAATAGCATTTCTGTTTTTGTAATAATTTATTACATATTTAGGTGATTTGGAGAAGACTGGATTATCTCTGGTTCTTGATAAAAGTGGAAACTCCATCTCCTTTCCTTTGAATTTACAAGATTTTTTAAGCTGTTGTTTGGAACTGGCAAAATGAAGTATTCATCCTTATTAAGCATTAACTTATCATAACAAGGTATTCCCCCCACCTGGACTGAAATAAAATAATTATTTTGTTATTTATTCATCACAATGTGGTGTTCTGTGATTTTTTACAGCATCATTGCCACTGCTTTCTTTGCCACCACACTGATCTTCATTTGCTTTACTCTGAGTGCCTTGTGGGCTGAGGAAAGAACCTATCTCTACCTGGGAGGTGAGACTCTAGTTACAATGGTATACTAATACTGGCATCACATTTGGTATACAAATTATACAGATTGCAAAGTAAGAATGGGCCATAACTTTGGGTCATTTTTAGCCAATGATGTCACTAACAGTGATGTTATATGGCTACTGCTGTAACCTAAAAAAATCAACGATGTCCAATGCTGTCCATGCTGTCTGTCTTTCGTCTTTGAGGCCGGGGGGGGGGGTATTCCTGCTCAGTTCACGGGTCACGCATACGCGCGCTTGCGTGACATTGTTTAAATCTGTAAATATTGGTAATGCTGGCCTGACTTTTAATGATTTCCCCTGTTCCAACATCTATATATTAAAAACAATTTGTTTTAAGTCTTGAAAACAGTCTTGTTATTGCTGGGACACATTTGCGGGGGAATTACCAAGTCGCAACATCAGTCTTGTTGCATAATGCTTAAGTCACACGCTCCTTCCCTGCGTTTACCTTGTGATTCATACGGTATTCTTGTACATTTTGAGAAACTTCTCCACTGCAATTCTATTCGAAAATATCCACTACAAAAATAGGTAATTCTTCAGAAGGAAATTCCATTCATGCTAGCGCCCAAGACGCGTCAGCAGTTTATAACCTATACCCATGGTAGTATTGTATGCCCATTAGTTGTTACCAACCACAAATTACAAGAACCATGCATTCTTATTTTTGCCCATTATAAATTTATGCTAGTATTTATTTTACAAAAAGGGTTTTAAAAAATCTGCTTTGATGAATCCCACGTAGAAAGTGATTGAAGGCTTCTGGGAGTAGTGCATGTCGTGTACAGTCACGGAAAACCTCTGTTCACAATCTTGGACGAAACTAGTTGAGACAAAGGCAATTAGCGCGCGTATTTCTCAATTTCCCTGTATTTAAACACCGGCAATATTGCAGAAAGGCTTTCCCTCCCCACTCCCCTCATTCAATGTTGTTTGGAAGGACTGAGGTTTCATCAGGGGAACATTGGTGGCAAAGCAACATTGATAAGGGGGATAGGGGGCAGATTTGTCGAGGTAAGTGGTTTTTAAGGTCAAAGTTCTTATTCGTTCCGAAGTGTCTCAACGGATTTGTCCGAGATTGTAGCTATTCTTAAAACTGAAAAACTTGAATGGAACTAATATTAAATCCAAGTTACACTGGTGATCAAGGAATTAGAGTAACATCTTTAGCTTTAGAACCATTATTTATAGTTCAAAGTGTCTTGAACAAATTTGCATGGCTAACAGCTGCTGCTGCTTGTAATTTGAAACTTCCAAATGTAACACAACGCTCGAAACATCTCAAACGGAATGCAAAACCGAGGCGCGATGTCATGTGCAAAGAGATATGTGCATTACGGCAGTAATTATTACTGCCGTAGCACAGCCGGGATAGTCGAGGCCTGCTTAGAGAGTGGTTCGGGTACAAGTATTGTTTTTTTTTCCAACGCCATTCACGACTTGAATACATGAAAAATGCAAGAACACATGTTTTGGAATATGTTGTCTTTGAAGGAAAGGGAAACAAAGAGCTTCATTTACTTTGCGTGCAATTTTAATGTCACGCTATAATCAGCAGATTAGCTGATCCATTCTGCAGTAAAGATTATTATTGTTATTATAATTATTAACTTCACGTAGTCACGCTGCTCGTTACCCGATTTCATCATAACTGATTATGCTGCTGATTTCTTGCTCTGGGGAAGATGGGTTACATTAACCGCAAGCAGGGAGGGGAAGGCGTGGTTGAGGGAGTTAGGGTATGGGTGGGACCGCACTGCAGTGGTGTAAGATTTCACCATTTTGCGGAACAAAATGTCATTGGCTCTGCACACATTGCATGCCTATGCTTAGCCATGCAGCTGAAGGTATACATGGTTTATAAAGTGCAACTACTTTTTCTAGAGCAGTTAACCCAACATCCACCTTTCACTAGGCCAACACGGCAATTGCCCCACGTCCAGTTATTTGCTTGGACAGAAAAGCAAATATAACAAGGCATAAGCAAACAACTGTTTTTTAGCTCTCAGGTTGAATTTGGGATTCTTGTAGATTTTCAAGACGACTTGCACATCTTTAGGTAGACATACAATAAATTATTGTATTTATTGATTTTTTTGCCAGGTTGAATGTACCAAGATTTTTCCTAAATTTCTGTTAAAAAAACAAACAAACTGGATTGAGAGTGTGAAGAGAAAGGAACAATTATTAATGGTCCCCAAAAGCATGATTGTACATGTATTTAGATTTTGACACAATTATTCGCTTTTATGAGAATATTTTGATTTCCATGGTGAGTGAACTAAATGATTTAGCATACATAGTCAACTTAAGAGGTCACACAGTTCTACTTTGCAGTCGCTCTTTAGGGTTTCAGATTTTATTATTTCAATCGATTGAAAAAAATTTTTGCTATCCAGGATCCTGTAAAATCTTTAAGGATTCTGCCCAAGATCCTATTGATAAGATTTAGGATCCTCTAGGATCCTATAGGATCTTAAATAGGATCTTATGAGGATCTTAGGTTAAGGTACTATAAGATCCGGTGTAGGATTTTCGGCTTGGTTGTTGTCTCATTGTTTTATGTTCCTTCATGATGCCCAATTGCTTTGAGGAAGCCTTGTTTTAAAATGATATTTATTTATTTTGATTTTCAGATGTGAAAAGTGTTTGAATTTAATGGAACTTGACATAAGATCTTTTTCCTACTACAGGCTACAGGAAGTTAATCCTAAGTTGTTAATCTCCACATACAACCCTTCTTTTTTGTCAGGGTGTAATGTTATGGGAGGGGGTTGCAACCTGATAGAAAATTAAATTATATGGATGTGGCTTGTCCAAAATTGGGGGGGGGGGGGGTCAAAAGTGTCCTTGCAAAGTCCATGTGGACTTCTTGTTTTACGTGACAGGCAGGGGCATTGGGTTAATAAAATCGACCGGATGTGGAAAATACAGAATTAGGATATTTCATTTTTGAACTTTGACATAACAGCATTGGACATGATGTTCTCCTTGTCATGTTTTGAAGTCACATTACAGTGTATGCATGTATTGCAACATAAGTCAACATTGTCGCTGACATTTATCTCTCTCACTCTTTCCAAGGAGGGTTGGTATTCACGCTAAAAAACTTGAGATTTTTTGCTAATTATCTAATTTTTCTCTGAGGCATAGCTAGAAACTAAACTGGGGCTTATCATCCACAACAGTGGCCAGAGGAGTGAAACTTGAGCAAAAGCACATGCATCTTAAGTGAGCAACTTGGAACAGATAAATTGCTTAGAAATGGTTGAAACAATAAATTATTGTTCACATTTCTGAGAAAGTGGCAGCTGTAAGGATCTTTTTTAATGTCATTTTCTTTGTATTAGGTACACTGCTTTCAGGGCTGAGCATGCTGTGCTTTCTGTCCCTGGTCAATCTCTTTATTGGAGCCCGATTTATTTTCCAGGTAAATTAACATCAAAGGTAATACCCTAATTAAGATCAGTCAGCGTTCTGTGCAAATCAAAGATTAAGACAACCTTCATAACCGTTCCTGCGTGTTGGACTCATATTTTTTGTCTAAAGCCTGGTTCAAACGTCGAACGTTACATCTGCTGAACCTAATTATTAGGTTTGGCACATGGAAAGTTCAGCATTTCAACCAGGCCTAAGTGACAAACGCAGTTTGTCCAGGCAGTGACAGCCAACCTCATGGTCAGCAACTTGCCCTTGGTAGGTCCCATACTTAATAGGATTTGATCGTGAGGTAGACAGCGTTACTGACTGTGTGATTGCACTGTTTCGTGGAATTGACTTTGCTCCCCTAAATTTAGCTGGAAATTCATGTTCTGTTTGCTCATTTGTTGTTTATGAATGTTGTGTCAGTTCCCGTTTTTCAATTCTTAATTTTAATCATTTCAATTTTTAGCTCCAAACCCACAAGTGTCCTTTGTTTACTTGTAAAATAAATTTCTTGTACTTGCTCACTTGTTTATTTTTAATGTAAATGCTTCATTCAGAGCTGTAAGTAGCACGCATCTGTTGTACCAAGTTGAATGCATTCTTGCGAAGTGTTGCACGCTTACTTGCATATGATGTTTATGGTTGTATATTGTTAGGTGCAGTTGTATGGTGGCTTGCTTTTATTCTGTGGGTTTGTGCTCTATGACACTCAGCTGATTGTATACAAGCACAAGCAGGGAGACAAGGACTTCGTCTGGTAAGATATTTCAACAAGGGCTTATTCTGGCATTTATTTATTTATTTGCTCAACTGTGAACATTATAGACTGTGCTGAAATAATGAGAATGGCAAAAATACGAGAACACAACCTGACAGCACAACGACGATACTGCTCCCTTAATTATATTATTGTCCTTGGGGAGCTGGTTCTAATCTAGGAGTGCTCTAGGATACAAGGAGCATCTGTTGTATTGGCATTGCATATATGATAACCAGGCAATGTTTTTTTTCTGAGAGAGTACCTTAAGGTAGTGAATACTCGCCAAATTTAAAATGTGTGAAAAAACTGTTGAACACCATGACAGAAATCAGTTGTTAGCTGCATCTGGTAATTTTCAGTATCAAAAATCGCTAAATTACTGTAAGCTGTGGCTAAAATTGGTAACCTAATGGTATCATTTTGTTTTCTATTAAGGCACTCTGTGGATTTGTTTTTGGACTTCATACAAATTTTTCGTAGGATCATGATCATCCTTGCCCAGAACAAGGTAGGTTAAATCTGCAACAGCTGTGTAATAATACTCTCATCACATAATTTTTAGTATCTTCTAAAATTAAAACAGTTTACTGGCGTGAAATAAGTTGGCCCCAAAGTTTGCTGTCAGTATTTAGATCTTTTAGCAGTTCTCTACATCTTGAATAACTAGCATAGCATAGCATAGCATAGCATAGCACAGCGTAGCGTAGCATACCGTTGCGTAGCATAGCATAGCATAGCGTAGCATAGCATAGCGTAGCGTAGCATAGCATCGCATCGCATCGCATCGCATCGCATAGCGTAGCATAGCATAGCATAGCGTAGCGTAGCATAGCATAGCGTAGCATAGCATAGCATAGCATAGCATAGCATAGCATAGCATAGCGTAGCGTAGCGTAGCATAGCATGGCGTAGCATAGCGTAGCATAGCATAGCATAGCGTAGGATAGCATAGCCTGGCGTAGCATAGCATAGCGTAGCATAGCATAGCGTAGCATAGCATAGCATAGCATAGCATAGCATAGCATAGCATAGCATAGGATAGCGTAGCATAGCATAGCGTAGCATAGCATAGCATAGCATAGCATAGCGTGGCGTAGCAAAGCGTAGCGTAGCGGAGCATAGCATAGCGTGGCGTAGCAAAGCGTAGCGTAGCGGAGCATAGCATAGCGTAGCGTAGCATAGCATAGCATAGCATAGCATAGCGTAGCGTAGCAAAGCGTAGCGTAGCATAGCATAGCGTAGGATAGCATAGCCTGGCGTAGCATAGCATAGCGTAGCATAGCATAGCGTAGCATAGCATAGCATAGCATAGCATAGCATAGCATAGCATAGCATAGGATAGCGTAGCATAGCATAGCGTAGCATAGCATAGCATAGCATAGCATAGCGTGGCGTAGCAAAGCGTAGCGTAGCGGAGCATAGCATAGCGTGGCGTAGCAAAGCGTAGCGTAGCGGAGCATAGCATAGCGTAGCGTAGCATAGCATAGCATAGCATAGCATAGCGTAGCGTAGCAAAGCGTAGCGTAGCATAGCATAGCGTAGCGTAGCGTAGCGTAGCATAGCGTAGCATAGCGTAGCATAGCATAGCGTAGCGTAGCATAGCATAGCATAGCGTAGCGTAGCTTAGCAGAGCATAGTATAATTGATAAAGCTTTCCCTGGTTTGTTCTGGTCTTTCCTTTAAGTTTGATTTACATGCCGCTATTTTGTTTATAGCTGTACAAGTAACCTCTAATTTTATGCCCGAACGCTGCCAATAGCTGTGCTCCTGTTGTGAGGATTTTGTTCCATAAAATAACATAGACGTTTCGTAACCTCTAAATACCAACGCTAAAATGTGATCACATATTGTGTTCTGTCAATAAAGTTCGCTTCTACTTCATGTCTTGACTTTAACATGCTTTTGAATCTCTGTTCTGTATAACTTGATATTGATTGTCTCTTCATAGAGATGATTATTATAGTCAGTCAAGTAATTATCAGGTGTTGTTGTTTTTGTTTTTGTCTGCTTAACTATGGAACTCATGTAACACGCCAAATTCAAAAGAAATAAGAAAAAATAAAACTAATCGTATATTGGAACATGTGTCTTTATAATTCGCATTATTTACATTTTCTCTTTCGTTTGGGTTTTTTGGTCCCTTGCTTTCTTAATTTTAAGAGCCAAAAATGTAACTTGACGCCGCAGATAATTGAACTGAGCGACTGAGCTTGAAGTGTTTTTGGGTTTAGTCAAAACGCCTTCGCAGGGCAAAAACCCCAAACCTTTTTAACGCCGTCCTTGTTGCCGTCGCCGTCGTGGTTGCTTGAAAGTCCCAAGGCTTGTTCAACATTCCATCAGATTACTGTAAGAAAGTTTGATACTAGTCAGTTACACGTTGTAAAAATACATGTGTACATTCTTATATGCAAGGTAGTGTAGTATGCACTTGCTTCAACTCGGTGACTAAAATACTTATTTCACAGGATTCCAAGAAGAAGAAGAACTGAGAGACTGGAAGGAGTGGTGCAAGAAGACCTTATTCAAAAATGACAGCTTTGGCGTACTTGTCAGGAAATCATTAACAACACGATAAGCTGTCTTGAATTTAGTTTGAGTGTTTTGGTTTTGAAGGTCAAAAACTCGAGAAAAAGCTATAAAAACAATATATGTTGTCCTGTTACGTTTAGTTGGTGGTTGGATGATAAGGCCTGTGTGGCCGGTGTACAAAGGAGAGAGAGGGAATTAAAGGGGAATTTGAGTTCAAAACGTGGTCATGTGGGAGGGGAGACGTGATCTTTTAACCCTACCAAACCCTACCAAAGCCTAAATCTCCCCTCTCTCTCCACCTGTTACCTGGAGTAAAACCACCGAAATAATTCTTTTAGTTAACAATGATCGATGGCAGCCATTTTTGAGTAAGGTCTGTGTTACAGCTAAATCAAAGGAGTTTTTCTTGTGTATTCGTAAATTTGATAATAGAGTTTCTTGTTAGATAATTAAGATCAACTAATCAGCAATACGAAATCAGCAAGGCTGTTTGATTTTTAAATGTTTTTCGTCACGCTCGCTTCTTGTCGGTGGCGGCGCATGAAACAGAACAACGAGTGAAGCTATCTGGTGAAGAGGATGGGGCAGGAATGTTTTAATAATGTGTCACTTTATTTCCGGCTATCCCTTTCACCAGCTCTTTTTGCCTACCATTTAACCTTTTGAGCTTACATTGCTCGCATAATATTCCAAGAAAAGTTAGCCTGCTCACATTAGTTGTAAAATATAGTGTAATAGCAAATAAACTGCAACTGTGCTTATTAAGTATGACTGTTGCTTTACAATCCCTCTTTTATCGGCTGAACTATCGACACAAACCTCTAAACCTCTAAAAACGTTGTGTACTCCCTGTTCCCGAGTCTTCCTTGGCGGCTCCCGCTTCTTTGCGCATTTCTAGCATTTTTTGTGGCTTCGAAGAAGCGCTCAGTGCCAGAGTGATTTTACTTAACCCGTGAAATAGATGGGTTTTTTTTACTTTTGACTAGTAGATGCTAATTGTTAGACAACGTTTCACGGGTTAAGTAATACCCTCTATTTATTCGTTTACGGGTTTGCCACATTCGTTGTGCATGACGTACAGTGAAACTTGTCAAAGAAGAAGTAAAGAAATGTTTAAGTCACCCAAGACCTGACTTGTCAAGATTAGGGCTCTTCCTTTCTTGTATGCGTTTTAACGTGCCATGATTGATTGTGCTAACAAGTCACGCTCCTACTAGATTTCCAACGCTGTTGTGGGCTGTGGCTAAAAGTGGGACGGGGACGCAGGGACGCGTGTTTGGAGACGCGGGACGTGAGGTTCGGGACGCGGGACGTGAGGTTCGGGACGCGAGAACGTGAGATCGGGGACGTGGGAACGTGAGATCGGGGACGTGGGGACGTGAGAGCACAGCGAGGCGAGAGAAAAAGCAAAGATTCCCCACGCTAGATAAACGTTAAAATACAAAGTACGGAAAAAATAAAAAGAATAAGGTAAAAACTGCTTCAGTATGCATTAAATGCTAATGAACGTCTTCTGTTACCCCCCCCCCCCCCCCTCCACCCGACTAGCCGATGTTTGCGCCATTTCGTTGGAAGAAATCGGCTTTTTCGATCGATTTATAGCCACTTGCCCACTTTTCTGCTATATAACCCGCGTCCCCGATCTCGCGTCCTGACGCGTCCACTATCTTGCGGCCCCGAGAAAAGTCCAGAAGCTACATGCAGTAATTGTTAAAGTGACGTGTCAAGTATGTGGTTTAATGTGCGTACTTCCAGTTGGCTTTGCTACCTGGCATTAACACGTTTGCGCTTGTTACCTTTCTTCAAGCAACTAAAAATGTTTCGGCACCACCTTCTGGGGAGTGAATTGCCAAGTTGACGGAAGTGATTCAGCACCAAACAGAACTCTCGAAGTCACCACAAAGGTTTGAGTCCTTAAAATGTACGCAATTTCTAGTCTTTAACCCAAAAGAATAAGGGGATTAGTTTCTAAAGAAACTGTGGTGCTTCGTCGAAGGTTGAAGCGAAACACAAAGATTTGGATTTATCAACTGAATACTTTATATTACGGTGAATTGGCCACCGTAGAGAAATTGAAAACTGACACTTCAAACGTACACGTCAGCTTTCAATTTCACTACGGTGGCCAATTTTAATACCTTATCAACTCGGTTGATATGTTCAAATGTTTGTGTTTTAATCCGAAAGGATTCTTTTTAGTTTGTGTTTCTTCACCGGATTTTTTTCACCCATAATCCTTAGGGTTTAAGTGAAAGCTACGAAACTGAACAATCGAAGGCTGGTGAGTGTAGAAATTTTGACAAAGTACACTTAATCGCCTTCTTTTCTTGCCATACCTTATTACTTTCGGTAAATCTTCACTCGTTGCTTTATTGTTGGTCAAGATCAGGTCGTGTTAAGGCGTTAGCTGTCACTGTCCGCCACCCCCACCTCCCCCGAGCACACCCCCGGGAAAGGCCGGCCCTTCTGACCCTGGGGTGGGAAATTTTTTCAAGCGGTCTTGTCCCGGGAGTAGGTGGTGGGGCAAATCGAAATAACTACTTGTCCAAGGAATTATGGAGTTAGACAATGGTCCACAAAGTCCGTACATGCATACACAAGTTTGGTAGGTAAAATTGATCAAATTTGTAAGTGAATGGCTGGAGAAAAATAATCTTGTTTACACTTAAGAGTTGAAAACTTCCTTAAGACTATTACCCGAGGGAGTGTGTTTGGGTTTTCCTCCAGAAGAAAGTTAAGATTTGTGTTTTAATGAAGTTCATCTTCTTGTTTTAGGCGCGTTATTAATGTTAAAAAATAAACTGAGAGTCAAACATTTTGATCTTCTTGCAGACAAGCAATTTATTTTCACTTAAAGATACAAAAGACACCCTCTCTCCCATTGTTTCCAGGAATAAAATGGTTGATAGTAATTCACTTCAATTTTCGAGGCAGTGCGGTTGGACCTGCCTCTTGGTTTTAATATTTTATTTGTTTGAGCTTGTTTGCTCTACTTCAGAAAGGTTTTTTAAAATTGTTCTAAAACTTCAGTTTTTGTCTTGTAAAACGAAGCAGTCAGTCTTGGGGGCTGGGAATTGTTCCTTTTTGTGTACCCAGGGTGGGGAGTAGAACCTCAGGTAAAAAAAATCCTCGGGGTTGTGCCCGCAATAAATCATTACCATTTTCTCTCGATTTTCTCGATCTCCACTTCAGAACACAATCTCGCGTAAAAATCGCCTTGAGCCATATTCCATCTCAAAAACGAAAACTGATTCTTTCTGCAGTGCAAAAAAAGTCGGAAATAAACAAAGAACAAAACTTGGGTATGAATAATGTAGAATACAGAATTGACCGATACACTTTGGAGACGTCTCTAAACAAACAACCCCCTTCATGGGCGACTCAGGGGCTGTAAGTCTGTCCGAGTAGGACTGGCTCTATGTAGTGCTTTGATGGGATCTGTTGTCATAGTTACAGCGAGCTCTCGGCGAACTAGAAAATGGCGAAGTGGTTACCTTGAAAGGTTGGTTCTTTCTCTCTCGGGATTAACCGACGAAGATTATATTTCATGTTTTGTTGAGGTGAAATCTTAACCGTGGCTGTATCAATGGAATCGTCAGTGATTAACGGGCCCTGATCAGTGAACCCGACTATGGATGTTCAACCCCAGGTACGACTTTCAAATTGGTTTTAAGCTTATGTAGTTACACAGCGTATTTCCTTTGCTGTGTTTCTATGGCATAGTCCATAGTCCTAATAGGAGGACTATTGACAGTCGTGTATTTGAATGGATATATAAAATATTAATCTTATCTTGTTGTAAGCGAGGATAAGCTCAGGATTGTTTGATTTTACCTAATCTGAACTTTGCAAGAATGCCTTTCGTTACTGCTAATTAATGTTGTGGACAAATATTCCCGCTTTTCAATTCGAAGAGAGAAAAAAGAGTGGAATATTATTTTAGAGTTCGGTTTAGGTGTTCTTACTCTTGGTAGTATGACTTGCCAGGTCTCTGCAGGCCGCAAGGACCAGCAAAAAAGTTTTCAAATCACATGCATGCATGTAAGCTTTGGTACAATTTTAACTTAACGAATACATGCACACTTGCACATTCAGTCTTCTTACAATACGGACTCCAAAGGCTCAGAAGAGAGTAAACGTATCATGGAGTTACCAGGCTAGTTTGTATGAATTTTAATCTCTTTGGACCAAGCTGTCTGTGATATAGTCATAGACTGTCTAGAAGAACAGATTCCACTCACAGGGCGCCCAGACAATCTGTTTGAAATTTGAAGGATTTGTATGGGAACATTACGAGCTTCGAATTTAAAGCAAAATATCGGGGTGATGTTGATATTTTCTTCAAAATAAACATAAACTTACCTCAATTGTTGTGATTTGTTGTCCTTGTAGCCGTAAATGGTGAATTTTGGCGTATATTGGCGATTTTGAAGGTATAACGTTTGGCGTTTACCTGAGCGTAATAAGAGAAAGACAGGGGAGGAGATCTTCTCAGAACCGCTCCAGCGCCAAGCCAAAATTCAAACGGTCACACCGACTGCTCCATTCTGATCGGATGCGGTTAATCAGTGACATGTCAAACAATGAGCAGACAGTGTGACTGTTTGAGGTCGGCACACGAAAATTTGCCACGGATCATTTGAGCCACATGTGTTTTATTCGGTGGCTAGCGCTTGGTAATTTGTCAGATTTTCAAACAAATGGTACAAGCAGAATCCTTGACATCTCAGCTTTGCTCGGAGCTTGGTTCGGAAGCGGGGTGATGCGAATTTCGGGGTGAATTTTGGCTTGGCGCTGGACAAGTAAGTTCTCACGGCATGCCAGTAAATGTTTTTCTGTTGCACTTCAGCTTTCGTCAAGACAAAACAAAGGGAGGAATCCACATTCTCCTATTAGGTTTCTTCCTCAACTGCCAGAGGTGAGTCTAACCTACACAAGAAGATATGGGGCTGTAGTAGTCTCTTTTAAAGTGATGTAATTGTATGATTTACTCAGTTCAGTATTAGATAGCCTATGTAACACATGTAGTCAAAGGAACTGGGAGGAGGGGGGTTATAGTCACTTTAAAGGGGCTTGTGCTCTATAAGGATAAACCATCTAAATGGAGCTGCTAATGAAACGTAAAATATGCGTTTTCCATGAAGTTAATAATCAGTATAAAAATTAATGTACAAGAGTTAAAAGTTATTACCCCGCCGTCAGGACGGGGTCTAGTAATACCCGTTTTTTTTATTTTCCATTTTTTTGGTGGTCACTTGCCCCAGACCTCCGGTTTTTGCTCGGCCAAACATACTCGTCGCGTCTTTTGCTACACAGGCTAGAGCGTGTATCTTGACAGTGTTCTCCAGAGGTTTTAGAGAAGGCGGTCGCAAATTGAGAGTAGCCGGCACTTGGCAGTCGAGTGGCCGAAGGGCACGAGTCTCTAGGGGGGTCCGGGGAAAATTTTTGAAAGTTATGCAGCTGAAGAAGCAATCTGGTGCATTTTAGGGCCAACGCAGAGAAAAAAATATATATCATTTTTGCTCAGTTTCTGTGCAAATTTGGAACTATGTAAGTGACCCTCCAATGGATTATTCACCTTTTCTTGCAGACACGCAGAAATGATGGTCTTAACAATAAGCAGTGAAAGAAATGCCACACATGGCATGCCATATGAAATTTTCCTTTTGTTTTTAACCCACTCAAAAATGCAAAAGCAAAGCCACGTGTCCAAAAAAATGGGATGAGTCCTCAAAACAAGGAACCCATGTAAAACAACACTAGTGAGCAAAATTTGATCGGGTCGCTGCTTTCGCCATTAGACATTCTAATAACAGACACTACCAAATATCATACCCACAAACTGACGTATGAAGAAAACGTTTGAAAGACTAATCGTTGCCGTACAAACGAACTAACATACGGACAAACGTTTACAAGGACAAGACTTTCCCCGCACAGAACAAGTAACATATGGGAGAAAGGTTTAGAAGACAAGATCAATGCCGTACAAACGTACTAACGTGCAGAGAAAATAATGCTTAGAAGACAAGATAAAAGCCATACAAACTGACCAACTGCAGTACGGGGAAACGTTTAGAGGACAAGACTTTCCCGTACGTCGTAACGTATAGACAAGACTAACGCCGTAACATATAGAGAAACGTTTAGAAGACAAGATCATTGTCGTACAAACGAACTAACGTATGGAGAAACGTTTAGTGGAAGACAAGACTTCTCCCGTACAAACTAAATAACGTATGAAGAAAAGACTAACGCCGTAACGTACGGAAAACCATTTAGAAGACAAAATGAATGCATTACACACGAACTAATGGGCGGAAAAACGTTAACAAGGCAAGACTAACGCCCTAACATACGGAGAACCGTTTAGAAGTCAAAATGAATGCATTACACATGAACCAACGAGCGGAAAAACGTTTAGAAGGCAAGACTAACGCCGTAACGTATGGAGACTGAACCGTTTAGAAGTCAAAATGAATGCATTACACATGAACCAACGAGCGGAAAAACGTTAAGAAGACACGACTAACGCCGTAACTTGCGGAGAAACGTTTTGAAGTCAAAATTAATGCAGTACAGAGAAACGTTTGAGAAACGTCTAGAAAAAAAGACTAACGCCGTAACGAGAATGATGGAAGAAAAAACTAATACCGTACGAAAAGAAGTTGAAAAAGAAACAAGAATAACGCTGTCTGACAAATGAACTGACGTACGTAAAAACGTTGAGGAAACAAGAGAAACGGTAGTAGTGTACAAACGAACTGGAGTACGAAGAAACGTTAAGAAGAAAGGGTGACCAATGCTTACATATATAAGACCTGACGTATCGTTCCTTCAAAATGATTATGTGATAACCGAAATTAGTTTAGTACGGAACTGAACACAAGTTGAAAATTTGATTACTTGGTAATTTGGTAATTTGGGTTAACAAAGTAGCCGGCATTTCAGACGCGAGTAGCCGGCGAAAACGCCGGCCGCCGGCGCTTCTGGAGAACACTGTCTTGAGTGACCATAATATCTTTTACACCCCGAGGGGAGGGCGGAACGGCGGGGTAATGCCCCTGGGGCTTTTCTTGTTGAATGTAAAATATTCCAAATGTCCAAAAGTTTTACGAAATATTGTTAAGAATTTCAGCAGGGCGAAATTCGCCAATGTTAATCTTGTATCATTTTGTAAACATTCGTCATTAGTGCATGCATTTAGACAGTTTTTGTTTATAGAGCGTGAATCCCTTAAAAGTAATGATAGCCAAGGGGAAAGATGAAAACAGGAAGCAATAATGAATGGAAATGGGGAGAGAAGGGGGGGGGGTGCCTCCTGTGAGAATCCAGGTATACTTTTTCATTTCTACAGCCGCTAGTGGCCACAAAGGTCACATTTAGTGCTAAATGATCACCTTCATGCCACTTGATCAAAACATCAGAAATTTTGGAAATAATAATTATCGCCAGGGTTTTGGGGGCAGGGAAGGCCTTTTTTGCCAGATTTAAATCTAACGCCAAAATAACTATGTCATGCATGTGCTTCACCTTAGTCATGCCTTGCAAGAAAATTTTAGGTTGTTTCCTGCACATAAATCAATAAATGGTTTTTGCCATATCCCAAGCAAGATGTGAAGCAGTTGCTATTTGCTCTGAGCAGACTGCTCATCAAGATGTAGCATCACTATATATGTGACAACATTGGGTGATTCCAGAAAATATCCATACCCTACCACGGGCGGCATCTTCATCTGGACCCCCCCCCCCCTGCATTAGGAAATTCCAAAATGCTCAACCCCCCCTTGCCCTCGGAATTCCAAACCGTTCTACCCCCCCCCCATGCCTTCGGGATTTCCGTAATCATTCAAACCCCCTTTATAGGAATTGCCGCTTTTTTCTTCCAACTGATTTGAAAAACCCTCTCTATATTCCAAACACCTTTATTAAACGGAAATTAATCCTTTCACTCCCTCCGAAAGAAAAAACGTACATTCAACACAGCAAACAATCAACGTTGCGTAATGACAAACAGCAGCCGACTGAGTGATATTTTACATTATATTGTAACCTTCCACGGCAAACGTACACTGCTGATAATCCGTTAAACATTAGAAAACTCAAACGGCTTTGAAGTCATTCCACATTTGGTCCAATGTTTAAACGTGCGTGTGGTGTCGAGGGTTGCCATGAATAATTTGCGTGCCGAATGCGACGTAAAATTTTAACAACAAAGCTAAAATTTTCAGAATTGAATTTGGAAATTCATAATTGCGTTTGCCAGACTCAAACCTGCCGTTAAAAGCGAAACTGTTGAATACAACCTATTCTAAAAATGATGATGTTAGGAAAAGAATTAGAGTAAAATAGCAAGCTTTTTTTCCTGCAATTATTTTTAGTTCAGTGAACGCAATTTAATATTTGCATACTGTACTGCGGCCTCAAATAAATAGCGGGAGAACAAATCAAACTTTTTCCCCAGACTTTATCCTTCGATTAAAATTAAAATAGTAAATGAAACTCACATTGAAATTCAAAGTCAATGACAACTTTAAAAGAACAAAAATAGTGAATGTAGTCTGATCAAAAGCGCATCAAATTTGCATAACGCCTGAAATCTGACCTTTTCAATGAACGTCGCATGGTATGTAACGCAACAATTTCGCATGTGTCTTGATGATATCTGCTTTAATGTAGGGGCTGAAAACCCTTTGCTGTGAGGTACAGTATTGAATTCGAGCAAAACAATCGAAGAAAAGCCTCCAAGCGCTTTTGTGACCGATCTACTGGCAAGTGAACAGCTTTTAGCCGTCATGTTAGCATGAACATTTTATTGACCATGATCATTGAAATGTGTCTCCGGCGTGTTGATTGAGTTGAATGTGTCTTGTGTTTACGAGTGAATCATCGTCCTTAGATAAGTCGTTTTTGACGAGTTTTTCTTGAAGAGACTTAACTACAACAAACTGGAAGTTACTCTCCTGAAAACCCCCATATGCCTTCGGAATTCCAGTGCAATGAACCCCCCCCATGTCCTCGGAATTCCATTCGACGTAACCTCCCTCCCCTTCGGAATTCCAGTCAACGTAACCCCCCCCTCCACTTCGGAATTCCGAGATGCCGCCCATGGTATGGGTATGGATATTTTCTGGAACCACCCATTGTGACATGTGCATTTCACTGACACTTTGCGCTGAGGGGAGAAACCATTAAGGAACCTTGCATTGTTTCTTCAGACTCGCAGTAAACCAGCTTGGCAGCAGACTGCACCATCTTTCCAGCTCAGTCCAAATAACAGGTCTGCAGGTGATGCTGATGAAGAAAGCCATGCATTAGGTTAGTGAGATGCTGACTCGATCAGTCTAATTCAATAAAACTTATGATCTGCAGAGTCTTGTGTGGACCGCCCCTATATTGGCTAGTTTTAGTGATCATCAAAAATGCCATTCCTTGGTGTGCCTCCAGCTGGAGTTCACCTGCTGAATTTAAAGCACCGTCTCAAGTGACACATTTACATTTTTACCTGTTCAGGCTCCTTTGTTTTTCAACAGTGGTCTTGTACTTAATGTTTACAGGATATGGCAAAAAGCCCAAACACATGCGTAGTAAAACATGGAATGCTGGGAATGGGAGAGTATCACCACCAAGTCCTCCTGGCACAAATGGCAAAAAGCTTGCAGCATCATATGCTCCTAAGAAAGATAGAGAGTCATTCCGCAGAGCTCTTGTCAGTATCATCAGGTAAACAGCAAGTGTTACATTAATTGTAGTTGATGAGTTTGAGTTCAACTTGAGTTTGAGTACCAGGTAAGGAAAAAGGTGTTTAGGGTTATTCATATTTACTGTTTGAACAAAAGTACTGATTTTTAGGCGGCACACATACGGTAACGCACATCACACCGTCTCGTAAAATGCACTTTTTTCGTTTTCGTCGTTGTCGTGTCCGTCAGTTACTTAGTCTTCTTGAGTTTGCGTGGCCTTTTGAACAATGGGTTTGATGTTATAATGACGTAAACACATAGATTTTATCAGGTTGGAAATCCAATCTATCAAATACCGGACAAACTTGTGTATAAACAATGATGATCTTTAGTGAAGATCTTTTTAAGTTGAGTATTTTTTTCCATGTAAGATCGCAGAAAACTTCAGGGTAGTATTGACAAAATACATTAGAATCGCTGTAGACGTGTTTATAGAACGTGTTTTTAAAGTGAATACGGTGACAGATCGTCACAGTGCGCCATATCGGACGTCCATAGTGCAAATTGTCGATAACAGGTCACCGGAAACCAGGAACTACTAAAGTCCATTACATACAGGAAGTGCTAATTGTGCAAAGGAGGTTAATGAAGGCCAATGTTAAAAGTCTGTTTTACTTTTAATTTCTGTTTGAAGTAGTGCTGGTTCCAAAAAAATGAACAGTAGAAAGGAGTCTGATTTTCTTTTTTGGGGTTTTGCTTATGCTTATTTCGCTGTTTTGTAGGCCATTTCGTTGATAAGGGGCAGGGTTTACAAAGCCTCTAAGTGATTACTTTGGAATGGTCAGTGTTTGTCAGTATTGGTGCACTAAAATAGTTTTGTATCTGGTGGTGTTTTCACTGCTCAATAACAGGTTTTTGGGGTATTTGTGAGAATGTAGCTAAAGCTAGCAGAGGAGAGAGTGTAAGATACAGTTCTGTGGGTAGTATGTATAATTTCCGAAACAAGAAAGCCCAATAGGCATTTTATGACCCTCCCCACCCCTAGGTTTCACAAATGTTAGCACGATCTTCTATTTGTATGAACCGGCGTGACAAAAAGTGTGATTGTGTGACACAATATTTTGACTATAGCGTTACTGGATGACGTATATTTAAACTCTGATGACTCAGCTTATCTTTCTTATCGCTTTTATTTCTGCTGAAAAATGCAAATTCACTCAAACGTTGAATGTCGGTATAAATTCGTCCACAACTGAGAATGCTTACACAGGGACGACGAAGTATTTACTGTTGTGCCTAGACCGTAAATACAAACAGTGAACGTCATGGCAGTAGAATCAAAGTATAACGCTTGATATCGATAAACACAAGCTCGAGCAGATCGTCAGAGTATGGCGCATGTTTAAAGGCATGACGTGATGTTTAAATCCGGTTTGCTAACCCGGGAATCCCCTTGCAAAAGTAGAAGTAAACAAGTTGACTCGGAATTCGTAACGTAAACGAATTACCTCAAACCCAATCAAGGCAACGGCGAACAGCACATGCAAACCACATGCATCGCTCGATAATATTCAGTTATTTTCTATCTTAAAGACTCGCAACAGCTACCTTATTAATTGATCTCCTTATTAATGACCGATTCCTTCGTCTTAATGCAATTCAAATCAACTTCTCCCCTCAAATAAACACTCATCTCTCTCCCAGTCCTCAAGAACTATGATGTATCGATGGTACAATCCACTAATTGCATCATCATACTAGTGCCAATCCCTTCTCTTCCTAAGCCACCATTCCTTACCGCGCTAATAAGCTGCAAACACAGCTGTCGTTTCTCTCCTCTGCGAAATACAGGTTACCCAATGAGAAAACTTACAATCCACTGCAGAAACCGTTCCCCCACACAGGACGAAACTTCAAGAATCCGGAAGCTGAAACGTTGCAGAAATACGTGACACCGTTGCGTAAACACGACAGGAAGCATGTGTTTCCGGTAGCAGATATGTGACATTAATATTCATGTTTCCGTCTCTGCGGTCACAGCGGAAACGGACCACTTTTTTGCATGTTTCCGCAAAGGGAAACTGCCTCTCACGCAGCACAATGTTACACCGCTGCTATACAAAACGCAACTATCAAAGCAAATCACATTCACAAGCGTGATATGCTCCTCACATTCCCAAATCCTTCCATGCCCACATTTTTACATCCCTCAAAATGTCAATGCCCACATCAAAACTCCTGCGCAACAAAAAATTTTCACCATAACCACTAACTAGATCAGACAACACAGCCAATTTTGCATTCAATACTATAATTAGCTGCT
Source organism: Siderastrea radians (assembly GCA_964017195.1). Lineage (NCBI taxonomy): Eukaryota > Metazoa > Cnidaria > Anthozoa > Scleractinia > Rhizangiidae > Siderastrea > Siderastrea radians. The sequence continues at coordinate 25,803,156 of OZ024900.1, read as the reverse complement.
TTACTCAGTTGCGCATGCGTTATACAAGACAAATACTGAAACCCCATACTTAACAACCCTTTGCCGTTCATATCTTAAAATTTTGGTACTGTAAATTAAAAGACAAGAACACACGAAGTTAACATTCAGCAGACTAATATGCGCGTGCGTCTTATATAAGACAGTACTGCTCTTGAGTACCCGTACCACAAGCTTTACAGCACTTTGTTCATATGTTAAGCCAATTCAACTGACCATCAAGAAAAAACCGTGTCCATTTTATAAACTGGTGGTCGCCATATGGCGACGGCCGGTTAATAAAGCAGTAGAAGTAATGCATTGAGATCAATATGTTGTTTGATATGTAGCACTTTGTCGGTCTGTATTGAAATTAAATAGTAGAGAAAAGAGAGGGGTTAATCTGACATCAAGTATGTGATAGTTGATAAGAGATAAAAGTGTCCTTTGTTGCTGTGTCTCAAGTAGTGGTGGTGAATAAAAAATTAGCAGTAGAAAGAATTGCATTTAGTCTTTTTTTCTGTTAGGTATGCAATTTAGAATTTGCGGTGTTAGGACTGCAAAAGAAGATGCGTGATGTTTGTATCTCGGCTATGGAGGTCAGGCAGTTGGATTGATAGAAGGGGTTGCATGCACTTGGTTCGGATTATGTTAAGGTAGTTGCAAGATGATGACATTCATTACATACAGGAATTGCTAATTGTGGAAAGTAGGTCAGCGAAGGGCAATGTTAAAAGTCTGTTTTACTTTTCTGTTTGAAGTAGTGCTGGTTACGATAAAGTGAACGGTAGAAAGGAGTCTAATTTCCTTTGTTTGAGTTTTGCGGCGTATCAAACTTAAGTAAAGGTAAGCGTTGAAATGTTTATTTTGCTGTTTTTGAGGACATTTCGTTGATAAGGGACAGCGTTTACAAAGCTTAGTGATTACTTGTTTCTTATTGCTTCTGGAATCACAGATCTGAAACAAAAGCGAACAGTTATTCTACACCTTGCCGCACAGTGGTATGGGGGAGGGGGGGGGGGAGAGACTTTCTGCCGCCTGTAAATTCTTCAGAATTTCTTGCCAGATGTAAAAAGAGTGTTACTTGGAGGGTCATTTTATAACTGTTATGAAAGTGGTTTTTAAACAACATCTTTTTGTTAAAGACTGAGAGCGATGTAGGTACATTGATTTTCCAGAAAGATGAGACTACTAAGCCTGCGAAATCGTCGATGACTCATGGAGACTATTGTTAGTAATCAGATTACACAGTGCTTCCCAATTCGCTGCCTTCAGTGTTGAGGCTAATTAAATATTCAAAATGAAAATAGACCTGCATCGTTGTTGTAAAAATAGATTACGATTAGCCTGCAATCGTGTTATTACTACGGTAACCATTCTCGTTCAACCCTGAAGCACGCTGATTTTTTCACGTATGTTTACTTTTCTGAAACTTAATGGTTTTGTCTGGTTACGTGTCACTTTTCACCAATGAAATAGTGGCGGTTTATATGTCGCGAAATTGACAGGGTCCTTGGTGCTATTCGAACATGTTTTGTTCACGTGTTTTGACGACATTGAAACGGCTGACATTGAAATTTGTTGTGCTCCAAACTGCTCTAACTCCTCGATGATTTGGGAAAGGGAGATAGATAGGGAGTGGACTTTCAAAACTTCGATGAGTTCATAGTCATCTTTCTGTAATTTTTCAGATGTCAGGCCTCTTTAGGCTTTGCTAATGTTTGCATTTCGTCCCAGTATCTGTACCATACAGATTTTGCGGTGTTTACGGTCACGCAACTCGTTCGCAAATTGTGCAAAAACTCTGCGGAATATAACCCGTAAATTGATCACCTCCTTCACTGATAAATTCTGTCAATGATGGAGCATCTTAAATCTTGATCTAAAGCGACTCCTGGACGGTAACTCCTTCCAAACTTGTTAACTTGTTTTAATTAAATTTTTTCTCATCTTCTTCTCTGCAAAAACTAAAAGACTTTCGTGCGGCAAAACCTGAAAAGTCTCAGAGCGCGTGAACAAAACATGTTCAAATGGCGCCAACCTTGTCAGTTTCGCAACATAACCGCCAAGGTTTTATTGGTCAAACGTGACACGTAACCAGACAAAACTGTTAAGTTTGAAAAGTAAACATACGCGAAAAAATCGTCACACTTCAGGGTTGAACAAAAAATGGTAGTAGGATCCAAATGGAGCCCTTGCCTGAAGGCTGAAACATTTGTCATGAATGTCTAGGGGCCGTACTTAACGATATCGTGCTTTAAGAATGATTTATTTCTCCATGTCAAGCCACAGGGTTTTCTTGCAGGCTCCCTAGAAGTTGCACAGAGGTCACTGGTTACAAACAAACAAAGTTCTCAAGTTGCTATTGATTTTATCAGTTAACCAATCTGAATAATATAATATTTTTACATACATTTCATTTGTTACATACCGGAAGTGCAAATTGTCTGTAACCACGAACTATTTTAAAAAGTTTTTAGAAACTGTTTTGCCATATGAAATGGGGGGGAGGGGGGGCAGAAACTATCTGCTGCCTGTAAATTAAATTCTTCAGAATTTCTTGTCTGTTCTGCTGCCAAGCAGAAACATTATGAAGCAGAAAAGCTGTGGACATATTTAAGTGTTAAATGTAAGGTAACTAAAGAAAAATCAAAACCAATCAATGCAAAGAACTCAGATGTACATGTACTCATATGGAACCAATTAAGAGCCAATTGACTCCAGCGAACTCCCTCGACGTCCAAGTTTATATCGCTCAAGTTTGCAGCATTTAGCAGCAGTCCCGATGCCAAACCTAGCAGAGTGAGTGGCTTTGGAATTTTTTTGTCCACAGGCATACTTTTTGCCCCAGTTTGAACTCATTTTCCCGGGAAAAATGCCTGTGTTCATCTTGATCAAGCTCAGATTGATGACGAGGCACCTTCTTGGATTGCATTCTCGTCCCCAGAGCCCACGATCCTTTTGGTCTGCGCCAAGGATCGAGACCTCTGGCAGGGACCGAAGCAGGAAGTCCGCGCATCACGGACTTCCGGCTTTTGTGCGCAGCCTCAGAAATTTGAAACAATAACGGTTACCATCGGTTACAAAAATGGGCAGCTATTGCGCTTGCGCGTTGCCTGGACCCTGCCAGAGGTCTCGATCCTTGGCGCAGACCAAAAGGATCGTGGGCTCTGGGGACGAGAATGCTTGGATTGATGATGTCACATAGAGCAGAGACTTGGCTGCAAAATTAGCAAAGAGACTGAATGTAAAATTGGCACACCATTTTATACATACATATACGGCAGGGGGGGGGGGGAGACACAATAATTTTTGTGTAACACAACTTAAGGATGGTGCCTCCTATTGTTACTGCGCATACAGTATGGCATCTCGGGATACTCGGGCTTCTTAAGGAATTTACCCCCTAATACAAGGCTTAGTAGCCTAGTGGCTAGTGAGAGGTTTGATTTCACTAGCCAAAATAAATTTTCACTAGCCAGACTTTTTTTGGATAATGGGTGATTCCAGAAAATATCCATACCCTACCACGGGCGGCATCTTCATCTAGACCCCCCCTTGCCTTAGGAAATTCCAAAATGCGCAACCCCCCCTTGCCCTCGGAATTCCGTAATCATTCAAACCCCCCTTAGGAATTGCCGCTTTTTTCTTCCAACTGATTTGAAAAGCCCTCTCTATATTCCAAACACCTTTATTAAACGGAAATTAATCCTTTCGCTCCCTCCGAAAGAAAAAGACATACATTCAGCACAGCAAACAATCAACGTTGCGTGATGACAAACAGCGGCCGACGAGTGATATTTTACATTGTAACCTTCCACAGCAAAACATACACTACCGATAATTCGTTTCATTAGAAAACTCAAACGGCTTTGAAGTCATTCCAATGCTTGGTCCAATGTTTAAATGTGTGTCTATAATTTTTGGTGTCGAGGGTTGCCCTGAATAATTTGCGTGCCGAATGCGACGTAAAATTTTAACAACAAAGCTAAAATTTTCAGAATTGAAATTGGAAATTCATAATTGCGTTTGCCAGACTCAAACTTGCTGTCAAAAACGAAACTGTTGAATGCAACCTATTCTAAGAATCAAAGGTTATGATGTTAGGAAAAGAATTAGTCAGAGTAAAATAGCAAGCTTTTTTCCTGCAACAAGAAATTCTAGGGAATTTTCAGGCGGCGCAGAGTCTGTCAGCGTCCTTTTCCTGGGCTGTTATGTATAAATTTTTAATAAGTTCTCTACCTTGAATCGAACTTGATTCGGGCTCGAATGTGACTCGTGCTATGGCGCTGAAAACATCAACAGCCTAATATACGTAACTTACCTAGAATGGTAAGTAAACTTTTTATTGCCAAAGCTTCCGAATAGTCTCTTTCGCTAGCGTCTCCAATAGATAACCAGTAAATCTATCTGCTTACGTCATAGCTACAAATGATTTGCTTTGAGAACTTTCTCGCTTAATGACCTCTCAATGAACTCTATCGACGCAGTGAAATTAAGGTATCATGGTACCCCAAAATTGCCCACTTTTTCAAAAAATACGCTTTTGTCATTTTCAGATAGATATTATTCAAAACTCTCCTTTACAACAAGTTTCAGAAAAAAAGATTGTCTCTACGCAAAGTTATGGACGAAAAAAGGTTAGAGCCATTAATTTCATCTAATTACGTGTTGACAGTCATCTGTCAACATTGCCGAAAATACCATGTGACACAAGAGGACCCTGATGTTTTGACATGAGATATAGATCGATTGCGTACCAATTTCCGCGTTATCGAAGGGTATGTTGCGTGGAAAACATGAGCTAAAGAAGGCAGAGATCCTGCCTGTTTGCCTCTACCAAAAAAAGAAAAATTACGGCAAAGCATAATCATACAAAAGAGTTTTGCTCGGTGTGGGCCGAAGAACTTTGCACAAGCGACAAAAGCTGGTATATTTATAATCAAGAAATGTGGTTGGAAGAAGCTATGGAAGAACGAGAACGCAGTGTCTGCGAGCCGCTTAAAGATTACGGCAGAGTCGTTGCAAGACACGGAAAGAGAAGATGATGGACAATACAGTGAAGAATCGTGGCAACGATTGAAAGGAAGAACAATCATGTTAGGCGAAACGCTACTAGAAAAGCTCGATGAAGAGGTTTGTTGTCGAGTTTGTCACCCGGACGTGACCTTCCTCGAAAAAGTAAATTGCAAAAGTCCTGTCTCAAGTAATAAAGAAGTTTGTTGTTACCCAATTGCTTGCATTTGTGACAGGACGTTCTCTCTTACTTCTTGAGCCGAGTACGTGGCGGCTTCTTCGCGGGTTTCAACGTGCTTTACTTTCGCATTTACTTTTGTCTTTAGGGTTGCGGCAGCTTGATTAGTCTTACCCTTTCTTGTTGTTGATGTCTTCGGCATTGTACAGCCGACGTGAAATTATGAGGGTAAAATTTCCAGTGCTTAAGGCCCTATGAACGGCACGCGTACACAGAACCCGAACGAAAGTCGCTTTCCGATAAAAATATGACATCATTCTTGGCGGCATGTTTGCGCTATTGTTATAAGGTAGGTTGAGCCTCCCCTCTATCAAACCGCAGGTAATTATCCTGACACCTAGGTGTTTTAATCTCATTTGGCTGCAAAAGGTCTCCACATTTATTTCGCCTTTTTTCTCAAACCCAGGTTTTCAAGAAATTGAGGGCACGTTTGAAGTTCGCGTTCAGCGAGTTTTCAACCAATTTAGCTCAAATTTGGCGAGAATGTTGCCAGATAATTTGACCCCAAAACCGTGTCTCCAAATTTCATTTTTTATGTTCACTCAAAAGTTATGATCCGTTAAAGAAAGAGAAGGGGTGTTTTTTTAAACTTCAAAGTTAAACTGAGTGCAGAAAACAAACCAGGCCAGATAAAAAAATTCCGAGACACGGTTTTTGAGACAAAGGTGTGAAGAATTCGGCACGATGTTCGCCTTACTCTCCAGACCGCTTTTGAGTGGAGCGGAACCGATTTTGTGAACGATATGCTTTTGCAAAACGTTAGCTATATTTTCAACAGAATTGTCTGTTTTCTTTATGTAAATATGTTTTCGTAATCTTGAGTTATTAAGCTTTCAGAAAATGTATAGTTTGTCTAGGTTTTTGTGAAACGCCTGATGCTCAGACGGTGATAACGCAATGTTGTCATTTGGGGTACCCTGATACCTTAAATGATATTACCCAAGAATGTCAAATATTTCAGAAATTGATTATTTAATAACTGATAAAATCGGTGACTTTATCTCAAGAAATAAATAGAGGCTACTTGCAATCTAAAACCTCTAAACCTGTGTTTATAAAGATCGGTGTTTACTGTTCACAGCTATTTAACCAGTAGACTCAACAATATCTTCCTTCCTATGCTTTACATCATCACAAAACTCAAGAATGGAGTTTGTCATCGCCTTCACAACCGGTTGAGTTTGAAGCACTATGTAACCACAACTAACAAATACTCTCCATGACTGATCATAGACGATCTCGCACGCTAAACAAAATGGCGTTTCAATCTCCCTTTCTATGTCATTTATGACAACGTGCACAAAGCAACACAACATACAAAACTATTTTTATGCCGACATACTGACAACCTGCACAACTCCAAAGTTCTCACCAGCCTTTGTAAACACTTCCCCTTAGAAACGAAATCTCCTAAAAAAACAGCGAAATAAACAATTCAACAATTACCTTTACTCAACTTCAATACACAGCGAAACTCAAAACAACAAAATTACACTTCACACTTTCAATCTCATAAAATACACGTCATTATATATAACGAGCCTGATTATTTAGAGCCCGCGCGGAGACTAATATAAGTCTACTAACTACCGCCAATTCAGGAATGTGCTACTAATTTATAAGAAAAGACAGGGAATTTCCGCGCAGAGACGTAAGTCTACTGACACCCGACAATTCAGGAATGTGCCTTGTATTTCATTAGACGGCAGCGATGTTTGAGACGTTGCGCCGCCTAATTATTTTTAGTTCACAGTGAACGCGATTTGCATACTGTACTGTAGTGGCCTCAAATAAATTGCGCGAGAACAAATCAAACTTTTTCCCCGCACTTTATCCTTCGATTAAAATTAAAATAGTAAATGAAACTCACATTGAAATTCAAAGTCAATGACAACTTTAAAAGAATTTGTACAAAATAGTGAATGTAGTGTGATCAAAAGCGCATCAAATTTGCATAATGCGTGAAATCTGACCTTTTCATTGAACTTCGCATGGTATGGAATGCAACAATTTCACATGTGTCTCGATGATATCTGCTTTAATATAGGGGCTGAAAACCCTTTGCTGGGATCTACAGTATCGTATTCGAGCAAAACAATCGAAGAAAAGCCTACGATCGCTTTTGTGATTGATGTAGTGGCAAGTGAACAGCTTTCAGCCGTCACGTTAGCATAAACATTTTATGAAGGGGGTGAATAGGGGTATGCAAATCCGCTGATCCGTACTATTTTTTGGCCCGATCCGTCGATCCGACGTTATTTTGGTTCATACTGCATAAGGGTATATATATTTGTTTCCTTTTTCCTTCTGCAGTATTTACATTATACCCGAAGTTTTCTGTCTTTGCTAGTGTTCGAGACTGAGTGGCGTTATAGCATTATAAAACTAAAAAATACTTTCACAAGTTGTTCTGCAATCGCGACTACTTCGGGACTTAGGTACCTATTCAGAAGTTTTCGTGACAGCTTCATAAATTCTAGCATAAAAAACAGTTGGACATTGTTGTTTCTCCACACAATTCAGGTTTCAATTATCAAATTACTGCGAGCATGTAATAAAACCAAATCGAAAGTGTAATTTGGAATGTTCTCGATAAAATGGTCACTACAATCTAGTCGTGGGCTTTCTGATACAGGTAAGTGGCTTGCCTATCTCCACTGCAAACTGCATTTGTTTTCCGGCTTGGATATAGTGTTTCATTTGCTAATAGTTTGAGTCGTAGTTAATCCCAGGATCAAAGCTGCATTTAGTTTATTGAGTCCCCAATCAAATTGTACTCTTGCGTAACAGTCCAGCGGATGTGACTGCATAAAATTTTATGCCGAGAAAAAAACTGAAACTGAAAAAATTAGTCCACCAAACACCAAAGTACCGACCAAGGCCGACCGAAAATTAATGATCCAATCCACAATCCAAACTTCTAGACATACAGAGTCCGGAATCCGGGCCAAAATGTTCAGCTGATCCACGATCCATGGTATTTTTTGAATCCGCGAATCCGCTTAATTTATCGCTAAAATCTGCGATCTGCACGCCAAAAAAGGCCAAATCCGCCGATCCGCAAACCTATTCACCCCCCTCTTTTATTCACCATGACCATTGAAATGTGTCTCCGGCATGTTGATTGAGTTGAACATGTCTTGTGTTTACGAGTGAATCATCATCCTTAGATAAGTTGTTTTTGACGAGTTTTTCTTGAAGAGACTTGACTACTCCAAACTGGAAGTTACTCTCCTGCAAATCCCCCCATGCCTTCGGAATTCCAGTCTAATGAACCCCCCGTGTCCTCGGAATTCCAGTCGATGTAACCCCGCCTCCCCTTTGGAATTCCGAGATGCCGCCTGTGGTATGGGTATGGATATTTTTCTGGGACCACCCAATCTCATACTGTGTTCAATAAGTCTAATTTTTAGCCGAGTTAAGTACTGTAAAGATGCCTCTCTGTAATCTCAAGAGTGAAGAACTTGAATGTTGACAATCCAACGGTTAAAGATCCTCACATGCGGAATACAAAGTACCATGTGCCTTCAGGGCAAATTCAAACACGTTCAGGTTGCAAATGCACTACAGTAGGGAGAAACGCTGCCAACGTACCAAGATACAGAGACTAATAAAATATGCAACTACTAACTTACAATAAACGTTATTAGACAAAACTAATTCCATAAGAATGTGTGTGATGTACGGAAGAACGACGAACGGACAAACTGAACTATTGTAGCAGGACAATAAATTTCGGAGAAACTAAAATCGCACTTAAGCGTACGGATAAACGTTGAGAAGACAAGACTAGCTAATATCGTATGAACATACTAACGAACAGAGAAACGCTAAGCAGTGTCAACTTATTGTACGAAATATGTACTAACACACTGAAAAAAAACATTCTGAAGACGGCTAATTTCGTTCGAACATAGAAATGAGGGATAAAACGTTGCCATCTGAGACAAGAATTAGTGCACGCCGGGCCAGGAGAGGGCACGAAGCTGCATGCTCGGAAAAACTTTTGCGTCTTTTATCCGATAGAGCTCAAACTTTGCTCAATAATAGAACTTTTTATTCCAAACAATCGTATCGTTTTTGTTTTTTGATTTTAACGGTTTTTGGCGGGAAAATGACGTCACAGTGCTAAAGGCAAATTTTCGTTTTCCTGTTATGGCACAAAAAGTACATGATTCTGAAAGAACTTGTTGGGATAAAGTGAAATGCGAAAAAATCATTGAAAAACCTCAATCCGTCTTGAAGATATAAAGATCTGAATTTTATAAATGTTCTAAAAATAGTAACAAAATGGCGGAAAATTCAAACTTCCGAACTTTATATCTTCAAGACGGATCGAGCTTTTTCAATAATTTCTTCGCATTTCACATTATCTCAATGAGTTCTTTCAGAATCATATACTTTTTGTGCCATAAGAGACAATTGAAAATTTGCCTTTAGCACCGTGACGTCATTTCCCCGCCAAAAACCGTTAAAATAAAAAAACAAAAACGATACGATTGTTTGGAATAAAAAGTTCTATCATTGTGCAAAGTTTGAGCTCTATCGGATAAAAGACGCAAAAGTTTTTCCGAGCGTGCAGCTTCGTGCCCTCTGCTGGCCCGGCGTGGTGGGGAAAAACATTGAGAGGACAAAACAAGTATCATACGAACGTTATGATATCCTTTTATGGAATTGGTTTTAGTTTCTGCTCACTCAATTTGCTTTTGGGATCCGATCATCAGAAGAAATATTAAGTTTGGTTTCCATCCGGTGCTTTAGTACTTTGAAATTTTCACTAGCCAAAATGGCTAGTGCAAGTGCAAAATTTACTAGCCAAAACGGAATTTCTACTAGTCTGTGACAGTTGGCTACCTTTAGTCTCGAGCCCTGGACTCATAATGTGGAAAAGGCAGATCTTAGCAAGGGCTATCAGAATCCAAAAAGAAGATTAGGGTTAACCTTGCATTTTTCAGAAATAATTGGGCTTCAATTTGGAAAGAAATTCCCATACATTCTTTGTGTTTTCACGCTTTTTTAGAATTATGGCTGCTTAATTACCTCTGAAAAATGCGTGGCTACCCACATTTTTCTTTTTGGATTCCAATAACCCTTGCTAAGATCTACTTTTTCCCCGTAGTCATAACCTTTGCAAAAATACATCTCTATTGGGCAAATATCCATACCATACCACGGACGGCTTCCATATTTTAACCCCCCCCCTGCCTTCGGAATTTCCAAAATGCGTTATCCCCCCCATGCCCTCGGATTTCCATAATCGTAAACCCCCCTCCCGTTCGGATTCTCCATTTTTTTGTCAAACCCTTCGGACCGGAATTACCTGCAGGGTTCGCTAATATGCCCAATTTGGCTTATTTTACGGAAAATTATTTCAAATGACTCTACTTCTGTTCAGTACAGCTGGTTATAGAGGGAGTCATTATGACTCTGGAAATTCTGGAACGTAAATTTAAAAAAATTAAAAGATTTCTCCTTACCGCTGTTCAACAGATGCAACCTACATTAACTTTACATTGCCCCAAACTGGTAGAGAACATTTAAATAAGAATATTGTGTGATGTACGTATGTACACTCGGAAGATATTACGATCGGGTTTATTTTCGTTTCCACCATCTTGAATTTGAGCCATCAGGGTCAGCAGTCGCTCGACCCAATCCCACGAGCTTCAAAAATGGCGTCATTGTGGAAACAATGAAGTCCTACAAAAATTCAAAAACTCTTTTGGATGTATTTATACAGAAACTGCCTTCAAAGATATACAAAATGTGTAGCATATTTAAAAAAAAAGTTGTCCAGTCTCTTAATGAGCCATTTCCCAAACGCGACTTTTCACCGTTCATGCGACGGGAGTGTAAGAAATGTACAGGCGGTAAGAAACATAGATTTTTCATATTTTATTAATCTGATAAGAAATTCATCAACGTTAAGGCCTCTGGAGCTTGATGTACGACGCACGTTTTGTCGGTTTTCTTCTGCAAATGAACATGAACACATGTCCGATCGATCGATGCTTGTCTTGTATCCTGCTTCCGCGGTAGTCAGCAGTGTCGTCAGTTCATGCTTTAATTGCGAAATGATTTTAAAAGTTCATAAAATTAGCTTTTTCAAGGAATACACTCTTGTCTGTCTCCTGTGGAAATCACAGATCTAGAAACTCCCCCATGCCTTCAGAATTCCAATCGTAAGTAACCCCCCATGCCTTCGGATTTCCAGTTCAAGGACCCCCCCCCCTTGCCCTCGGAATTCCGAAAGGCCGTCCGTGGTATGGTATGGATATTTTCTGGAATTGCCCATTTAAGGAGGCACCATCCTTAAGGGTACCAATTCCGAGAAAGGAACAAACAATGTCTGATTGATTCAAAACTTTATTGTGTACTAAATTCGAGTTGCTGGAAACAACTTAATGTCACTTGAAATGTAACAAACCTGTTTGATCAAAGTTTAAGCCTCCTAAAAAGACATAGTAATATGTTGAGCACTACAAAACTAAATCAGGCATCTTAAAATAAAATAAATACAGTCAGGCTATATAAAAACGCAGTGTTTCGCAGGGTTTTATTTGAACAGGTGGAAGCGTGATCTTTACAACGAGCTTGAACGTTACAACTTGACCAATGTCACTGAACTTGACCTTCTTGAACAATAAATCTCTCTATAAACTTCTTAGCCAGGAACTAATACAACTCTTGAACTGAACTATCTGGTAACTGACCACAAAGACGATTGAACAATAAAACAATAACAATCTGCTGGAACTATCCTGCTTATATAGGTTTTGAGCTGTGATCTAGAACTTTCTTTCAAGCTATTTTTAGTACATTACATATTTGCTATTTAAAACATCGCTGAGTCATGCAACTCTAGAACTTTCTAGCAATTAACAATTCAGGAACATCTAGAATCGTCCACAGAACATTCTGGAAATATCCTACACTGCATAAGAACATTCCAGTCCATTTTCTCTTCAGAACATTTCTCCCCTTCCAAAATGGCGTGTAACGTCATTTTCCTCATGCTAAAACGACACAAATTTCAAAAGTCAATAACCACTGTAACAGTACATAAGGAACGATCACTGTTCATGCCTCACACTCAAGTGGGCAAAGCTTAACGATAGGTCTCCGCAGAATTGATCCTTTAACTTTAACATCGGCTGTGCGAACATGTCCATCAGGTCCAGGAAAGACTTCAATTATCCTCCCCAATGGCCATTTTCCACGAGGTGTGTCTGTCGATAAGACCAGTACAAGATCTCCTACTCCTAAGTCACGCTTTTCCTTGCCCCATTTCTTTCTTGGGCTCAAAGATGGTAACCATTCCGTTAACCATCTCTTCCAAAAATGGCGAACAACTTCTTGAACATGACGCCACCTCACTCTGGGATTAAATGGTTCTGTATCTACAGATTCTGGAGCAAACTGACCTCCAACTTGGTTGAACAAAAAATGATTTGGAGTGAGTGGTTCTGCATCATCCGCATTTGAACTCTGGTACGTAATAGGTCTGAAATTTATCAGTCCTTCAGCTCCCACAATCGTGGTCATCAGTTCTTCATCTGTAAGATCTGCCTTGTTCAATACATGAAACATTGCTCTCTTGGCTGCTTTGATGAGTATTTCATGCAAACCATTGAAGTGTGGTGCTGATGGCGGGTTGAATCTCCAAACCACCCCTCTATTTACTGTCAACTCTTGAATTTTGGTCTTGTCAAGAGCGTTTACCAACTCACGCAGTTCCCTTGCAGCTCCAACAAAATTTGTGCCATTGTCAGAGATCACTTGAGCAGGGAACCCTCTTCGTGAGGTCATTCTGTAGATTGCATTGAGGAAAGAATCTGTGTCTAATCCATATGCCATTTCTAAGTGTACTGCTCGGGTGTTCATGCATGCAAAGAGGCATAGGTAGCGTTTGAACCTGGTTTTTCCTCTTCCTTGCTTCGTTAGGAATGGACCAGCAAAATCGACAGAAATGTTGGTGAATGCTCGTAGTGACATTTGTGTTCTTACTGCAGGAAGTGGGGCCATAATCTGCGAAGCTGGCTGAACTTTTCTTCTTCTGCAAACCATGCATGCTCTTTCGCAATCACGAATTTCTTCCCGAGCTCCAGGAAGCCAGAACTTAGCGGATAATAAAGCTAAGACTTGATTTGTCCCTGAGTGATTGCTGTCTTTATGTAATCGCTCCACAATTAATTTCGTTACTGGGTGCTTCCTTGGAAGAATGATAGGATGTCGAGCCTCCCAGGCAATGTGATCTGCTAATCGCAAACGACTATTCCCACGTAGTACCCCATCACTTCCCAGACTTGGAGAGATAGGCGATATCTTCGAACTTGTAGACAAAGCTTCTCCTTTACATACTTGTGACAACTCATCAGAAAAGGACTCCTGTTGTACTTGACGAAGCACCATAATTTCAGCATCATTGACTTCCTCTACTGTTAGTGGGCCCCTCACCTTTGCCACCTTTGAACTATTTTGAATGAACCGAATCACATAGGCCACCACACGGAGATATTTAAACCAGTCAGAAAATCGTTCTGGGTCAAGTCTTGTGCCTTTCCACTTCAACTTGGGCAAGGATTTTTCTCTTTCACTGGATGCAAATAATGTGACCCTGTGCTTCTGCTTCCTCTCCACATCATCTGAGTTGATACTGGGTAGACACATCTTGGGCCACATCTCTTCTGGCTGACTCAGATACTCAGGGCCATTCCACCATGTGTGATCTGTGGCCAATGAATTTGCTGTCATTCCTCTACTCAACTTGTCGGCAGGGTTTTCTTTGGTTGGAGTGTAACGCCACTGTGTGGGATCGGTTTTCATCTGTATTTCCGCAACTCTATTTGAGACGAAAGGCTTGAACTGGCGGGAATGTCCTCTTACCCAGTGGAGTACATCAAGACTATCTGACCAAAATGTCCACTTTTCTTTCGGGAGGCCAATAGTTTGCCCTACTGTCTCAGCAATTTGTAATCCAACAATAGCAGCCATAAGCTCTAAGCGAGGAACACTGATGGATTGCAGTGGTGTAACCTTTGCCCTTGACATCACAAAACGAACTGTTGTGTTACCTGACTGATACTCATGCCTCAAGTAAGCTACTGCACCATATGCTTCCTGTGATGCATCTGTAAACACATGTAGCTGCGAGTCTGCAACCTGTTCTGGTTCCTTCAAAGACCTTGGTATCTTGATCCTGGACAAAGCTGGAAGCTCCTTAAACCATGTCAAGGCTCCCTTAGCAAGTTCAGCTGGTAGCTTTTGATCCCACGTCAATCCAGCAGTCCACATGGCTTGTAACATCATTCGAGCTCTGACAGTGAATGGAGACACAAACCCTAGTGGATCAAACAGTGTTGATGTACGACTCAAAAAACTTCTCTTTGTCAAGAAAAAGTCATCTGGTGGAGGATGCACAACAAAGGTGAACTGATCCGAGCTTGATTCCCAGGAAATCCCTAAAGTTTTTATGACTGGCATCACTTGTGCTTCAAGATCCAGACTGTTGACACAGTGATCCTTTGGTATCACTTTCAGGACTTCTTCACTGTTTGAAAGCCATTTCTTTGGAGTCATTCCAGCTCTTTTCCAAAGCGTAGTCAGATCATGGTGCAGCTTGACGGCTTCTTCAATTGTTTCCACAGAATCTAAACTGTCATCCATGTAGGTACTTTCGCAAACTGTTTCAGCTGCTCTAGGTAACTCACAGGAGTTTATCTTGGCATTGTGTTGAGCCACTAATTGAGCAAGGTAAGGTGATGCATTGACTCCGAACACAACTCGGGTGAACTCGTACACTTTGGGTGGAACATCCTTATTCATGTCTCGCCACAGGAATCTATGAACTGATCGATCAGCTGGCTGTAAATGCACTTGCAGATACATCTCTGTAATGTCGCACACTAGAGCTATTGGTGACCGTCTAAACCTGGTGAGGACACTGACAAGATCATTTTGCAGTTTTGGTCCTTGGTGGAGAACATCATTTAGAGACACACCTTTATACTTGGCTGATGCGTCGAACACAGGTCTAACCTTGCTTGTGCTCTTGTCTTGCCTGACAACAGGAAAGTGGGGAAGGTACCAGACTTTATCTACTTGTTCGTCTTCCTTCTGAACTTCACGAATATACCCCTTTTGCTTGTAACTGTTGATCACCCCTTGATAAGCTGTTGCTATTTCAGGCTGTTTTGCCAATTTCCGCTCTGTGCTCTCCAAACGAGTTAACGCCATAGTATAGTTATTCTCAAGTGATGGGGCAACAGATTTCCATGGCAGTCCTACCATATATCCATCTGAAGTTTGTTTGAGGCTGGCCAGGACGGTTTGTTCAGCTTCAATATCTTGAGGACGAACTAGTGCACACGACTGGGGTTCCTCAATTTCCCACATCTGTTTAATCAAGGAATCTAGTTGTCTTTCTTCAGTAATCAGGAATGACATGTGATTGACTTCACCCCCAGAGTTTTGCTGAAAGGAACCAATACTTGTCCACCCAAGAGGTGTCAACCTTGCGATAGGTTCTCCAGGTTTGCCTCGGACTTCCTTTAATGAACAGTGTAAGTCAGACAAGTCTAACCCAATCAACATGTCGATGGTGGGACGTCTACCCAGTGATGGAAAATTTATTCCGTTCAAATGGGACCACTTGTTCTTTTCATGTGACCAGTTGATGGCTCGCATGTTTCCTGTAACGCGTTTCGTTGTCTGGGCGGCAACTGTTTTTCTCACTCGACCATCGCAGCTTTCTAGGTCAAATTGAACTGATCGGCTTCTAAGGCTGGTGGTAGTATCATTCAAGAGTCGAACAGACAATGATACTGCTTCGCCTTCCAACCCCAAACAATCTGCAACATCTTCATTGATGTAAGATCTCGTACTTCCGTCATCCAACAAAGCATTGATACGCATTGACTTGTTTCCATTCTTTACGATAACTGGGATAGTTCTCAGTGGAAGGTACTCTGTGCTCTTGGAGAGAGAAGTTACAAATGTTCCTGATCCAGGCTCCCCTTCCATGCACCTTTTGGAGGAACTGTCATTGTCAACTGTTTCTGCTTTTGGTACTCCCACAGGGTTATCATCTACTGAGACTCCTGAAGGTACCCTTTCCTGTGTCCCGCTGTGCAGCATGCGATGGTGGTTGGAACGACACCCGTCAATAGAACAACATCTGGCTCTCCTGCAGGTTTTACTTCTATGGGAGCTTGATAAGCAGCAGAAGCAAACACGTAATTCCCTTGCTTTATCCCATCTTTTCTCCACAGGTAGGGCTTTGAAGTGGCTACACTGCCACAGTCCATGTTCCTTTGAGCAAAGTTTACACTTTTCACGAACATTCTTCTTCTCAACTGATACTTGGGTGACTGCCAATGTGCTTCCTGTGGTAAGACCTTTTGTCTTCTGTTGCGTTAAGCCTTTTACAGTCTCTAATGCAACCATCCAGCTTTCAGCTTCATCATTCACAAAGGCATGAAGGTTTCTAACATTGCCTTCTAAATGTCTCTCCCTCAACCAGTCCTGGTACTTCACTATTAACTGCTCATTTAGCTTTCTGAGGAGTGATACATATAATGAGCCTGCGCCCAACTCACCTTCTTGACCAGCGTCACATAACTTAACAATTAGTGTATCCAGTAACTCCGCAAAGCGTTCGAGATCATTAGCATTTCCCTCACGTACTCCACGAAACTTGTCTAGTTCTTCCAGTCTCATTGTGAGTTCCCGTCTTTTTCCTCCATATTTTCGCACTAGTCTTGCTATGGCTATGTCATATGCAGCAGAGGAGTAACCCAAATTCTGAATAGTACGCAATGCCTCTCCTTCAAGACAGCTGTACAACCTCAGTAGTTTTTGTTCTGGAGGCACCTTCTTGTGTCTCCCGACTATCTGGTGGAACCCAGCATACCATGATTCAAATGATCGTTTGTCTCCCCTGAACTTTGGTATTGGCAGCCTCGTTAGGCCTTTGAACGGATCCTCATGATTCTCTGTTGAACCTGTCTGAGGGGGAACATGTCCAGCATTCCTTAATTCATGTGTTGCTGTTAGAGAATCTTTCACATTATCAACAGGAGGTGATGCCTTTGGAGTTGAGCTCTTTAAGACGTTAAAGGTTCTTTCTCTACTAAAACTTGATTGTGCTTTTTTGCCAACATCTGGGATCATCCATTCAGGTTGTCTAGTTAAAGGTTCTGTTTCACTCATCTGGATAGGTAGCTCAGGGGAACGATTCTCGGGGGTAGCTAGCTTGCTGTAAATATCCCTCTGTTGTCGTCCAATTTCAGCCAAAGAGTTCTCCAACTGTGAAATCAATTTATCAATCTGTTGGATTTCTGCTCCGCCAGGCTTCTTTTCTTGTGAGATCTTTGTTTTATCTCCCTCTTGGTGTGTGTGTAGAGTTACTTCCTGTTTTCGAAGGAAGTCCTCGTATTCACTAACCAATTTGGATGTCTCGTCAACAATTCCATGTACTTGATTATATTCTGCTTGTAGTCTTGCTTGTTTGTCGATTTCCTTATACACCTCCCACTCTTGATTTAGATCATTGCAGACATCCTGAAATTTTAGGAAGAGATCCAGCATCTCCTTATGTAACAGCTTTACTTCCTTTTCTTCTAAGACCTTATCCTCAATTCCATTGATGAGCTTGTCTCTTATGTCATAAATGGCGTTTCGTAACTTACTCTTTTGATTCCTTTAAATCCACTCATCTCCAGGAACCTCGCTCTGCTACCAATGTTTCGCAGGGTTTTATTTGAACAGGTGGAAGCGTGATCTTTACAACGAGCTTGAACATTACAACTTGACCAATGTCACTGAACTTGACCTTCTTGAACAATAAATCTCTCTATAAACTTCTTAGCCAGGAACTAATACAGCTCTTGAACTGAACTATCTGGTAACTGACCACAAAGACGATTGAACAATAAAACAATAACAATCTGCTGGAACTATCCTGCTTATATAGGTTTTGAGCTGTGATCTAGAACTTTCTTTCAAGCTATTTTTAGTACATTACATATTTGCTATTTAAAACATTGCTGAGTCATGCAACTCTAGAACTTTCTAGCAATTAACAATTCAGGAACATCTAGAATCGTCCACAGAACATTCTGGAAATATCCTACACTGCATAAGAACATTCCATTCCATTTTCTCTTCAGAACACGCAGATATATGAATTCACCATATATTGCAAATATAAATCATCAAAAGCATCCTGCACAATTATTTAGAGTCAGTTGGGATGTTCCAGTAATATTAACTGTGAACATGTCAAAAAAAAACTCATGATCTAACCAATCAGGCCATGATACTTGAATCTGGTTCCATAGAGTGGCAGCATCAAAAGAAAGTCTACTGGCTCCATGACGGACCCTTTCCTCTCTTCATCAATATAGACAATACAGTACTGTTACGTTTGAATGGAAATTAATTAAATCCAACTAGTCTGCTTTTAGAATACAATTTATCAGACGTGTTATTTACATTCTAACAGTGCCTCAACGTTAATGACAAGACAGTTTTGTATAATGAAATGGTGTTGTTCAGTTTTCATGCAACCTTTGTAGATTTACAGTGCAGTGAGAATGCAAGTGTTTTAAATTACCTACTTTTCAGGCAAAATGAGGGGACTGCTCCAGTGCGTCCTTCCTCTGCTGTAGGAGAGCTGCCTCCTTTGGAAAGGACTGGTTCCCCCACTGGTGCTGAAAAAGACATCTTGGTATGCCTTGTTCACTAGCTGTTGAGCCTGTTGACTACTGTCACTACTACTATCTGTATTAATAGCATTTTAGATTTTCAGAAAATCGCTTTTTATAATATTTAAAATGAATACTATTAGGGGATTGGAGCATTTCCCTGTATATTGTGTTAATTAATATGTCAGTATCACGTCATGAATAGGTGACATAATGTGTGGTTCCAGAAAATATCTATACCCCCACCACAGAGGGTCATTGGAAATTCTGAGGGGGACAGGGGTCTTAAATGCCAAAATTTTTAAAGGAATGTATGAGCCTAAACTGGAACTTCTGGAGGGGTGGGGGGTTCAAACCAAAAAGATCCCTGTGGGGGGAGTATGGATATTTTGTGCAACAACACATTCATGTACATATTCTAGATCTTTACAACTGTCTGTTGTATAGTGTACTTTTTCTTACCTTTTGTAGCGTTACAACTTCTACATTTACCATGGAATAGACACGGAGCATGTGGCTCCTATGGAAGATTCTTGGCTTGATCATGTTTTGCAACTTGTTCCTCAGAGTTTAAAGGTAAGCTTTATAAATTAAATTGTAATTATACAGGACATGCATGCAAAACATGCAAAACATGCAAAGCATGCAAAACAGTCTCATATCATTCAATTCTTAATACTCAATCTATGCTTGTTAGTCTGGCCAGTGCAGAGCACTCTCAATTATCTGTCATAATTATGCTGTTCAAGTTTTGAGAATTTCTTTTGTACAAGAAAAGAATTATAAAGTTAAATGCCAGAGGCTCTGCATGTGCACAGAGTGTGGGTCTATAACATAGTAGAGCTGACTAAAAAATTAATAAGACAATTTTGGAAAGAAATCGCTCAAGTTTAAGAAAAGCAACTGAAGTACACATATCAACATGTCAGGCTAAAACAAGTTAAGTTGATCGCTTCAAAACACTTGATGTCCGAAGTGGCAATTGTTACTCCTCAGGTGGCAAATTCATTTGAATTTCTGGTCAAAATTGAGAGCTTGGCATTTTACAGCTTGACCAGCTTTCAAGATATATTTTAAAACCATGTACAGTGTGGGAGTTGATAGCCATACAGAGAAGTAAAAAATGAACAGGAACCCGGAGCACAACTCCAATGCCTAATCCCAAGAAACTGGCTGTTATAGTAAATGACGTATGTCATGTTTATAAGCAGCTGTAAGATCAAGCAGGAATTCCTTTAAAAATTTAAGGACACTCTATGAAGAAAAATACATGTGATAAATTCTTTGACAAAAAAAAAAAAGCAAAAACAAAACAAAAAATGCAGAAGTATACTCCATAAGTATACTTTTCGTGGCAATTAAATCTATCCACATATACACTAGTTACTTTGTAAACTTCTGCAAGGGTTGAGTCTAGCTTCATTCGTGGTTTATTGTAACTATCAGGTCTTTTGCATCTCCTAGATTAATGTTAAAGTTCAATATGTTTTATTGTCTAGCTGTGTTATGTTAGTGGTTGTGATTTCTCATAGATTTAAGTTTATTGTCAATATTGACATTGTGCTTCAGGATGGTTTTGAGGTGTGCATAGAAAATCTCTCAGATGAAATGAAAGAAGACTATCTACTGAGTGTAAAAAAGGCAATTGGTAAGTACGGGTACATGGAAACCTAAAATTTCAGATGCATTTAATTCTCAAGTTTCACCCTGTAACCTGTTGGATATGACCTATGTCCTGTTACCTATGCCCAATATATATAGTCTTGTAACTTGTGACCTAAATGACCTGTTTGTTACCTGTGATACAGTACCCTTGATTACTTGCCTGTAACTTGCTACCTATAACCCATTACCTGTGTCTTGCTACCTATGACCTTTAAATGTGACGTGCTACTTATGACCTATTACCAGCAGCAGCCTGCTACCTGTGATCCCTTATATTTGACTTGCTACCCATGACCCATTTCCTGCATCTGCTAGCTGTGACCTATAACCCATATTACCTGTGGCCTTCTTCCTTTGACCTATTACCTGCATGTTGCTAACTATGACCTGTGAACTATGAGCCATGTTACCTGTGACTTGTTACCTGTTACTCTCAAACTCTGACTTGTAATTTACCTGCGACCTAATTTAATAAGGTTCGATTTTTATTGATTTTAAAAGCAAGATTTTGAAATCTTTATACAACTTTATGGAACACAGTGGCAAGTGTATAATTTATGGTTTTGAAAATATACTTTTCGGGCCTGGTAGGTTATCAGGAGTTTCAGGAAATGGAACCCTGCAACTATAAATCATGGCCATTTGACCCATGTGTGAGACCTGCGATACTTTAAATACCATTTATTGATTAATGGTTTTTAAATGACAGATAGCATAATATATATCTGGCAAGGCTTGGTGTAACTTACTGTACATATAACTTGGAGACAACAGGTTTTACTGCCACGTACAAATTTTCTGTGCATGGTATAAGACTACAGTGGAACTGCTGCAAAAGTGCATAATTTGTGAAAAACTGACAAGGAGTAGCAGTCAATCTAAGTCAAAAATTTAGTGAGAATGTACAGGTCATAGCACTTAATAATTATATGGTTTAATTTGCCAATCCAAGAATGTTTGATCTTTCAATTGTTATTTTTCTGTGTAGTTGACTTTGTACTGAAGGATCCTCGTGAAAAAGATGATGACAAAAAGGAGGAAGTGTTGGAGCACAAGCTGGAGTGAGTGCAAAACCTAGAACTGCTAACAGAACTGTGGTCCTGCCGCAGTGCTTTCAATCAGATTCAAAGCAGGTGGCTGCATAATGTTAGCACCCGTCGGAGTTGTCAAACAGGCCTTCCACCCCTTTTCCCCTAGGGGGGTCTGGGGGCATGCCCCTCCCCCAGAAAATGTTTGTAATGAGGAAGCTCAGAAATGCTATTTCCAGTGATTCGAGGCAAAATATTAACACCCAAGCATTCACTATTTTTGTTAGGAAAAAGTATTTTTAAGTAATGGTCCACTAAAAAGTAGGCAGGCACTTGGCAAAATCGATTAAAAGGTGTTAGCTTTTAATTATTAAATTCAATTAAATCCGTGAATCTGATTGGTCGATATAAAAAAATTGCCGAAAAATACAAGAAAAATGTGACAAAAACGGCATTTTTTGGTTTAGTTTCCCCATTCCCCTGTGTTGTTCCTCACGGCCAAAATTCAGCATTGTTCTATGCGCCAATCAAGAGTTAGAATGGAAAACGTACCACACGTGCGATCTTCATGTGACGCCATGTTGGATCTGCGATCTGAGAGTTGAGCTAACTGGCCTTTAATGGAGTCATATTTGAGTATCTTGGCCCGTACGATCTTGCGATTGTGGCTTCAGTTTGCCTAACATTCAAGCGATTTGTATTTGAAGGAAGGAAACTGACTGCACAAACATTTTTAGTGTGAAAGAATCATCTCACCTTGGCTGACACTTAGGAGACACTGGATCCGGAAGACTTGTTTATCAGAAAGTACCTCAAAGAGGTCATACAAAATCGACTCGTCTGCAACATGCATTTCTTCTAGCTGCTTCAGAGGAATGAATTTTATGACTGCTTCCTCTGCCAAGCGACTGCAGATATTGAAGATACCAGATTGTAAGGAGTAATTGTACAAAGGACATATTCGCGCGAAGCTAAATCGTCGTTCAGAAGCATTACGCACTGATCAATTTGAAAGTTCAACATCCCACCCCCCCCCCCCCTCCGGGCAACCCCCGGGCGTTTGAACTTTTGAAGCTTGGCTTGTTCAAATTCCCTTCCCGCGGGGCAAAAAAGCCATTCAAATGCCCCACCAATTAGTACCGAAATACCTCTACTCAAAGACAGGTTTTGTCTTCAATCAAACACTTTCCACACTTTTCAGAGAGGTATGCCATAATGACTCCTTCAAACTTCTTTAAAAGACCCTTTTGAAAGAGTTATTCACTAACAAAGGTGAAATTCTATCTTGTAAATCCGTCAAACTCTGCTAAAACTGGAAAAAACTCAGGGTGTATTACATCAAAACAAGAGATAAATCGGATTAAAATTCTCCACCCTTCCAACGCAACGTTCAAATTCCCCCCTCCCCGGGCACGATGCACAGTCAAATGCCCAGGGTATGCCCTAGGGGGGGGGGATGTTGAAGTTTCGAATTGATCGGCCCATTAGTACACAGTCATATAAACATTACGCCTAACGATGAGTTTAGCCTTTTCACTATCGTTTGTTTCTGTTTACTGAACAGTCTTTTGCTATAAAAGGGGACTAATATTCTGATCTGAAGAGATTGTATTTTTTGAGAGACCTTCTCACGATCACGGTGTAGAGACAGCAGACAGAGATTTTTTAGTATTTTGATGCAGTGGATACATTACCGTTGCACGTAAGAGGTAATGTAAGAGAGATGAACAATTACAGCAAGGTATTTTATTTATTTGTTCTGTTGCAGTTTTCATTAGTGCAGAGAGATGGCTTGAGACTCTAGCGCATTCTGTGTACGTAAGCGTGATTTGTTGCTGTTTTCGATCACCACAGTTCACAGTTCCTTTGTGAAAGCCAAGCTAAGTAATTTTCACGCGGTCGCTGACTGATGTATCACTGTACTAATCCTGATGTAATCTTATGTAAGTTTAGCTTCCTCGCTTTTGGCCCATAGAAATTTTCCAAAATTTAGATATGTTGCATTTTTGAATGTATCAAATGTGCAGGCCAAATAAAACGTTGTATGAGAGGATTACAAACTATCTTATTTGAAATTTGAAATACAAAACTCGCACTTTTTGCGTATGGGCCAATAAGATCCCCCAGATTTAATTTGATTAGAGTAATGAGCGCTTGAAAAATAACTGCTGCTATTTCCGTGGCCTATTGTTCTTTTGCCTACTTTTTACATGAACCATTACTTAAATTATTGCATGGTACATTAGGCACAGTTAATGGTTCAGTTAGTTAATTAGTACAACAATACTAAATAGGGTGCCATGCTTTCCAAGGGTAACCGAACACAAAAATGCGGTGTTTGCAAAATAGCGACATACTGTAGTCATTCCCTTTTTAAAACCCAAGGAGCAGGCAGAAACAACAGCATGGATTGCTGCCGCTTCATCCTGGAACTTAAGATGCTAAACTGAATCGACGACCATAAGAACTTCTTGTGTGATTTCTTGATGATTCCTCAATTAATTCCTTCTATTGATACATCTCCAATCTATTTCCGCCATGTTTTAGGACGTAACATGGAAACGAGGCTCAGTAAATCACAATGTACATTATGTAATCTGCACAGGAGTGTGACCTTTAGTGACGTTGATGTTAACGTTAAATACGCAAACGGTATATGACTACTTACAAGTAGCATAATGTGATCATGTGCAGCAATAAAATTGCAGGGGAGTGTAAAAATCAAATAGGTCATGTGTTTTTTAAAAGTTTTTATTAGTTTTCCAATTAGCAATAACCAACCATTTTTTAAGGTGAATTGCTAGTTCCTTTTTATTTGTTCATAAGCATGTTAATACAAGAAGTAAGCCAGTGATTCACAAGAGAGTACCTGCCGGAGCTCCAGTAGGAGCAGGGTCTCATTGAAAGCACTGTGCTGCCTGCTTTTTCTAAAGGGAAGAAAGCCTATCCTATCTACATTATATATAAATGTAATATATAGATTTAGCCAAGCCTAAAAGCGGAGCCGCCAAGGAATAAATTGGTGTTCGTTTCTCAAAAATAGTCCTGAAACTTTTCGGTCTGAAATATATTTCGGGGCTTTTTTTGGCTCGTTCGCTTCCGAAAAGTGTTTCTCAAAAAGCCCGAAAGTGTTTCGAATTGTCCTCCAATACTTTGGAGATCTGTTCTGTAAAACCAAGCTCGAAAGGTCATTCTATCGGCTGAGCACAGCTTGATTAATTTTTTTTTCTGGCATCAAACTAAACACATATTTTACTCATGAGCCATCTTGCTTGGTTTTTGCGATGTTTCCATATCCTGTCATTAACTGTCACTATTAGTCTGGTCAAAAATTTATACTGGCATTTCACCGGCATTTTACTGGGATTATCCGAAAGAAAGGATTTTGGGAGCTTCGAAGCACTTGTAATAAACTTATCGAAGAAATGTCGCATAGGCTTTTGTAGCAGCTGAGAAAAAAATTGAGCGCTTTGAATAACACTCATACTTACCGGAGAAAATAGCTTTAAACTCAAAACTGCTTCGCTTATAGTTACTTAAACAAACACCAAACATGCTTAACTCTATGGCATAAGTGTTGCGGCTGCAAATTGTTTGAAATTTGAGTGCTTTTAGAAATGCACAGAATTGTTTTTGGAAGCTTTTCGGATAGAATAGTTTTAAACCGACAACTGCTTCGCTTATAGTGTTTTAAATAACTGTTATATTTCCTTCTCTAACTCAGTAGAGACCAGCAAGATTCAAAACAAACAATCACCAAACACGCTTTAAATTATGCCAGCATAAGTTTTGCGGATGTGAAGTAAGCCTATATAAAGTTACCCGCGTTGAGGAACACACAAAACTGTTTTCGGAAGCTTTTGGGATAAAATAGCTTTAAACCGACAACTGCTTCTCTAATAAAAAGTTATTACTATTGAAAACTTTTAGGACAAGAAAATCGACAATTGCACAAAGAGATGTATGCGAAACAGTGGTGAAAGTCAAAATTGAAAGCAATTATTTGTCGTAATCTCATTGAAGTTATGCAGCTAGTTGTCTTGCGACTGTGCTTAGACCTACTGTTATGACAAACAAACACAAAATAATGGACAGAGAAATCATTGTTGAAAAAAGTTTAGTCGAAAACCCATAAGTTTATACTTAACTGCAATTGGCGTTACACTTCCAAAATCGTGGATTGGTCCACGCAAGTGAAATCGGCTGAGCATGGCAAAATATTTAAGACTACATCTGTCACAAATCTGAGCACGTTTTCCAATAATTTTTTTAAGTCAAAAGTAAATGACACATTTCTAATGACATAAATTAAATTCCCATTTCAAAACGTAATTTCTTTGACCGTAATACACAAAATCGTGTACCAATAGACCCTTTAAAAACTTCACTTACTCGGTTATGTTTCAGAACAGGGCAAGCTCTCCGCTGTGAAGAAAACAAAGCGATGAAGTCCTTTGAAAGCCGCTTTTGTAACATGAACTTTTCACCTTCTACCCCGTATTCTTTTAAACTTTTTATAGATATTAGAAGTTTTTTTTTGTCAAGTACTTCAGTATTCTTGTACAATCGTTTTGCTAAAGAAGCTTATAAGCCTTCAAAGAAACCTCTTTTTCAAAAGCGACGATGGTCATGCAATTTCTCGCCAAGAAAAACGCCGGTTGCCCAAAAGCACCAGATGTGATTTCCCGCCAAGAAAAGATGGCATTCTCTACCCCTTCCCCCGTCAGGTTGTCTTGGGACTCCCCTCCCCCTCCTGCAGAGTCTGTGTGAACGGACGTACATACGGACGGACGGACGGTCACATAACTATTAATTAAGTCACAACTAAAATTTCTCGGATCAATAGGTTACCATATTTGCTTTATGGAGCTCCACTGGTGGACTTTGCCCGCAGGCTCCGCTATAATTATATAAATTTGAGTTATCCTCATTGAGAGTAGATCTGATGCACTGTTGTGAAACTTTTAAAGTTAACAAAAGATTATTAATTATGATTCAGTCCCTGACATTAATTTTGAGGTTTGTGATTTTGCAGGTTAATGCAGGTCCCAAAGCCTTGGTACAGATCATATCTCAGTGCTAAAGCAGCTATGCAACAGGATCTGTTTGGAACGAATCCCACTATGGCTGCTGTATTGGATCTTTGGCATAAGACATTTGGGTAGGTATAACATTTAATCGTTGAGCAAACGTAACAGTGAGATTATAATCTTTCGGGCCATTTATTAACATCATATGTCCGAGAGGTTGGCAGCTTGTTGTAATGGTCATCCAATGGGCAACCGTCTTCTGCTATTTGGTGGTCAGTGTCAATTTCGTGACTCGGTCCATGTGGAATTATTCATTTTATTGTTTTCTTCTTAACGCTTTTATTATTTACAATGATTTGTTTATCCATGTGAAGTTTATTCATGGCTCTTTTCTTCTCTTTTTCAATAATATGAATTTTATCTTCTTTTACATTTTTATTGTCACATTTTTAACATCATTCTTCCATTGTCATTTTATAAATTTCTCATCTTTTATGATTGTATAAATTAACCGACTGCCTCGCTTAAATGGAAGGTGGGTGCCTGTGGTATCCAGGGGTCTCCACTGTGGCCAGCCAGTCCCTAGATAGAATACCACCCCCATGGCTGGCAAATCCCTGCAACCCAGCCTTGAGCCCCCATTCCTGGTACCTGTCACACTGATTGAATCAGTGGAAGGAAAAGTGTGGGGTGGGGGGAACGCTTAAAACAACCGCTACAAAAACCACTTTGGACTGCTGAAAACAACCGCTACGCAAAACAGGGGTTTACAATATGCTTGAGAACTCAAAGAAGATCCCAGCCGTGGTGAAGCAAGCTAAGGACGATCCATGTGAGCCTGCACAAGTGGGCTTGACCTGTGACCTGTGGCCAGCCAGCCCTTAGATAGAATACCACCCGCATGGCTGGCAAATCCCTGCAACCCAGCCATGAGCCCCCATTCCAGGCCGAGGGACTCTCCGAGCTGACCGAAGACTCAGCTCAGAGAGAAGGGCTCATGGCTGGGGGAAGCCATGGCTCTGAGCAACCAAGGTCCTGAGGCACCCTATAGGACTAAGAAGAGGAAGAAATAAATGAGGGGGAGATAGAAGAAGGAAAAAAATACCTGTCAAGAGAGCTGGCTAGCTACGCCTACAATAGTGCTGACCGGAGTGCAAATGTATATCTGGTACGCATCACTAGACCATCTACCCAGAAAACGATCAGGTAGACCACGAGAGGCTGCAGAAGTGGCTGCGCCAATGTGGAAGCTATGGCCAGTAAAACATTACCAGGGACTCCAGCAGAGAAGAGAATAGATTGAATGGTGGATGACAGCTCTTGGCGGTTTAATGGGGGGCCATCTGAGAGGAGAAGAAGTGGGCCAGGAGTAAAGCCACAGTGATGTAATTAAATACTGTGTTTGGGTGCAAACAGGGCAGCCCGTACGAAATTTTTGAACCAGACAGAGACGTAATCCAGCCTGACTCTGGCGGGAATACCGTTCTTGGAGTCAAACATCAGCCAGACATGAACCTGACAAAAAAATGTCTTGCTCTGTGTTGGAGAGCCGGGCAAGTGTCTGGCTTGTGTCCTGCCGAAGTTTGGCCGGACAGGACACCAACACAAGCGCGACAAGAGACGAAAATATCATGCATGGACTAGCAGCCTGACACGAGCCTGAAAACGAACCAGACAAGCCAGCCTGACTAACAGCACTTTTATATAACAGAGAAAAGACTTGCTTTTTAGAAACATTAATTAAGGCCACACTTAAATTTATAATCACACTTCATGAGCAAACAAAGACAAACTCACCTCAGGTATACAACGTTGTCTATTGCAAGGAAAAGCATGTCAAGAGCTTCAGTTCACAGTGAACAAAGAGCCATTTGAAAAACGCTTCGAAAAATTTATTACCAGCAAAATTAATACTTTACATAAAGGGAATATTTCTCGTAAAGAGTTATTCGTGGTTTTTGTGAGCAGAACCGTATGTTTGCCTCAGTTAAAAACGGGTAAACGTGATGGAATGCAATCTAATATCTCCCATGGGACACACAAGCTGAAACATAATTGGTCAGCTGTGTTTATTCTTCAGAGTTCTGCCTGCGCTCATGTTACAAACTGACCTCAACGGTTGAATTTTCAAGCGGGAAAATTTCTGGTGGAGTGGCAAACTTTTGTGGATGCACAGTTCTGGAAGCTATTTCTACGGTGATGTACAATTCTAGCGAGTTATTGAAAGCGATGGTTTTCCCCGTTTCAAGTTACGGTTGTTTGGTATCGTGGAAGCGTGCGTACGCGTGGCTGTTACAGCTTTCAGTTTGATCCATCTGTTGGCCAAATGTTCATTCACGCTCAATGTTCTCAGCTCCAGTCTGTTAAGTAACAAATTGCCTCCAGGACAGTTGAGTTATAAAATCTAATCTTCGGAAGAAAAGGAAGCCGTAGGTAGAGCAAGGTGAGCCATTGCTGATGCAAACATAGCCACGGATGACTCGATCCATGAAACAAACCATTGCCTGCTTCATTTAGCTTGATAATACTCTCTTAATCATGCATGTGCAACCTTATTTATGTTTCATTGTGAACGCTAATCGCCAAAAGAATAATTAGAAATATTAGGCTCGCTTTATTTCCAACTGATTTGCGATTATCTCAAAGGCGTACAATTTTTATCGAACATTCATCCTCACCGGACTACGGCATCGGAAACGTCTTGCCTTACTTTCTATAATTTCATTAACATTGACTGTATCTACCTATCAAAGAAATGAATAAATGGTTTTATTAAGGCATATACTGAAGTGTTTCATTGCAGTAATTATGTCTTGTGCGAGTGCAGACTGTACTAACCGTTAAAATACTTTATAAACTCCACAGTGTACGTCTGTTATTGTAGTTTGAAAATTTTGACCGGTTTACAGTTTTATTCAGCGTGATTCAGGCTGGACTAAGGCTGGACAATTTTGCGGTTCCAAGTATTACATGTCAGGCTAATGTCACGCTCTTGTCCGGTTCTTGTTATGCTCTCGTGAGCCCTAGTGGGGAAATTTAAATGTCAGGCTCTTGTCTTGCTAGTTCCCGCTAATTTTCAGGCTCCACGACCTGCTCGTGTCACGCTCTTTCCCGCTCTGTCTGGTTCGCGTATTTTCTGCTCTTGTCCGGCTGGTGTCTGGCTAGAACGTCAGGCCAGAGTCAGGCTCTTGTCAGGCTGGACATTTTCGTACGGGTGAGGTCAGGTTTCCCGGTGACAATGTGGGTAAAGCAGCCTTGACGGATCGATATTATAGATCCTGAAGGTCCATGGATTAATCAAGGAATCTGCTTGGATAACCCTGACTGTAAGGTGAATGTCTGGATTAAATGGAGAATTCCCATACGAAATTTTTGAACCAGACAGAGACAGAATCCAGCCTGACTCTGGCGGGAATAGCGTTCTTGGAGTCAAACATCAGCCAGACATGAACCTGCCCAAAAAAATGTGTCGCGCTGTGTTGGAGAGCCGGGCAATTGTCTGGCTTGTCAGTCTTGCCGAAGGTTGGCCGGACAGGACACCGACGCGAGCGCAATAAGAGCCGAAAATATCATGCATGGTCATGCAGCCTGACACGAGCCTGAAAACGAACCAGACAAGCCAGCCTGACTAACTGAACACTAT
Organism: Siderastrea radians; assembly: GCA_964017195.1. Classification (NCBI taxonomy): domain Eukaryota; kingdom Metazoa; phylum Cnidaria; class Anthozoa; order Scleractinia; family Rhizangiidae; genus Siderastrea; species Siderastrea radians. The sequence continues at coordinate 25,772,833 of OZ024900.1, read as the reverse complement.
AACAGATCGAGTAAAGACTTGGTTTTTAGAAACACACTTAAATTATAGTCACGCTTAAATTATAGTCACACTATTCATGAGCAAAATATTCAGTCTTTTTTCCTCAAAGACACACTGTAATGTACTCACCACATTAGCATACACCACTGTCTATAGCTAGGAATAGCATCCCAAGAGCTTCAGCTCACAGTAAATAAAGAGCCATTTGGAAAATGCTTCCTAAAATTTATTACCAGCAAAATTAATACTTTACATGAAGGGAATATTTCTCCCATAGAATTATTTGTGGTTTTTGTGAGCCGAATTTTTGGTCTTAATGTGCCTCAGTTGAAAACGTGATGGAATGAAATCTATAGTCCCTTGAGTTCTCCCATGGGACACAAGCTGAAACATAATTGGTCAGTTGTGTTTATTCTTCAGAGTTCGCCTGCTCATGTTACAAACTGACCTCAACGGTTGAATTTTCAATCAAAAGCGGGAAAGAGACAGACTTTCGTGGATGCACAGTTCTGGACGCTATTCTTACGGTGATGTACAATTCTAGAGAGTTATTGGAAGCAATGGTTACCCCCGATTCAAGTTACAATTGTTTGATATTGTGGAAGTGTGCGTAGGCGTGGCTGTTACAGCTTTCAGTTTGATTCATCTGTTGGCCAAATGTTCATTCCCACTCAATGTTCTCAGCTCCAGTCTGTTGTAACAATGAATTGGCTGCCTCCAGGACAGTTGAGTTATAAAATGTAATATTCAGAAGAAAACGAAGCCGTTAAGGCAGAGCAAGGTGAGCCATTGCTGGCACAAACATAGCCGCAGATGACTCGATCCATGAAACAAATTGTTGCCTGCTAAAAGTACTTCATTTAGCTTGATAATACTCTCTTATTTCAAAAACATTGACTGTACATGTCAAAGAAAAGAATAAATGGTTTTATTAAGGCATATACATTGTACTCATTACTGAGAAGTGGTTCATTGTAGTAATTATGTCTTGTGCGAGTGCAGACTGTACTAGCAGTTAAAGTACTTAATAGTAGACTTCACAATGTTCGTCCGTTATTGTAGTTCAAATTTTGAACGGTTAACAGTTTTATTCAGGGTGTTTCCGGCTGGACTAAGGCCGGACAATTGCGGTTCCAAGTAGTTACATGTCAGGCTAATTTCACGCTCTTTCTTCGGTTCTTGTTACGTTCTCGTGATCCCTAATGGGGAGATTTAAATGTCAGGTCGAGTCAGGCTCTTGCCTTGCTAGTTCCCGCTAATTTTCAGGCTCCATGACCTGCTCGTGTCATGCTCTTTCCTGCTCTGTCTGGTTCACGTATTTTCTGCTCTTGTCCGGCTGGTGTCTGGCTAGAACATCAGGCCAGAGTCAGGTTCTTGTCGGGCTGGGCATTTTCGTACGGGTTGACGGTGAACTCGCTGGCTCGTAGGAGCATTGTGTGGTTGTGGTTCAAAAAGTCCAGTGAAGGGCAAATAATCTGCATCAGATCACTTGTCATGGGTTGGCGCTTTGGCTGATTTGAGCCTTGGTGGCACTTAACTATGATTTTTTTCCGAGTCACCTGTGTCACTTACTGAATAAACATCTTTCTCATTGTGTTGTTGTTGTTAATTGTTGTTGGATGGTCATCTCGACAAAAGGCACACAACAAATTAATCATACTGCGCCAAGAGAGTGACCATGGGGTACGACCTTGCATGGATGTTGAACGTGTCCTATTAGACTCCAGTTCTTTCCATTTACAAAAACACTTGTGAGACCCCTCTTCCAACAAAGCAGTTGTTCCGTCAAACTTGTCCTTAGGTAGATGAGCCTGCAAGTTTATTGAATCCAGTTCGATGCCAGGAACAGTCATGCATATAGACGTCCCTTCCAGTTCGTTTGGGTGGAGAGGGATGGCAAGCTTGGAGAAGTAGTCAGTAGACTTGTCCAGATTGTGTTGACAAATAGAAGAGCCAGGGGGACCAAGAGTGTAGAAGTCGTCCAGGTAATGCATCAGAAAGTTGACATCATAATTCTCCTTTGCAATCCACTCAACAACTAAATCTGCTGTGTAGGTGAAGATATAAGGGGCTGACCTGATGCCAAAAGGAAGGACCATGTCCACATTGAAGTCTCCATGCCATTTCATGCCCAATAACTGATGATTTTTCAGATGAACTGGCACAATGCGGTATGCATCTTGAACATCAAATTTTACCATCAGGGAACACCCACCAAACTGCATGGTGCCTGCAATGATGTTGTCTACCTTCATGTACTGTACGGAATTATCCTCGCTAGCAATACAGTGTGTACCATCGTTGACACTATGGCCATCAGGGCTGGACAAATCCAGGATGAAACACCATTTACCTGGCTGATTGTGTTTAGGGATGGCACCAAAATGGCTCACATGGAGACTAGGTAGAGGAGGCTGATGAATTGGGCCTGCTACCCTGCCCATTTGAACTTTGGACTGCAGATAGTTGTTGGGGGTTGGACATATTCCCCAAAGCAGACTTCAGGGAAGTATTGTGATTGAAACCAAGGTGAAAGCCATGATGACGGAATTCATGCTGCAATCTCTCCATGACAATGGGAGTGAGGTGTGGACTGGTCTCAAAGGACATACGGCCACAGGGGTAGTTGTCATCCTGGAGGAGGTCCTCACAGAGGACAATGAATGGGGTAGATTGGTAACTTTGGAGGGCAGTTCTAGCTGCTGAGGAACTGAAACATGAGAAAAATGCAACTGTAACCTAGAAACAGTCACAGAAGAATAACATGAATGGAGTCAAAACTGTACATGTGTGCAGTTGATGTGGCTGGGCTTGAAGGGCTAGCAATGGCAGCATCCCCCCGTTGACTGTGGTGGGGAGCGGGACCATTCTCTCTATGGTGGGGTGGTGGGTAGTGAGGGCAACAGATTCTTGGATGGTCCCAGTTGCACGTTTCACACGAGTAAAGAAATCTGTAGCAACCAAAGGCCCAGCAACAGCACCCCTCATTCCATGAGTAACAAAGTTGACTGGACTGGGGGTCGCCCAACAGACATGGGAGGTTCTGCTGCTGCTGTGGCGGCTGAGGTTGATGAGCCTGATGCAGCTAATGGGGAAGCGGGAGATCTGGTTGAAAGTTGTAGAGGTCCGCATTCATATGAGACCAGTCATTAGATCCAGTAGCAGATGCTTCCTTCCATTCCTGAAGGCGACATCGTAATTGAGCCAAGACTTGTCAGAAAAAGGCTTTGCTGTCTGAATGATGAATAACTTGTATTGATTCAGGTCTTTCTGGCAGGATAGGAAGATTCTGCAGGCTTCTATCCAAGTGACAATGTCTACTATTCCAATGACCGCATCTTGGTTCCTGAGACCACTAGCTTTCCTTCCAAAAGGCTTGGGGTTCAATCTCTTGGGCATGTATGTTGTCTGCTAGTAAGCCAGCCAGGTCCATGAACTGCCCCCCTGCCATAATTTTGGCCACAAGCTTGTAGGGGACTGGAGCATAGCTGGGTCCTATAACAAATGCTTTGTTGAAGCTGGGAGGCATAGGGGAACCAGCTACAGCCCCACTTGAAGAGCCCCCAATCACTGCTGGCGGGTCTACAGCAGACGTGGCAGGAAGATGTGAGGAGACCAGAGAAGGAGAACCTAACGTGCTACAAGTTGAAATGAAAGATGGAACAACCAGGGTACCTGACGTAGAGGATGTTAAGCAAGGAGTGGTGGAGCTTAAGGATGGTGGTAACTGTGTTGGTTTGCTTAAAGGTGTGATCAACGGGAAACTAGTCTCACATGTTAAGAGCAACCTGATGAAAATAAGACAAAAAATGTTAAAACATAAGATACAACTGCAGCTATTTGCAAGTTTTTCTAAGCATTTCTAAATATAAAATACCTTCCAGGCAGGCATAAATATAGTGCAGTATCAATATAACTGGGTTAGTTTTCCTTTACTACATGCAATTTGAAGTTGAGTGGCTTACTGGTAATTAATATTGTGTACTTCAGTAACCTGCGGCTTGTGGATATTCATGACATTCAGTTGAGGCCTGAGGCTCTGGAGCTTGCCATGTTCCAAAATGTAGTTATGAGGCACATAGAAATTGCCAAAGAAACGCTTCTGAAGAAGTAAGTTCTACAGTTATCTTTATGTTCCTCACCTAATTAAACAAACAAAAACAAGCTTTATTACCAAATAGAAAAAGAAAAAAAGTTAAACTTTACAATATAATATATTAATACAAAAAAGAGGTAATGTTTACTCAGGATAACTATAAAGCTAATCGAGCTGAGTAAAACTAAGTGATGTTTAAGTACAGGAGGTAGGTTGGCAACATCCCACAACATCTTAGAATACTGTTGCAATAATAGCATTGCAACATCTTAGAATACTTTGAAGTTACATGCTGTAAAATTCTGATACCAACCCCCACCCCACCCCCAAAAAAGCCTTCCGGAATGTAAGCCCCCTGAATCTCATTTGCAAAAAGTCCTCCGATAATACCCCCCCTCCCCTAATAAAAACCTGTGGCTTAAGTTTACATCCCAAGAACAATATTCTCCCCCCACCCCTCTGGAAATTCTTGTTAAGCTTCATACTTCCCTTTAAAAATTGTGGCTTTTGAGACCCTCAAGCCCTCAGAATTTCCGGTGACCGTCCATGGGTGGGTGTGAGTATTTTCTGGAACTGCACATTTTTAGTAGCATTGCACATTAATTGTTTCCTGTTTTAAAGAAATTTAAAACATAATTATGTTCATGTGACTCAGTATTCTAAGATGTTGTGGGATGTTCTGGAAATATATTCAGAGTAAAACAACAGGAATTTTTCATAACACATTATTTTAAAGGATTTCCAAAATACTAGCAGGATTGCCCATCTCAAGGGGTTGTTGATCCCCAGAAAAGACAAGGGAAAACACCTCTTCTTTTACCTCCCCCATAGAATACCATGACCATGAGAGCTTTCACGCACACACACACACATAAAAAAAATACTAAATAAAAAACTCTTGTAGAATGTAAGATGACACCCACTTGCCCCTTAGGCCTGGGTCCATCTAATTATGTAGTTATTTTGATAATATATTAATTTAATATTGTTTGTTCCTTGAAGATGGTTTCCAGAAGTGCAAAACATATATTATCAAGGCAACAAACGCAAGCAAGTACCAAGCAACCAGAATGCCAAAAGACTGGAATCATTTTTCAATGCAGCTGCAGTTTTGATGACCAACCAATTACAGATGCTGGCTCTAAACTCCATTGAAGACTTCACCAAGTTGTTTTGTCCCCCAGCTGTAAGTTTCAATCGGACTTTCTTAGATTTCTTAGACTTAGCTCCTGTCTCCTTCAGTTTAGCTGTGTTTTGGCGGCCTTTAAAATGACAAATTTCCCAATATAACTTTTTGTGTACTGCGTGCACAAAAATGCATCCCTTTTGGCCCAAGCCTCCCTGTAAAGCCTACCGTAGGGAGTACCCTCCCAGGAGTGAACATCACGCTGTTTTGATACCTGTTAACAATTTAACTCTCCCTAATCTTAACACACCAGTAGGTCTAGTTTTTACTGTACTTCCCAATCAAGTGACTTACTACTGAAATGCCTTGCAGCGAGTCTGCATTTAATGAAACGTTCAAACTAAGGGTAACTACAGCTGCTCCTGCCTTGCGTCATTTACATGTACCATTGTAAAATTTCATGGTTTTTCAATCGATTAGTAAAGGTTATTTTTAATAAAAAATAAAATAATGATAATCAATAACTTTATTTAAGTGTCAGAGTATTAAGCATGGTAGTGCTATTATTGGGGACACTAAAAACTCTGAAAATAACATGATGACAAATTGAACATAAACACGTTAAAAACCCCAACTGGTGGGAGGCTTATGAGTTGGCTATTTACAAGCATGGCTGAGGATTTGAAACACGGGACTACCGTGAAACAAATCCAAGTGGTCAGTGAGGAAGACTTGAACCCAGGACCTCCAGATTACAAGTCCAGTGCACTAACCACTCGGCCATGCCGCCTCCTTAAATTATATTATTAGACGGATATTGTTTTTGTGCTTGGCAGGATTCTATCAGAGCTTTTGAACATCCAGGGTTCATTATGAGGCTGGTTCTTGAGGGTGATACAGTTAAATTTGAACCCGACTTTAAAGACTTTGAGGTAATGACTTGCATTACATTCAGTGCCTGTTTTTTTGTTTTTTTGTTTTTTTTTTGAAATTTATTGACATCATTCCACAGATCATACAGTCGCAGTTTGGTTTATTTCTTTCAGGTTGTCTTGTTAAACGTGTATGATGTAATGATCAAGGCTGTCATGGTTGTTCCAAGAGTTGAAACCAAACTGTATTCTGAGTGGGTAAGTCTGCAGCCAGCAGTGTAATCTGCAGGAGGATATTTCACAGGGTTGTAACAACTGTGTAATTATTTTCTAGTCTGGAACAAAGAAAACCCTGAAGCCTGTGGTATCAGATGAAATCGTCAATGATGCAAAAGCAAAGGTAATGTAATACACAGGTTTGTTGATCGCTCTACATATGTGTACCCACAAGCAAGAGATTGTGCTGCAAAGAACCATTTGCTATCATATTAATTGTTACTGCACAAACTATTACCTACTAAGAACAAAATTTACTTAGTAAACTAGCCTAATACAGTGTTACAGAAACTTTGGGCAAAATTGGGCAACTTTTGGGAAAAGTTACAAGCAGTTCCAAAAATGGTTGAGACACTCCCCCTCCCCCCCCCAAAAAAAAATTGGATTGCCCTCGAAAAAACACATTGATTTGTCAGAAATGACCCCCTCCCCTTCTCAATATTGTTTTTTGTTATTTTGAATGTCATTACTAAATCGGTGGGTAGTTGTAAATGTGTACCGACTATGAGAATGTCAGGAATGACTGTCAATATAGCAAGTGTCTCGAGTCTATGTTTGCAATAATGCCTGTAGGTTCTGACCAATAATTACCCACTGAACTTTTCTAAGAGAGGTGTAAATGCAGCAAATTCACTAAAACTGGCATACATGGGTAGCTTTTAACATCTAGCGTGCAGATTATAATTTTTCTCAGAGAGTATGAATATTATAGTAAATAAATATCATCCAATAGCCCTGGATGACTGGATACAGTCTTTCCTCCCTGAGAAGAGATTGCTGGACATTTTACTTGTGGGGGTATGAGACACTTGTCGGGGTATGAGTGTGGGCTGAATTCTCCTGGCACAGCTGGGAATCTACAGCTGGGTTTGGCTTTAGACAGTGGTCATATTTCAAAGAATCGAGAGGTTTGTTTCACTAGCACGTAGAATAATCAAGAAACCTCTCTTTGCAGGGCCCATAAATTTACCATTTATACCAGTTTTAAGTATTTTTCAATTACCTTGTAGGTAGCAGCTGTGATAGCTCAAGAAATGGCTGGTCCCAAAGAGCATTTGAAGTTTTATGATAAATTCAAGGACCTTATAACCAGAAAGGTAATCCATCACATCCAAATATTTTCCACATTATCGTTGCCTGGCATAACAAACTAATAGAGAAGTGAAGAGCTAGAAAGGAAAAAGAAAAACATTCAACAAGCACTGTGTTTATCACAAGTTAAGAATTCTGATTTTTTAAATCTGATCTGGGAATTTGTTTGGCTGTGGGGATAAAAGGTGCATTAAGGGGCTAATAACTAACGGCATGTACACTCGCAGTGATGGCCACAATTTTGGACAAAATCAGTTGAAACAATTGCTAATAAATGACTGCACACATATTTCTCCAAATGGAAGCACACGGGTGCTGTTAAGACACCAGCTTAAATTATACATGGAAACATCAATAGTCTTCTACATTTAACAAGAAAAATGCTTTCTGTTGCCACAGTCAGTGCTTAACTTTAATTTGTACTTGCAAGCAGACAGTAGTGCAATCAAGAATCTTGTTCTTTTAAAGGCTGAAGCTGATGTGGACCAGTTCATGTTGGAGGGTCACAAGTTTCCGCGCTTTGCTAAGGTATGAAATTTTTCTTGTCTTGTTAATCAAGGGGTTTTGTCATGAGATCTTCTGTTGTTAATTAAGGGATTTTGTGTGATTTTGTTAATTGGTAATTAAAAATTAAAAGTAAGTGCTTTAACTCATTATTTCAGGAGGTGGAAAAGTATGCTAAGCTGGTTGATAGCATCCAATATAACTCTCAGAAGGTTTGTGTTCTAATCAGTTTGTTCTTTATCCTTTACTCTTGATTCTCGTCCCTCCTTTGGAATCCTCCCACTCCCACTTTTGATTATTGAATGCAGTATTGGGCAGCAACTTTATTTCTACCAGTTCCTGGGCCCTTTGTCCCAGTTCCAGCTGCCTGAGGCCCAAAACTTTACTTGTGCTGGCATATTTAGTTCTATGGTGCAGTGAATTACATCTAATGTGTTTGTAAAATGTGCAAAAGAATATTAATCAATCTTATTTTTGCTTACAAATGTGACAAAAGTGATGTTAACGTGTGTTGTTTAATAACATTTTGAGTGTTCTCTGGTTAAAAATGTAAAAGTTTGAGCTTTCGATTGCCAGTCTGCAATCTTTGACAAGTGATGCAACAAACAAATGTTGTTTACAAGATTCCGTGTGCCGACTGTCCATGGAGTTATACTGGAGAGACTGGAAGGTGCTTAAAAACAAGAGTGAAGGAACATACTAGAAACACAAAAGCCTTTAAAAAAGGTTCCAACATTGCAACACAAGCATGGTTGAACGACCACTCCATTGACTTTAAAAGTGCTCATGTAATCGACAAGGGAAATTTCTGCGTTAGAAAAGCACTGGAATCCTGGCACACAGCAATTACAAGCGAGGCAGACAATAATGCGAAACAATTCCCTAGACAATATTCAATTTTATTACGATCCTCTGATTAGCATTTTATTCCCACTAAAGTGTTTTTATTGTTTTTATTATAATTTCTCTTTTTCACACTTTTTGTACTATGTATTTTAAGGTTCGCGCTTTTTATTCATCACTTGTCAAAGATTGAAGACTGGCAATCGAAAGCTCAAACTTTTAAATTTTTAACCAGAGAACGCTCAAAATCTTATTATGTCTTACCCTGGTTACTCGTCCATTTTTAAGTGTGTTGTTTAGTTGGATGGCAATGTCTTGTCACACAGTTACAGTTTGTGCAGGGGGCTGGACAATGTTAAATCACAACTGAGAATGATCATTATGTTTTAGGTGACACGAGTTGGAATGTTTGAGCTACACTGTGATGAACTGATCAGAGCATTAGCTAAGAGAGCTGACAGCTTGAGGACAAAACTTCTCCAAAGAATGAGCAAAGATCATCAGCTGCTTAACAAGAGGTATTCAACTGATCATTGCATTCCTTTTTTGATAAATGATTGTCATAAGAAGAAGCAAGGTGGTTAACACAATCATGTACAAGCATATCAGTTGTAGGAAGTGTCAGCTGTCATGTTATGAAATGGTCATTAGTACATTCAAAGTAAAATAAATTATTATAAACCTTATGAAAGTTTGTCCTACCAAACCCAAACTGCTATTGCTTGACTTGAGAAGTGGCTATCTATTGTGTGCCACAGACTTTCCTGTTCTTAAATTGTGACTCATGCAATGTTTGTTTTTTATGTGGTTTTACTAGGCTTTGTGAGGAGTATGAGAAGATAGCAGAAAAAGCCTTAACGTCTCCTGCTAACACTGAACATCTCATGGAGCTTAAGGTATCCGAGTGGCCTTCTGTTCCTACTTTCATTGCTTTTCATTAACCAGGGGATTCATCCATGTATTCTTGTGTTATTACATTAAAGGTGAAAAAAGGTATAATGTAAAGAATTTGGGAGTGATTATCTGTGGAGCCTGATCCAGTGAGTTTTCGTTGCTTTGAACATACATCAGCTGAAAGCAAAAATGGCTTGTGCTAAAGTAAAAGCATCTTCTGGTCATTAAAGGCAGACTGTTATGAAAATCCTGTTGCATTTCTTGACTGTTTTGTAAGTTGATGCATCCATGTTTACTGGAAGATTTCTTGTTAAAGATATGCGTTCATCATGTGACACTCACTTAGAATGTTATTGGCATCTATTATTAAAATGTTTCAATTATTGGCCTGCTGCTATTTTCTTCCTTGTTTAGAACTACATTGAACAGGTGGAGAATGAAACGATATTTGACCTTGAAAAGAGGCTTGTTGACACCAAGAACAGGCTGGTCTTTTTGGTAAGGAACTGTTGTTATGTTTTGGAGATACCTCAAGCAAGTGGACACAGCTTAACTGGCTGTTATACGTAGAGTCAAACTTTTTTTAATACAGAGACCAAAGGACAGAGCAGGGTGTCTATGTTACACAGCTAGAGTTTGCATGAGTTTGTGTGATCTGTCTGTAACAAGTAGGTGTCTGCAAGGAGACGTTTTGGTTGTATTTTCAGTGAACTTTGCTGGTGAACCTTATTCTTCCTCAAGTGATGTGTTTAAGAGGCTGGCTGTAAACTTTCGTTTTAATGACCAACTTTACAACTTTTTAGTTAAGCATGTGTTGTGGTATTCTCTTTGCTTTAACCCTTTACCGTCAGCGTTTTCCCTTAGAAAAACGCATTTTTTACCGCTAAAGCGGTTTTTGAAGTGCTATGGTGCCAAATGCCACTAAACTTTGCTACAAAAGCGTTTTCTTACATTTTAGCTCAATTTTGAGCCAGCTTCTGTTGAAAATTGTACATTATTTTGGTTTCAGGCATGCGCATAAGCCAAAATTTGGACTTGTTTTTTTTTTTTTGTTTTTTTTTTTGCTGATTCATTTCAAATTTTTTCTCGCTTCTTTTGCTTTCCTTTTTCTCTCCCTTTCTTTTCTCTTTATCTTCTACCCTTTATCACCTTTCTATCCACTGGAAAAGTTTTGGCCTCAGTCCTTCTAAAAACCTGGAAATGGAACATTGATCAACTAGGTGACTTGGCCTATTTTACCACCAACTTTGCAGCCAAAATTGGACACGTTTTTCTGGTATAGCTCTGCCAGGATTTGGTCGATATTCAAAATGGACACACGTATGGATGGATCTGTCCTTGCTGTGCTAGCTGCTTATCAAAACAATCTGGTGACGTCAAAAATGATGACGTCACAAGTGGCTGAATGGTTCCCGACTTCGACGTCGGGAAAATACAACTCTTGACGGAAAAGAGTTAATGAATTGATGAAACTTACAGTGATTATAGAGAATGCTCTTATTTTCATTTAGTTGCTAAAATGAGGATTGTTTTCTCTTTCCATGTTTTGCTATTTTTTGAAAAGGTTTCTGTTGGATTACAAATGATTTCAACTCACAGGAATTATAAGGATGCTAAATTAGCTGTTAAGTTACTTGCTAAAATGAGAATGCTTTTTTGTTTGAACTTTTTTGGCCATTAAATATTTTGCTTGCTACAGTAAGAAGGTTTCTAATGATAACCCGTAATTGCTGAATACCTGGCCAAAAATGCAATTTATGCTATTTGTGTGAAAACCAACTTGTTGCAAGGTATCTCATACCATATAGTTTGGCTTTACAGTGCCTTTTAACCCAATTTTCAGGTTTCAAGTTTGTTTCCTTTGGCCATGTTATAAATCATGTTCACATTTTGGCTTTGTTCCAGACTTCCAGCGTGTATGGTTCATGTTTGTTGTTTTTCTTGTAGGTGGATTATGCATCATTTTCTCCTGCAGACATGAGACTCAACAACAGTGTGTTTCAGTGGCATTTCCGTATGCCTGAGGTGTTTGAAGAACACAAGAAGATTATAAATGCGAACCGTCTTCAGTATGAAAACAGCCTCAAGGTACAAAGTGATTCTATTATTACCCTCACACAACAAGGCATTCTAATGGGAAACGAAAAAAAAAACTGTTATTGTTAACTAAATCATGTTTGTAAAAAGTGCTTTTTATCCTTTCTTAACCAGATGCGACGAGAGAGGTTTGTGGAGGAGTTGGAGAGTTACTCAAAGCAGCTTGAGGAATTCCAGACATTTGGAGACATGCAAGAAATTCAGCGGTATCTCAAGAAGGCACAAGCTCTTAATCAGAGGCTAGAGTCGGCAGCAGATAAGGTATGCCCTGCAATGTAGCGTACCGTCCCCTACCCACAAGGGAATAATTTAACCCCTTAAGCACCTTTGTACAATTATTGGCAATTAGTTTGTATTGTGTGTGTTATTTTTAATGTTCTTGCTCAAATTAAATCAATTTGTAATATTTCTCTCACAAATGCCTTATTTAGGTTCTAAATATCGGTGAAGTCCGTAATTGTTAAAGCGTGTTAATCCACTACAAAACGCATATGGCATAGATCATCCACAATTATAATAACATTATTAATGGCCTTTACTTGACAGATACTTGCTTTCAATCAAGAAGAAGAAGCCTTCAACTGGGACGTGACAACATATCCTCAGCGACAACAACTAATCAACACTCTAAATCCTTACTTGAAACTTTATGAAACCACTGTTGAGTTTCAAAACAAATACAAGTAAGTAACAGGGTAGTAATTGCTGTGTTCATTCACCAGGAAGTGAATATGTGTGAAATGTAGCAGATAGTCATTTGACTGAAAAATTACCAGATTCCACCCTGTTTACAAGACATACGTGTATAACACAGTCTAAAAACAATTCACAACTTAGACTGACCTGCAATTCAATTTCCATAGTCGACCCCCCCCCCCCCCAATTTAAGTTTGAGACTGGGGATTACATCCTCAAGTGTGACCTTGATAGCCAGAGAACTGAAATCTCTCCTGGCTGTGATCCATTTGTTTTCTACCATTTTGCAAAATTTCGTTTTTCCCACTTGAAGTTGGACACTACTTGGAGAGAATGGGTCTTAAGTCTCCACTGTCCTCCTTCGCACTGTGTTGGTCTGCATACCTTACGTCTTGTGGTTAAAATAATCAGGCCCTAATGTTTCGTAAATATGAGTTTTAAAGCAAAACGCTTGTGTTTTGTTTTTAGGGAGTGGATGGAAGGCCCTTGGGGAACAATGGATCCAGATAAAGTTGATGGTGAGACCGGGAACTTCTGGCGAGCACTTTATAAGCTGGAGAAACAGTTTGTTGATGTGCCCAATGCACAAAAGATTGCAGCAAGGGTAAGATACACTTTTAACTCACAAACTCTACTTGTACTGTGATTGCATCTAACAATCTGATTGGCTCATTATTCACAGTCAGTGTACCTTTTTTGACCAAGTATGGGATCAGTTCATAAGTTTCCTTTCAAATGGTCTTCAATTCAATGTCTGGTTTGGCCTCTATCCATTTCTCTTGAAATAATATTTATTCCCTTGGATATCAGTATACACTGTACATAAGAATTAAGCAACTTCTGACCAATTTAATGACCAGTTTAAAGTATTTCACCGCAAGGTATCCAATGAATTCAAGGTCATACATGAACAACAAAAAGCAACAACAACAAACACAGGGAAAAGGAAACAAACCACTTAATGATGGTTGTATATCCAATCCTAGGTTATTATTTCTTGACAAATGATGTATTTTTCTAACACCATTGGTGTAAATCCAGTCAGTGTAGCAATCATGTGTCTTCAGTTCTAGCATTAGCCAGGGGTATTGAGGTGCTGTCTTCACTCTGCAAGGATACGTGAAGGCCATGTCTTCAGTTCCTTGAATCTTCAGTTCTTTGAACTCTAAATGGTACCCTTGTTAAGAACTACAGCTTAAGAACTGATAGGTTAATAATTAACATGATATTCAGTATACTAAGGGAACATTTTGTTGTTAATAACAGATGAAGGGAAAGGTGGATGAGTTTAAAGAACATCTTCCACTGGTGCAAGTGCTATTTAACCCAGGTCTTCGTGACAGGCACTGGGAGAAGATGTCCGAGATTCTGGGATATCCACTGAAGCCTGATGAGGACACTAACCTTGCTAAGATGGTAGAAATGAACCTTGAACCTTATTTGAGTCAGTTTGAGAGCATCAGTGAGGCTGCTAGCAAAGAGTTCTCTCTTGAGAAAGCAATGGAGAAGATGGTCCGAGAGTGGGATGAGGTAAGGATCCACCCTCCCCTTCCCTCCCCATCACAAGTTGAAGAAAAAGAATCTTCCTTTATATTTGAGATCTTAAACCTTTATCTGTTGAGTGTAAATGCCACATGATATGTTGCATCACCTCTCTGGATGAACATTTAGCATGCCACTTGTTTAATAACATGGTATAAACATGGTATAATGTATTAATTACCTTGTTTTGTTGTGCTTTGATTTCAGATCGAGTTTGTGATGATCCCTTATCGTGAAACTGGCACTCACATTTTGTCTTCAATGGATGATATCCAGACGTTGTTAGATGATCAGATTGTCAAAACACAGACAATGAGAGGCTCACCATTCATCAAGCCATTTGAGACAGAAATCAAGTAATCAATGATTCCTTTAAGTGGAAGGAGGGGGGTTGACAGGGGCTGTAAATTAACGTCTCACTTTCCCCATACCCTAATTTACCCCCATTTGCAGCCCCTTCCTTATTAGGAGCTCTCGCCCCAATGTGCACTTACTTTACCCACTTTAATAAAGGCTCTTCTCTTCTCTTCTCTTCTCCTCTCTTCTCTTCTCTTCTCTTCTCTTCTCTTCTCTTCTCTTCTCTTCTCTTCTCCTCTCTTCTCTTCTCTTCTCTTCTCTTCTCTTCTCTTCTCTTCTCTTCTCTTCTCTTCTCTTCTCTTCTCTTCTCTTCTCTTCTCTTCTCTTCTCTTCTCTTCTCTTCTCTTCTCTTCTCTTCTCTTCTCTTCTCTTCTCTTCTCTTCTCTTCTCTTCTCTTCTCTTCTCTTCTCTTCTCTTCTCTTCTCTTCTCTTCTCTTCTCTTCTCTTCTCTTCTCTTCTCTTCTCTTCTCTTCTCTTCTCTTCTCTTCTCTTCTCTTCTCTTCTCTTCTCTTCTCTTCTCTTCTCTTCTCTTCTCTTCTCTTCTCTTCTCTTCTCTTCTCTTCTCTTCTCTTCTCTTCTCTTCTCTTCTCTTCTCTTCTCTTCTCTTCTCTTCTCTTCTCTTCTCTTCTCTTGAAGAAACAAAGTGCAATATTGCAGCATTATTAATTTGTCCTGTTTTTTCCTGCTTACCATCATTTCTTACTCTCCCAGCTTTTGTCCCCTCATCTTTGTGGTTCCTGCTCCCCATTCCTGTCTGCTATTAAATCAGTCCACAAGTTATCAATGTGGACAGAGAACTACATGAGCATGATGTTGAAATATGATTATGATGGATCATACAAGTGATTTACCATTGCCACTGTTAATGAAGTACACGTGTTGTCTGTTTTGGTATCCTTTTCTACTTGCAGCCATATGATGAGATCATGGTTGTTTAAATTTTGAAGCTAACAGAACTTTTAAATTACAGCCATGCTCCATCAGACGTGATCAGTTTTTCTAAAAATTTGAATGGAGATTTCAAGTTTATGCATCAGTTTTGTTAATTCAACCCAAGAATTGGAATTCCCTTGAGACTTTTACTTCATTTTTGGAAACAGAGGTACAAAATATCATTTTCTTTGAAATGTTATATCCAAATAATATTAGGTTTGTTATGCATGTTGCGAAGTTATTTTTTCGTTAACCCGTGACTTTCAAAGTGTTTTCCAGAGAGATCTTCAAGGTTTCATTCAAATCTCGGACGTTACAAAGAAATATTCAAATGTTCATTTCAGTCTTGTGGATTACTGATCACGCGTGATGGAGCAGAGCTGTAAAATGACTAATTTGAGTTCATTTGGTGATTCCCCAAATTTTTTCAGCAAACACTTTGTTATGTATTGTTTTGTTACTTAATTTAATTTGCAACTTTATTTTTGAATCTTTTCCCTTATAACTTGTAATAAAAAAAATTTGAAGTCAGGAACATTTTATTAAATTCAGGTGTCTGAATAACAGATTTTGTCATTTGTCATTTTAGGGAATGGGAAAGTAAACTAATGTTGACACAAGAAATCATTGATGAATGGCTGAAGGTGCAGGCTACATGGCTGTACTTGGAGCCAATCTTCAGCTCTCCTGATATCATGGCTCAGATGCCTGAGGAGGGAAGGCCAGTACTCACATCAACCTTTATTATTTTAAATCGTCCCAAAAGTCAAGTGGAGAAAATAAAATTCCAAATAATTTGAAGCCCACATAATTACAGTAAAAGCATAACCACTTTTGTGGTAGAATTTGTGTACTTGCCCAGAGTCTGACCATCCAATCAGACTTGAAGAACAGCCAGCTCCCAGGAAAACAACTTAACGTCCTTTGCTGCCTTCTGTTGGTTTCCTGGTAAGTCTCCTAGGTTGGTAAGACCAACAGCATGTGCATGACTTGATATACATGTTGCCCTTGTTCTACTTACAGACGTTTCAGTACTGTTGATAAGAACTGGAGAGAGATCATGAAGGTGGCAGTATTGGTAAGTAGCAGCCAATGTGTCTTCATTGCCATCATCATTCCCATCTTAGTTCACCTTCAGGTCACGGATGTCCCATTGATGTCTAATAACTATCTGTTCATGTCCCAGCTGTTTTTATTTAGACTCCTTTTTTGCCCCTCAGAATTTTAACAAATAGATAAATGTTTGATATTTCCACAGAGCTGGTTAACACATCGAATGACTCAGTTTGATTTTAAACCTTTTTTCTTTCTTAGGACCGCCATGTTCTCACTGTTGTGGCCATTGAAAAGATGTTGGATCGCTTGAAAAAGTCAAATGAGCTGCTTGAGCTCATCTTAAAGGTGTCTTTTGTTTGTTGTAACTTTACATAACCATTTTGGCTTTGTTATAACTGTTGTACTCTCCAATAGGGACTGAATGAGTACCTGGAAAAGAAGAGACTGTACTTTCCTCGCTTCTTCTTTCTGTCAAATGATGAACTGTTGGAAATTCTCTCTGAAACCAAAGACCCAAAGAGGTTTGTGTTGCAGTTATTTCGCTTTGGGCCAAAGTGTACAGACAACTCATTAGTGTTCATTTATTATGATGTTTCTTGGTATTTGTGCTCTGATCAGTTGCTGTTAGTGTGATAATAACACCCAGAATTAAGATACTTTGAAACAAGGCTTTTGTGTCAATATTGGAACTGCACCAATTAAGTGAAAGTTATAATCAAAGTGATTTCGATTATTTAATATCTAGTTGTTAACTCAATGTTTATTGAGTTAACAATGTGTGATATGAAGGTAAGGCCTATACTGTGCTGTAAAGCTGTGTTCAGGGTTTAGCTTACAAAGTTTAGAGTATTAAGTACAAACCCTGTGTGCATTTGAAGCTACTTGTGGGCAGTGAGATAGTTAAAATATGGAGAATGTTTTTCATGATTTCAGAGTTCAACCTCATCTCAAGAAGTGTTTTGAAGGAATTGCATCTTTAGAGTTTACAGACACACTAGACATCACCCACATGAAAAGCTCAGAAGGTGAAGTTGTTCCATTAAAGGACACAATTTCTACAGCTAAGGCCAGAGGACAAGTAGAAAAGTGGCTGCTGGAACTACAGGAGGACATGATTGCTAGTATTAGAAAGGTTTGTGATGCCATGCAGAGAGTAAATATGGTAAAGGCTCACACTGGCTTTGTCATCCTTATTTGACTTAATTAATTAAATGATTTACTTGGTATTTATCAGAGAATTTTGATTGATGCTCTAGAACAAGAACTTGTATTCAACTTGTTGTTGGTGGTTAGGGAAACAACTTGAAATATCTGTTTTGCTTTGGTCATCCAGAACACTAGGGCAGCAATTGTACTTGTTTAGGCTAAAAAGATGTCTGTTTTATTAATCAATTGAATTTTTGTTCAGGTCATCTTTGAGGCAATAGAAGCCTATGATAAGACTGAACGAGTGAAGTGGGTGCGAGATTGGCCAGGACAGACGATTCTTTGTGTGTCACAGCTGTTTTGGACACTGGAGATACATAAAGCAATCAAAGGAGGAGCCAAAGTGAGTCAAATGCACAGGTCCCTATCATGGTGGTGTTGTTTGACGTTATTGGTGAAATCATCGGTCCTTGGGCTTCCTGTTGGCTTTCAGCAAATTTTGTCATTCCGCTTCCAGTCTAATAGTCATTTGCCGACACCACTATGTAAACAATAGTAAGAGTTCTTCTCTCGAAGGCCATTATCGTGTGATAGGTTGCCTGAGGACATTTTATGTTCACAACAAATATTAGCCTCAGAACGTAGTTCGAGGGCTTATATGAAGTTTGAACATCAAATTTCCGAAGGAACCTATCACACATAGGGCCTGAGACAAAAGGACTCTATTGTTTTTATTGTACAATGCTAAATTTTGAGCGGAAAAATGCTGACAATTACAATGCGATTATTATGTAACGAAAACTGGAATGGGAACGCCCCAAGGTGATTGAAATGTACACGGAAGCCATTTTAATGCCAATTCTTCATTTCTAATAATTTCCAAGTTGGAAATACAATGGTTAAAAAGGTAGCAATGTTTTCACCGAAAATTGCCAAAAACAGGCACTATACGTTGATAGGTGCCCACTGAGAAGAGACACTATCGCGTCACGTGATCGATTTCGACCAATGGGAGCATGCCAAAATTTAGCGTTGTACTATAAATGAGTGTATAGTTGTTATTTCTAAGCTTGTTGCCTATGTAATCAAGGTCAGGTGTTAAGTACCACACCCAAACCCAACCTGGAGGGCCAGGGGCCCGTTTCTCGAAACTCCCGATAACTTTCGGGGCCCGGTAAGTATTTTTTCGAGCTCATTTATTTATCAGCTAATGATAATTATTGGCGCAAACTTAGCTATATGCTTCACGAAATAATTAAGATTAAAATTTAGGATTCAAAATCAATAGAAATTGTATAGCTATTGGAGAATATTGTGCACCTAAAATAGTTTTCGGGCCCGGAAAGTTATCGGGAGTCTCGAGAAACGGGCCCCTGGGACACTCCTTTGTTGAGCCTCTTTCTTACAATCAATCTAGTGTCATCCAGGGTTGCTGTTTAGATCACTGGCAGGGTTGCTGTTTGGATCATTAACCCTTTCCCGTCACCCATTTTTTCTTAAGAAACGCATTTTTTACCGTTAAAACGGTTTTTTAAGTGCTATGTTGCCAAATGCCACTAAAGTTTGCTACAAAGGCGTTTTCTTACAATTTAGCTAGATTTTGAGCCAGCTTCTGTCGTAAATTGTACAATATTTTGCTCTTTCACGCATGCGTGCGTATAAGGCAAAATTTGGACGTTTTTTTTTCTGATTCATTTCCAATTTCTTTCTCGCTTCTTTTGCTTTGTAGTCCATGTTGTAGGTTTAAGTGTAAACGTCGTAGCCGCAACGAACCAAATCGACCTAGTGTCTTCTGCTGCTAAGCAGAAACACTTTGTAAATAAATTGTAATGTGTAGTCACAAAAGAAAAATCGGAAGTACCGTAATTTCCGGCCAATGGCAAAACCTTCTCCCTGTTGCAAGTATCGATCAAAGATATTTCAATTGCGGGATTTCATAATATTTAATGGAATTAACGTCACTCTCTAATTAAAACAACAACAGTAAAAAAATATGTATTTAAAGCCTAAGTTTATAACGGCAGTGAAAAGACTGGAGTGAAACAGCATAAAATACTTCGGGGTTATCTCCAGCTAACAGCAAATCTAAAATTTGCAGTGTCATTTTTGCGTGCGTAAAGAAGAAGCCATTTCAAAGTGAAATCGGAATTTGCGAGGGCTTGTTCCTAAAACTGAAAAACTTGCATGAAACTAATATTAAAACTCCAAGTTACAGTGGTGATTAACGAATTAGAGTAAAATCTTCAAGACACCAAACTTTACTTCGGGGTTATTCGTAGTTCAAAGGTTAGCCCTTTCCCGTCAGCCATTTTTCCTTTAAAAACGCATTTGTTACCGTTAAAGCGCTTTTTTTTATACTTTATTTAACAATGCACCAAGTGTTACAACTGTTTAAGCGGTTTTTTAAGTGCTATGTTGCCAAATGCCACTAAACTTTCCTGCAAAAGCGTTTTCTTACAATTTAGCTAGATTTTGAGCCAGCTTCTGTTGTAAATTGTACAATATTTTGCTTTCACACATGCGCATAAGCCAAAGTTTGGACTTTTTTGCTGATTCATTTCCAATTTCTTTCTCGCTTCTTTTGCTTTCCTTTTTCTCTCCCTTTCTATTTTCTTTATCTTCTACCCTTTATCCCCTTTCTATCCACTGGAAAAGTTTTGGCCTCAGCCCTTCAAAAAACCTGGAAATGGAACATTGATCGACTAGGTTACTTGGCCTATTCCACCACCCATTTTGCACCCAAAATTGGACACGTTTTTTCTGGTATAGCTCTGCCAGAATTTGGTCGATATTCAAAATGGACACACGTATGGATGGATCTGTCCTTGCTGTGTTAGTTGCTTATCGAAACAATCTAGTGTCGTCAGAAAATGATGACGTCACAAGTGGTTCAATGTCTCCCAACTCAAACGTCGGGAAAATACGAGTTAACACAAGCAAACTTTATCACCATGACAAGGTGACATACCCCGGGTGAGGTTGTTTAATAAGTTCTTAAGCATCCTTTTTGATCAGACTTACGGACCAGTTCAGCCACACTTGATACTGAATGTTTTCTTTATCAATTGGTTTCAGGCCTTAAACGATTATCTTGAACTGAACAACAGACAGATCGATGATATTGTAGCTCTTGTACGTGGTAAACTATCAAAACAAAACAGAGCAACATTAGGAGCCTTGGTGGTATTGGATGTGCATGCAAGAGATGTATTGGCTAAACTCTGTCAACTCGGTAAGTAACTTACACTTAATGGCTCCTACTAATTGGAATATCCTACTGACCTTCAGCAAAGAAATAGTAGGAATGCTTTGAAAGCCATTGCACTTTACCTTTACCTAATCCTACTAACCAGGAGTGTTGGCCAGCTGTAACAGAAACTTTCAATTTGACCAATTGATGGCTATTTTGATGGCTTCCAATCAAAGTAAGATGAAGTTGCCCGTGTTCACAGTCATTACTCCACCTCCCACCCAGCATGGATTTGTTTGCCTAGCAGGAACACAATCCACTGGAAAGTGTTCAAAAGATTCTTAAAAACTCAGTAACAAACGTTTTCAATTGACAATGCTCAGCACAGAAAAGTTAAATCAATGGCTGCAATGTGGCCTGTGACTAACAGCATCACATATTTAACTGGTTTTCTTTTTATTAACCATAATTAATGAACCTGTAGGAGCGATTTTCTCAAAGAGTTTTTGCTACTGCTGTCTTTCTATTACAGGTGTTCAAAGTGAAGATGATTTTGAGTGGTTGGCACAGTTGAGATATTACATAGAGGTACAATCTGTACGCAAACTGTTAGGGCTCTAAATCGATGCTGCTGTGATATGCTGAGATAATTGAGATAATTATTCATTCTGTTTTACAGATTAACAACAACAACGTTATGAATACTTGAATTTCTACGCTTCACAGAATATTATTTCATGTATGTTAATTAAATTAAGACTAACAGTGTTCTAATGTGATGTGTTTAGGAGGAAAACATGATGACTAGAATGATCAGTGCCCAGCTAGCTTATGGCTATGAGTATCTTGGTAACTCAGGACGTCTGGTTATTACTCCTCTAACCGACAGATGTTACAGGTAAGCAGTTTATGATTAGTAGTATTTTGAGTTGAAGCGTAATCTCATTGTGATTCTCATGTTGTGCTTCTATATAGAGGCATAACAAAATTGCATAATTATAACATTTATTACACAACCTGTATGTACTGTTAACACCGTATAGAATTATAAGCCTTTTCCAAGTTCTCTGGATTGAACTAGATACTAGCTTGTAATGAAGGCCGAGGACTATCATAAAATAAATCATCTTTGCATGGACTGGATCCAACTAAATAAACCTCCAGTGCCAATTCATTCAAGTTCAACCATAAGAATAGAAAAGAAGACCTGAAATGGCACCTTTTGCAGTGGTGGTCAGTTGGTATGCCATGTAACCTTAGATGACTTGGAAAGCTAGGCGGTGTTTTAGCTTTATCAAAATCGGAGAGGGCACAAAATTTGCATGTTGGAAATGAATTCTTGCTGAATTTTGGAAACAGTTTTATTAAATAACTTACAGAGCTTCTAAACATGACACAACAGATTTTGACTTGAGAAGTATATTTTCAGCATTTCAGCATTTCAGCTTGATCAAAAACTGAGAGAGTATAAAGTTTAAATGTTGAAAGTCAATTGGTGTTAAAAGTACTTAATATGTAAAAAACTTACAGAGCTTGTACTGGCAGAATTGCCTTAGGCTGAAGCTTAGCTGTTGTCGTTTATTGATTTTAACTTTTACTTGAATACTTCAACTACTTGATAAGTATTGATGGACAATAAGGAATTTGTGAATGTCACACAGGACTCTGTTTGGAGCTCTACAGCTACACTTGGGAGGTGCACCAGAAGGTCCTGCTGGCACAGGAAAGACTGAAACCACTAAGGATCTGGCCAAGGCTGTGGCTAAACAGTGTGTAGTGTTCAACTGTTCTGATGGATTGGACTATATTGCACTGGGAAAGTTCTTCAAGGTAACAGACCCTGAATGATAATCAAGTAAACCCACACCCTATTATGGTTTTTGGGTTTTGATTAGAACTTCAGAATTTTAGAGCACAGTACAAGTCAGAAAAGTGTGAATAATAGAATTATTCCTAGATTATTTATCTTGCCAATCAGATGGTCAGTAAATAAATCCCAAGCTGTAATGGGTATAATCCTTGTAGCATTGGTGTTGTTGTTGTTGTTGGATTTTTTCCTATGAGGTTTTATCTCTCATCTGACTGTTTGTTGCACAACTAACATTTTATGGTCAAATAAAAGTGAAATGTGTAAGGGAAAAACACAACACTCTTGATTTTTGAAAGCATGTTGATGTCATGTAAGGGTGTGATTGGTGTGTTATCTTATTCATTGCAGGGTTTGGCATCATGTGGGGCATGGTCCTGCTTTGATGAATTTAACCGCATTGACCTGGAAGTGTTATCTGTGGTTGCACAGCAGATTCTTACAATTCAAATGGGTATGACTCTCATAATTATAAAATTTTATTTACTAAATTATGGAGCACATATGTAATGCTGACTAAGCTGATGAACGGTTGTTGTTTCAGGTATCAACTCTGGGTCAGACACTCTTTTGTTTGAAGGAACAGAACTCAAGTTAGACCCCACATGTGCTGTATTTATCACCATGAACCCAGGTTATGCTGGCAGGTCTGAGTTACCTGACAATCTCAAGGTAATGATCACTGTGTTGTTCACATGAAGCCTGCAGTGCACTAAATGCTTTTGCTTCATTTTGTTGAAATACTGTTAACACTACAGTGTTGTTGTTGTTTTTTTTTCCACAGGCCTTGTTCAGAACTGTGGCTATGATGGTACCAGATTATGCATTGATTGCTGAAATATCACTGTACTCTTATGGCTTTGTTAATGTAAGTTGAAGGTGGCCTTTAATATTGCCATGTATAATCTTACCTGTTGACATATTTGTGTTGTTTGGTAATATTATTGTTTTCTTTTTTCTTTTTTTATCTAGGCTCGTCCTCTGGCTGTGAAGATTGTCACCACTTACACACTGTGTTCAGAGCAGCTATCGTCTCAGCATCACTATGACTACGGCATGAGAGCTGTCAAGTCTGTGCTTACTGCTGCAGGAAACTTAAAGGTATGTTACAAGTTAACCACCTGTTCTTAGTATTCTTTAAGACCCATTTGTTTCTTCTAACTTGTTGTTATTTGCATAATTCTTCATTTGCTTTTAGTTGAAATACCCAGAGGAAAGTGAAGATATATTGATGTTACGCTCCATCAATGATGTGAATTTGCCCAAGTTCTTGTCTCATGATTTACCACTGTTTGAAGTACGTACCTTTACAACTGGAACTGGTTATTTCAAATTTGGCAAGGAAATTAAGAAATGATACTCAATATGTACTGCATTTACTGTTCTTAAGGGAATCACTTCAGACTTGTTCCCTGGTGTCAAGCTGCCTAAACCTGATTACACCATTTTAACAAATGCTGTTCAAGAGAACTGTAAAGCTATGAACCTTCAGATGACAGACCAGTTCCTCACCAAGATAATACAGGTCAGTTACATAAATGTGTTTTTCATAGCTAGTACAGTTTAAGGTGTAAAAAAGGATTGAGTTATGTTGAAAATGTAATCTGAAAAAAGCTCGTTTTTTTTTTTTTTCTAAGTGCTGTAATAAAATGTGTGGTGGAGAGATCAGAGGAGCTGGGGATGGGGAGGGAACTGAGAAGGGGACAGGGGAAGGAAGAAGGGAGTTAGATGGTAGAAACAACAAGGAAGGGGATGAAGGAGGGAACAGGGAAGGGAATGGGGAAGGGAACACGAGAGGGGATGGGGGGAAGACCGGGGGAGAGGAAGGGGAGGATGAAGGAAGGGGGAGACAACAGGGGAGGGGATGAAGGAAGGAACAGGGAAGGGAATGGGGAAGGGAACAGGAGAGGGAATGGGGGGAAGACCAGGGGAGAGGAAGGGGAGGATGGAGCAAGGGGGAGACAACAGGGGAGGGGATGAAGGAAGGAACAGGGAAGGGACTGGGGAAGGGAACAGGAGAGGGGATGGGGGGAAGACCAGGGGAGAGGAAGGGGAGGATGGAGGAAGGGGGAGACAACAGGGGAGGGGATGAAGGAAGGAACAGGGAAGGGAATGGGGAAGGGAACAGGAGAGGGAATGGGGGGAAGACCAGGGGAGAGGAAGGGGAGGATGGAGGAAGGGGGAGACAACAGGGGAGGGGATGAAGGAAGGAACAGGGAAGGGAATGGGGAAGGGAACAGGAGAGGGGATGGGGGAAGACCAGGGGAGAGGAAGGGGAGGATGAAGGAAGGGGGAGTCAACAGGGGAGGGGATGAAGGAAGGAACAGGAAGGGAACAGGTGAGGGGATGGGAGAGGAAAGTGTTTCTGCAGGGCAACATCAACTCTGAACTCCCTTATGGCGTATCCCAAAGCAGGGATTCAACTGTATTTGTTTATTTCACATTGTAAAATATTTGTTTCCATGAACATGGTAGATCTATGAGATGATGATTGTGCGCCATGGCTTTATGATTGTTGGGGAGCCATTTGGTGGCAAGACGTGTGCTTACCGTGTGCTGGCACGTGCTCTCAGTGATGTGGCAGAGAAGGGTCTGATGGAAGAAAACAAAGTGCAGACTGTGGTCCTTAACCCTAAAGCCATCACCATGGGACAGCTGTATGGACAGTTTGACCCAGTGTCTCATGAGTGGTCAGATGGCGTGCTTGCTGTCAATTACAGGGCATTTGCTACCTCAACAGTAAGTACAACCACTAATCTTCCCCTCCTACTAATTTTCCCCTCTGAGAATCGAACTCCGATCCAGCACTTTGCAGGTATCTGCAATGACCACTAGGCTACGCCAACTGCATGTAAAAAGAAAGGTATGTTAATTTTAATACTTAACTGCATGTTTATTGATCGAGATAAACACGTGAGTGTTTTTCCTGGGAAAATTTGTTCGGACCGGTGCAAAAACGTGGTTGTGGACAGAAAAAAACAGAAAGCACTAGGACTGCAAACTCAAGCAATGTGCTGACCGATTTCGCAGCCGAACACAACAAAGATGAAGTCCTCGAAGACAAATTTCGTAACTTGAACTTTTCCCCTTCCAGCAAAAAGACAACTGGGTATTCTTTTGAACTTTTTCTTTTAATTTAGCGATATTATATACTTTTTCTCAAGTATAAAACAGGTAAACAATCGTTTTGCTTAATACGCTTAAGCTTTAAAAGAAACCTCTTTTTCACAAGTGGCAATGGTCATTCGATTTCCCGCCAAGAAAAGATGGCATTCTCCTTCCCCAGTCGGGTTGCCTTGGGACTCCCCTCCCCCTCCCCCAGAGTCTGTACGGACGTACGGGCGTACGCTGACGTGAGAACCAAAATTGCTTGGATCGATAGGCTACCAAATTTTCTTACTCATGGTGCTCTGCTCTGCGGCCTTCGGCCGTGAAAGAGCTCCGCTAATAACTGTAAGTCCTGCTGTGTATGCCTCATCTAACAAGGTTGCCATGGTCAAGGAAAAGTCAGGGAAAAACTTGAGAGTCCGGGAATTTTGAAACAAGTCATGGAAATTCTTAGAACTTCCTCAGAGTCTGAAAAGTCAAGAAATTTTATTTTTTACTTGCCACTACGTTTGATAATGATTTTTAATGGTTGGTAAGGTAATGGTGTTTCAAAAAATACTGTTGAATTAACTGGTTTTTGTAGATTGGCCGCCAAAGCATTCGTCGTGCATGATCATGGAAAATTAGTTTTTGGTCAGTAAAAAGTCAGGGAATTTGTTTTACCCTGATGGGTGGCAACCCTTTCTAAACGCACCTCAGCTGTACGTCTTGTGTGTGACATCTTAGCTGAAAACTGTTCTGAGCACACCACCCTCATCAGTTAGTGTTGTTCTTGTCTTGACAGACTCCAGACCGTAAGTGGCTTATCTTTGATGGACCTGTTGATGCTGTGTGGATTGAAAACATGAACACTGTACTGGATGACAACAAAAAGGTACATTGTAGGAGACAAATGTTCAGTTATTTTTCATCTATCCGTTGTGTTTCTTAGCTGATCTGTGTAATGTTATGAATGTTTGTTCCCTAGTTTTTAAAACATACGGTTAATGCATCGTTCAGGTAACACAGGGGATCTGTTTTACTTTTTCAGCTTTGCTTGAACAGTGGAGAGATTATTCAGCTTGCCCCAACCACTAACTTGATATTTGAGCCCATGGACTTGGAAGTTGCCTCCCCAGCCACTGTGAGTTTAAAGCATTTTATGCCGGGGGTGTACAAATAGCCCATCAGACTTTCTACCCAAAGGTGGTGGGCTTGCCTTGCTTGCCGTGTTAGTCTCCCACACAGACATTCTTTTAGCTCGCAGACATTCTTTTGACTTGCAGACATTCTTTTGGCTCGCAGACATTCTTTTGACTCGCAGACATTCTTGTGGCTCGCAGACATCCATTTGGCTCGCAGACATTCGTTTGACTCGCAGACATTCTTTTGACTCGCAGACATTCTTTTGACTCGCAGACATTCTTTTGACTCGCAGACATTCTTTTGACTCGCAGACATTCTTTTGGCTAATAACTGATAACTGTTGTAGGTGAGTCGTTGTGGCATGATCTACATGGAACCCCACATGCTGGGATGGAAGCCACTGCTCGTCTCTTGGCTTAGTACTCTGCCCAAGACACTGAATGAGGAAAACCTTGAACTCATTAAAGACCTCTTTGACAGAATGGAAGAGGCGCTCCTGCAGTTTGTTCGAAAAGGAGGATTCAAGGTAACTCCACATGTACATTTTCACTACTGCATGTACGATGTATGTAATCAGAATTGCACATTTCCGAAGCAATCAACTGGCAGCAAAAAAAAAGTCAAATAATGAACACTGAAATGCTGCTTGGGTAGGACACTTATGAAGAGCAAATTATTGTGGTGAAACATCTTATTTCTTTGCGTAAGTCGCCCTTTCTAAGTGTAATATATAACGCAAGTTTTATCAGGACATCCAAAACAGTAGGAGAGTTGAAAAGGCAATGCATAGTTAGTTGATGCTGTTGTCATTTCACCAGTGCTCACAACGTAGTGCATATTCCACACAAACAATAACTGTCAATTGAAAAGAGAAAATAAAGGCTTAAAATCGCCAAATTTATCCTAAAGCCAATCGTCCTTCACAGTTACCAATTTCTTTTTTAAATCTTCTGAATTATCCACTGATTATTCTGCAACTTTCTCCGATTATTAATTTTTAATTTTAAAAGCGAGTGGCTATACAACTTTAATTAGCCTGCAAGCAGTAATAAAACAAAATCACTGTATTAGGAGGATGTCAAGACTTGAGAGGTGCTTTGTTTAAAGAGAATGATTTTGCTTCTGTAGGAATTGTCTCCCACAACAGACACTAACATGGTGAAGTCACACATGAACCTCATGGACACCATGATGGATGAGTTTCATGACGAACAGAAGTTCAAAGAGCTCAATGAAAGAGAAGTGGCTGCCTGGCTCGAGGTATCATTACTCACGATTGTATTTTTGTTTTCACTGCTGTGCTTGCATTTTAATTGACACTGTTTTTCTCGGTTCAGTGCATCTTCCTCTTCTCATGTGTGTGGTCTCTTGGTGCTTCCATTGATGCTCGTGGAAGAAAGGATTTTGACAAAATCCTGAGGGAAATTGTAGAGGTAAAAAGGAATTTGAGTTTGTTAGTAGTGTACGTTATTTCCAGTTTGTTTGTGTTAACTTTCCCAGCAGCAATTTGTGGCAAATTGGTAAGAGTGCTGGCCTCGCACCAGTGTGGCCAGATTGGATCTGTGTACCTTATCAAAATCCAACACATCTAAATCCCATACCCATCTTCTAACTGAGAGCCACCAGTTTGTCAGCGTTTGAACAACAACTGTAAATTATAACCCTGAAAGTGTAAACACGATTTGATTATTTTTTACATTATTAATGCATGACTGTTTTTGTCGTACTGTTTAGTTCAATCCCACATGTTGTGAAGCTAATGAAGAAGTGTAGAAGAATATAAAGTACGAAGAAAAAAACAGTTGAAGTGCTTTCTTTTTTTCTGTGCAGGGTCCCTTGTCACTTGAAAGTAAGAGCAAGTATCACATTTTGGAGATCGTGGATCCCCCACCCCGCCCTTTCTTGTGCCCTTTCCCTAGCAAGGGAATGGTGTATGACTACCGCTTCATCAAGGAGGTAAGCGACCGACAGCCTGTTATGTGATGACTTTGCTCTGCAACAATATTTTAGTCTGTGAAGGCTTGCCGATTGATTGTTTGCTTCTGTAGGGTATGGGCAAGTGGGAACTGTGGACTGAAGAAATCAAAGATGCTCCTCCAATTCCTAAGGTAAGCCCAGTGTGTGCTGCTTTTCATGCATGTCGTATAATTCACATTGTCTTATATAAAAGTGACGAGCTGTTAGTCACTGATCACGTGCGATTAGCTTGATACGAGTGCTGATTGTATTTCGCAGGAGATGGCGTTCAACGAGATCATAGTGCCAACTGTGGATACAGTGCGGTATACATTCCTGATGGAGCAGCTCGTATCTCACCAGAAGGCATGTCTGTTTGTTGGACCCACTGGAACTGGCAAATCAGTTTACATCACGGTCAGTTGAACGATCACTTGATCACAACATTAAATTACGTTCTTTTGGTTACAATACTAGCATGATGTACTTTAACTGAGACTGGTGCTTGTTTTTACTCGGGCTTTGCTTTTCTAATCTGGTATTTTTTTTCTTACAGAACTTTCTTTTGAAGAAACTCTCTGACACTTACAAGCCATTGCTCATCAATTTCTCGGCCCAG
The DNA here is from genome assembly GCA_964017195.1 of Siderastrea radians. NCBI lineage: Eukaryota > Metazoa > Cnidaria > Anthozoa > Scleractinia > Rhizangiidae > Siderastrea > Siderastrea radians. Next base: position 25,743,438 of record OZ024900.1, on the reverse strand, counting down.
ACCACAGCTAAACAGACTCAAGATATCATCATGTCTAAATTGGATAAGCGACGTAAAGGAGTGTTTGGCCCTCCACTGGGCAAGAAAACGGTGCGTCTTCAACAATCACTTCATATCTCGTTATTTCTACAAAACTGCGTTAACAGCGAAATAAAGCTGTGTCATTTTATTGGCAATTGAACTAAATTTCCTTCTGGCCCTCCACTGGGCAAGAAAACGGTGCGTCTTCAACAATCACTTCATATCTCGTTATTTCTACAAAACTGCCTTAACAGCAAAATAAAGCTGTGTCATTTTATTGGCAATTGAACTAAATTTCCTTCTGCAATAAAAGGTGAATTGCTAGTTCACTTTTCACAGGATTTTGTAAGTTTAAAATAAGTTTTGGTGATCACTTTAGGAAGTAGTAAACTATATGTGTTTGTTTTTAATTGAGAGGAAAGACAGAAGAAAAGATTGACTCTTCCTTACCTAAGAGCTGTATAAGATACTGTTAGAAGTTAGGCAGTGTTTGATGTTTTGTAGGTGATCACTGTTCACATGCACAGCAGGTGTGCGGTTCTCGAAACCCCCGAAAATTTTCGGCTCCATTTAGGGCACGATAATTCACACTGAATTTTGTAAACAAAGAAGATTCTAAGCATGACACTTTGTGATAAGTTAAACATTTCTTATCTCGAATTCATTGTAAAGTAACAGCTTTACAGAATGAGTGGTTCGTGTTTTCACAAGTGCCTTTTCGGAGCCGAAAAGTTTTGGAGACTTCAGAAAAACGCGCACCAGGACACAATAGTAAACAGTGATGGATGTATTTTCAGGTTGTGTTTGTTGATGATTTGAACATGCCGGCCCGTGAAGTGTATGGTGCCCAGCCTCCAATAGAACTGCTGCGTCAGTGGATGGATCACTGGAATTGGTAATTAACACTTCACGTGAGTCATTCACTTCAAAAGCGCTGTTGTTATTAAGGAACTGTGTTGTGATGTTACAGGTATGACCTGAAGGACACGTCTCCCATTCACTTGATTGATATTCAGATGGTAGGTGCTATGGGTCCCCCTGGAGGGGGCCGTAATCCTGTCACGCCTCGCTTCTTGCGTCACTTTAATACCATCAGCATCACCACATTTGATGACATTACCATGACCAAAATATTTGGCCGGATCATGGAGTGGCATTTAACCACAAGGTAAGCCCCGTCTGCCCCAATAATTTCATAAAAATATGCATGGAATAATTATAGTATATATGGATGTAGCATTATAACCCTGTCTTTTCCAATCATCATCATAGTCTTTTTGACCGTTGGCGGTTTTCGTACGAGTTGGGGAAGGTGCTGGTGTGAAGGATTCGTGGCAAGTGATCTTTGATCGTAACTGTATTGTTTTATGGGGTAGGATATCATGCTATTGTAATTTTCATTAAGCTAGAAAAACCAATCAAGGTAATCGAATTTATCGATGGCTTTATATAAACTGGTAAGTTACCTTCATCGTATCACGTCTCGCCTTCTAGCATGGTGATTTATTTCAAATAATCATCTTGTCATTACACTTCGTATTTCAGGGGCTTTTCCAAAGAATATTATGCTGTTGGTGAAATGTTGGTAAGCAGTACTTTAGAAGTGTACAAGAATGCCATGGCGAATCTTCTTCCCACACCAGCCAAGTCACATTACTTGTTTAACCTGAGAGACTTCGCTCGTGTCATCCAAGGCACTCTGCTGTCCACGCCTGACATCATTGAAGATCCCGACAACCTCAAGCGTCTCTGGAGCCACGAGGTGTGTGATTTCAGAACATTCACTAATACTATGATGAAAAGGAAGATAGTAAGCTTGGTCATCTGCGGTATGGACGGAAAGTTTGAAGAAATCTCTACAGAAAAAAACTTCTCACAAAGCTTTCGCTGTGGAGCTTACGAAATGATTAGTACTTATCAATTATTACCAATTTCAGACTCTGGTAATCAGAAAACTTAACCGGGTGTAAAAACAAGCGTTTAGTTTGGTGCAGCTTTATATTTCGTGAATGTTTGTCATAAAGCAGCTTTTTGATTTCACCGAGGATTTTACCTGCAAAAACTAAATCTCGTCAGAAAATCTTAATTTTTCACCTTCACGATTTTGTTAATGCTAATGTTAAGTCTGTTATTAGGTGTACCGTGTGTATTATGACCGACTGGTTGATGATAGTGACAGACAGTGGCTGTACAACTTTATGCGTGAAATGTGTAAGCCTCACCTGGGTATAGAATTTGACAAGCTGTTTGAAGGACTCGACTCCAATCAGGATGGTCGAGTGGAGGAGGATGACTTGAGAAGTCTTATCTACTGTGACTTTACCGACCCCAAAGCTGATCCCAAGCCATATGTGGAGGTTAAGGACTTAGACAAGCTGCGGAGTGTGGTTGAGACGTATTTAGATGAATTCAATAACATGAGCAAGAAGCCCATGAACCTTGTACTGTTTAGGTAAGATAACAAATAGTTTAGGGTGTGACCAGTTCTCGGTGTAGTATTTTCTACATGTGTGTTCCAAGTTTACCGTTGTGTGTCTCGTATTTAAACAAGTCATGCGTCTTGCAAGTTTGTTATTGAGCACGTGTCATATTAACCATGACACGTGGCATGGTAACATAGTCATATTAACCATGCCATTTGTATATTGTAAGTTGTGGGCCATTTAGCATGTGGCATGTGTGTGTTGCAGGTTTGCCATTGAACATGTGTCTCGTATTTCGCGTGTAATCAAGCAGCCTCGTGGTCACTGTCTCCTGGTGGGTGTTGGCGGCAGCGGCAGGCAGAGTCTTACCCGACTAGCTGCACACATGGCGGATTATGACTTGTTCCAGGTAAAAAGTCCGTTATTACTACGTTTTACAATAACGTCGTGTTGAGATTCAGCATGCCTTTTGAAGGTTTGTACCATTGAAACGACTTTGTTTCTAATGCATTAATTTTTTCAAAACACAGCAAAACGCTTTTTTACAAACCTTAAGATAATTTCTTGATTAAGGTAGTGCTATTATGTTATAAAATTAAAGATAAGTGGTTAAAGCATCTTTGCGTGCGTGTTATAGGGAAATAGATCTAGGAGTCAAATTGATTTTGAAGGAGAAGTTTTGAACACTGCGTGAGGCATTTAGCCGAATGCAGTATGAAGAACGTTTGATTTCATGTTAATTATGCCATTGTTAACTGTGCCATTGCCGATAACGCGCACGCAAAAGTGTTTTAATGCTTATAATATTCCAGTGCGATGAAACAATTAAGCACACGAAATTGTGTGATACATGCAAACTTTCCAAAAGGTTGTTAGCCATAAGCTTTACATAGAGTTTCGTAAATGTAAGAGAATCGACTAGATTATAGTTTTAGAGCTAAACGTGAAAATTGTTTCTCATTGAAACAATTTTTCTAGGAAATTGGACATTGTGTAAATCAAGTTTTAGGACCATTTCGTGTGAGAGAAAAGGTGTTTATTTTTAATTTCAATAAAGTTTGAGTCAAAAACGTAGAAATCCCCATGACGCAAATCCTTTAGGCGTACTTCAAGCCTTAACCGTCCTTTGTTCAATTAGGAGAAGCTAACGAGAGCATGAAGAAGTAGAAAGCAAGTTCAGTCTCCACTTTTTCCTTCCTCTAGTCATTAGTGGGTAATGTTTCAATGAACATGTCTATTTTAGGTTGAAATTGGCAAAGGATACACCTCAAATGAGTGGCGTGAAGACTTAAAGGCGATCCTGAGAAAGACAGCTGAAGGGGACATGAATGGAGTGTTTCTATTTACTGACACACAGGTTAATGTCGTCACATTTCTGTTTGGTTCTGATGGTTTCTTCATCTGTGTAAATTGACTTTCTATATCACTGCATTACATTGTTAGATTAAAGAGGAATCTTTCCTGGAGGATGTGAACAATTTGTTGAACGCTGGCGAGGTGCCTAACTTGTTTGCTTTGGATGAGAAACAAGAGATTTGTGAGAAGATGAGAGTGTTGGACAGGTACAAACAATTTGGTGCTCTGTTTGTCACGCAATATTAATAATGATAATTTTGTCATCGTTTAATTTCCAAGGATATGTTTAGAACGTCAGCGCACGTACTCAACCACTGTGTAGGTATAGTTGTGTTGACACATTGCCAAATTCACAGGACATGAGTACGTTTATAACCAGACTGCAGCTAGAAGATGAATTGTATTGATACGCTGCAGCGAATTTCACATAATTGATTCAGCCTGAAAATTGTTATTTCGGCCTTGGAAATGAAAGTGTTCGTTTTGTTATTGAAGGCAACGTGACAAGTCCAAGCAGACAGACGGCTCCCCTGTAGCACTGTTTAACTACTTCATTGATCGAGTCCGTGACCAGCTGCACATTGTGCTGGCGATGAGCCCCATTGGTGATGCCTTTCGCAACAGACTCAGAAAGTTTCCTTCGCTAGTTAACTGCTGTACGATCGACTGGTTCCAGGTAATGCTACAACAACGAGGCAACCGACATTTATGATGTTGTGAAGCTAATTTTAGGATATCGATTTAGTTGTTTTTGTAGTCTTGAAATAATTTTTGGTAGTGTAATTGTTGATCTAAGTGCAATGCCTTCCCTCTTAAAAGTTTTCCTGTCTGGGTACGTAACTTAGGGCGTACTGTAGACAGGTTTGCGATTTCCTGTAAGCTTGACAAAGACCTCCTTGAACACTGAGTTCAAGGGCGATTTCTTCGCAAACACTCAAGTTTTCTCGTACTGGATTGGCCAAACTTTATCTACTTTCCTTCGCCAAACGATTCCTTGGTCTCAGCTGTTCTTCTTTTGCATTCTTTCAACTTTATCTTCTGCTGACACCATCTGGTCCTCCTTAAGGTTGGGGTCGCAAACATGTTTACAGCACGGCATAAAAGTAGCTTCATTGCAGCCAGTAGTTAATTGGAGAATTGAAGAAGTTGGTAAAGTTAGAGTTAGTTGTACCAGACGAAACCTCTTCAATAAAGAAGCTTGTCCTCCAAACAGAGTGTCGGTCCTTTCGCCTTTTAGTCAAGCGAGTGTTCATCAAACTTGGTGGAGAATCCGGGTAGAACAATAGTATAAAATTTGCAGACGAAATTTAAAACTAACTGGATGATAGAGACTGGCGTTTTCAAGATTTCCATGTTATGACTGATGTCCAACAGAGGTCCGTAGATTATGGGTTGAGGGGGAGGGACTTATCCTTTGTTACAAAACAGCAACTTGACAATGCTGTACCCAGCTTACCTTGGAAACATTCTCAAAACATGTCACTCTTTGAAAACATTTCAGTATATTGACCCTCGAACATCCTAAAAAATTTCCGGAAAATTACCAATAACTTTCAAATAATCTTGGGAATATGTTTAGAAAATTTTGTAAAAAATCTTCAGATGTTATGAGACGTAATTAAGAGGCATGGAATAGAATATTTACTCACGGCTTTTTCGTGACATACCTTCGATATCTCAGTCCTGACTGGATTTTTCTCTGTTTACGCGCTCGACTGAAGACTCTTATTTGTGTAGTGAAAATCAAGTCTGTGGTGGGATACCTTAAAATTCCGATAATAAGCCCCCCCCCCTGATTATAATCCCCCCAAATCTCATTCGCAAAAAGCCCCCCCGGATAATAAGCGCCCCATCCCAAGAACGATTTGGGCAAAATATCCTCCGACTATAAGTCCCCACACAAACTACCGTATATTCTACCCATGGAAATAGCAATCTGAATACTGTACATGCAACAACAACACAACATGTGCGCCATACAAAAACAAACAAGCAAATTACATTCTATGAAACAAGATAATTATTGTAAAGTTCCATCGTACGATGACTGTTTTTGTCGTATTGCATTTCTCTTAATATTGTCCCATTCCCCCCCCCCCCCGCAAATATAAGCCCACCAAAAAAGCCTGGCTTATCATTGGAACTTTAGGGTATTTCACTGTAGGCCACTTGCGAGAATTCCATATCTTGTATTTTGTGAAACGAATTATCATGATTATTCTGTTTACAGTCTCCCGCTCTCCAATTTTTATTTACTTGGTCTTCCCATCATGAGGATATGTTTTCGAACTTCACATTGTTTTTTGTTTACTTGTCAGTCGTGGCCGGATGATGCACTCCAGGTGGTAGCTCAACGATTTTTGGAGGAATTAGAAATGGAGCCGCAAGTGAAGAGTGGCTGTGTTCAGATGTGCAAGACATTCCACACTGGAACTCGACAACTGTCTAAGTCATTCCTGGATGAACTGAAGAGGCACAACTATGTGACACCCACATCATACCTAGAACTTATATCTACCTTCAAGAGTCTGCTCAACATGAAACAAGTGTAAGCTGCATTCTGCTAATTATTCCTTAGTATGCATTGTCGAACTGTGTTGGTAATACTCTCTTTACCGCTTCTTGTTTTTAATCCCAAACTATCTCTGTGGTCTGTGGATGGTTAGAAATGATTTATTTTCACTTTTCAGTGAAGTGCTTAAAGCAAAGAGAAGATACGAGACTGGCCTGGAGAAGCTAGCGTCCGCTCAGTCACAGGTAGATTATTAAGGCGTCTGTCTCAGTGTCCACACTATTAGTCGAGTAGTTTAACAATTTTCATTAAAAGCAAAATAGATCACAGGTCTCCAATCTGGCCAAATAATGGAATGAACTAAGGAGGTCTAAGCAAATTTCTGCATCTGGTTCCAAGTGCCGGAAAATGCGTATAAGCCAAGACACGGTCGGTTTGTGACAACAAAAGCAGGTCTGAGTAACAAAAGCAGGCTTGAGTAACAAAAGCAGGTCTGAGTAACAATAGCTGACAAAGGAGGATGTTACTGGTCAAGTATGTGTTTATCACTGTAGTGGATATTGTTGTGTGTCAGGTGTCAGCCATGCAGGCAGAACTGGAAGCTCTTCAGCCACAGCTCATTCAAGCTGGCAAGGAAGTAGACGAGATCATGGTCATCATCGAGAAAGACTCGGTTGAAGTCGCCAAGAAAGAAAAGGTAAGCCGTGCTGTGAAGAAAAAGCAAGATCCACGTTTGCTGTATCAGTTAGGCAATGCGACGGAGGGGTGCATCAGGAAGCATTTGGGGAATGCTCACTTACAATTATACTGAGAAAATTCAATGTTTAGTGTGAAAGATCAATTTTATCGAGTTTGAAAGACAAACCTGTTTAATCTTATTGCGGTTTTATTAACATGTCGAGCAAGCTGGTGAGTTGTACTCTTTTACGGGCTGAAAAAGTTATACTACAAAATGAAATTTAGTAAGTCACTAACCAATCTTGATAGTTTGGCCTTGTTGTAAGACTAAATTTTGTTTTATTGTGATTTGTTTTGTTGTTAAGGTGGTCAAAGCAGACGAAGCAGTTGCCAACAAACAAGCTGCAGCTGCTCAAGCCATTAAAGATGAGTGTGACAGGGATCTGGGTGAAGCTATTCCTATCCTAGAGGCTGCTCTGGCTGCGCTCAATACACTTACACCAGCGGTAAGACAATCAAATAGTTTAGTCTCATAAGTATGGTAATAATAATTAATAATTTATTAACTTGCTATAGCGCCTTTTAACATAGGAATGATCAAAAGCGCTTTACATTCACAACATACTAGTTAAAATTAATAAAACGAATCTATGATAAATAAAACCGATAAAAAAGGAAAAATGTCAATAAAAATACATCGATAAAATGAGAATAAAATGAAATATATTAAAACTACGTAAAAGCTAATCTAAAAAGATATGTCTTGACATGTTTCTTAAAAGCGCCCAGTGTTTCGATCTCACGGATATGCGCGGGAAGGCTGTTCCACAATGTAGGGGCGGCAGCGTAAAACGATCTAGCGCCTAAAGTTGCCAACATGCGCCCCATAGGACGTTCCAAAACAATAGACAAGTGTAGTTCGATCTTAATGAATATGCAGTACAGGACCTAACGCTAACTAAATCGCCAATATAGCTAGGTGGCATGCCATACACCTTATTCCAAAATGGCGGAAAATACACTACTCTTTTGTCTCATTGTTAATTGGCCCTCGTTGCCTCGATCCCATCTGCAGAATTCAAAGGAATATTTGGCTTAAAACGAGGCAACAAGGGCCAATTAACATGGAGACAAAAGAATAGTGTATTTTCCGCCATTTTGGAATAAGGTGTATGTATGGCCTTAAAAGTAATAATTAAAATTGTAAAATAGATACGATAGAACAATGGCAACCAGTGAAGCTCATAGAGAACTGGCGAGATACGGTCATACTTCCTAGTGTTCGTAATAAGTCTTGCGGCAGTGTTCTGGACTCGTTGTAGCTTACAAATCTGATATTTGGGCAGCCCATAAAGTAAACTGTTACAATAATCTAGTCTTGAGCGAGGTCACAAAAGCATAAACTAATGTCTGAAGGCATTCCTTAGACAAAAATTTAGAAATTGGACGGATATTATGAATATGATTAGAAAGAGGCTTTACATATTTGGTTAATATGATTGTTCATACTTAGTGAATTATCTATAATAGCCCCCAAGCTTCTAGCATTTAGCGAAGGATCAATATTATGTTCACCAACTTGCAGGCTCAAGGGGCTAAGTTTGTTGAGCTGCTGCCGAGTCCCAGTGACGAGGAATTCGGTTTTATCGTCACTAGTGAAATTTTTTATTACCAGTAGCGACTGGTGAATGTTGCGTCCCCTGCAGACTTGCCCAGTCTAGCTTCATTTCACCTGAAATCTTCTCCCTCTTGTCAGTCGTTTCTGTGTATTAGTTGGTCGTGTGGTATTTGTTTACATAGTTTTCTTTTTAGCAGAAAATAGGCCTTCAATTAAATATCCAATCCACGTGTTTGATGTAAAACTTACAGATGCACAAGATGTGCAGTCTACTTCTTACCATCCTCTGGTCTTCTTTTAAAAAAATTAATTGAGGAAATCATGGTTATAAGGGTTGGTTGTTTGGTTTCAGGACATCACAGTGATGAAAACTATGAAGAGTCCTCCAGCTGGCGTTAAACTTGTCATGGAAGCCATTTGTATTTTAAAGGGGATCAAAGCCGAAAGAATACCAGATCCCTCGGGTTCAGGTGACGTACAAACCATCTTCCAGCACAAGCAAAGCAATAAAGCACTTAATGGCGATGGTGCTTACCAGCATTGGCTCAATTTTAACTTTGCCTAAATTCCACTTAGCATCAATCAGTACTTACTCAGGAATTCTGTTAATCCCGGAACCTTCTGTTTAATCTGTAGTTTACGTGCATTGCAACTGCTTTTATTGGGTGGAGAATAATAAAAACTAACTGACGAAAAAGTTATGTTTTACAGGCAAGAAAATTGAAGACTTCTGGGGCCCTTCCAAGCGTGTTCTGGGTGACATGAACTTCTTAAAATCTCTCCAAAACTACGATAAAGATAATATTCCACCAGCGATCATCAAAACAATTCGACAAAAGTACACAGCAAATGCTGAGTTTGATCCTGAAAAGATCAAGACTGCATCCACCGCAGCAGAGGGACTGTGTAAGTGGGTCATAGCCATGGAATCTTATGACAAGTAAGTGAAAACCCTACAAATAATTAGGTTACGAAATTGAAGCGTGGAGAGACATTGTTATGTTTACAGTTAAACCTCTAACTTAAGTAGAAGTAAAGTCAGGATCCTGTTTGTATAGGTAACAAAAGATAATTCGGTAATAGAGTCTAACGTGTCGTGTTGTGTCCAGGGTTGCTCGAGTTGTGGCTCCCAAGAAGGCGGCTCTCAAGGAAGCTGAAGCAGAGCTTGCTGTTGCTATGGAGGTGAGTATGATACATTCTTTCCTCAGTCTCTCACGAAAAGGGGCCCAGGGTATTGATTTGTGACACGATTGACAAATGATGGTGTTAAAAGAATTAATTCAAGTACTAGACCTCCCTGTAAGAGAATTTTGTGCGCCACGTTTGACGCGCTGGAGCAACTTTTATGCACATTTTATTTTTAATTGTGGTATTACTGTATTGTGGCATTCTGGAATAAACGATGCATGTTAATTCATTATACACAAACAAGCATTTAGTGCTGGCCTAGTGTGACACAAACATATATACGTTAGACAGAATTTATTTGTTGATGTCGGTCAAAAGTGACATCTATTAAAGCTGATGTTGACCTACCTAATTACATAAAACCAATGATACTATCTGAAATGCCACTGCTGGAACAGCATTTCCATCACAAGCAGTACTCTGGCAAGCCACCTGAAATGAAGGTTTTCACCAAATTGTTGTGTGTCTCTTGACAGAGCTTGAACATGAAGCGCTCCGCTCTTCGTGAAGTACAAGACAAACTGGCTCGACTGCAAGAAAAGTACGAAGCTAATGTGAAGAAAAAGGCGGATCTTGAAAAACAAGTATGGACGTTTGCTTTCCAGTAGTCAAAGTTATCGTGTTTGGCCTGTTCTCAACAGTATTTTGTTGTTTTTAGGTCGATCTTTGCACAAAGAAACTCGAGCGCGCGGAAAAATTGATTGGTGGACTTGGCGGCGAAAAAACAAGGTAAGTTTCTTTCTTTCTTTCCTTGGCTCAGCCCAGTTCACCCCCACTAAGCTTCCTTTCATGAGAGGCATATCCTTCAGTTGTTGTATTCATTCTCCGCCAGGGGTTTCTTGGGCTCCCATGTCAGCTTTGCCCAGAGGTTTTCTCTCGTTAATATAACATTGGCGATGCTTAATTAACTCAGAATAAAAGAAGTCGATAAAACACGTTGCCACTATATCTTCAGGGAGAAAATCGCGTAATTAAGTTGGCGCTAATTATAGTAATCTGATGGTACATTAAGTCTCTTGTCTTCTGTTCATAAAACCTTCTGTCCTAAAGCACAGTTCAACGACATTACGAGTATTCAGTACACGACATTTTGTTAATATGAGTCACGTATATACCTGTTTGTGTGTGTAACATGTTGCTGTATTTGCTTAGGTGGACTGAAGTGGCCAAGCAGCTTGGTATCAAGTTTGAAAATCTGATTGGAGACGTGCTAGTATCGTCTGCAGTAGTGGCTTACTTAGGAGCATTTACTGCTGCCTTCAGACAGGTACTATTCAGGTACTGTTCAATTTCTGTTTTCTGTTTCTTGATGTTGACTTCAATACTTTGTGTTGTTAGGAACAAACTACAGAATGGGTGAACGCCTGCCGCGCCACCAACATCCCTTGCTCAGATGACTTCTCAGTAACAGGCACCCTGGGAGAACCTGTGAAGATAAGGGATTGGAACATAGCTGGCCTGCCGACAGACAGTTTCTCTATTGAGAATGGCATCATTATTAGGTACTTTGACAGTCGCTTGTTACACTTGTTACACTTGTCGGTGTTCCTCAGCTTCTCGCATGCGCACTTTTCAGCGTGCTCCCGTGTTCCTCAGCTGCTGGCATGGGCGGTCATTTCATCTGTTGCACTTGTTAGATTAGCTTGTGCCTTTTCATTTCCAGTAATGCAAACCGCTGGCCGTTGATGATTGACCCTCAGGGACAGGCAAACAAGTGGGTGAAAAACATGGAGAAGAAGAACAATTTGCACGTGATTAAAATGACGGACACTGATTATGTCAGGACACTCGAGAATTGTATTCAGTTTGGAACTCCGGTATGTTAGTTTGGCTTGTTGTTTAACTTGTCTCACTGCTGCCCCATCTGTTATTGTCGGCTTACTATGTTCGTTTTTTTGTTTATTGTTGCCACTGATTTACTGATTTCCTTCATGGTTGTTTTCCGTTTTAGGTTTTGCTGGAAAACGTTGGTGAGGAGCTGGACCCGTTGTTGGAGCCACTGCTGTTGAAACAGACCTTCAAACAGGGTGGCAGTATCTGCATCAAGCTTGGAGACAGTGTCATTGAATACTCTAAAGACTTCAGGTCAGTATCACGACTAAACCACAATTCCACCTTGCTAACACTCATTCGCTCTTTCCTTTTTGATAGCAATTAGAACTGGTTGAAGGTGAAAAATTAACCATATCCAAAAGTTCCGTTATTTGAAAGATGACACAAAATGTAACAAAAGTGCAAAAGATGAGAGCTTTATTCCTACTAGGAGCGGAGAAAAGAAAGATGAAGTTGGTTGTTATGCGTGTTAGTTGAAACGATATGATCGCGTGCTGATAGCTAATTCACGTTCACTCAATTCGAACATGCGATTATTAAGTGAAAACTGTGTGTGAAATTTGACAAAAAGGCCGTGAAATACTTTGGTATCACATTTCTAAAAGGAGTTGACCACCACTTTTTCGAATCTTTGGCCTTTCTTAGGACACCAAGAAACCGATTTGATATCTAAGCTTCACGTAGGGCAGACAAAACTCAGCATGAAACTTGAAACTTGAAACTTTACGCGTTGCTATGCTATCCGCATTTGTTGACGCCGCCATGTTTTTCCGATGGTGAGCGGAATAATTTGGGGATTTTCGACCGCTTTCATGCTTCAGTCGCTAAGTAGTAGTAGTAGTAGTAGTAGTAAAACCTTTATTTAACCACGATCTGTTTTAAAGCAAATACATGCTTGAGGGGTCGTGTGTACGTGTGACTAACTACCTACCTAAGAAAAATTAATATTACAATGTAATAAACTAAAATAAACGATATTATGTTTTAATAAGATTAAGATTTAAAATTGAAAATCACACATGTGTTTCGGAGTTGTCTGGATCGACAAACTGCCAAAATTAAGTTTTTTAAATATGGGGTCCATTCTCGCTTTTTTGCAAAACTGCTTGTGGTTGGTAGCGTTATTAAAGTAGCTTGACAATAGCTTCAGAGCTATAAAACAGCGCTTTACACATGAAAATCTAACATGTCGCCGCTGAATTTCGAAGATGCGAGCGTGAATTTTGCTATGTTCGCCACTTTTGCTGCCACAACAGACAGTGCAGAAAGTCATTTGAAGTAAAAAGGTATAGAGTTAAAATATCTCTATGAAATTTGGAGTGTTTATTGGTATAATGTCGAGAAAATGGCACATAAATAGCCGGGTCAAAGCAGACAATTATGACGTATGAAGTTACGACCGTATAAAGTTCGTGGACTCGCGAAAAAGGTAAAAGCGGTACATCTCCAAAACTTAATGGTGCCATCAGCCGGGTATTTCAAGGAATTTGAACTTTTTAATAGTGAATCTGTTCCAAACGAATTTATTTTTGTAGCTGTACGGGGAAAGCTAAAAATGAGCAGTCCTTGTTTTCTTTACCCTGCAATTTAAATGCGAATTCGCATCTAAGATGTGAAAATTGACGCCTGATATATCGATTTCAACCAGTGCTGAATACCTTAAGTGAGTGATCGTTACCTCGATTTTCTTTACTTTTTTAGGTTCTATATAACAACCAAGCTCAGGAATCCGCACTACCTCCCTGAAACCGCTGTCAAGGTTCGTCAGTTGAGTAGCAGTTGACTTTGTCCGTGAATGATTGATTTTCTGACTGGTTGTTTATTGTTGTAGGTGACGCTTCTGAATTTCATGATCACTCCTGAGGGGCTGGAGGATCAGTTGCTGGGGATTGTAGTGGCACGGGAGAGGCCTGAGCTGGAAGAAGAAAAGAATGCACTCATTATTCAGAGTGCTGACAATAAAAGGTACTGTTCACTTGAATAATGCGATTAATCCCGCCGCTCAAGTTATGACGATGCCGTGTTTTGCCTCTAAACAGACAGCTAAAGGAGATCGAAGATAAGATTCTGGAGGTTCTTTCTTCCTCTGAGGGGAACATCCTTGAAGATGAGACTGCTATCAACGTTCTTTCTTCGTCCAAGGTGCTGGCGAATGAAATCTCCGAGAAACAGGTATGTCAAGGCCCTCTTGCGCCCTCGTCATTGCAGTATTATATTGAATGATATTAATTTAATATACAATTTGGTTGCTTGTGGCCTAGGCTATAGCTGATGAGACAGAAAAGAAGATTGACACCACTCGTATGGGTTACACACCTATCGCTACCCACTCAGCTGTGCTGTTTTTCTCCATTGCTGACCTGGCCAATATTGAACCTATGTACCAGTACTCCCTCACTTGGTTCATCAATCTGTTCATTCTGTCCATCGACAATTCGGAAAAATCCGAAGTTTTGGAACAGCGGTAAGTTACACAATTCGATCTGAGTAGCTATACAGTAAACACTTGGACGGAATCCGGGGATTGAATGCCAGGGACGTGACGTAAGCTGTATAATTCCTTCTGCGCGTAGGGGAGTTTTGTAGTTCGGAAACTCTTGGGTACGAGAGTGTACATGGAACTTGTTCAGTCGACTGTGTATGTTCTTCTTTCTGACGCCCGAGATAGCAAGAAAGTGGCAAGACCACGATAAAAGAGTAGCTCAAAATAAAACTAACAAACTCGTTATTAAGAAAATATCTCCGTGACCAGCTCAAAATCAGTATGTGTCCTCTTTTTAGACTTTTTTCAGACCTAGTAGCGTTGTGGCAACGGCCAATAAAACGTGGTCCATGCCGCTGGATAACCTGCCTATATGAAGCTTTGTTAGTGCAGTAGCTTGATATGGCTTTTGTTGTCTTTGTAGGCTGGAAAATTTGACAAATCACTTCACTTACTCGCTCTACTGTAACGTGTGCCGCTCGCTGTTTGAGAAAGACAAGGTGAGGTACTTCAACAGTTACAGAACCGTTCAGTTTTGAAGAAAACGAGCGTGAAAAATCACACCGCTTTCTGTTCGAACAGCTTTAAAATTCTTAAAAGGAAAAGACAGTCTATTGTTAACGTGCAGGATTTATCAACAAAAGAAAACTACGCTAGAGTTAAAAAATAGAATTACTTTTGAACCTGAAATGAACCCCACTGAGCCATAAAATAGAGAAATGACACTTTGTGTGTGATCCTTGTTGTTGCAGCTGTTGTTTTCGTTCCTGTTGTGCGTCAATCTCCTAAAAAGCAAAGGAGAAGTGTGTGATAATGAGTGGCGTTTCCTACTGACTGGCGGAGTAGGCCTGGACAACCCTCATTCCAATCCTTCCTCGTGGCTGCCGTCGAGGTCCTGGGACGAGCTTTGCAGGCTAGACGACTTAGCTCTGTAAGTTGCAGTTTGCACGATGCGTGACGCAGCGTAATGTCAGTTACAATCATCACGCTAGAACGTAACTGTCTTTTGGTGACACTGAAAGCGAAATTTGTAAATTTAAAACATGGAAGTCTGGAGGAAAAGCAATGACATTGCTCATGCTTCTGCCATCTGGTCGAGCGATGTTCGGTTCTGTGTCAGTGTTTGTGTGGTTAATATTACACTAGTTGATGTTTGTTTATACTTGTTTTAACGGACAAGGACGGCTTGAATTGATCTAATATAGAAAAAGAACAACTAGAGAGCTAGTTAGATTTTTTTAGAACTCGTATATTGAACTAACAATCCATAAATTTGGGTCTCATAATACGTTTAAATCATGTTCAGTACCCTCTTATAACATGAGCGTTTGGTGCTGTTTTGACTGTTTTGAATGTTTTTTCTTCATGTAGGTTTAAAGGATTCCGACAAAAGTTTCCTAAACACCTGGAGGGTTGGAAGAAAATCTACGACAGTAACGTAAGTGTTAATGCATGTGACATCAGTAAGCAAAGTAAGCAGTTACTTTGAAATATATCTGTGGGTGTGGCATTTGTCCAATTTATTGACACTAGCCAGACTACACTATGTACGTGACAGTAATCCCTCTCTTTGAAGGACATTGTACTGTTGAGTGTATCTGTTGCTTCTTAAGGGGTTTTAATTTTCCTGAACTGTTACATACATAAAATGCTGTTTTTTTTTTCTTACCTTACCTACTTTCAGGAGCCCCAGAATGAGCCTTTGCCAGGAGAGTGGAACGAAAAACTCGGCCAGTTTCAAAAAATGATCATTCTGCGCTGTCTACGACCAGACAAGGTGTGATGAATAGAACGTATTTCTCTTGTAGCCATACCTTTCACAGAGTCACTTGACTTGAGAATCCGATAAATGACGCAAATAATCGTAAACTAGAAAAGAAGACTCTGTGGCCCACTTTCACGGACACCATCGCGACCGAAATTTGAAGTTCGTAACAGAGTGTCCGAATTTCGTCAAGGCGAGACTGAGACGGGTAAGCGGTAGCTGTCCAATACTAATAGATTCACTTCTCTTCTTTTCAGATGACGCCAGCAGTTCAGGACTTCGTTACCGCTAAGCTTGGCAAGCGGTTTATTGAGCCTCCTCCGTTTGACCTGGGCAAAGCATTTGCCGACTCTAACTGTTGCGCTCCGCTCATCTTTGTGCTGTCGCCGGGATCTGATCCCACTGCTGCACTTCTCAAGTTTGCTGATGACCAGGTGAGTGTTCACAATAAACACTGAGTTAAGTGTGTTTTTTGTTTGTTTGTTTGTTTCGACCGGAGCTCGCTTCCGAGCGCTTTGTATTTACCCGGGGTCTAGACCTACCCTGCCAATACAATCGCCTCCCATCGCTCCCGGCCGTTAGTGGCGTTCTTCTCTAGCAGCCGAAGTGATGAGCGGCGGCCGTATTTGCAGGCTATTCGAATCCCTTGACTTGCTAAGTTTTTGTTCGTAAGCCCTGCTTCCTTGACTAAACATTCCGTAATTTTGATTTGATCTGGAATGTTGTAAAAATTTCGTTGAGATTTATCGCCTTTTTGAGTCAGATTACTAGAATTATTGAGGAGTTGTGTGTTTTTTTCTGTAGGGCTTCAGTGGATCCAAACTGAGCTCGTTATCACTGGGTCAGGGCCAGGGACCAATTGCTATGCGCATGATAGAGAAGGCTGTCAAGGATGGCACGTGGGTGGTGCTACAGAACTGTCACTTAGCTACATCATGGATGGCAACCCTAGAGAAAGTCTGTGAGGTAACTTACCTTATTTGTTTCTACCTTTTCAGCTATTCTTATTCACTCTAACACGCGTTAACATTGAAATGTTAGCAATTCCGCATCTCACTTGATTTTTCCTGCTCAACCAGTGGCGTTTTTAGCTGTGCATCAAAGCGTGCATCCATGAGCTGCTGATTAGTAAGCAACTAATAATGTTCTTTGGCTGACGATCGAGTTGGCAGCGATTTAAACGATGTGTTTTGACTTGTACTACAGGAACTGAATCCAGACACTACACACCCTGACTTCCGCTTGTGGCTGACGAGTTACCCGTCACCAAACTTCCCAGTGTCTGTGCTGCAGAATGGCGTCAAGATGACGAACGAGCCTCCCAAGGGACTGCGCTCTAACATCATACGATCCTACTTGAGTGACCCTATCTCGGACCCGGAGTTCTTCACAACTTGCAACAAACCGGTCAGTAACACAGCAGTTTATGAGGCGTTTGCTAGGTGACAGGTGATTCATGTTCCCTCTTCACTTTCTCCTTTAGCGAGAGTTCAAGAAAATGCTGTATGGCTTGTGCTTTTTCCACGCCATCGTTCAAGAACGGCGTACATTTGGTCCTTTGGGTTGGAACATTCCATATGAGTTCAACGAGACTGACTTGCGGATAAGCGTTCGACAACTTCACATGTTTATGAACAAGTATGATGTAAGTAGTTTGATCTCTGCTATGTAATCACCACACCACTCATCACCGTTTGGACTTCGGCGATATTAGAACCACGGTGCAAATTCTAGGATAAAAAAAGTTTTGTTATAGTGTGTCTGTGTGACTACCTGTCTGTGTGCGTGTGTGCGTGCGTGTGTTTGTGTCGGGTTGAACGACTAGTGTAATTCTAATTCTGCCGGCGCTGTGGGAGTAAATTGTCTTGCCCATTATCATTAGTCTTGTTGAAGTACCAGAATAGTTTCCCGTCAGTTCTCTGTTATTATATTTGTGTTTTTGTGCGTTAATAGGAAGTGCAATTTGCTGCTCTGACTTACCTCACTGGAGAGTGTAACTATGGAGGACGGGTGACTGATGACCGTGACCGACGCACCCTTTTGACAATCCTGGATAAGTTCTACTGTACGGACATCATACAGAACGAGGACTACAAGTTTTCTCCAAGTGGTACCTACTTTGCTCCTAAAGAAGGCGATTACGAGTCATACATTGAGTATTCCCGGAGCCTGCCGCTGATCACCCACCCTGAAGTGTTTGGCATGCACGCTAATGCAGACATCAGTAAAGATCAACAGGAGACACACCAGCTGTTTAATAGCATCCTGCTCACGCAGTCCCGCGCCTCCGCGAAAGGTGGCAAGTCTGAAGATGAAGTGCTGTTTGGAGTTGCAGAAGACATCCTTGAGAAGCTGCCCAAGAGTTTTGACACGGAAGCTGCACTGCGCAAATTTCCCACCACATACACACAGAGCATGAACACAGTGTTGGTGCAGGAGATGGTTAGGTTCAACAGACTCACTGAAGTTGTGCGAGCCTCGCTTATCAACATACAGAAGGCTATTAAGGTCAGCATTACTGAGAATTCCTTCTGCAACTGTGTTTTAGTTACTTCAGGAAACACCAGTCTATATATGTATCCAGTTCCTTGCGATAGACTAAACCTATGATACTGTTTTCTTTTTGACTGAAAAGAAAACTAAACTCAGCATCGGCTTGCCATTTTGTTGTCTTAATGGGGCACTTGTAGTTCATTATTACAAAAGTTTCAATTCAATGTGGCTATACTCATAACGGAATCAAAAGAATCTGTCAACAGTGATAGTGATTTGTCATAACTGCAGTAGGTTATGTGCATAAAATCTCTTTAAACGGGAATTTCAAGAATATGTAAAAAGAAAAAATAGAAAGGTCTGGATAATAGTAGTGATGTTATAAATTTAATGTTCAAATTCACACTGAAGATGGCAGATGTATCTGCTGAAACATGTTTGTAGAACTCAAGAGCGTCGTGTTCCTCATTAAATTTAAAAATAGAAAGTTAAAACAATCAGTTAGAATTAATTTTCACTGCGTTTAATTTATCGCTTGGTTCCAGGAAAGACCCTCGAGGGCAGTTTGGGTTGATTCGTGTGAAGTTAATTGTTAGTTAGTTTGTTTGTTTGGATTGTCACAAAAGCAAATAACAATAGGTAAACAAGTCGTCAGTTCTTTTAGCCAAATAACCGAAAGCACGGCCACAACGTCTTCTCTGAAATATGTGATTCGTCGAAGATGTTCTTTTTGCCCATCCGTCAACTGCTGCTAAAGATTTGTGAAACCTTAAAAGGACAAATCTGGATCTGAAAAAAAAGTCGTTTTCTAAATCTGAATCTGAAAAAAAAAATCGTTTTCTAAATCCCGTTTGTTTTACAGCCAGTCAGTAAAAACTCCAGAATCTGACATTTTCTTATTAGACTTAACAAAGAAATGTGTGAGGCCTTTCTTCTCAGGAGGAGTGTAAGGGAGGGGGGAGGGGGGAGGAGAGCCTGATAGCAGGATATTTCTAGTTCTACCCACCCTACTTAGTGCATGGACCCTAGCAGAAGAGTCCTGATAACTTGAACATAAGCAACCATTCTTTGGTTAACTCACCATTCTCCAATTTCCAATTTTCTTCGAAAGCTTGTACATTGTAAAAAACGTCAACGTTATTGCAAAATACAATTTTCAGTATTAAGGCCTTGCCATCTGCAGTAAGTCCAGGAGTCTGAATTTCTTCCTTGTTATCTTGATCTTCTTTGATCCATCAGGAGATCTTACATTTCATTTTTTTTCTTCCAAAAACGAGGTAAATGGCGGCGTTGGAGTTATCCCTATGTAGGGCGGGGTAGCGGTGAATGACTCTTTCAGGCTGTTGATATGTTTGTTTGTTGTTTTACAGGGCCTGGTTGTCATGTCGTCTGAATTAGAAGAAGTGGTGAGTGCTATTCTGAAAGGGAAAATCCCTGGTCTGTGGATGAAGAAGTCGTACCCGTCTCTCAAACCACTCGGCAGTTACGTCAATGACCTGATTGCTCGACTCAAGTTTCTTCAGGAGTGGTATGACAATGGAGCACCTGCCGTCTTCTGGATGTCTGGATTTTTCTTCACTCAAGCCTTCTTGACTGGGTCAAAGCAGAACTACGCCAGAAAATACACCATCCCTATAGACCTGTTGACCTTTGACTTTGATGTCCTTGATGACAAGAAATATGATAACCCACCGGAGGATGGGGTCTACGTTACAGGCTTGTTCATGGAAGGCTCTCGTTGGGACAGAGAGACACGGGTGATCGGTGAATCACACCCTAAATCTCTGTACGATCCCATGCCTGTTATGTGGCTCAAACCGTGCAAGAAAGAAGATATCGTTGAGCGACCACACTATGTTGCTCCTGTCTACAAGACAAGTGAGCGGCGAGGTACTCTCTCTACTACAGGACACTCCACCAACTTTGTCATGGACATGCGTTTGCCGTCCGACCAGCCGCAGTCCCACTGGATCATGCGCGGTGTGGCCCTTCTTTGTCAGTTGGATGATTAAGTGAGATGCATGCAGCTCGTAAACCTTGTATATGATACTCGTGCATTTCATACTCTAGTGTTGCCACACATGTATAGTGTGTTTACTCACTCTAAAGTATACTTAACGATTTGCTTGTATTTTTAGCTGGAGTTTGAGTAAGAATTGTGTTAAGTGCAATCGTGTGCGTTATTGCAAGTAGTGTACCAAAAATAATTATTAAAAAAAAACACTTGTTTAGAAAAACCCTGTTCTGTTTGTTTGGTTTAATTTCCCTCTTTTTGACGTAATTGAGGTAATAAAATATTTTTCAGGAGTGACAGTCATTTATGTTTTGCATGTTACTTTTTTCACCACACTAATCTGTTGTAGTTTCCAGGAGGTTTAGCACTCATTTCCGTCGAAAATTCTGGTAAATGATTGGTAAGTGGCTCTAAACTAATCCATTAAGTTTCAACTCACTGTCAAAGTAGAAAACATTTTTGTGCACTTTCCCAATTTTGGTTCTGTACGGGAAGTTCCTAACAAAGTTTCGCGCCAACTTTTGGCCAATCATACGCTGGGTGTTGAGATGAGTACGTCACAATCAATATCATGGAACGACAAGGGAAAAAATCACTCAACTGAAGTGGCATCCATGGACCACCTGCAACCACTGAATACTTCCCAAATCAGGTACGACGTCGTATAGAGTAACCCTGCAAAGAACAAAGACCGTATTCCTTGAGAAATCTACCTTTAAAAAAATGGAAGGTTTTCATATTTGTCACGATTTCCTCTAATGAATCGCCTTTATACGGTGCATGTTTTTGCTACCCGAAACGATCCCCGAAAGGTGCGTTACTGCTAAATGCGAAAGCAAGGAGGGTAACCTCTCGGGACTTAACGGTAATTCAGTTGGTTTGCAGAATACCTGCCAGCCTTGTATTGCATGACTGGTAGCCTGCGTAGCTGGCGGTATTGTATGCGAAGGCAAAGTTTTGGCGGCGCAGCCGCCATGAGCGGCGTAAGCCGCGAGAAAATACCGCCTGCCGGAGAAATAGGGTATGGTAGTTGAATGCCTAGCCTGAGAATACAGCCGAGGTCTTGCGAGGTCTCCACTTGAGCCCTCGCAAAACGACGTCTGAGTAACGAACGCAGAAATTCCATACTGATGACGCGTCACTACCCAGATCTAGGTAGTGCTTCTGATTGGTTGAAACGAAATTCCCCCGCGTTTCAACCAATCGGAAGCACTACCTAGATCCGGGTAGTGACGCGTCATCAGCATGGAATTTCTGCGCTCGTTACTCAGACATCGTTTTGCGAGGGGCGACCAAGCGAAACGTCGGCTGTTTTCTCAGGCTACTGAATGCAGCCCACTTTTATCGCCTAGAGAAAATTGTAATTTAAAACATCGATTATCTCAACGAAAAATCATTTAAACTTTTTTTCACAGCGCGAAGCTCGCTCGTGAAACGTTGGCAAAACTTCGTTGGCAAATTGTGGAATCGAGTAATCTTTTGAATGGAGTTTGTCAATCCCATAGAAGGAAAATATAGAACGCTGTAGATTGCGAGTAGTCTATCGAAGCTCAACCAGCGAGCGACAAAGCTTAGCCTGAACAAAATGATTCGACTGCTCACAGTCTAGGAGCAATAGAATAGAAGAGCGAGTTGGAAATGCATAGCATCTCGCTCTTTTTACTATTCTAGCATCCCCTTTTGCTTCCACAGAATTTACAGATTTGCCTTCTCCTAATTGATTAAAACTGTTTCCTGCTACTTTTTACGACGATTCCTTGGCAAAAATTGAGAGAATACAGGCTGAGCACATTGCTCTGATTTATATACGGCGTCTCATATGTTTTGCACAGCAACATTTCGTAGGAAATTCTTAGCATGTAGGCGGAAGAAATTTGTCTGGGTCATAGACTTAGTCAAAATTCGCAAAAAGTAGAAGAGAAGTACGGCTTCTCAGCTGAACTGACAAAAGGTGGCATGTATTGCCAGGCTCAGAGATCAAGCTTGTTTCTTGAGGTTGAGAAAATTAAAATTGAAATAAGAGCAGGGGCACTTACTGATGAGGAAATATTTTGTTTTTGTTTTTTTCTAAAGTGAACAATGCATGTGGTTGCGTTGAGTATAACGTAAAATTCACATTTCCATAGAAACGCGTGTGTGATAGTTTGCACAAACCCCATACCGCTGCTGATGAAAACAGAGACTAGAAGGAGCGAGGCCTGGAGCAAGGGATGCATGCTTTCTAACATAAACAGATTATTTAAACGCCTTCGATAATTAGAGTCGACAAGCGGATAAACTACGGATCAACTAAGCTGTGATACCGATATCGCATTTCAATGCGAGAATTTAATCAGTTTGTTCACTCAGTGTAACACTGTGAGGTTTTTACTGACGGTTGACTTACTGTTGCGTTTGTTTGCCCGCATTATGTTAGTACAATAGCAATCGGATGCTAGGTTTCCTTAATGCATTAACAGATTTATTGAACATTCTAACAATACTCATATTGTAATCTTGTCTGCTACTGTTCTTTAACTGGCAGTTCTTTTACCCACACTAAACATTTTTCAAATACTTCTCGTTTAGACTTGCTGAGCACGTTTAGTTGCTAAAAGTTTTGTTGATCCCGGTGGAAAACTTTCGTTTATCAAAGACTTTTCAGTTAACTTCCCGTCAGAAAACACCTTTGGTTTTTAAATCGTTAGATTGAAATACCGGAATATCTAATCAAAAATGTTTGCCTAATCTATAAACAAATGGCCCACAGTCAAGGTGTATCTTTTTATCTTCACTAATGTGTTTACACTCCTACGTATTCTGATGCAAAAATTGTCAGTTGCCTTTGTGTTACCGAAATGCTTCTGTCACGGTTATTTTAGGAAAAGGAAAATATGGATTAAAAGAAAAACATTAAACAGCTTCAAAGATTTCCGCTTGTTAATGGAAAATGCGAAATTAATGTCTAATCACATTATAACTGAGAGTAGCGGATAGCGCTAGTAGCAAGGCCTGATCACACGCAATGGAGCACTAAAATAACTGATAATTGACTTAAATCCGATTACTTGCCAAATAGGTGCGTGTTAGAAGTGAGGCGATATCCTAAGAGTTAGACATCTTTGTGATTGGATTGTTGTGATCCATATTCGATCCCATCAGTTTGTATCATGCGCTTAAGTGAGCCATAGTATTGCTATAGTTCTATGCCATTATCTGAATATAGTGGCTAGTTTTTCATCCAAAAGCGTTTCTTGCTATTATTTGAGATGATGTTAGCATATAATTGCCAAAAGCGTCATGTTTGAATACTGCCAAAAGGTTCTTTTCGCGAACGAATTACGGTAGTTCAGTGGACTATAAAGCCAAGAAGTAGAAGAAAAATCAACAAAAAATCGAATGATTTGCCATCTGATAAAGAAAAGTAAAGAAGATAAAAATCAACAAATCAACGCTAATGGATAAAAACGTGACGGTAAATAAAGACGTGTCAACATATCATAGCACACAGGAGATTAGGGTTGAGGCAGCCGAGCGCATTCTTCATTGCATTGTTTTTGTTGATGTTAAAATTAGCTCTGAAGCAGCTCAATGGACGACGAACACAGACAGCGTGAGGATCGGCCCAGAGTAGCTTCGTTCCTCATCGACGACATTCTGGCGCCCCAAGCTGCCCCTGCTGTGGTACAAGGTCCCAATCGGACGCCGCAGGCGATGGAGTCGAGGCATCTCTCCACTGGAGCCAGGGATCACAGCTCACTTCTGTGTAACCAGCCTTTGACTTCAACCTGCCTTCCATGTTATGGTAACAGTAATCATTTTTCTGTTGTTATATCCGCATCGTTTGTAAACAGTTGAGTTTTATAGCTGGCCTATATTCTACTTAGATCTGTACTCTGTACTGGCTCTGTATTCAGAAACTAAAGCGGCAGTGTAAACTTTTGAAATCATAAGATGAGGAAAAATGAAGAACGAATACTTGCTTGTGCAAAACAAAATCCAAATAGTTTTAAGCCTGTATGGATCTGGAAACACAAAGTTTGTTTTCAGTTTGCCAAGTTTAATATGAACAGAGTTTTTCCTTTGTATTTGTTAATATTCCACGCTTGTAAATCTACTGATTAAATTGGCAGTGCGGCACAGGCGTGTTTCCTCGGAATGATTCACAGTAACGGACGAACAATGCCTTAGCTAAAGCAGTGATTGTGTTTGAGATTTCATGTTGTTTTGCGGTGTTTCCGTTAGAGATACCTTACTGTACATAGGACACTGTTTGCTGTTAAGATATCCGGCGTGCAGTAGATCCAACTACTTGTTCCTGTACAGCGCGGTGCATCGGTAGATGCGGTTTAATACCTTAGTTTGACCGCACACTTGAATTTTTACTTGTTTCAAGGGATTGTTAAAGTAGCAGAAGGTGCTATAACAGTCCTGTTGTAAGCATACTGTGTTTCTCTGATAGCTCCCTACATTATTTCCTTTCCAAACGCACACCATGGAGCAGTTCGATTCTTCTTTTTACTTTTGTTACTCAGCGTGATTAAATTTCACTTCTCTGCGTTCCAGGGTCAAAAAACGCGACATAACTCGCACGTTTTGTTAACACGAAGACTGATGATATTAAGCTTTTTCGGCTTTGTTTAAACTTTATTAGAGAAGTTTTACACCAGAAAAATACATTTACATGGGTAGATACACGAATACTAATAGACATGAGGCGACAGTGCATGGCCGGTAAAACGCCAGTCCTGATTGATAGACCAGCGACTAAGAGCCAAGCTAAATTTTTAGTTGAATGTATTTTGTGGGACTGAAAAGAAAGCTCGTGATCACCTAATAAATTAACCCTAGATACTCTTCCTGTGTTCGCGTGCATACATATTTATCAGTATGTCGACCAGCCTGAAAGCCGAACCGAGTGACTCCCTTCATACCGGCAGGAATTTTTGGTGGAGAAGTGAGAAGTGTTTTCAGTTTTCTTTGTATAATTATTGTTATTATTTGCGAAGAGACAGCCTATCTACGAAAAACTGTGCGTTCTGAACCGCGAAAACCACTCTTAAAACCAAAATTGAAACCAAAAAGTTACTTTTTGGCGACTGTTTGAGTTTCCTTTGTCGGTATCGTATTGTGCTCGATATGATCTAAATGAAATGACAGAAAGGAAAGCAGTGATATCCAACAATGAGACCATGGAATAGAAAATACCACACACGAACGAAGGTCTGAAAAAACTAAAGTGAAAAAATACATAATTTGAGCTGGCTGTCTGCAAAATAAAAGGAAGACTACACAACGAACTCAGGTTCTGTTAATTTAGTTTTTCCAGCTTAGAACGATCGGAATTAAAATGATAAATTTGATTCTTGGAAGTCAGTTTCGTTAGCACAGGATAAATATGGTTTCCACACTGGTGGAGAAAAACCCGAAAAAATGAAGGGGTAAAACTTCTGGAGGATACCAGTTTAATTTCGATTGGTATTCTGTTCGTATCAGTAACGTATTTGCAGACTACAGCTTAGCTTATAAAGGATTACGCTATGCTAAAAGGTGATCTGCCTCACGGAAAAAAGATCATTAATATAATTCAATATGGTTAGTTAACTGCATCGTTATTGCAAAGCTGTATACACAACTTAATGCTTCTATGACACATTTTAATTTCATCGAATCCAGGTCTCTTTATTTGAATTGAATCACTTTGAAGTTCGTTTAACACATCAACAACCTCTACCTACGCCATATTGGTTTTAATTTCCACTTTTTATTTTCATCTGCAACTTGTTTCGCCTGTAACTAATTTAAGACTATTTCAATGATTGTTTTTCGACGAATGTTTGTTGCCCTTTCATGCTTCCTTTAACGGCCACTTGGTTTAGGCCTACTAAGTCCTTCGCGGAGCACCATGAATTTCTAACTAGAAGTTTCTGTAATAGTTATTATGGAGCTCTCAAAAATTCCGCTTGGAAGAGTTTCGGTCTCAAACATCAAGTAGTTTATATCCTAAATGCTTAATTCTAGGTTCAACGTTTGAGACGAAAATGGTTACAAAAGAGAGCGATTCAAATGACTACAAGTTTTCCGCCTTTCAGCGGTGTGCCTTTAAAGGCATTGTTCACTGATGTTTTGTTTTCTCAACCTAAAAGCATAAATGGCTAAAAACTTGCCTTAAAATTCTAAGAAAAACAAATATAATGCCACAAAGAAAGGAGCGGTTAAGTCTCAACATGGCCTGCACAAAGATTGGGTTGATCTTCATAGATTGTATAGTACATTGTTAAAGCTGAATTGCTCAAACATTAACTTCAGCTGTGTAAAAACGCCGCGTGAATGTCACATCACCTAATTGATTTTTGTTGAAAGCGAAAAATCACAAAAAGGATTGTTGCTACATAAGACACGCAATGTGATTTTAAAAAGGACAAACTTTTAGAATAGTTGAGTGATCAATTTACGTGTTAATTGCTGTACTGCGTTAAAAAACTTATAACAAAGACATTCGTTTTCCTTCTGATCTTTGGTTATCAGAAACAAAATTACTTTGAAATATATAAATTTTGGAACGTGCCAAGCTTAATGAGCCGTAGTTGGCTTCAGTATCAGTGAAGGAGAGGATTCATATCCTTTAGGGTCATTTCTTCCGGCAGATTGATACCTAAGTATTGTGGCAAATTCAGTAAAAAATGAAAATGGGCGCGCCTAAACAGGCTGCTATTTAATGCCTCTTGAGTTAGCCCATCTATTCACCAATGATGGTTTATAGCCACAACCACGTTTATCGAAGGTTAGTACCCTGTTAACATTGGTTTATTTTTGTATAATACGTTTGTGGCCCACAGAGTCTTTCATTCTTTAACGCCGTTTCTTTGCTTTTTTGTATAAATTGCCATTTTAATCACGCTTGGTATTTTTAGTTGCCCAGGGCAGCAATATGATAATTATTTTCTATATATTCAAAAGAACACAATCCGATAATTTGTTATCCCTTTTAAGAAATTGGCAGCAGTTCAGAGAAAAGTACAAGGTAGATTGCACCCTCTTCAAATAAAGTCAGTCGGGCGGGGTAGAAATGTTGTAGTTTCATGAAATAGTTTAAAAGAAGATTACTGTTGCTTGATTGAGTTTCTTCACGTCTCTTTCGCTAGGACTGGTTTTATTTTCTTCATTTGCGCCATAACCAGTTGCGCCAAAGTGTGGAGAGAGGTGTAAAAAATAATACGTGCTTTTTCTTACTTTTTGGTGCAGCTACCCACAGTGTAAACGCTTAGAAAATAAGCGAAAACTGTTCGTATTTCGACGCGCATCCTGTTCAAATAAACGCGTCCATTAGAACCCCCCCCCCCCCCCCAACCCATCCAAACGCCTACGGTTTATTTAGCTTGAAGAAAAGGTTCCACATCTTGGTGGAACAAAATGGGCGCCAGAAAATATTTTCATTAGTGGTTAAAATGGCTGTGGAAACTCCGGAGCGTTAATCATTGATGTATCGATTTTCATTTCAGCAGCACGGAAAAATACGATTAAGTGCTTGTGTATGTTGCGAATTCTAAATACCACTTCACAGTTTTATTGCGCAGCTCGGTCAAACAGTTCATTCAACATCACCAAAATAACTTCTTATTGCTCAACGTTGATAGCATTGGCCAAACGAATTCGACATTTTTTGTTCGCATTTGAGAACAAAAGAATAGTTATATTAACATCTCTCTTGCTAGGTTTTACGACTGTCCATAGATGCTCCTTCTGCAAACTTGAACCTCAAACGTTAAAGCATCTTCTTTTCTATTGCACACACTCAAAGCGCTATTGGAAAGACTGTGAATCCTATTTCTATTCTCATTTGTATCGTATTGCAAGATGCGCTGCCAGCTATTATAACCTCCATTTGCCACCTACTCGATTCCTTCTGATTAATTGCTAAAATTTGTGTGATGAGACTGGAGAATGACTCCTACTCTACCAAATGTAAACGGTTTTGAGTTGAAGGTGAGCATTAAAGATGAATCTGACCATTTTAATAAGAAATGGGCGTTATACCCACACTCTATAATTTAATGGTATTATCGCGATCCAGTGGTCTCTTTTGATTGCGTATGAGACGACGTTATTTTGTGATAATGTCGTCTCAAAATGCTGGCTTGTGCTTGGTTCAAAAACTGTCATGACTACGCGGCCAAGTTCAAACTTCAAAACTTTTCTTCACAAAACCGCCGGCAAAATTTTAGTTTTTGCTCAGTAATATACTTGGAAAAACCTTCATTACAATATTTTCTCATTACAAATTTTTTTCATTACAACAAGCAACTTTCCTTGA
Organism: Siderastrea radians; assembly: GCA_964017195.1. Lineage (NCBI taxonomy): Eukaryota > Metazoa > Cnidaria > Anthozoa > Scleractinia > Rhizangiidae > Siderastrea > Siderastrea radians. The sequence goes on along the minus strand of OZ024900.1, from coordinate 25,714,762 downwards.
CAGATTGCCCAAAATGTAAGTGCTAAAACTTTAAAACTGTGTATTTTTCTTTAAAAGAGTTTGTTTTTCGGTTTTTATTTCGCTATGCGCGCGCTGTCTTGCGTTATCATTTGTGGCACAACTTTCAGCCTGGAAATGAAGATGATTTCCACGTTATGCTATTCTTTTGTCGATCCCCGTCGTTTGAAAAAATTTATGTTGATGCTCTGAAAGAGTTTATTTTGTTTCATTAAACAATTTTTCGTTGAAAAAGCTGCGAATTCAAACATTTTGCTGCAAAACCAAAATTGTTTTCGTGAGCAGGAATCTCGCGTGCAAATCTTCACGACAAGTAAGAATTTCTATTTTGAACAACAGAAATTATTGCCCTGGCTTTTTGTTTTTTTCGCGAAAAAGAGACATGGATCGCGATAAAAAACTAAATTCAATTTTGACACGACATTACGGCTTTATAATGACGGCATTTTTCTCAGTAAGTAAGATTATATAATAGGTTCCCTATCTCTTTATGTCCAACTCGTGATGTCCTTTAAATTAAATTGCCGGTTAAATTGTAGTTAGAGTATATAGTCATAGTTTTGTTTGAGCTAGTAATTCTGTGGTTAATTTTGTTGTAAGTTGATAATTCTTGTAAGTTTCAATCCTTCAAATTAATGTACGTCAATATGTGTACAATAATAAATCCATGAATCAGTCAACATCATTCAACAGGGTTGCCAAGGGCGTTAAACATGTTAAGGTGGCCGAACTTATTTTTTTTGTACCTATGCGTTATTCATCGTTATTTTCAAACCACTGGCATTTGGGCAGCCAACATTGGCAAGGTGCAAGTTCAACTAAAACAGATTGTATTTTGGTAGCAAACCAGCGTTAAATAACGGGTTTGATTTATTTTCAGAAAATCCAGTCGTTACATTTTTTCCTTCATTTGTCTCTAGAAAACTCAGAAAGATATTGGCCTATTGACACTGGTCTCGTGAAATTTTGACAGAGCGATCTTCTGTTATTTTGTGTTTTGCATTTTAACGTTTTCTGAACATGTCCTCTGTCAGATCTCAATTTTTGTTTGTAGGCGAGTTAAGCGTGTTCTGAACTATTATTCTACCAAATTTCATGAATTTCTAACGAGCGGTTCCGTAGATATCAGTGCATTTCCACTAAATCGTGCAGTCACAATTTTCTGGTTAACTGCGCATGCGCTGCATTTGACAGGATTCTCGATCTTTCTCGATTCTTACAAACAATCCCAGAAAGGCAGGGTATTTTCCAATAGTATTACCTTTAATGCATTGCAAAACAAACGTTTTTGACACATAACAAACTGTTTGATTGTTAAGACGGAAAAAACACTTGCACAATCTTCATTGAACAAAATGAAATGATCGCTGTACAGGCGCCATGTTTGTTTTTCTCAAAGCCTTGTGCGCGCGCTTATCTGAGGCCTAAAGCATTTCTTCTGTACGCGTATACTGCAAAAAATTTAACTTTGAATTGCCTTGGTTGTCGCGTGCAAAAATGTTGAACATATGCACATGAAGGAAACACCACTTAAATTAATTCAATGTCATTCAACATGTTGTCCAAACGCGTCAAACAAGTTAAAACGATGTTGAAACTGTTTTGAATTCAACAATGTTGAATGATGTTGAATCCGAGTGCCCAGGGTATAAGACGTCAGAGTCTTTAATATTGTAATCCATAAGAGACAGGTCACATGACGGAGCTGTGTTTGAAGTTCGCAGCCGCACGAGAATGATGACACGCCACCCTGACTCATTCGAAGTCTCAATTAGAATTTTAGCTTGTTTGTTTTATGGCCTAATTTAGATTTCGCACCTAATAGTAGAATATGTTGCTTGGTTACAGAATCACACTGTCACGTGTCCCGTCATCCATGTTATTGGAATGCTCCATACACATGTTTTACAGCGGCTCATGGATACAGCTGTCATGGCAACGCTGCCCTGCTTGCTGCCCCAGGTAAATGCAATTGGCAACAATTCTCTTAATATAGACACCTGCTTGATTTCAGTTCACTTCAACTAAAGTCAGCCATCCACCTGAACGAAAATAACTTGCAATCAAACCTAGTTTTTCAAGCCCTCTAATTTAAGTGGCTGTCTCCCTAAGATCCTCATAACCCAAATTGGTCACAAAATAGATTTCCTTCAAATCTTGTATGTGAATTACACTTTGTCTGGGTACTTTAAAAACACTTTTCGTTTGGGCTCTTAGTGCTTTCTTCGACAGTTTACAAGGAGGGTCCCCTGGTGGACAAAAATGGACATTTTATTGGTACAAAAATGCCAATTTTCAATAACTTTGGTAACTCCTCACAACACTTAAAATTTGATGCAGGACAAAATCAGTCTACTGTTGGTTGATAAGTACAGCTCCTCCTTATCCTACAGTGTTACTGACATTTCCATGTAGTTGTTTTGAGTAGTTAAAACAGTTCCTTTTAACAACCCAATTTCATAGCTTTCAAAAAAGTAGGAAAAATGGGTAAACAAAAATACATGTTAACAAAAAGTGAGACCTCGCATAGCAAATTCCTTGCAGTCATGGAAAGTTAAAGACTTGGTCTTAATTATAATAAAATAAAATCGTGCGGCCAGACGGTTTAAAGAACGTGGCGCCGCTCTGAAACACTAGTATTTCTAAATTATGCAAATTACGAACCACAACCTACGCGTGGACTTTAAGAGCAAATGTGATGCGGGCAATGTTCCCTTACACCAGGAAAACACAAAAATAGTTTCAAACTACAGCAGGACACAAATGTAAAATGGTAGTATCTCGCAAATAGCTTTAATTAAATTGTGTAGCATTCAAATAGCTCATTAACTGTGCTTCCCTGCTAGCAGAGGCCCCTTTTCCTTTGTATTCGTTGAGCTGACGGACGGGACGAAAAGGGACCTCTGCCATGGGTGAACTGTGTTGAGCATGCGCCACGGTTACTTAGCAAACGAAACGTCACGTGATGCTTTTAGCACGTGATCAGCTGACGACTCCCACCTTTCTCAACTAGCGCGCCAAAAAACACCTGCACAGTTTTGTTGTCGTGAATGGCGAGTTCACCAAAACCCTAAAAAAAGTAGACAGTTCGTCTAGAGATAGTTGTCTAATCTACGGTATTAATTTCAAGTTATCTGGACAAGGAAGCTTTTTTAACATGACCACAACTCCAGGAATCAAAGTGATCAGCTGACGACTCCCACCTTTCTCAACTAGCGCGCCAAAAAACACCTGCACAGTTTTGTTGTCGTGAATGGCGAGTTCACCAAAACCCTAAAAAAAGTAGACAGTTCGTCTAGAGATAGTTGTCTAATCTACGGTATTAATTTCAAGTTATCTGGACAAGGAAGCTTTTTTAACATGACCACAACTCCAGGAATCAAAGAGAATTTAACCCATTGAAGGCTGCGTGTTTTATGATCGCTTCACTAAATTAGCAGTTGGTAATAAACAACCCATGTGCAGTACGAAAGGACAATTTATAGGTTCGAAAAAACAACACTCACTTGATCTAGAATAGTTAAAATTTCTCACTTTTAAATAAAATACACCAGTTGTCAAATAAGAATTAGCCAAAAATACAATCTCAAAGCAGGAGCCATAATCGGGCCGGAGACATCCCCGATTATGGCTCCTTCTCAAAGTCAAAATTTTGAAAATTTCCGCAAGAGATTTCTCATGCTGTCTCGCACGTGAAATCAAACCACAACAGAGCATTTGTGTCTGTTTAGGTCAAATTACTACTTTCGAAATTCTATGAATGAAGCAGGAAGGTACACAGAAGAAGAGTCAGAAAGCTTTTATAAATAATACATTTATTAAAACACGCCTTTACTTCTTTCTGAAGACCAAACGCGTTCAATTCTTTCTTCGAGGGAAGCTACGCGCAAGCGATTTCGCTCGATGTGCAAGTTATTTTGAAGAGCATTTGGTGATGCGAACTGTGCACGTTTTTCAAAACTTTTACGAAAACTGTAAGGAATATGAAGAATCCCTCAATTAAAAAGCGATTTCGATACAAATTTACAATCAAATGTGTATTAACTCTACCGTAGACTCGTAGAAGTGCTGGAGCATTTCACAAAAAGTCCGCAGCTCGAAAAATCTTTGGAGGTGGAAGGTTGTCCTTGGCCTTGAGAGATGTTTTCTTCGCTCTAAATTCCATTGCTTGTCGAGTGTTTCTTAGAGAATCTTCTTTCGATTGTTTATCTTTCCGTCGTCCATGTTAACAAAAACGAGAGAAAGTAAACGTTGTAACTCTTCACGAGTTTAGTTCTCTTTCCAGGACGGCATGTTACTAGCCTATGTGGGCTCACTAAATGACAGCGGAATAACTTTAAAGGAATGCGGGAGATACAGTGGGCTTAAGTCACGGTCAGCAAACAATACAGGGAGCATGCGTTTCGGAAACCGCCGTCCACGACCATGGACGGCGGTTGAATCAAAGGGAGTTTCGACCCATGGCAGAGGTCCCTTTTCGTCCCGCCTGTCAGCTCAGCGAATACAAAGGAAAAGGGGCCTCTGCTAGCAGGGAATAACTGTGCACAATTCGCAAGATAAACAAGTTATAAAGTACATGTCACTCGATGATTGCTAATTGGGCTTAGCACTGAGTAACTTTACAAAACCACCTTGATCTAGAACTATCAATCTGAGAATAAATCAATAAAAGCAAGTCATATTGAGTATATCACAGCTTGTGTTTTGCAAACTAATTTAGCGAACACTTAATGCCCTGCAAAATAATGAAATCAACGAAGAGCATCTTGGTCTGTTTTCATTTGCACCCATTACCTCAATTATTCTGTCATCTTCGATCAAAAACAGATCCGTCCGTTTAGAAGATCATCTTAGAAGCCTCAAAACAGTTGGTTTTGGGAAAATTCTTCGCTCAAAAGCTTTCATTTAGACCAAGCTTTCCATGTATTACTTCTCTCGTGTTAAATTTTTTAGGCAGTAACCGCTGACCAGTAACTAATGTCAACAAAAAGACCTGGTACTACTCCGTTTTGCACTTGCGTTTCTATTTGAATGCATGATCGCTCAGCGTTTCTATTTGAATGCATGATCGCTCACCAATGAAGGGTAAATTCATTTGAAAATAAGGGTTGGAGCTCATGAGGGAAAATGCAGATGTTTGCCCTTAATGTAGAGGTGCAAGCCCATAACCACAGTGTGTGACGTGGTTGCTAATTTTTTGTATTTTTAGCAAGGTGAAATAACGTGGTAACTCGGACTTTGGGGGCGCATCTTAACATGTTTGAAAATAAACTTCTAGTTTCATCCAAGGGTGTTAAATTCTGGAATCTGACCCTGGCGAAATATCTTCCGTTGAATACTTTCTGTTTGGTAAAACAGTTGAGGGAGCCTGGTCCATGACGACTTAACGGTTATTATCCAGTTTGCAATATGTATCCCCCAGAACCACCTAATCGTGGGGTACTGCTCTACCAAATGTGAACCTACGATACCCAGAAAAACGTCTTGCTTTTTATAATTTTGCCTCGACTTAGTTTTGCTGTGCTTTCTCTAGATTAGCAGTATACCGCCAAACATAGGGAATGCCACTTCCAGGGTTGATCACAGACTAGCCTGGGTAGTATGAGAACCAGTCTTAACCAGTGGAAATTACGAGTATCCTCAGATTTTTGTTAGGGATTGAATAGCGGGTGAGATATGCAAGCTCGCGCAAAAATTGCTCTACTATAGTATCTCTACTAGACTACTCTTAATCTAACTGTACAGTAGACGCCCGTCACCTAGAACAGAAACTCGTTTCATCTTGAATACTTTTTCCAGTCATTTACTACTGGCTTTGCCGAAGGAATTTTTGATTTCCTTGAAACCCTACTTTATTTTAAATTAACCCTACAATGGGGGAGGGGGAGGGTGGGTGCACGGATTCTGCCTTTGCGGACTTGAAACTTTTATCTTATTTTTTAATATGTGAACAATCACCGCCAAACTTTTATTTAAAAAAAATTATTTGGGAACAAATTAGTTTAGAAGGTCAATGTACAGTGAGATTGACGTTGCTAAGGCAATCAAACTTTGACAGGCGTGTTTTTCTGAAATTATTTGGTACATTACTGTTTTAACTGAAAACAAAACTGACTTTCTTTCTTAGGTGTCATGTTATTAGATAATCTTAGTGTTCTTTTATTATTTTTGTTCACTTTTTGGTCATTGGGTGGCTTTCTGAAGTCTTAGGGAAATCACGAAATCCAATACGGTGGATCCAATTGGAAATTATGACGTAAGTCTGACGTAGTGTGACGTCATCAGTATCCCTTGCCGATCTCAAAGGAAACATTCTTGGACAAAATTGCTGGACATACTTTAACCTGCGACCAGGCCGAATTTTAGCATTGCTCTCATATTCTCTTACGTTTGGTCACTCGCTAAAATAGGGCCTGATACAATCCCTCACAGGAGTTCGTGTCGGCGGCCAAATTTTGGCCGCGGGAATCTCGCAATCTGATTGGCCCTTTAACAATAGAGCTGTCAACGGAAGTAAATTGTCCACGAGACTCGCTCACAATTTCGATCAGACCGCCATCGCCAAGGAACAGCCAAGGAACAACCAAGGAACAAGTCTGCCGAAGTAAAATGTGTTGCTCTAATAAATTCTTGTCGTTCTAGGAGAATTGTCACCATTTCTTTCTCCCCTGAGAATGGCGTTCGGTTTGACGCAAGCTGTCTCTCACCTGGAGCAGAGAAGTACAGCAACAGTGAAGTATGTATTCCGTTTTATCGCATCGTGTCTTGGAATTTTCATTTGACGGCTTTCAGCTGGTATTGATAACATGAACAGAGTAGTGGTTGTTTCCGCGTTTTACGAAACAAAACGAACAGCAGACGAACAAGTATCTTTCGCCAAGAATGATCAACAAGTCAACCGATAATTCGGTAAACTTAACGGCAAACTGATGTTTGGCGAGAACCGCAATTAAGTCGCAATACAATTTTCAGGTTATTCATTCATTGTTTAATACTTATGTCGTTTTATTGATCTCTGACATTGACATCAAAGGATCTGACTAGTTTTATAATAAATGTTCTTCGTTTTAAAATTCGCTGCTGTTTAGAGATAAAATTCGCTGCTATAAATCTCAAATATTTATCACTTCTGGAACTAAATTGAATTACAAAATACTCCTTTGTTTATAAACGGTTTTATTTATATCTTCATTCTAAAGAATGAAACTGAAGGTATTTCTCTTAATTGCCCAAGGTTTTTTTACGCAGAAAATCGGCGACAAATGCGAAGAGAATATTTCCGGATACCACCTGAAATGGGAAAGGATTCAAGCATGCAGCATATTTTGGTACATGACAACCTCGTCGTGCATGAATTTTCATTCAGTTTCAGCTCAGAAAGAGCAACCATGTACAATACCGGACCTTCAAGTTGGGAATCGTGTAAATTTGAGTGTTTTTGTCTAGAAGATATATCGTAGCCTATGATTCTCTTATTTTGCCGACATTTGCGTGACTTTTTGCGAATTGCCGTTATGGGAAATTTGCTTACCGAGGATCGTGCAAGCAGAAGAAATTTTGATTGGCTATTTTGTTGAATGTCAATCAATCAAAAAAGTGGGCGGTAGACGTTCCGTAGAAGAATTATATCAGGCTCTATTTTTCGTTTCGCCCGTCGCGCCTGAATGTTTCACCAAGCGAAACGAAAATAGAGCCTGATCGCAGGTTAGACATACTTTTGACCCTCTAAGTTTCATTTTCATTGCTTTATTGCTATCGGAGTTTAATGGAGGCCTGCCCCACAACGGCCACAGAAGACCAAAGAAGGCCCAGGAAGGACAAAAGGACAAATATTTGTTTCTTCTCCCCATGAGCTCTAACCCTTATTTTCAAATAATTTCACTTAATTCATTAATTGGTGAAGGATCATGAATTCAAATTTTAGATAGCTAAGAGAAACGCGAGTGCAAAACGGAGCAGTACCAGGTGTTGTTGTTGACATTAGTTACTCGTCAGCGGCTACTGCCTGAATAATATAACACGAGAGAACTAAATGAGTGGAAAGCTTGTTCTAAATGAAGGTTTTTGAATGAACAATTTTCTCAAAAATCGACTGTTTGACGCTTCCGAGATGATCTCTGAAACGCACGGATCTATATTTGATCGAAAATGACAGAAAATTGAGGTAATGGGTGCAAATGAAAACAGACCAAGATGCTCTTCGTTGATTTCATTATTTTGCAAGGTACTAAGTGTTCGCTAAATAAGTTTGCAAAACACAAGCTGTGATATACTCAATAGGACTTGCTTTTATTGCTTTATTCTCAGATTAATAGTTCTAGATCAAGGTTGTTTTGCAAAGTTACTTGCTGAGCGCAATTAGCAATCATCGAGTGGAGTGTATTTTATAACTTGTTTATCTTGTGAATTGTGCATAGTTAATGAGCTATTTGAATGCTGTACAATTTAATTAAAGCTATATGGGAAATATTACCAGTTTACATTCGTGCCCTGCTGTAGTTTGAAACTATTTTTGTGTTTTCCTGATGTAAGGGAGCATTGCTCGCATCACATGTGCTCTTAGATTCCACACATAGGTTGTGGTTCGTAATTTTCATAATTTATGCGCCGATCAATTCGAAACTTCAACATCCCCCCCCGGGCATACCCCGGGCATTTGACTGTGCATCGTGCCCAGGGAGGGGGGAATTTGAACGTTGCGTTGAAAGGGTGGGGAATTTGAACCAGATTTATGTCTTGTTCTGACGTAATACGCCTGAGAGTTTTTAGGTTTTTGCAGGGTTTGACGGATTTACAAGATAGAATTTCGCCTTTGTTAGTGAATGACTCTTTCAAAAGGGTCTTTAAAAGAAGTTTGAAGGTGTCATTACGGCATATCTCTCTCTGAAAAGGGTGTAAAGTGTTTGATTGAAGACGAAATTTGTCTTTGAGGAAACGTATTTCAGTACTAGTTGGTGGGGCATTTGAACGGCTTTTTTGCCTTGAGGGGAGGAAATTTGAACAAGCCAATCTTCAAAAGTTCAAATGCCCGGGGGGTTGCCCGGGGGGGGATGTTGAACTTTCGAATTGATCGGCGCATTAGAAATACTGGTGTTTCAAAGCGGCGCCACGTTCTTTAAACCGTCTGGCCGCACGATTTTATTTTATTATAATTAAGACCAAGTCTTTAACTTTCCATGACTGCAATACGAGGTCTCACTTTTTGTTAACATGTATTTTTGTTTACCCATTTTTCCTACTTTTTTGAAAGCTATGAAATTGGGTTGTTAAAAGGAACTGTTTCAACTACTCAAAACAACTACATGGAAATGTCAGTAACACTGTGGGATAAGGAAGAGTTGTACTTATCAACCAACAGTAGAATTTTGTCCTGCATCAAATTTTAAGTGTTGTGAGGAGTTGCCAAAGTTATTGAAAATTGGCATTTTTGTACCAATAAAATGTCCATTTTTGTCCACCAGGGGACCCTCCTTGTAAACTGTCGAAGAAAGCACTAAGAGCCCAAACGAAAAGAATTTTTTAAAGTACCCAGACAAAGTGTAATTCACATACAAGATTTGAAGGAAATCTATTTTGTGACCAATTTGGGTTATGAGGATCTTAGGGAGACAGCCACTTAAAAAAGTTGATCGTTCGCAAACAACCACAATTTGCGAAAAGCCTCCACATGTAACAAGAAGAAGAAGGTTTGTTTTGCAAACCAAACATCGGGCAATTTTTGTGGCATATATATATTTTTTTATGTATCCAAATTGTCTATTTTCGTCTCCTGCGTCTTTCTTTTGCTGCCGTAAGGATCAGTCTAACCGTATACATGTATATTTTAACTTCGAGTGTTTTAGTGATCCAAGTCTGTTAAAGATCTGGCAATTCTCCAACATCTTGTCGCTTTGGTCTGACCAATTTGAAAGCTATGAGCTAATAACTCTTTAGTAGGGAGCCAATCAGAGGTCTCGTTTTCTCGTGTCCAGTGGATGGGTCGATCATGGACAATTCCAACGAAGAATACAATGCTCCATGCATTGCTGGCAAAGCGTTACTTGGTGTTGTTTTCAATCCATGTACCGTGCATAGTGCAAGTAAATTCTTTCTCCATACAAACTCTAGTTTACGCTTGGGTCTCTAGCATGTTATAACACATTTTAAACTCGTTGTTTCTTTCATTTTCCACCAAGTTGTCGGATATTTATTGAAAAGTACACTCTGGCTAGCTTATGATATAAATTGCACCTGCGAAGTAGTTAGCAAATTATTTTATAACCATTGTAACATTCGCGACAAACCAATCAACATTGCTTGATATGGACAATGAATTAGCATGGTTGTTGTATTTTCTTAGATTCGTTTACCCACTGTGGTAACACTCATCCGTCACCCTCACCCTCTTCGCAGTCCTTTCACGGACAAACAAGACCACGCAGACCAAGGAGACCCTGGACACGAGCGGTGTTTTCTAACTTGCAGCGAAAAGGACTCGAGAAGCGATTTCAGGTCCAAAAATACTTGACAAAGGCAGACAGACATCAGTTAGCCTCCATGTTAGGTTTATCTGATAATCAAGTCAAAGTGTGGTTTCAGAACAGACGAATGAAATGGAGACAAGAGGCTAGGGAATCTGTGACAAGTACTAACAATGGGCCAGAAGACGAGATGGAAAGCTAGCAGCTATTGATTAATTACTGCTGTTCGTATTCAAATGAAAAATCCCAGAAATTTGGTTGTGAAATACCAGATTTGGTTATAGATGGGTGCAGTTAATTTGTAAAGTAGCCTGATATAAACGTCATGCAGAGGAGAAACTGTGTCGAGCTGGAAGATCTGAAATTCTCCCAGTTTTATGTACAACAAGCAAAACAGATCGACTGAAAGCAATATAGAATTATTCGCTTCATTTTGAAATTAGAAATTAAACATTGACTGGTGCTATGGATTGTTTACGGTGAGGGATACATATGAGTATGAGTTGATTATGATTTCAGGTGGTTCACCTGGATTTTGCTAGGGCGGACCATCCCAAATTTGAACAGCGGAAACTTCACTACCAGATCGGACTACTCACTTCCTCAGTCTTCTACAAATGTATAAATTTTCCAAAAGTTTAAGGCTATTAATAAACACTCTTGTTACCATAGCATACGATGACGTCGTGCATTTCAAACTTTCTAAAGCTTGGTAGTGTAGGTGATGACTATCAATGACTTGAGATTGAACAGTACCTGAAACGTACCGACGAACCTTTTCCATGTTCTAATTCTCGCTGAGACCGTTCCACTTTTTAGCTTTCCTTTGATCTTGTTTTTGTGACCGCTTCTTGCTTTTTAAGTGACAGATGTGTTTCAACATATCAGAACACTTTTCTAGTTTATGACGAAAATTTGCATGAATCTCTGCAACTTTTTCTTGTAACTTTTTAATTGTACCAATAGTTTCTTCATCCAATGTCTTTGCACAATTATGACCGGGTAAAATCTTGCCAGATTTTGAAAAGCGAGAACTGAGGTAAATTATTATTCAAGCTTTCCTCTTCGTTTCTAGTAGACTCCTTTTAAATGTCCTCTACCACTTAAAGGTCGTTTCTCAGAATAATCTAATCGTAGCGTGTGAAAGTTTGTCGCTGACATAGTTGTCCGCCGCAGCTATTCTCCAATTAACGGAGTGGGTAAGGGGTGGGGGGGGGGGGGGGGGGGCAAACAAAAATGTGCTCCACAAAGGGTAGGGTGAGGAGAATTTGAACATGCCCTCCCTCCATTTGCACCGATCCCCCCCCTCTCTAAATAACCTCTAAATAATGAGCGGTCCCTAAATCGTACAGCTTCAATCTGCTTTGAGCGATGATTACAACCACGTTTCAAGAAAAAGAAAACACCTACCACCTTTCATAATTAGAAGATTTTTTCCCAAAAACTTGTGTCACTTTGTTCACATCGGAGCAGTTTCATTTATTTATTCAGCTTTGGAATGAAACGCTGCAACCCTTCGCCCCTTTCTCGTTTAGTCATGTGACCGATTCTAGTTCCCTTTTTATCTCTTTTCTCCTTAAATTCTCTTTTTTTTCTTGATTTTATAACAATTATAGTGGTTGAGTTTTTAGTGAAACAATTATTCTACTTGGGCTTGCTGGATATCGAATGATTATATCTATCATTCAATATCCAGCGCGCCCACGTAGAATAATTGTTAGTCTCTCTTGTTAGAGCGATGGGTCGGAAAGAAGTTCCACATAAGTTCCTGGAACTTCGTCACACATAGTTAAGTTATTCCGCTTAAAAGTTGACAGTGCAATCAAGTTACAGAGTGGCAGTAAAACTGCACCAACAGACAGCGAAAGGAGATAACGCCAGACCACAGAGCAGAATGACGGACGGTGAGCGAAGAGAGGTCTGCATGTAACACCAATGCGTTCTAAGGTATCAGTGCTAAAGCAATAGGGATTTTCGCGGAACAGGTCGTTAGGATTACTCAGTTTGCTGAACATCTGCCATGCTTTCTTGTGATAATTCTCTTTTCTTTCTTACCACTGGCTAACAAAATTACCTAAGAAATAATTGTAGTCTATGGTGTACGGAAGAAAAGAAAACAACTTTTACTCTGGCATTATATTATTTCACGGTTTTTCTCGACCTCAATACTCAATCCACCGTTTTCATGCTGTTTTCACGCAAGTAATTAAATAGTTTATTTTTTAAACACTGTACGGGTTAAAATATATATGAAAACGTAGTGGAAAATATAAACAGCGAAAATTCGGAGCACGTGCACATATTGATCCTGGAGCACTTGTAAAAAGGTGGGTTACGAGAAGGTAATCATAGATTACTTTTTTTCTTCAATCACGTCGCATCCCACACACTTGATTTCCTGCTCAGTGAATTTATGAAAAGCGAGTGATTTAATTTTAATATTAAATGCGTTCCAACCACACTTAACAATTATGTGGGTAATACAGCAGACACTTCTTTGGGGACTATTTTTCGGGATCTTTAATTTTATGTCAACCACAAGTAACAAACCACTTTTTTGCCCGTTTTTATTTTTACAACTGAACAGTTGTTAATTCAGTTGTTTAATTTTATGTCAACCACAAGTAACAAACCAATTTTTTGCCCGTTTTTATTTTTACAACTGAACAGTTGTTAATTCAGTGTTAATTTAACAGTTGTTAATTCAGTGTTGAGGTTAACCTCAAGAAAGCCGTTTGTATAGAAACGGGACGTCATATGAAATTAATATTAATGGCGGTTGGCGTTTCCTGCGCTAAATGAGTTTTTGAGTGCATTTTAAACAATACCATACCAAAATACCATTATCACCACGTACGGAGTTGTTATTTTTAAGTACTTTGTATTTTGCATTCATTCCGAATCAGCTGTCATTTCTTGGTGAATAGATGAAAAAAAGCCTTCAAGAAAGCACTCCAAATTAAAGAACTTGAAGAGGTATGCAGTTCACGTTTGAGGAAATATTTCTATATCTATTTTCACGATAGCTGCAATAATCCGAGGTACAGTACATGTTTTAGTTTGTTTTGGTTTATGTTTTTCAGGTTAATTAATGAGACTACCTCCACTAATATTCAGAACCGGCTATAAAGAAATAAAATCGAAACAGCCATACTTCAAGAGTGGACGAGTTAAGCAAGCTAAAACTTGTACTTGAATATTTCGTACCTGAGATACGTTTTTGTATTGGGTTTAAAAGAGAAAATCATTCATAGATTTAAACAAACATCAGAAACTTAAGCTAAAGGTTTTTTTTTGAACAAATGAGTTTGCTGAACATGATCTGATTCCGAATTCATGGTGATAATTGTAATTTAATCAACTACAGTTCTCTTAAAAAAGCAAAGGTCACTTAACGTTTTCAAGTTTTCGTAACCAGTCGACTTCTTCTTAAATAATTCGGTTTTGAAAGGTTTCTGCTGATAGTTAAAGTAGACGAAAGCGATCGTTCATTAACAAATAAATATCTACAACTTCACCTCCAACTTTCATGAAAAGATCAAATTTCCATAAATCCAACCATACCTTCACAGTGCATGCGATGAACGAATAACCCTGTCCATCTTTTTATATAAAATGTTCTCATTGACTGCTCCAGCGGGAATTTAAATCGCTCATGTTTTTCAGCTATGTAAATAAAAAATATAAGCCTTAAATTTTTTGGTGAGCTGATAGATGAAATATGAACAGTGATAGTTCTTATCCTTCACTCGTCCACAACTGTCCTCGTCTACCAGTCTCACAGGCAGTAAAATAAAAAGTAGCATATTTTACTCTGCCATGAGAAGCAGACAGTACCAATGCTAACTTTCCTTTGAATAGTTACAACTTTCAATTTTATTCACTGAAACGAAGGCACGAAAATCAAGGACACGAATTACTCATATTGATGAAACTTCAAAACTCTATCTTTTTAACCTTTACGTTTTAATATAGCGCGTTCTACTGAAAGTATTTCCAAGTTATGTTTCGTTACTTTTTAAATGTAGAATTAAACTGAAACAGTTCTGTTCATTTACAGCATAATAAATGCGGAAAGTCCGAGCTATGTGAAGATATTTCTTTTTGTCAAATTTGAAATACAATGGGTTCTGCCTTCCTTACTTTACTGAAGGCAAGAAAGTCGATCGTAAAATTGACATTAACTGACTGTATTGTAAATTTGAAACAAACAAGAATTCTTACAACATTATTCGAAAGAATTGTGAAATCATTTCTTAATTGTACGCGAACAGACTTCTCAAACTTGAGCTGAACAGGACCAGAAGATTCAAGATATGAAAAGACCTTGCGTTCTCTTGGCACTTCAAGCTCTTACACTATTGATGTGTCTGCCTGTAACCGTTCATTCAAAGAAGGTCTACTCTGGGTAAGTCATTATCTTGATGCATTTCTCGGATAAACTACAACAATGTAATAGTTTAGCAGAGGAAGCACAGTAATGTGAATTACATATTTTAAAATATATGCGCTATCCTAAAAATGAAAACTGCAGACCAAAAAAAATTGGATAATTTTAAAAGAATTATATATTGGCCATATGTGATACGATCAAAATGTCTTAACAATTTGAAAAAAAGAGTAAATTTTAAAAATCAGATCTCTAATAGGGATTTATTATTATTTAAAAAAGATCAGTATCTTAGGTGATTCATTATCTAACGCGTACGAGCAGATGCATGGAAAAGAAAGAAAATTATCAACTATAAAAGATGACTTGATTTAGAAAGAAAATTCACAAACCAACATTTTAAACTGAAGATACTAAAATTAGCGAAGGGTGCCACGGAGTCAAACTGTTAAGTTGTGACAGCAAATAACAAACTGCTCATTGTGATGGAGATGCATAAAGTATAATTTAACTCTTTTCCGTACCAGATTGTTTTGATAAGCAGCTAGCACAGCAAGGACAGATCCATCCACACGTGTGTCCATTTTGAATATCCACCAAATTCTGGCAGAGCTATACCAGAAAAACGTGTCCAATTTTGGCTGCAAAGTTGGTGGTAAAATAGGCCAAGTCACTTAGTTGATCAATGTTCCATTTCCAGGTTTTTAGAAGGACTGAGGCAAAAACTTTTCAAGTGGATAGAAAGGTGATAAGGGTAGAAGATAAAGAGAAAAGAAAGGGAGAGAAAAAGGAAAGCAAAAGAAGCGAGAAAAAGTTAGAAATGAATCAGCAAAATAAAAAAAAGTCCAAATTTTGGCTTATGCGCATGCGTGAAACCAAAATAATGTACAATTTTCAACAGAAGCTGGCTCAAAATTGAGCTAAAATGTAAGAAAACGCTTTTGTAGCAAAGTTTAGTGGCATTTGGCACCATAGCACTTCAAAAACCGCTTTAGCGGTAAAAAATGCGTTTTCTAAGGGAAAAACGCTGACGGTAAAGGGTTAAGGACGTTCGCGTCAATTGTTTCTGCGCATCCTTACTGCGCACGCAATTCACTTCGTGATGTCATGCCACGTCATGTATTGAGCGCGCGCGCTGTTGAAGAAATGTGGAGATATATAGCGCTAGTGGGGACTTTAATATCTATGCACGGGTTTAACTCTCTTAAATGCTCAGTGACCCCATATCTTCTTTTGATAGATCACTTTCTTTGTCGATTATCTACGTTTTGTGAAAAATTAAAGAAAATCTGTATTGTAGAAGTTTGCTTTTTTTCAACTATTCTGCCCTCGCATCATCGAATTCTACTATTATTGAAGCCGTACGGTGTTCGTTAAAGTCCATCTTAGAGGTTGAGTTTAACTAAAAGCATGACACCGGTTCAAATTATTTACTTAACAGACCCACTTAAGTAAAATTTGACTAAGAAAGTGGGTCTACAGCGAATCATTTTAAATATTTGTCAACTAACAAGCACTGAGGCCATGTCGAGTTACGAGGGCCGATTTGTCAAAATTGGGGTAGTTTTTGACGCGCTTTATTTCGAAAACGAAGTCGGTGACCCCCCAATTTTTTTCCATTTCTGACATAGGTAACTCATTATATGACTGTAGCCAAAATATGAAAAAAATCTGTATTGTAGAAGTTTTTCGCGCGAACGTCCTTAAGCAGGATTTCGGTTTGTCGCTGTTTTCATTGTGAAGCGCCTGTTATGCACCTGCGGAGGATGCTCATTTTTAATTTTTTATTCCAGCAATATTTTCCTGATATTTGTGATTTCGTTCTTGATTTATTACTTTATTTCTCAAACCTACAGACACAAAGTTATACGAGTAGTCCCTGAGACAAAGAAACATGTAAACCTTCTGTTGTCACTGCAAAGTCAATTTAGCCATGACAATGTGAGTACCGATGTCACTGACTTTAACATTCATTTATGGCGTAGTTTATTTTTCGCATCTAAGAAAGCTGTTGTTCAAACAACATTCATACCACCCTAACTGCGTAAAAAGCTTATTTCACGGGCACCCAACGGTTCGCTTCGGTCAATATCGGTTCGCACCCGGTTCGGAAAGCCTAAAATAAAATCGCCTTGCGAGTTTTTTCTGGCGAAACGTCGCCTCAAACTTTCGTACCATGAGAAACGATTAATTTCTGTTGCTTTGGCAAATATAGAATATAGAAATAATAATCGCTAAACGAAAAGTGAGAGTTCGTGTTCCTCGGAGTCGTGATCTGGCAACATTCGGTGATGTGTTGGGAGGCTGAGTTAAGATCACCATGGAGTGAACTGAAATCACCTCCTACTATTCCTTTGTTTCACCTCTAAGTTGAATGTTGGTTTTAGCGGCAAATTACCATTACCTTTATAAACATCGGCTTCCCGTACACCCAAAGATCCCATAGCTGACCAAGTGCTCACTCTCACCGTAGCCTGGGGATATGCACTGAAGTAAATTTTTTTACGTCAGGTGGAGTTCTGGACATTACCATCACGTGAAGGAAAAGCTGTAGATATCCGTTTACCCCCAGCAAACTTTTACGGTAATATCAGCCAACTGTTCGCAAGCCATGGTGTTAAGTTCAAAGTCCAAATATCTGATTTACAGTCAGCTATTGACGGACAAAACAGAGCCCCTCACAGGAAACGTGACCGGTTATCGTGGCTTGAGAAATATCACCCACTGAGCGAGGTAAGTTAACCCTGGTGTCACGTGTTTGGGGGCTGACAAATAGAATTTTTTTAATCTGCTAATTTTAAAGTTTGAACAATGTGCGACCCCGGAGTGCGACATATATCCAAATCAGGCGGAAAACGTATGTTAACAGCTGTAGATTGAAAGAAGTATTATATCAGTCATATCAGTTTGATAACGTGGAAAAACGAAAGAAATACACCTCGTTATTTGCTTACAAGGGAACAACATCTACAATGCTATAACCACCTACGCAATTAGCCAGTGTAACTGAGTTTTACTAAGTCTTACTGTAAATGGTTTTACTTTAAATGGTTTGAACCCAGGAGTCATATCTTACTGAAAGTCGGTGAGGTATCATCGTCCGGGTGAGTGCGGTCGTGAGAGGGACTGTTTGTGACTCTGATGACTTACGCTTAGGTTTTCGAAACGCGTCAGTCAGTGTTATCACAAACAGTCCTCTTAGGACTACACTCACTCGATTCCATCCTTCCAGAATGGAAGAACCTCTTAAAGGGGCAGTTGCAAAATCCGATCATTAACAATAATATCTCCCAAGATTCCCCAAGATTGTTTCAATTGTCTGTTTTTTCCATTAAACCTGATTAATCAACCAGAAACCAGAATCTGTCTCAAAAGAGTAAGACTTGTCATGATAAACGATTTTAGATTGTTTAGTTAATAGTTAAAAGACTTCTTTAAGGAACTTGACGTCTTAAATGCCACTAACATAATGTTTGGTTTCATTAGAGAGGATTATCTTCTGTTAAATCATGTAATAATTATTTGTAAGCAAGTAATCTTTCAAAGCAGAAATCGCAATATAAAACCTTCACTCTCTTTACTGAAGTTAAGTTAAAATAAGTCTATCAGTTGGAATGCTCCATAGCTAAGCAAAAAGATTCTTTAGCAGATCACCAGAAAAATGGAAAGAACTGCTTCCTATCCTAAACTGAAAATAACATTTGTAACATAGTCAGTTTTTT
This sequence comes from Siderastrea radians, assembly GCA_964017195.1. Classification (NCBI taxonomy): domain Eukaryota; kingdom Metazoa; phylum Cnidaria; class Anthozoa; order Scleractinia; family Rhizangiidae; genus Siderastrea; species Siderastrea radians. The sequence continues at coordinate 25,696,172 of OZ024900.1, read as the reverse complement.
ACACATATTATTGTAACATATAGCAATCAATTATGTCGCTTCTCCTTCTTCTTCCCCTTTTTGTCCTTTAATTTTCTTTCCATTTTTTGTACTGTCGGTGTATGTACTTTCTGCGTCTGTGTCAATAAATGCCATTAAAAAAAAGGTTACACTCACCCGGATGGTGATAAGAAAGATGTAAGTTGACACCCGGATGGGTGTGTTACCAATCTGACACGAACGACCCATGTTAGAACGTTTAGTACAGAAATGGTCTAAACAAAAGGTGCCTCAATTTTGTACTTTTTTGGCATAGCGTTTATGCAATAACTACTTGCTGGGTGAATTTGTCCGAATCCGTTAGCTAAGTCGCAAATCGCTTGAGTGTAAAATCACCGCATTTTGTCTTTCGAGATCTTTTCTCACCTTCAAAAGACAGCCGAAAAGTGCAGAGGATGGTGCCGCTTGTTCACAATTGGGACGTCTTACGAAGGAAGGCAACTGCTCGCAATTGAGGTAAATGCTATTATTTAAAGGTAAAATAGATATATTTTCGATTGATTTCATAAATTTTTGACGCTACACCGTATTGATAGTAAACTTCTAAGCTTTCGACTCGGCTAGAGTCTTGTTCACAGTAACTTGGTCAGGTCACGTGACGTGTGAGCTGACCAGCCTCGTCCAGATCGCTGAAAAGTTGTATCTCCCCCCGTCTCTATTTAGGGTCGGCTTGTGGGCTCTGGTGTAAATTGCCTCTAGAACTCCTCTCGTAAACCAGTCTGGATCTCTGTCCAAAATCCGTGCCTCGTCGATGTGGACATCGTTTTCTGGCTTGGCTTTGTTGATGTGTCGAGACACTTCTGAGGACGTGCAGCTCGGTCTCTTATGTTCTAAGAAACGTGCCTTGAATGATCTTTCCGTTTCTCCAATGTAGCTTTCATTTCATTCCTCATCTCCGCTTCCTCCACACACGATCTTGTAAAAGTGGCCACAGATTTCTTTCGGTTGTTCTGAAAATTTGTTACTTTAGAATGATCACCTGTGATGCCCTCTACAAGAGGTGATTTGTGTTATGATTTCGGGTGCTGCGCAAGGGCTCTGATGTCATCCATTCACGGTCGAGGTGGTCGTCATCTTAGACTTAACCTAAAATTTGAAATTAGCTTTAAAAATGCAAAACTTTAATGTTTTTCATACTAAACACGAGGAATATGCCTTTTGTTGCATTTTTTTAGTTTTTAGTGTTGTTTCAAATCTAGCAATCGATTCTGAGCGAACTTTGTTGAAATGCGTGTAAGTCCCCCCATCAAGTGGGGGGTCCTACATATATTAAATAGATAGGTTTTATTTAACCTTCTCAAATTTATAAACTCAATCACCTGAGGTATACCACATCTCGTGGATGCAAATGATACCAAGTAAAAAACCAGTTTACGAATCAATAGTGTCGCTGCAATATAATGCAACATTCTGCAATTTGGTCAACAGGATCATATTTATTTATCAGCTACGATCACTAACTTGAACAGCTCTGTTTTTGTAATTACTGCAAGTACATGACAGCTCAATGTTCTCAGTAAACGTCCTCGTCTTCCAGCGAACTGGACCAGGCTGGTCAGGTCACACGTCACGTGATTTGACCAAGTTACTGGAAGTGCAAGCGCACTGAATTAACTATTTCTTTCATTTCGTAACTGATTACGCTGCTGTCCTGTTTAGATGAAGGCAACTCGCCAGCAAACTAAGCCACTGGTCTTTGTAAACTGTGGCATTCACGCGAGAGAGTGGGTCTCCCCGGCAACGTGTATGTACATCATAGATCAGGTATGGATTTCCATCGTGTATAAAAGCTTGATATTTTATAGTACTGCAAGTAAACTAATCGAGAATTAATCAAACACTAAGGAAACTAATTGTACTATTAATTTTGATTTAGGAAGTAAGACATCTTTGGTTTAGTTTGGGGGGACTACTTAAAAGTAGTCAACCGGCGTCCACAAGCGTATTACCTGCATTAAAAAAAGCGGCTTGATAAAATCCTGGCAAGTAGCAGATTTCATATGTTACAGATTTCAATTACATTTAAACACCAGTCTTTTCTTTGTGCCATTTAGAATACCGAGAGAAAACAATGGGAGCAAAGTTGTGAAGTAGTCTCGTTTTACCAATCGTGAATTTGAAGGAAAATAACAAGTGAAAGCATGTTTCAAACGTCATTATTACGGGCTGTTATTTTGAATAGATAATATTTCACTTCATCGTTCTATAAACATGGATGCAAATAGAGATTTCTTGACAAGTCTATGATGCACATAGAGCTGTTAAGACTAAAAGCCATACAGAAAAAGGAGGTAGAAATGGAAGAGTAGTGGCAAATAAATAAACAGGAGTGCGGGAAATAAACTAATCGAGAACCAATCAAACACTAAGGAACCTAATTGTACTATTAATTTTGATTTAGGAAGTGAGACATCTTTGGTTTAATTTGTATGACAAGAGCAATTAACTTGTTGTTTTGCTTCTTTAAACAAATCAAAGGTAAGGAGATTACCGAATAATGTTGTAATGAAGAACGTATAAGATAGTAGTATAGTATGCATGTTTTACTCCGTATTTTGAGGTGGAATCTCATTAATTTGAGGTGGAATATATTAACGTCGATGATATCATAGGCAATTGTTTTCATCTCAGCGTAGAACCGGTTTGACAGGTTTGTCAATCGCGCTAGGTTCTATTTTTAGCTTGTGGCGGTCTTGATTGGTATAACCGGCTTGACAGGTTTTTAGCTATTTTTGGATCAACGATGTCATGGTGTATTTCATTGTTCTGAAGCTTATAAAAGCGTTATTTATTAGCAAGCGCCAACTCGCATCTCATTTGCGATTGAAAATCACTGCATTGTGATGTTCTTGTGGAAGCTTCCATTTCTTGCCGCTTTCATTGTTACTGCAGTCAAACATTGTTCTTTAACAACCGAAAACTATTTTCGGTTCACCGATTCATAAATTGTGCATTTTGATGATAGCGCCAACAAACCAACCACACGCAGATTTTATCTGTAATTATTTCTTTCAACCGACAAACATTTTTATCCGACGAAGTCGGATAGTATAGTCGTGAAGACGGTGGATTGGTGTAGGGACGGCCAAAGTACGTTGTGTAAGCCTCATAAGGTGTATTTCGCTATGGCCGATGGGATGGGATGGACGTGAGAACAAGAGCGGACGAGTCGCCATTTTGAATTGGCAGGTCAAGAAAGGTAACGGAGGCTTGGTGGAAGATTTGCTTCGACTGTGTTGTGTTATAATTTTGTGCTGACCTCTTACCATATAGAGAAGAAGTTGTACACAGACATCCATTAGTACACACGCGCACGCACGATAGGACAAGGGTCCACATAAAAAGTATCGTAGGTATAGAAGCACACGTCCGCCGAGCAGTGTTGGTTTTGGCCGGACTGAAATATCTGTGAAATACTAGTGAAAGAAAGCAAGGAGGACTGATAATAACAGGAGGTGAAGTCCAGTGGCACTGTTGATGCTGATGGGACCACAGTGTTGCTGAGACATCGTAAGGGTAAAATCGTTCTCAGTATTAAAATGTTATGAAACGAAAATTCTGGTGTATGTTGTTGTGGTTATGTTTAATACTTGGAAAGTATCTACCTGCCAACGTTAAGAAAGGTTATTCGGAGTGGGAAATGAATTACTACACGAGGCTGCATCTTCTTGGATAGTATAAGTGGCACAGAAGGATATACCAGTTAGTCTTTTTAATTGTTCTGCTTTACGCTTGATTTTGAACCGATCTGTTCGATTTTAGAGTTCGAGACACTGAATTGCTGACTCCGGAAGAGCAAACCGGATTTAACGATTATGTCATAAGACATGCTTTAACCGCTGTGTTGAGATAATGCGACGACTTCGCTTTTTACTAATTTCTCCAGATTCTGACGATGTGTTTGTCTTAACCGATAATCATGTTTTTATAGTGCCATATTCACAACAGTACATAAATACATCGCTCACAATTCTCGGTCACGGCATGTTCAGTCGTGGGCAAAAATTATCTTTAAATTTTTATTTTAATTCAAGCGATAAGACAGATGAGCTGAGTCATCAGATTTTAAACATTACGTCACTCGGTAACGCAAAAGACAAAATACTGTCGTAATTTTCGTCGCACCAGTCAGCACGTTGAGATTCTGACGATGTGTTTGTCTTTATCGATAATCATGTTTTTATTCACAACAGTATATAAATACATCGCTCACAACTCTCGGTAAAAGCATGTTCAGTTGTGGACAAATTTATATCGACATTTAATTTTTTAGTTTAATTCAACAAAACTAAATATTCAAAGCGATAAGACATTTGAGCTGAGTCATCAGATTTTAAACATTACGTCATTCGGTAACACAAAGAACAAAATACTGTCACAATTTTCGTTACGCCAGTTAGCACGTTGAGCCAAGTACAAACGTTTATCGAGGGTGGAGTGGGTCAAAACGACTGGTAAATGCCTCTAATGCACTTTCTTGTAACCCGTAGGATAGAGCATAGCAATGATTTATTTCGTATTTGCCTTCACGATTTGGCTTAAGGGGCCTGTGACATGATTAAACGAAACTGTGCACAAAGCGTGGTTCCCAGGCGTGGGGAAAAGTTCAATTCTTTCGGGCGCTACAGTGCCCATGCTGGTAAATCGTAATGATGTGGTTACTTTTATATTGGGAAATTTATCGCCCATTTTTTGAAATGCGTCTGTTTTTGAGAGTTGTGATGGCTTTTTGTTCAGGGTTTTGAGGAGGACCGACCAAAGGACAGCGAAAAATGATCTTGAGTGAAGAATGCATGAGGTCATGGGCGTAGTCTGTGGAGCTATGTTTGGTGAGAAGAGGATGAATAACTCAGTTGACCTCCTTTCCAGGGTATTGGTCGCCTTTTGAGTTGGTCAAATTTCCGTGTTAGTTACAGTTACGCACTTTTGCTGCAACTTGCTGTTACAGGTCCTTGAATGTTATTGAACCCGCAGTCACGCACGCCTCGCTTGCTTTCTTTTCGAGACGAACCAACACTTCGTCGATTCTGCACGCATTGCGGGCCTGTGTTTAACCAACGAAGTCGGATAGTGCAGTCGTGAAGACGGTGGATTGGTGTAGTGGACCGTCAAAGTACGTCGTGTAAGGCTCATAAGGTGTGTATCTCGATTTGGCCGATGGAATGGGATGACGTGAGAACAAGAGTGGACCGAGTCGCCATTTTGAATTCGCAGGTCAAGAGGTTTGGTGGAAGATTTGCTTCGACAGTATTGTGGTATAATTTTGTGCTGACCTCTAAACATATATAGAGAAAGTTGTACACAGACATCGATAAGTACACACACGCACGCACGATAGGACAAGGGTCCACAAGAAAGTATCGCAGGTATAGACGCAGACGTCCCCTGAGCCTGACACGAAAGGAAATACTGAAATATCAGTCAAATACTGGTGAAAGAAAGGAAGGAGGACTGATAATAACAGAAGGTGAAGTCCAGTGGCACTCTTGTTGCTGGTGGGACCAAAGTGTTGCTGAGAAATCCTAAGGAAGAATCGTTCTCAGTAAATGTTATGAACGGAAAATTCTGGTGTATGTTGTCGTGGTTATGTTTAATACTTGGAAAGTATCTAGCTGCCAACGTCAAAAAAGGTTATTCGCAGGAGGGAAATGAATTACTACACGAGGCTGGATCTTCTTGGATAGTATAAGTGGCACAGAAGGATACACCAGTTAGTCTTTTTAGTTTTTCTGCTTTACTTTTGATTTTGAACCGATTTGTTCGATTTTAGAGTTCGAGACAACTTGCTGACTCCGGAAGAGCAAACCGGATTTAACGATTACGTCATAAGACATGCTTTGACGTGTTGGAGATAAAGCGACGACTTCGCTTTTTACTAATTTCTCCAGTTTCTGACGATGTGTTTTCTTTATCGATAATCATGTTTTTTGTGCGATATTCACAAAAGTATATACATGTAAATACATCGCTCACAACTCTCGGTTAAAGCATGTTCAGTTGTGGACAAGTATATATCGACATTTAAATTTTTAGTCTTACTTATATTCAAAGCGATAAGACAAATGCGCCGAGTCATCAGATTTTTTTAACATTACGTCATTCGGTAACGCAAAACGCAAAATACTGTCACAATTTTTGTCACGCCGGTTAGCACGTTGAGCCAAGTAAAAATACTATCGAGGGTGGAGTGAGTCAAAACGACTGGTAAATGCCTACAATGCTCTTTCTTGTAACCTGTACTACAGAGCATAGCAATGATTTACTTCGTATTTGCATTCACGAGTTAGCTTAAGGAGCCCTTGACATGATTAAAGGAAACTGTGCATAAAGCGTGAGTCCCAGGTATGGGGAGGAGTTAAAGTCTTTTGGGCTGTTACGGTGCCCATACTGATCAATCGTAAGGATGTTCTTACTTTATAGGGAAATTTATCGCCCATTTATTGATGCGTCTGTTTTGAGAGTTGTGACGGCTTTTTTTTAGGAAGACCGACCAAAAGACAGCGAAAAATGATCTTGAGTGAAGAATGAGGTTATGAGCGTGGACTTCGGAGCTATGTTTGGTGAGGAGAGGGTGAATAATTCAGTTGACCTCTTTTCCAGGGTATTGGTTACCTTTTCAGTTGGTCAAATTTCAGCGTTAGTTGCTGTAAGAGAAGACTTAACTTACAACTGCCACATCAGCACGAGAGCCAGATGGCACGGTTATGCAGCCCTCAGGACTACTTGTTCTTTTCATGGGACGTACAGAGTTGCCGCACTTTTGCTGCAACTTGCTTTTACAGACGCTTAAATGTGGTCGAAAGTGCAATCACGCACGCCTTGCTTGCTTTCTTTTCAAGAGGAACCAACACTTCGTCGGTTCTCCACGCATTGTGGGCCTATGTTTCCTGGTGGTGGTGGTGGAGGAGGCAAAATGCAATTGTGAAGGAGGAGGTGGTGGCAAATTTGTGGAGAGGGAGGAGAAGGAGGCAAAATAAAATTTTTGAGGAGGAAATAGAGGCCGTGATGAATTAATAAGATAGGAAAAGTGTTTGTCGGTTGGAAAAAAAATTTCACTTAAAATCTGTGTGTGGTTGGTTTGTTGCCGTTATCATTAAAATGTACAATTTATGAATCAGTGAACCGAAAATAGTTTTCTATTGTTAAAGAACAATGCTTGACTGCAGCAGCAATGAAAGCGGCAACAAATGGAAGCTTGCACAAGAACGTCACGGTTCATTGATTTTCAATCGCAATTGAGATGCGAGTTGGCGCTTGTTAGTGAATAAAGCTTTTATAGGCTTAAAATACACTATGACATCATTGACCCAAAAATAGCTAAAACCCGGCAAGCCGGTTATACCATTCAAGACCGCAACAAGCTAAAAATAGAACCTGGCGTGATTGACAAACCTGTCAAACCGGTTCTACGCTAATGGCAATCCACCGCATTTTATTCATGAGATGAAGACAATTGCCTATGACGTCATCGACGTTTATATATTTCACCTCAAATTAATGAGATTCCACCTCAAAAATTCGGACTAAAACATGCATACTATACTACTTAAGATAATTTGCTAAATGTTATGTATAGCTGGTCTTTCAGTATGCTGATGACACCACAGTGAGGGAAGTGTTAAAGAAAGTGGATTTGGTTATCTTACCTGTCTTCAACGTGGATGGATATGTCTATACTTGGGAAAAGGTAGGACATGGAGAAAAACAAGATAATTACATGTGAAGAAAGAGTGAAGAGTAGGATAGGGCTGAGGTGCGAGTAAAGCACGGCTGAAGCACAGGTGAGGTACGACAGAACTACGAGTGGACTACGAGAGAGGTACGACGAAGATAGGAGGCAGGAAAGACTGATGTAAGAATAAGGTATGATTGAAGTACGAGCGGAGCATCAGTACGGCACGAGTGAGGTACGAGAGGAGTACGAGTGATCTACGGGTGAGTTACGAGTAAAGGTCGAGTACCGGTAGGGTACCATTGAATTACGAGTAATGAACGAGTTTTAATTGCAGTGCAAGTGCCGAGATAGTAAGCTAGTCCGCAGGGGGCATTTCCTTAGTTTTCAAGTAGTACTGTCTATCGAAAGGATTTGTTGAATTTAGGTGTGGTATCTTAAAGTAGGCATGCTTGAGAATTAGAACTGACTTTGGATTTTACGTACATGAAGGTTCCTGTTTGGGTTTATAGTCGAACCTTGTGGTTTTATTATCGAGCTTTTATTGGTTATCTTCCACTTGTCACTGTCGAACATTTAGGTGTGTTTTACACACTGTGTTAAGCAACAGGAAGTGAAGCAAAAGTTCCTACGGTCAGTAAACCCAAACATGTCTACAATTCAGTAGTATATAGCGAGGTTTTGGAGAGGTAGTCAGAGGTTTTCGAGAGTGGTTAGTTGTTGCCAGGGCCTGTTCCCAGAAGTTAGACGAGTCGTTAGCCGTTGTAAAAGCAAGAAGAAGAAGGAATGAGAACCAGAGTGCTAGTACCTTTTCGTGTAGTCAAGTGAGTCGTTCCTCAACACCACTTAGAAAGTTTATTCATTTATTTGTGTTTCGTTGGCAGGATCGTATGTGGCGAAAAAACAGAAGTCTAAATCCAGGCTCTAAATGCGTGGGGACAGATCTCAACAGGAACTGGGATTTTCACTGGGGAGGTAAGCCGATCTGAGTCTTTTATTGTGAAGAGCCCTCCAGCTATATCTTCTTGTCATTACTGTAAGCCAATGAGAAAATAACGCACAATCTTAAAAGTCGCCTCGTTAGGAAAACAGGGATTGTAATAAGCATCTGGGTGGTATTTCCTTTATCCAACCTAATGCAAACAACGGCGCCGAAAGTGAAGTCAAGTTGGTTACTAGTGTTGAAGGTTGTTTTTTCCTCTGTTACGTGAATACTGTTAAGAAACTGGAGCAAGCGGACACCCATGCAGTCCAGCCTACCACGGAAAAGCCGCCATGTCAGAAAAAGAAGTCCAGAGTGTTGCCAACTTTCTTGAATCACAACGAGAGAGATTGGTTGGCTACCTTGACGTTCATTCCTACAGCCAAATGATCCTGTTTCCATGGGGATACACAAAGAAACACACTATAGACCACGAAGAGCAGGTATGAAGTGTCACGTGATAAGAAACTTAACCCAACATCACACCTCACTGAACCATTTGATTTGACTGGGGCTTTAAAGAACTGACACTGGATGATTAATATTGTGACGATCATGATGATGATAGTGATGATGAAGATGACGATGGGGATGAGATTGAAGCTTATGTTGTTGTTGTTGTTGTTGATGATGATGATGATGATGATGATGATAAGAAGGAGAAGAAAGAGAGCAACATGTGAATGCGAAAAAGAATAAGGACAAAGAAAAGGATGGGAAAGAGGATAGGACGAGAAGGGGGAAGAGGAATAGCATAAGGTAAGCGAAAAAGAAGAGTACGAGGAAGAGGAAGAAGGTGATGACAAAAAGGACGAGGCTGAGGGCGATACGATGATGACGATGATGGTTATGATAGCATCCAAAATAGAAGCGATGGAAAATGTAAATCAAACTGCACTTATTTTCCACCTTTAACGAAAGATCAATAATCAGTCGTGCATGTAATGTGAGCAGAAGAACATCGAAATATTTAAGTCGACGTCTTACCCTATTGCGACCCTCTTTTGACGCATGAGGACAATAATAGTCTAATTATTACATGTTATTTATTGACTGCCAATTTGATTTCTTGTGAGTTAACAATCAATGAGTCTCTTAAGTAGGTTTGTCTTTGAAAGGAAATAAGCCAGTTTTCTTCTCTGATTTTCAGAAGCGGGTTGCCAAGACAATGGTGCAGGCAATCAAAACTCAGGGAGGTTATAACACTAATTACACATTTGGACGGGCATCTCATGTTATATGTAAGTCCGTAAGAGATTAACATAGTCTTGCATCACAACAACAACAAAAGCTGTCCAAGCCCAAGCAACGCAAACTGTTTTCCATATACAACTAGTTTGGGTTTAAAAAAGATCAAAAGGCAGCCTGACACGGCACGCGGTTACTATAATAAAGGAACCCAAAACTTTTTGCATAGTCTTCTCTATCTATTCAAGGCGAAGCTGTTTTCTTTTTTCGTGTATTCGACAAAGGCCTTGAAGGGTTTGCTCGGCGTTCAAAGGCGGCCTAGAATCAACCAGTGACATACAGCGCATCTAGGCACTCGTGATTTTGAACATCACACACCAGAATCGTTAACTACCTTTTTTTAACAACTATTACAATTCTTTTAAATCAACGGTTCAAAAATAACTAGGTGAAAAGTCCACAATAACCTTTGTAATAACCTGCAGTCAGGCTCTAATTCGTTTCGCTTGGTAAACCACTCCCGCGGGAAACGCGAGCGACTGACCCACGGAAGAGATTATGCGAAAACTCGGCGTGATATCAGGTTACCTTTGTGCAGACTTCATGTTATTTGTCCATTTCAATTTACAGATATTGAGTCAGGAACAACCAAGGACTACGCTTATGGCCACCTAAATGTGAGATACACATTTTCAATCGAACTGAGAGACACTGGAAAATATGGATTCCTTCTGCCAAGTAGATTGACAGCACCTACGGCAAGAGAGGTGTTTGAAGGAATCAAAGCTATGATTGTAAATATTAATTTAGGTGAAAAGTAGTTTGATAAATTAGCAGGGCACATACAATTTATTTGTTAATTAAATAAAACCGACTGTAGATGATAAAATTAAAACTGCTCATTTCAAATATACGAAATTGCTGGTACTGTACTCGAGGTCTTGATAAAATGAAACTGAACATGTCAAAATTATATTTGTAATAAGGAAGCAGCCCCATTCCCTTTTCCTGGACTGGATGCACGCATATAAGGTGGCTGCTGACAGTCGAGAGCCTGAGCGAAAAAAACAAAAAAAGTGGCCTCCAGAAATGAGGGATTTCGAGGAGATCATGACCTTTGCATGTAAAATAATTCTTTTTAAAAGCGTAAAAGGTTAAAATTCTTAGAAGACGAAGCAAAGTATAAAGAGAAAAATTGGTAGAAAGGTAATCTTTAAAAAACTATTTTCACAAAGTGACGTAGAGGGCTTCTTCAAGAGCTGGCTTATTTCAAGAAGTAAATTAAGAAAAACTTGTAAACAAGTCGCTGCAAGCTTAGCACTTAAACGGGATTTTAATTGAGCATAAATTGTTAGTTTTCTCAACAGCTTAACTATACAACAACTCTTGTCGAGTTTTCCTTCCAAATTTTACGTTATTTTGCACTGTTATTGAAAACGCCCCTCTTCAAATTTTTTTAATCCACCAATTATTCTGCAAAGTGCTACATGCAATAAAATAAAAATAGGCATCATCGAGGAAACTTTCACTTGTGCAATGTGATAAAAGGGGTAATTTAACACCGACATGGTCATTTTTTCGACGTTTCGGCAACACCGCCTTCGTCAGGGTCTGAAAAATCTGGTTTCTCCCTTCTCGAAGCTCGCGCTAACTCGAACCAGAATTGCGGAGCTCCCCTGGATTTGCTTCATACATTTACTGTAATTTCACCCTCGATAACTCGCACCTTATTTGACAAGTGTGTTGTCAATTGCGTAATGAAATGCATGTGTTACGTATTAGAAGCACCCTTTGAGAAAAACTACTTGTCGCATTCGCGAGTAAGTCAAAGAGAATTACGAAGGATTAATCACGTAAAAAGTTAAGCTGATGTTTCGAACCAAGGTGGCACTGGGTGGCTGCTTTCTCTAATTCTGTAATTCTGCTCCTTTGGTGCCATCTCCTAATAACTCGAACCTTTTTCGATTTCCCTTGAAGGTTCGAGTTATCGGGAGTCAACTGTATATGAAAGAAAAATATCTACTCCTGTGGAACAGGAAAGGCCAAAACGTTTCGACATCTCAGCGAAGTTCGGGCCAAAAGATAGAAAAATTCCTTGACATTTTATTTCCGCTGTCCCTCAATAACCTAACTTTTCAACCATCATAGTTTTTTTTCTGGCTACTTTCCTGGAACTGCATTCCATTTATATGGCAAGTTTTATCATTTGCGGAAATAATATACTGTTCTATGGTCCAGAATAGAGTAAAAGGTGGAAAGAGTATCTCACAAGGTGTACAGTCGCGGAACCCTCCGTATCAACATCAGCATTGGTGACAGTGCCAATCAAAGCCAGATTTCGTTGTATGCTTGCTGTAGTCACCAACGCTCCTCAGCAAATGTTGATTGATCACAAATAGTACGGAAAGGAGAGACATTGGAAAGAAAAGTGTTTGGCCTTACTTCTGCATCAGGGAGTAACACATTCTTAAGAACTGTAGGTCAAAGTTGCTTGTACAAAGGTCACGAAAAACACGATTCAGAAACTAGTTGGGAAACTCCTACTGGAGAAACAAGGTCTGTGTGCTCACAAAGTGTCTGCATGAATAAGGAACTCCTTAGGAATAAGCAAAGTGCCTGTACTAACAAGACCTCCTTCTGATGAGTGACAGGGAAAGCACGTGGGGGGGGGGGGGGCAGGCATGCAAGAAAGTTTAATACAAACATTCCTCCAGTTTATGACATGTTATTAAGTTTAATACATTCATTAATAACTCAATTTACAAGTATCTTTACACCTTTTAAATAATTAATAAACTGCGAAACTCGACAATAATTGGAAAAGTCACTGTCAAAGTTTGCAAATGTTCATTAAATAAACGTCTGTCTCGTTTCGCAGCCGTAACTTTTTAAGTTACAGCTCTTTCAATTCATTTCTATTTGATAGAAACAATCATTACCATTTACACCATCTTAAATAATTATTGTACACAATTAAAATGCATTGTGCGGGCGTTATTCAGCAGAATGGTTATAAATACAACTTAAAGAACAACCAATATATTTTGAGTAAGCCAACCAAAGAAAGAGCTACGACAAATCAACTAGTTTCCAAACAGCAAGATTGTCCCATTCGAACAAGAAAATCTTTTGTTTACTAGTTTCACATTCCTATAGGTATACATTTTTTTTCAATATGAATGGATAGCAAGTAATTCAAAGATAAAATGTCAATACCTACAGGTCAGTGCAATAACTAAACAGACTTCTTTGCACGTTTTCTGGTTGCAGCCAACATATCAGCAGGGTCGGTCTAACGAGGCTCAGTGGCGATGGTACAACAAATAAATTACAGGAAAAATCGCACATTTTCCTCAATCTGGAGAATATGTCGAAACAATTTTTCTAATAAATAACAGTTTCTTTCCTCGCGTCGTCAAATTTTCAAACAAATCTTGCACAACGCAAGAATTTGACGTCGTGAAAATTTCCAGTAATAAGGTATCATATCCATTGGAGGGACCCACCGTTAAAGTGAAAAGTAGCTGTCTAACATATCCTAAGAGCTGCAGACGCCAGGTGCACGTATTTAAAGAAGACAAAAAAAAACTGCTTACAAATGAATGAAATTTTTGTCAGTAAGTCAAAGATAATATGTGGATTGTTATTTTTCCGACTGGCGAGCCCTGCCGTGGCTTAGTGTCCCAAGCTGCATCCATCTTATTTAACAGCGTTCTACACTTCAGTGTTCTTTTGCATCTGTAAAGCGTCCATTTGCTCCAAGATAAATGTACCTGTGTTCTGTCTCAGAGTGCTCACATGGTTCTCTAGCAAGCCTAGCTTGCGAGTAGCTTCTTGTAACTCGCTGTGTAGACGGGTGTTCTCTGCCAAGATTGCCTCATTACACTGCAATTAAATAAATAAATAAAACAGAAGCTACTTTTTAGGTTCTAAGTTAATGTTCATTTCATCAGAAATTGTAAAGTTGGAATTATTGTAAAGAAATTTGTTGAAATTTCTTAAAAATGTAAATGCAATTTTCTGCAACACTGACCAATTTACGCGAGTATATAATTCAAGTGTGTTATATTAACCCACCTCCTGGGCGCGAAGAAGCCTTTTGTATTGGTCAACTGGCACACTAACAAACTCGCCATTTATAGTCTTCAGCGACTCCTCGGAATGGTGTTTGTGAAGCTTGATTTTGCTTCGCCATTTGTTTCTCACTATGTCTGATTTGCGAAGTGTTTTGTCTGATCCTAAGACAGTTAAAACAGAAACCAAACGTTGAATATTTGACTGAGATAGGCTTTATACGGTAAGAAGTCAAGCATACAGGAGTCTTATACAACAGAACATTTTTCGTACCATTCAGTGGTGATGATTTATGACGACAACTTCTTACTATCTCAGCTTTGCAATTTTTATGGCAGTTAATGTGACAATCTAGGAAATAACAATCACAGCTTGGAAGTTAAAATGTGCAGAATTATAATACAAGATCGACAAGCAGAGGCGAGATTAATTTTAAAAAAAGAGGTTTCAAGACTCTCTCCTCCCGTTTTTCCAAGCTACTCATTAACGCACATATTCCATGTTCTTCTAATTACTTTAACCATGACGAGCACAAAGCCGCGCCTCAGTGTTATTGTACTCATTATTTGTTCAATAAAGTTTATTTGTTGTTGTTACAATGTATCTATTCTTGATATACCTTGTCATGTGAAAACAACGCTACTGCAGCTACAAAACATCATTGCTCGAAGCATCCGCGGGAAACATAATTCCAAACATTATTGTCAAAACCGTTTGTATAATTTGTGTGCATTTGTATTAGTGTAAAAACCGTGGCTATTTGAAACATTGCTGTAACATAACAATTTGGTTGCTAACTTTATTACCTTTACATCTGTGTCCTTGTTTGATGACTCCCCAAAGCTGTCCAAAATTATTAAATCACACAAAACAAATAAATACATAACATAAATAAATATGTACATAAATAACTGACTTAAATTGCATTTCCATTTACTAGATACAACCAACCCCAGCAAGGTGTTACATGTATACCCGTGATAATATACGAGTAAATAACCTCAACAGCCAATTTTGTGTTCTACACTGGCTAATCTCTGTCTCTAATGAGTAGTTGAGTAGTTAGGTATATTATTACACCGAGTTGTGGTCCCCAGGATAAAGGACAGCCGATGGGTGACGGTAGATGTGGAATGAAGAATGAAGTTTTCAGAGTGAGTCTACAGCGTTAAAAAGGCCAAACGTAGTCTTGAGTGAGTGTTAATCAAGATTAAATGTAGACATGGAGGTAGATAAATGAAGAAAAGAGTTGATGTACAGAAGAGACATGTACAGAGCGAGTTTCTTACCAGTCCGCCACAGTGGTCACAGAAGGTTGGTGTGAAGTATGTGGCTTCTTGAAAATTGTGCGAAAAGCCTTTACTCAGTTCACGGCAGTTTACTTTCATAAAGTAATTTTTCATCTCTTCCTGACTTATTACCCCATCACTGCAAAAAAAACAACAACAATAAATAATAAAACAAATTAAATAATAACTCATATTCATATTTATGTAACTGATATTGTCCGAGGTGTATCACTCATCTGCCTTTTGACATTCAGTTTGTGTTTATTTTCCTTTACAGTGTTCACGGCGTATTAGGATAAAACTAGCGAAAAATTCTGTAGTGAGCTGATTGATTAACATACTGATATTAAAAAGTTCTGTACAAGTCGAAGATAGAAAACTTTTCTCACCTGTTGACATCAAGAACTCCAAACGAATCAATGAAAGGAAAATTTGTAGCAATTGCATCAAACTCCTCCACAGATATTGAACCATCTTTATTTGTGTCGTAAATCTTGAACACAGCCTTTAATCAAGGTAAAAAATAAACTACACATCAGAGATATTTCTATCAAATCCTCATATTTGAACAGAGGTTTCTCCCTTTGGATCACGGATGGTGCAGTTAGGTGAGAGTAACTGCTTCCCAGTGTCATTTGAGGGTGGCGTTTGCTGTTGGTTCTCTTCCTTGCTTCGAGGGTTTTTCTCAGGGTTCTCTTTCTACTTTCTCAACATTTCTACACTCCAATTCAGGCTGGAAACAGTGGATTAAGAGCCACCCGTTGACACGCCACTACAAATTACCATTTATTATTTTATTTATTTATCATTAAATCTATAAGAAGGAAGGATGCTAAAGGAAATGATGGCCAACTGCTGCAAAGCATTTCAAGATTATGTGATGGAAACATAAATCCTGTTAATCAGGTGCACTGACCTCCACCATGGATGAGACATGCCTTTCTGTCATGACACGGTCAGGTGTTGTGTGTCCCAATTCAGCTGCCCAGTCAGCAAACATAACACTCTGTTCACTTGTTACACTTGCAGAGCTCTTTATCACAAAGTAACAAGCTCACTGTTAGTCACATTAAAATCAGTTGCTGAGCAGAGCAGAGAGGTATCATTTGGAGTGACACCTGAGATCTGACAAGCAAATTGCAGTGATATTCATCTAGTGACTTCTTTATTGCTAAATTGTCTGGTGTAGGGTGCTCGGCATTTACAAACCTTTCTCAGTTGGAAATCATACAACTAAACACTTAATGATCTAAACAATTGATGTGCATAAAGAATGTACGCACATTCGACAAGTGGAAAAACTAAAAGGAGCACGAAAAGTGCAACACCCCAACCAGTAACCCATAATTTCCAAAAGTTTCCAAAAGTAACGAAGTGTACTAGTTTTTTCCACTGAAATGGAACAGAAGTGAATAATTCTCAACTGGTATGCAACTTTATTTACTCTCTTATCGAATAAACACTTATTAATGATGTCAACAGAAGCTGTCAAAAATAATATCCAACAGATGTTGTGTGGCAAACGGTGAATATCTTACAGAACATTGACTCCTGGGCTCCCTGGCAAGTGATAGTTCATATAACTCTTCATCTGTCAGCCTGGGCTGCAGTGACACCTGAAAAACAATAACCTGCACTGTATTCTGGTTTTTATACTGCAACATCTGACATGTATGACATAATCATGATGGGCAATATTAATCAAAGAGCTGGTAAATGTACAGCTGAAAGGCAGCTAAGACCTAGTATTGTGACCAATAGAGGGTCACATAGGAGAGCAATACGACTGAAAACAAGAAAGGGAGCATGGCTAATGTGACTGACAATAGTGAGTGCAGACTTACTCGTAACATTTTGATGAGCTCCACAGATGGTTGCACTGGTGGTTGGGTGGTTTGTACCAGCAGCACAGGTGACATGATACTTGCTAAACGCATCATCTTTTGTATGTTAAGGAGACTCCCATTAACAGTGTCAGGAAGGACAGTGTGCAAGGAAATAAGATCTTTCAGCTGAACACCTGTAAAGAATACAAAGCACCCATTTAACACAGTAGCAAAAAACACCAGTGCAGTGAAAGGGTAAAAATTTAGGTCACACTATTCCACTTACTTAAAGCAATAAATTGTATTTGATGCCACCTTAATTAACACAGACATCTTGTTACTAGAGACTCATCAGAAAAATTAAAAACACTGTACCAATACATGACATGTCATTGCCT
This sequence comes from Siderastrea radians, assembly GCA_964017195.1. Classification (NCBI taxonomy): domain Eukaryota; kingdom Metazoa; phylum Cnidaria; class Anthozoa; order Scleractinia; family Rhizangiidae; genus Siderastrea; species Siderastrea radians. The sequence goes on along the minus strand of OZ024900.1, from coordinate 25,678,704 downwards.
CAACATGGACACTACAGGCGTCAATTAGGCTGTCGTTTACATGTATGTTGGCAAATTATTTATACAAATAAGGTTCTACAACATTACATAACCCTATTGTGCCATGGCGAGATTGGATCAAGGTCAAAAGACTGCTTACTAGAGGTTAAAATCAATAGAAAGTTTCAAACTGTCACTGACAAGAGGTTCCAAGATGTTTCAACTTATTATATAAGTGATTTGACTGGGACACTTTTGGTTAATTTTGTAACAGTGGTCACTTATGGGAGGTGGTTGCTTTAATAAAGGGTGGTCACCCAGGGAGGCCTGGAAGTATTTGAGTGTGAATCATGGATAATTTGTATATTAACCACTATCACTTATTGTGTTATTTTAGAAGACATGTAGACATACTCCATAGAAATAAGTACAAATGAGGTACTCATATATATGGCCCAGCAAAGCTCTGTGACCCCAAAAAGGTTGTATTAAGGACTCGGCCTACAGTACAATTGTAACTTAATTGTAACTTAATTACAATTGTAACTTAATTTATAATTCAGTAACAATTTTTTTAGTTTCTCAGTGCTGAAAAGGTTAATTGCAGCAACAATTCTGACAAAATAAAGTCTGTGCTGCAGTTGTTGTTCAAAGGATAAAAAAAAAACTTACCTCTGCAGTTAATTTGGTTGACAAGTGAATCAGGATGAGCAAAAAGTGAAACAGAAGAGGAAACACATTTGTTAGCAATTAATTAACTAAAGAGTAATCCATATGCATTTACAGGCACTATTTTGGTGTTTGTAGCACAAAATTTCCTTAAATTTTCCATCTAATATGAAAGTCAATGTGTTGTTCTAGAAAATACCCATACTTGAACCCCTGACACCCCTGGAAATTTCAGTTCAGGTTCATACTCTCCTTTAAAAATTTTGGCCTTTAAGACCCCCCCTCCCCCTCGGAATTTCCAATGACCCTCTGTGGTGGGAGTATGGATATTTTCTGGAACCACACAATACTGTAGAATCCTGGTTATATTCATCTCTTTTTCTTACATTTTATATGTAGTTTTCCATTTATTTAGCATTTTCTTTCATTTTTTAAAAATATATTATGATTAACAATTTTTTATTCCCAATGTAACAACATGAGTAAAATTCTATTTTAAAGTAAATACTCACAAAATAGGTATATGGAATCCAGTGCAGTCATTCAGAGCTTTCCTATATAGTGCATAATTTCCATCAGAAGACAAAAACTCCATCAATAGTTTCAGGAACTAAAAATAAAATCATAAATTCATAAGGCAAATACGAAACAATTTAAACTGAATCTTTCATATGTTGGATATAGAATACTGACTGATTTTCCTCACACCACAATAAAATTCTGTTTCAAGCTACAATAACTATGTAATCTTGACATTTCTTTTGTTTTCCTTGTCTCAAAATCAGTCAAGTCTTGTACAGAGTATTTTTTACATAAATATGCAAGTTAAATGTCTCCTTGATGACCAAAAATAAACACTGTCCTCATAACAAATAATTTATGCATTTTTCTCTGTCAAGTATGAGCTACAAGTATCTAAATTAACAGTGTGAACAGGGTCCGAAATTAACTTTTTTATGCGAGCGCCAAGTGGCGACTGAAATTTTTTTTCCAGGCGCCAGATGGAAAATTCTGGTCGCCAAAAAGTGTCCGTAAAATTGTTGCTTCACAGCGAAACACGAAGCTTTTAAAGACATTTCTTCGCTCAAAACATAATCTTACTCGTGAACGATCGCAAGAGTCAGACTGCCATGAAAAAAAGGCAATCGTGTAGCTTACATTGTAGTTGAAAAGGAGTTTTTGTTAAATAGATAGCTCTGATCTCTTAGTTTGAAGACTGAACATGACGCCACTTCTTCTGACTGTAAAGCGTTATCGAAAATTTGTAGAGCGTTTCGTTGAATATTCAATGGCGAAAGGAAAGCCTGTGCTTATGCGATGCGCCCACGGTATGGTTGTCAGATGAAACTGCTGAAAACATGGCGGCCGCTAAATTTCGATTACATTGCGTGGATTACAACTGTTGTGGAGGTCATTTAACCTTCGTTTTTGATCTAAATTATTTTCTATGGAGATTAAAAACTTCGAAAAGACAAGGGGTAAGTTTCTGCTGGAAATCAAACGCGAATTTTTCCATTTAAAACGAAATTATTTCCTTGAGCAGCGGTTCAAAACATTAACAAGGCGCTGAAAGTTAGTCGCCTCCTGGCGACTAGCCTTGAAATTCTGGTCACCAACACTCAATTTTCAGTCGCATTGGCGACCAGCTGGTCGCAATTTTGGACCCTGGTGAAGTTTCCCTTGGGACTCAGATGAGTTCCAAAAGCTCTGACAAACTTTCCCCTTAAATGTTGGTGTTGCAAGAATAATTTCTCCTATATGTCTAGTTGTGAAATTGCCTTGTACTGACTGTGCATGAAATTATTATTCACCTTAGCAGTCTATACCAAACAATTTAAGTTCACACAAGTTTGTTTTTGAAATCATTATGGTTATTTATGTAAATTTCAATAAACTGATTCTGATTATGTCATAAGGACAGTGTGTACCTCTTTACAGTCTTGTGAAAGTAGCTCTTGAGTTTGCCGTAATCTTGATAACGCTGTATTTGTTAATCCTCCTGCCACTGCCATCAGACCATTGAAGTTTTGCAGTTCTTTTAAATGCTGACATGACAACATAAAAAAGGGAAATCAGTTAATCATGCAGCCAATGGACCTTTGCTTGCTCTGTGACACCACAAAATACACCACAACACGTAAAACTTCTTATTAATAGTCACATGATATCAATCAACAGATATTAACTCACTTTAGCTGTTTGTTGAAACTTTTCCATGCAGCTAGCTCTTTCCTTAGGTGTAACACAGTTTAAGACCATGCCCTGTACCCAGCGTGATACACCATTAAACAATGCAACATATCTTTCAAGATGAGTTGTATCCTTTAACTTGCCAGTACAAACATAGGTCTTCCACTCTGAAAACTGATCAGCATTTCAATGATAAGTACAGGCCTTAAAAGAAAGGAAGGAGTGCTGGGATGGGAATATCATCTCACCGTAACTAGCTAAAACCTGCATACACAATTTTCAGATCAGTCGTGAAAAGCATGACATGCTAAAGGCTGGTTTCCATATAATCATTATGACTGCTACAATGCCTGCAAAACAATGGGATCACCAGAAAAAACAAAACAGTACTTCATGTGGCACTTGACTTGAGAAGCCAAATTTGTCAAAAGGTTAAGATTCATAGTAGGTAGCTAAAGAATATATTTCACAGGTTGCATTTGCACTAAGTTTCTCAGCAACTGTAGTGATCTTACAGATATAACAATTCTCAGGGGGTGGGAAGGTACTCCCCTATATGGGCTTTATAGGTGTTTGCTGCTGGAACAGGTTACTAGAACAAAAGGATACTTTTGGTCCAGAACAGGGTATCATTTCTCAGAGGTTCAGGATGAAGACCAGTAGTCTAAAGTAAATAAGGTATGCTTGTGGCTTGTGGTTAACAAAACACTTCAATTTTAACAAATACTAGATCACTCAAAAGGAAATGTTGAAAAATTTACTAAATGAAGCAAAGAATCGATGAGAAAGAAGTCTGAAACAGGATAGTAAAATTTAATAGCCTTGTGTGCAAACAAACAAGGGGGTTAGTTTCTAAAGACAAAATTTTGGATTTATCAACTGAGTTGAGAAGGTAGATTGGCAAGAGATTGAAAGCTGACATTTCGAGCATTAGCCCTTCGTCAGAGTGAATCAAGGAATTGTACATCAAAGATACTAGCCACGCATTACAAATTTTTGCGATTTCAATTTTTCCGGCGAAAACAACCTTATTTTTGCTATGGATATTACTTCTTTATATACCGTAATTCCCAATAATGGACTTCAGGCACTTAGGTTTTTCTTCGACCAGCGTGCTATTAAAGAACCCAGCTTGGAAACCCTGCTTCCGAGATCAGACTAGTTTTGACACTGAATTGCTTTTCATTTGCCGATAACCACTACAAACAGGTCAACGGCGTCACCATGGGTACCAAAATGGGACCTAGCTACGCCAATCTTTTCATAGGTTACATCGAAAATCAATTTTTCAACCAGTTTAATGGCACCAAACCTAAACTTTACAGCTGCTACATCGACGATTGCATGGGCGCTACTTCATCTAGCTTAATTTATAACTTCCAAGTTCCTTCCACCCGGCGCTGAAATATACCTGGGAAATTTCCGAAACCGCAATTGCTTTTCTTGACATCAAAGTTTTAATCAAACAGATTCCCACAGTTACTTGTTGCATTCATCCTCTCATCCTTCCCACGTCAAAAACTCTATCCTGTTCTCTCAATTTCTTAGACTTCGATGTTTATGTAGTGATGACTCCGAATTTTCCAACAAATCAGAGGAAATGCGCCATTTCTTTAAGAAGCGTGGCAACCCGACTCTGTTGACAACATATTGGCTCAACACCGTGCTTAACAGATTGATCGACAGTCAGCACTGCAAATGTCACAGAAGGAAAAGAACGAGAGAATTCCATAATTACACTCACTTACCATCCACATAACCTTGCAGCCAAAAACATCATTTTAAAGAACTTTAAATTACTCCAAAATGACAATGAAAGAGGAAGATCTTTTCACAGCCTCCATATGATTTAAATGCGCACTTAAATGATGCAACACTTGTCCTTTCATGCACAATGCGGACAAAATAACAGGACCCAAGCGATCGATTAAAATCACCGATTGCTTTACATGCACCTCTGCAAATGTTATCTATTGCATAACATGCAGTTTATGCAAAAAGATATACATTGGCGAAACAGGGAGGAGACTAGGTGACCGTTTCCATGAACACCTATGAGACGTTGAAAGAAATGACACGGACGCATCCAAACCAGTCGACCGACATTTCGATCTCCCTAATCATTCTAGCCACCACATGATGATCTGCAGCCTTTCCCTACACCGGGGTAACACGGAAAGCCGTAAAAATCTAGAACAAAAATTCATTTTTTCAAATCGGCACACTTAATCCCCACGGTATCAACGTACGCTTTTCATTCAACTAATTTATTCTTGTTTTTCAAGTTGTCATGTTCCCACCAATAGTGTAGCTCCACCGCTCCCTATATAAATGAAGTAACTAACTGGACTAACGCTCGAAACTTCAGCTTTCAATCTCTTTACAATCCACCTTATCAACTCAGTTGATAAATCCAAAATTTTATGTTAATTTAGCATAATTTTTGTAGGACTTCAATATTTCGTCAATACATGCATTTTGACCGAGGATGCCATTTTTGAAGCTCGTGGGATTGGGAGCGACTGCTGACCCCGATGGCTCAAATTCAAGATGGTGGAAACGAAAATACCTTCGATCGTAATATCTTCCTAGTGTACACACATACATCACGCGATATTCTTATTTTAATGTTCTGTACCAGTTTGAGGCAATGCAAAGTTAATGTAGGTTGCATCTGTTGAACAGTGGTAAGGAGAAAATAATGACTCCCTCTATAACCAGCTGTACTAAACAGAAGTAGAGTCATTTGAAATAATTTTCCGTAAAATAAGCCAAATTGGGCATATTAGCGAACCCTGCAGGTAATTCCGAAGGGTTTGACAAAAAATGGAAAATCCGAATGGGAGGGGGGTGTACGATTATGGAAATCCGAGCTGGCATGGGGGGATAACGCATTTTGGAAATTCCGAAGGCAGGGGAAAGTTAAAATATGGAAGCCGTCCATGGTATGGTATGGATATTTCCTGGAATTGCCCAATTCATGGCAAGTACCCCTGCCCCGGGCCTGCAGTCACAAGGACCGCTAATTGTTTTTCTTGCATACTGGTCATAGCAACTGTAATCATGATCATATGGAAACCAGCCACGATAGGTCTTTGAAGAGCAACCATTTAAGGGCCATTTTCTAGGAATATCAAGAATCAAAAGACACTCACAAAAAACCAATTTTTATTTTATTTTGCCAAAACATCCCTTTGGGTAATTAAACTAATTCAAGAAAAAATAGTCAAAAGGTCCAACGAGTTATTTAATGCACAAAAATTTAAAAAGTTCGAAAAATGCATAAAATGGTCAGGTTTTAGGGTCTCTAAACATGTCAAATTCTCACTCAACTTTAGGAAGTCGGTGAGAGCGTAAAAAATATTCTTTTAAAACAAAACAAACCATGGACTATTTAACCTTTGTACTTTAAAACTACGTAATAAATTTGCTAATGTTTGGTCTCAAACATTTTCAACCGGCGTTCTTATCGAGCCACTCTTAACCTTGTTTATCACAAGGTAAAATGAAGGCCAACTTCGGCCACGTGGTATGTATCATTTAATGATTAAGACTACATAGAAAGAAAGCTCTGTCACTGTACTTTTAACCAGGAAAGTTAAGTGATCTGAGCGGGTAGAATTATATGCAAATTACAGATTTTATTCCTGGAATACTGCTAACAATTACAAAGGTTGTTTAAGATAGGCTCACCTGCGATTACTTCCCAAAGCTGTAACTTTCCTGGTTAAAAGTACAATTATACCAGATGTTGTTTTAAGCGGCTGAAGTTGGCCTTCATTTTACCTTGTGATAATAACGAGGTTAAGAGTGGCTCGATAAGAATGCCGCTTGAAAATGTTCGAAACCAAACATTGGCAAATTTATTACACAGTTTTAAAGTTAACAAAGGTTAAATAATGTTCGTGGTTTGTTTTGTTTTAAAAGAATCTTTTTTAAGATCTCACCAGCTACCTAAAGTTGAGTGAGAATTTGACCCGTTTAGAGACCCTAAAACCCCCGTTTTATGCATTTTCCGAACTTTTTAAATTTTCATCCCTTAAATATCTCATTGGAACTTTGGATTATTTTTTCTTGAATTAGCTTACCCAAAGGGATGTTTTGGCGAAATAAAAAAAAATCGATTTTTTGTGAGTGTCTTTCGATTCTCGATATTCTCAGAAAATGGCTCTTAACAGGGTGCTATTATATCTATTGTGATGTGTTGAATTAGATCTCATTTGATTTTAGATTTTGATTTAGAATTCTCAAGTCATGTGTACACTGTATTAAATATATAATTTAACCATGAACTAAGGATATTGTACTCTACAGAATAGATCGGATCATTAAACAATTCCCTCTACAAGTTACTTAATTTCCAATGGTCCAATATCGTCTGTGCACAAACAAAAAAAAAACAAACAACAATTTTAAGAAGTGCTCACCGGAATCCTACGCAGCATTCTGTATTCAAGGTAAGTCAGTTGTTCAGCAATGGTGATAGCTGATATATCTTTAAAAGCCAAAGAACTTTTCCGTGGACTCAGTAGGGCTTGTTCACCACCGGTAGGTCCACTTAAAGCACGGTTAACGTTACGCATCTCCTCAGCACATCTATTATGGTATAAATAATTATTAAACAACACACACTATGTAAACTATAATAACCATTATAGCGCAAAGTGCATGCTACCGTTTCCACTAGACCAAGATTTTTGATGAATTTTTGACACTTTTTTGACACTTTTAACAAAGGAGCCTCAACGTCAAAGTGGGCTTTGACAGTGGTTGATACGTGGCGGGACAGGTAGTCTCAACTTACTTCGAGTACATTAGTTGGTCGGCATGAAGTTCCAAATAAAAGTTGAGTACGGCCAGGATGAATTGGTAAAGTTTTATACAGAAGCAGACGTTGTCCATGGAATCGTATGAAATTATTCGTTTTCTTCGCTTGTGGAGGATATCAGACGGACCTGCGACATCACACGTCCAACACTTTGCGGATACGATACAAGGGCGAAGATGGCGATTATGTGAATCTAAACGTGGACAACACAAATAACTTTCAAGAGATGTTTGTTTGAGCTTGTTCGGTAGATGAAGGGTTATATCTGTTCAGAAAATACTTCTGAGAGCCAGTGAGCTAAATTCACCAGTTGTGTTTAGAATTTGGCAATTTATGCCTCAAAGCTAAACGTTATGTTGAGTTGTCTCGAATTATGCGTCTTTTATTCTGCTGTTGAATGTTTACATTTCTCATGTTATTTTGGACTTTCCCTCAACATATTTGTGTGTTAAAATTATAAACGAGCAGATCCGTTCGGATAGTTCGCAGTTGTTTTTTAGATGTTACTACAGTATCATAAGTCTGGGAAATCGTGTTTTTTTTTCTCGTAACAATAGAATGAATGTAGAAGTAGAATTAAGAATACTTACATAATTAAAGAGAAACAGACATTGGGCTAGTTTTTGCGTTTATATAAGTTGTTTGAGTTTATTTAAAAACTTGAGATTGACGATTATACTTTCGTGTCAGAAATCATGTCAACATTACACCTATGTAAACATTCTACTAATTGAATTATGAGAATGAAATTTTTAAATAGCTTTTCGTGTCAGGAAAAGCTCATAAATTAGATCGTTCTAAAAGGCTAAGCGAAAGAAAACACAAAACATTTTTGCAGCTAAATGAGAAGGATTTCAAGAATCCTTCTGGTGATCATCAAAGAACAAACATCATTTGGGAAGTTCAGAATAAGGAGTTAAATTGTCAGATCAACGTCATTAAGCCACGAATACATTCGACTGTTGGAACTACGAAATTAAACTGACATGAACTACAGAAACCAAAAACACTTCAATAACGGCCAATTCTGGAGAGCTCAATAACGGGGAAAGAGTCAGGACTCTTCTGGCAATGATGCATGGAATATTTAATTTATTAAATATGCTCGTACAGGGAAAATCCTGACTGGCCGATAATTCCGAGCAACATATATATGCTCAAAGTAAACCGCATAAAACTCAAACTGAAAGCTGTAAATAAAGCCTTGAACTCTGTAAGATGTGGATGATTTTTTGATAGTTTATAACTTAAACCTGTACCAAATGAAAACGCCGGTACACAATCGCCTTTCCTGGACTTTATTAATTATGACCAAAAATTTATCTCCCCCAGTCAACTTATGCATAAAGACATGTTTGCACTTGTAGATCAGTTTAACATCAACACACACTTCTTTGCAGTCTTTTCGACAGCAACCAAACTTAACAGCCAATTTCTTTCCTCGTCCAGCTGTTCCTAACCCACTGGCGAACGCCAACCTAAACTGAAGACCAACGAGTCCTAACACGCACCTGAGTAAACTTTTCCTTCCAATTCCTTCCTGCGTTGTCTTTGCAAATCAAAATCTATGGTATTTTCGAGGATCCAAACACTCCAATTAACTCTTCATCCATAGAGACAGCGCAAAACTTGGTTAAGAGCCCGTCAAAACTTGCCTATTTACACACTTCGAAGAATTCTACTTTGAATGGCTTTGTGGGCTTGTTGCCAAAAAGGTAACACAATGCCACACGACACCAGGACAGCCCCAATAGTTCTCAGTTGCTATAGCAACTGCGAACTAATAACAATGACACAAAATGAAGATTTCCCTTCTTAGTAAGTTTCCACCCAACTACGAGGAGTATTTTTATTGCGTTCGACGAAGGAGAACGCATTCCTAATCTTGTGTTGGGTGTCCTGTGTCTTACAAGGCAGAAAAATTCGAGATTTTCTGTAATTGTCGTCGAGGACGCCAAATTAGCCCCCTCAAAGATTTTTGCAGGGGCCTTTGCTTGGCTGGGAACTGGTATGGACTTTGGCCTTGCTTTCATGATGCCCAGGCCCCAAATGGTCAATTTAGCATGTAAACACAATGTCCTCGGTGCACGAGAATACTGATCGTGGTTTCAAGAGGTATTTTGTTATTTTCTTCAAGTTTTTTTCGAACAGTTTTCCAGTTTGTCGACAAGGCACAGTTTGAAGTCCACTCGTAAACAAAACCGGTGCACCTAGGATGTAAAGCGGTTGAGAAAACATCGATTATTTGTACGGACTCTTGAAAAATTTGGAGAGTGATTTCTGCCGAAGACCACAAACGCTTTCACAAGACTTTTCACGAGACTTTTCCGGGAAAACTTTCATGTTTGTTGACGAGACACAGTTTGAAGCCCACTAAAAATTACAAACACAAGTGGTGGAGGTAGGATCTACAGCGCTCGCGAAAACATCGATTATTCGTACGGAGATTTTGCTATTCCTTGTTGCCAACAAGCGAGAAAGCGAGAAACTGGTCATGTTGTTGTTGTTACAAGTCATGATGATAAAGACTGATAGGAAGGCTAAACGTTACTTTAATTGCAGGATGAAAGCGGACACTTCTGTTAGGACATTTGTCGAGACACACGACAGCCTAGCCTCTGTTATTTTTGACACGAGGAATTTTAAGTGAGTGACTCAATTGGTCTACCCTGGGTGCCAGAGGATTTTCTTGTGCGGTTTCCAGTTGCAGCTTATATGTTCTCTATTGGTGACCTGTGCGACAAGCCGCTCGTTGCGTCGGCCTTTGGCCGATTTCTCTCGACGTTAGCGAGAAAAAAACCTCTGGTGCCCAGGGTACAATTGGTCAGCAGAGACATCAAAATGCTTCTTGATACTTATTAAGACGGATTCCGCTCAACGTTCGAGCAATAAATGCAAAGAATATTTACCAAAAAACTACTCATAGCACGGTAACATTTTAAATGCTATTTGAAACATCTCACTCTAGTTCACTTCCCAAGTGACCCCGCGATGAAATTCTCAAGCATTCTCAAGAAAATTAATTTCAAATCTCGTAAAAGTATGCTAAAAACGGGCGCCATTTTGTTTTGAACTGACATGAAGCGTCTTTTTAATTGAAATATTGATAACTTCACATCCAATTTCTCTCGCGGGGTCAGCTTGGGAGCAAAAGTAACGATAAGTTCTTCTTATCTGTTCTCAAAATGTGACAGTGCTGCAAGTATTTTTTGGGTAACTTAATTTTTGCACTTACTGCTCGAACGTTGAGTGGAAATCATCTTAATCGTTATGTACTGCTTGAAATTTTCTTGTTAATCTGCATACCTTGATGGTCATTTTAGAAACATATTAACCTGCGATCAGGCCGAATTTTAGCATCGCTGTCATATTCTCCTACGTTGGTCGCTCGCTAAAATAGGGCCTGATACAATCTCTCACAGAACCTTGTGCCGGCGGCCAAATTTTGGCCACGGGAATCCCGCAATCTGATTGGTCCTTTAACAATAGAGCTGTCAATGAAAGTAAATTGCTGCGAGACTCGCTCACAATTTCGATGCGACCGCCGCCATCGCCAAGGAACAAGTCTGCCGAGGTAAATGTGTCGCTCTAGGATATTTTTGTCGTTCTAGGAGAATTGTCATGATTTCTCTCTCCTGAGAATGGCGTTCGGTTTGATGGAAGCTGTCTCTCACTTGGAGCAGAGAAGAACAGCAACAGTACTAGTGTAAGTATGCATCCCATTTTATTGCATCGTATCTTGAAGTTTTCATTTGATGGCTTTCAGCTAGTATTAAAAAGATAAACAGAGTAGTGGTTGTTCCGCTTTTTACAAAACAAAACGAACAGCAGAGGGACTAGGTATCTTTCACCAAGAAAGATCAACAAGTCAACCGATAATTCAGTTAAACATAACGGTAAACTAATATTTAGCGAGAGCCGCACTCAGCGAGATGCTGTATTTGTTTTTACAGCTAAGTAATAAAGATTTTCAGTTTATTCATTAAGTGTTACTAATGTCGTTTTATTGATCTCTGACATTGATATCAAAGGATCTGACTAGTTTTATAACAAAATAATATTCTTTGTTTTAAAATTTGCTGCTGTTAAGAGATATAATTCGCTGCTAATCTCGAATATCTATCACTTCTGGAACTAAATTAAATTACAAAATACTCGTTTGTTTATAAACGGTTTTATTTATTTGGTAATTGGAAAGAATGAAACTGAGAAGGCATTTCTCTTAATTTCCCGAGTTTTTTTACGCAGAAAATCGGTGACAAATGCGTAGAGAATATACCACCGGAAAGGATTCAAGTATGCAACATATTTTGGTACATGACAACCTTGTCGTATTCTGAATCTTCATTCAGTTTCAGCTCAAGACAGAGCAACCATGTACAATAACGGAACCTTCAAGTTAGCAATCCTGTCAATTTGAGCGCTAGTGCCTAGAAGGTATATCGTAGCCTGTGATTTTCTTATATTTTTTGCCAACATTTGCACGACTTTTTGCGAATTGCCGTTATGGGAAATTTGCATAGTTTTACCGAGGATCGTGCAAGCGGAAGAAATTTTGATTGGCTGTTTCGTTGAATGTCAATCAATCAAAAAAGTGGGGGGTAGACGTTCCATAGAAGAGTAATGTATCAGGCTCTATTTTTCGTTTCGCCCTTCCCACCTGAATGTTTCACCGAGCGAAACGAAAATAGAGCCTGATCACAGGTTAGAAACATATCACTGCCAAATTCATTGATGTAAAGTCATGCACAAACCACCAAAGGGTTTATAATTGAATTGATCCCACTTATTTTGTATAATTGAGATGCCTGCCTGTAACGTTGTAGAGCCCAAAGCCCCATGCACACCGGCAAATTTTCTATGGCAAAACCTTATTTGCTCGGGTAGATGACAAAATTTTGTCAATTTGTTTTGCTACAATGTCTTTGATTGTTAAACTGGCATGTCAGTTTCATTTGTCATAGGAAATTTGTTGTGTGAATTTGTGCTGATAAATAGGTAATCAAAGATTGCTGGAAATTTAGTTTCAGTCCCTTTGTAAGTACATGTTTTGGAGCTTTTGTACTGGCTAACCAGCCAAGTGATAATAGCTAAGTTGGGCACTCGCTGTTCCACGGGCTGAAACACATTGTCAGCACATATTCAAGCTGACATTTGTCGCCAGCAGAAAATTTGTTTACCGTGGCCAAATCTTTTCACAGCAATTCTCAGTCAAAACAATATGTAAACCTGCGCTCAGAGCCACGCTTTCATTTACGGGAAAGCAAAGGACTCAAAAGGCTTTCATCTCCTTGGTGACAATGTGGGAAGCGGAAGTGTTGGCTGCCTGATATAATGCAACCAATCGAATGCAATCTCTTAATCTTTGATTACTACTAGTATCTAACTGTTGCATACAAATTATGCTCTTCCAAAAGTTATTCATTCATTGATGTGGTTTTACTGCGTGCTGTCTATAGCTGTCAACAGTTTAAGTACATATTTTTCTATTGGTTGCACTTGTTGTTCTATGTCTGGCTATAAAAGCTGAGTCAGCGTGTTTCTTTCCAGGTAGTTATTACTATTAAAGCGTTTTTCAATTCGTTTAAGCTGGCTCGGAACAGGGACATTTATCCCAGGTCCTGTTCTGGTATATTTGTATTTAAGCTCGTAATGTCCACAGAAACAAGGATTGTGTTTTCTGGAACCTTTGTTTTCTCTAAGAAATTGATGAAGTGCGTCGTATCTTTCACAGATGACTTCCGTTGTTGTGCTGCGGGCTGAAGGATATAAACGAAAGATAGTTTCTTTGTTGCAACTAGGCTGTCACTCCCTAATACAATAGGTCTCCCCACTGGGGTCAGTTTGTGTATCTTTGTTAGGGTGTAGATTATTGGAATATGGGGCAGTTCTGGTGTATGACAAATCCATGTTTTGGTCATTTCATCTAATGTGGTTTCCAAGATATAGTACGCTAATAAGCTGTTGGAAACTTTCACTTTGGTTTGTTTCCTGTATCATATGATTCACAAGGGGTTTGTAGTGTTCTTCGTTATCTAGCTGAGTTTGACCTTCGATCGAGATAAATATGTGTCCTTCTTTTCACTACTTTTATGACCTTTTAATACCTTTTATGTAAAAGTAATATAATCAATGCAATAATGACGAACAAAAATTAATGTGTAATTTTAAAATGCAACACAAATAATCCGTAATCTTTAAATTTAGTGACCAATAATCCGTATCCCTTTTCTAAAAACCCCTAATAATCCATTACTCTAAAACCCTGACAGGGCCTCATCTATTGTCACGACCTCAGAGCCACCAATTAGAAACTACACTGGGGCGGAAATGGTCTTGTAACAAACAAGTGCACGAATGCATAATTTTGTGAGTATCAACAAATCAGTAACTAATAACTACAACTTAAGTTTTACATCAATTGTCACGAATGCTTGATATGAGTAATATGCAGCTGATTGTTCTTGCTCTTTTCTTGTCTTTTTTTTTAATTTAACAATTTAATTAAGCTAGCTTTTTACACATTTGTTATTAAAAGCGTGAAAAATGCATGTTTTGACAGCTCTGCACGTGCAAATTGTTGCATCAAAATCAATTTGAACAAAAACTGTTACACTTTTGTTCAGTTGTCAATGCTAAGCCTTTTCACTTTTTCAGATTTTAGTTTTGTATTTCTACGACTCAACAAAATGGATTCCACCGATTATGAGCGAATGAGCAAGTGACAAACGCGACATTTTCTCTAGACACACTTGTACAAACAACTCGGTTATCATATTTACGGCGTCTAGTTCACGTGCGCTAATTTCAAAAGTCCGATAAACTCCGCCCCTCAATGACAAATGTGTCAAAAAAATGTCAAAAATCTTGGTCTGGTGGAAACAGTAGTGCGCTCCACGCTGTAATAACCAGATTTGGAGGTCAAGTCATTGTCTTAAACTGCAGTCTACGTGTAAGTAATAGACTTTGTTTAAATAACCGGCCTTGAAGCTTTGATCATTGGAGGGGAATTTGTCATAATTCATGCTGGTTATTGTCTGGTGTTTTGACACTTTGGTCCAAGATGTAAACACAGGCTGATGCAACACATGCAGAACTGATGACGTTTTTGGGAAGAGCATGCTCACATATGCACTGCATTTCGTCATGTTTGACATACTAGTCCCGCAAGAAATGAAGAAATATACTAGTCACAAAAATGTGACTTGTCAAAATCAACCACTCAGCTTTTTCTTTTTTCATGTGATCTGTAACATAAAACATAAATAATTTTCTTTGACAACAAATCATACTACTTACTAGATTTCAAATGACTTTGTGAGTTCCAAAATACATGTTAATAAATATGTACTTAACTGACAGTAGAATTCTCATAACTTGAACTGTCAGGTAAAACATTTTTAAAATGTTTTGAAATATCGAGTTATCAGAGGTTAAATTACAATGGAAATATCGGAAACTGTGCTTTTCATTCGAGTTGGTAATTCAACATTAACATATTGATGTTTGAGTTGTCGAGATAATTTCTATGTTTATTTTTGAGTATTACAAAACTTTTGAGTACATGTCACAGCTTGTAACATGTCAAAATGTTTTGGCAGCAACTGTGAAAACCACATATTAAACACCCACATTTTCTAACATTTTAAAATCATGCTATTTTGTATACACAAAAGTTCAAGCTCGTCCATTGTCTGCATGTACATGTATAAATGGATTTGGAAAACATGTTTACTTAGTATTTGTGACACTTTATATACTTAGACACTTAGCTAGGAAACATGCAATAAAAAATGCCCTTTCATGTACTTCATCATAAAGACTGATGGTACTAAAGATCTATCATTACAGCTTCTTACATATTGGACAGATGAATCACTGCTTTCTCCTCTTCACGTTCAACCATTTCATGAAATTCATTCAACAAAGAGCCCAGTGTCTCATTCTTTTTGAAGTCAGAGCCATATCTTGATATCCAAAACCTGTAAGCAACAAAAATCTTCACTTCAATGACTAAGTTACTTCGATTCATGCCTATTTCAAATTAGCAAATTAAATATCGTGCCGGTGTGAAATTATTGCCCTTAAGTCAGATATCAAGTAGCTGCTGTCAAGTAGCTGCTGTCACATTTCTTTAAGCTTTTCACGGCAAAAGGTACTGAGATAACTGTAACAGTAGTCATGTTAGATCTCAGTACATTAAGCTTTACCACACCAAAACTGGTTAAACAAAAAGCACACTCATTCCTTTTATAAGAAAGTCTCACCTTCGTATTTAACATGTTAGTTGAATTACAGGTACATACCCAACAGCTGAACAAATGCTAGTCTTGTATTTTCTCTGGTTCTCGTCATTTAAGACTGAATGATCAGAGTAACTGATGAAATCAAGTGAGTTAAGAAACAATAACAAGGAAATATGAGTTATGTACAGTACAATAATTTATTCATTTCATAATATTTAGAGTAACTATAACATTAGTCAGAGTAAACATAAATACAAAACTTGTACAAGTCACACACACAAAGAAAGACCAAGAAAGTTATAAACAAGCATCATCATTAGAAAATAGCAAAATAACACAATAAAAGGTGACATAAAAGATAATAATAAATAAAAAATGTAACTGATAATTTTACCGGTAGTTGAAATGGTGGCACCTGACCTGTCGTATTACATGTGGTTAGAGTTAGGAAAAAAACAGTATGCACGTAGCAATAATTTAATATATTAGTGACAAGGATACTGTTGCATAAACTTTTTAAGAAGGTCTTCTGAGGAAACGAACCAACTGTACGTCATGAACACACACTTTGAAAGAAATGGTCCTTTTGTTGAGTTATTCACATCTTTATCTGTTAGAAATAACATTAAAGAAATTCATACATGTATCTGCTTGGGAAACACACCTCAAATAATATGGGCATGAATTTCATTGACTAGATTTTTTGGGAGAGTTAGCCCTTAGGAAGAGGGAGGGCTTAAGTAAATTATGCCTCTCCAATTGCCCAGTATAATTATTAAGCTTTAAAATGTAACATCAATGGCAATTTACATCAGAAAGATAAATAGTCATAAGTCATATTTTCAAAAGAAAATGTTACAAATTTGTGTGAAATTTCGCTACACTGAAAAGGCAGGAAGAAGTTGTTGAGCCAAGAAGACGTGCTGCAGTTAGCTAGCCAACTTGACAACTGACCACGCAGTTACATGACCCCTATTCACCACTCTTCCTGTCATACATACTGCACAAACTGTTATATTCATGCTCATGACTAATTAAAATGAGTAATGTACTTAAATACAACTTCATTCAACCCTTTCATGAAATGTTTACCACAATAATAACAAATTTACTATTTAACATTACTTTTCTCATCAAAAAATTCCTTTCATAAGCCAAAAGGTCCCAAAACCACATATTTAGTGGGATTTACCCTTCTGACACCAAACACGTATTGCAAGCTGCAAGAATATCAAAATGCATGACAAAATTCATAATCCTGGGTTAAACGTTTTATCTACTTATAACTGTTTTCAAAAGACATACAACACGTACAGAAGCATTCTTGAACTATTTCAGATTTAATATCAAATTATATTAAAGTTTAGAATAATTGAAGGTTTTTTAATAATTAAAAATCAAATGTTGAGAACTTAAAATAGAACTTTAAAACTTAGGACTTAAAACTCCAAGTTCTTAATCACTTACAACTTTTTGGATATATATACATATCCCTATACTACTTCAGTTGACTGCTCTGCTTTGTTTGTTTGTTTTCTTTTTATTCATGCCAAACTTTAAGGTCACTGTCAAGAAAACTGGGTCAGCTTACAAACACGACCAAATGGTTCCACAAGGAAAGTGGCCAGTTAGAAAGTAAAAAAAGTCCCCCATAACTGTTATCTTATTTCTGTAATCTGAGCCATTTTCAAATGCTCAGTAGCTGGTCATCTAGTGTTTAGTTGCCTAAATGACAGTCTTGATTAGAAGGACCTTCATTTAAGTAAGCCAGTATTGAAAGTCTACTCAATACACTTCTTCTTCAATTGCTAAAGTATCGTAAATGACAACAATTTCAAGACATGCCAGGACATTTGCCGGGAAAGGGGCACCTACACTTATACATGTAGGGATGCTTATTGACAAAAACATATCTTGAAAAAGGAGCATTTGAATGTGATATAAATTATAGCGGCGCCTGCGGGCAAAGCCCGCCAGCAGAGCTCCATTGCTAAGGAAATTTGGTAACCTATCAAGCCGAGAAATTTTGGTTGTGACGTAATAGTCACGTGACCGTCCGTCCGTCCGTCCGCACAGTCTCTGGGAGGGGGAGGGGAGTGCCAAGACAACCCGACGGGGGTAGAGAATGCCATCTTTTCTTGGCGGGAAATCGCGCGGTGCTTTTGGGCAACCCGCGTTTTTCTTGGCGGGAAATCGCATGACCATCGTCGCTTTTGAAAAAGAGGTTTCTTTAAAAGCTTAAGCTTCTTAGGCATTTAACGATTGTTCAAGAGTACTGAAGTTTTATACTTGACAAAAAAGACATCTAATATCTATAAATGGAAAGAAAAAGTTCAAAAGAATACTGGTAGAAGGCGAAAAGTTCAAGTTACGAAAGCTGCCTTCAAAGGACTTCATGGCTTTGTTTTCTTCACAGCGGAGAGTTTGCCCTGTTCTGAAACACAACCGAGTAAGTGAAGTTTTCAAAGGGTCTAAGGTACATGATTGGAGTATATATTACGGTGAAAGAAATTATGTTTTGAAATGAAATTTGATTTATGCCATTAGAAATGTGTCATTTACTTTTGACTTTAAAAAATTATTAGAAAACGCGCTCAGATTTGTGACAGATTCTTGAATATTTTTCCATGCTAAGCTGATTTCACTAGTGTGGACTGACCTACGATTTTGGAAGTGTAACGCGAATTGTATTTAAGTATAAACTTACGGGTTTTCGAATAAACTTTTTTCAAAAATGATTTCTCTGTCCATTATTTTGTGTTTGTTTATTCATAACAGTAGGTCTAAGCACAGTAGCAAGACAACTGCACAAGCTTTGCTTTCAATTTTGACTGTCCGGTCCACCTGTTTGTGCAACTGTCGATTTTCTTGTCCTAGAAGTTTTCAATAGTAATAATCTTTTAAGCGAAGCAGTTGTTGGTTTAAAGCTATTTTATTCCAAAAGCTTGTGAAAACAGTTTTGTGCGTTCCTCAAAGCGCCTAACTTTATATAGGCTTACTTCACATCCGCAAAACTTATGCCGGCATAATTTAATTAACGTGTGTTTGGTGTTTCTTTGTTTTGAATCTTCATGGTCTCTAGTTAGAGAACGAAATATAACAGTTATTATTTTGAAAAACTATCAGCGAAGCAGTTGTCGGTTTAAAGCTGTTACATCTGAAAAGCTTCCAAAAACAGCTCTGTGCATTTTTAAAAGCGCTCTAATTTCAGACAATTTGCAGCCGCAAAACTTATGCCACAGAGTTAAGAATGTTTGGACGGTGTTTGTTTGTTTGTTTCCAATCTCGATGGTCTCAAGTTAGAGAACGAAATATAAGGGTTACTTAAGTAACTATAAGCGAAGCAGTTTTGAGTTTAAAGCTATTTTATCTGATAAGTAATGTGTGTTCCTCAAAGTGCTTGAATTTTTTTGCGGCTGCTAAAACCTACACGACATTTCTTCGATAAGTTTATTACAAGTGCTTCAAAGCTCCCCAGATCCTTTCTTTCGGGTTATCCCAGTAAAATGCCAGTGAAATGTCGGTATAAATTTTTGACCAGAGTAATATTTTTATTTAGTGGCAGTTCATGTTATTTGTTAACATCCGAACGCGATGAAGACAACCCATTTAAACAGTTGAATAATTTTTATTTTGTTTTTGTAAATGAGCGCCGTTTCAAGTTCATTCAAGTGAACAGCCAATAATCCAAGGAGATTTGACAAGCCTTGACAGTTAATGACAGGATATGGAAACATATTACAAACACCAAGCAACACGGTTTGTGTGTTCAGTTTGATGCCCGAAAAAAAAAAATCAAGCTGTGCTCAGCCTCAGAACACTTTTAGGCTTTTTTGAGAAACACTTTTCGAAAGCGAATGAGCCAAAAAAAGCCCCGAAATATATTTCAGACCGAAAAGTTTCAGGACTATTTTTGAGAAACGAACACCAGTTTATTCCTTCGCGGCTCCGCTTTTAGGCTTGGCTAAATCTATATATTATAGGGATGGTGGTCATTGGAAGGAAAATGCTTAAAATAACGTTATAGTAGTTTAAAAACTGCAACGAAACAAGATACAGGTGTGCACAAGAGCCCTAAAATATGGTAAATTTGGTGTAATGGCCCCGGGCTTGTGGACAAGAGGTCACTTCAGAGAGACATGATGGCACAGGGAGGTTTAACTGCAGAACACCAGAAGTGTAAGGTCCAGTTCAGACGCCGTACCTCTCACGTGCCATACCAAGTAGTATGTAGTTATCTGGCAGTGGAACAATGTCCAAATCAGTTTTTTTGGACAGAATTCAATTAGGCAATCTCAGGGTAACGCAAAGCTAGCCGCTTGACCTTGGAGCGAAAATGTATTTGGTACGGCACATGAGAGGTACGGCGTCAACTGCGCCTAAGTGAGAACACATGATTTTGATCATGAGTAGCACCCAGAAAGAAAATCATAACAAACGCCAGTAGATGCATGTTATAACAGTACACTGAATACAACTTTTATTTTTTGTGCCCATTTGTAGAATGACACACTGACAGTGTTGGTCCAAGGTCCAATATAATGTTGGACTGTGTGCCTAAATTAAGACATACCCAAAACAAAAGAGGGAGTGCATGCCGAACATCAACAAGCTTAACTGTAAACAATACTATGATTGAATGCACAACCAGGTGTGAAAATAAACAATAAATTTGCAAACAATAATAACTTTGAACCTTAAATAAACACTATAGCGAGCTACTACAACCTTACCGAATTCTTCAGCGCACAAGTCCACAAGTTTGTCCAAAGAAGCAGCGCACAGACGCTCTCCCTGTTCTTTGGCCTCACAACTGATAAACTCACCACCACCATCTTCAGCTTGTTCATCAGTCGTCGACTTCACGTCGTCTGCTGAACTTTCACTATCAGAATAACAATTTCATTATTCGTATTAACAATGATTTAGTTATACAAAATGGCGTCATGAAGTCGCCGAAACGTCGGGAAATTATATCGTTCGTTTTTACTTGTCTATGTATAACAATTTCATTGATGTATAAAAGGCTTGTATTGTACATTATTCGGTTTCCAGACGAGTGATCACACACAAAACCAAAACAGCGTCGAAGAAAATGAACACGAAGTTATGCGCGAGTAAGTTCGCGCGCCCCAGTTTTAACGGATATCCTGAAAAGCAACAAATTTCTGAACTTACTTTAAATTAGTCATTTTCAGAGGCATTTGTGATCAAGCACAAACTCGAGGTTCACATAAAATAACAGTTGTCCCTTCTCTCGCGTCTTCTCGCCATCTTGATGAACAAGAATCCAAGAAAATGCTAAAATTAAGCATATTCTAGAAAAATAAATTATCCTTGTAGCTATAAATACCCATCATATGCGATATCACTATCACAATGAGCGAATTAAAGTTTGCCACTGATCTCTTATGAACGCGTCACAGTGTAAGTTTACATAGATCTTGTTACAGGAACATTCGGAAAACTCTGCTTCTCAATTTACGACCTACTCAGACAACGTCCAATATTACGTATGTCCGGCCCACCATCCGGTCACGTTCACTTATATTTACATTCGGGATTTTTCGTCACTCCTCGTTCAGCGTTCGTTGATTTTCGTTCAGAGTTCGTTTATCAGTCGTTTAACCAATCAGAATCCTGAGCGGTTGGGCACGGTATTCGAATTTTGCTATCGATGAGAAGTAACTTTTTTCTTACCTTTTGCAAATTAAAAGTCAAGAATGAAGGACTTATCCTCTATCGATTTTAAAGACAATGTTCGGTTTGTCGTGAGGCGTTACCTGAAGACTCTGGGCATCAAAGTACCAAAGCAGAAAGGCGGCAAACTTCAAGTAAGCTGAAAGGTTTCTTTGTTTATGCTTAAGCTTACGTGCTCCTATGGCCGACATTTTTAGTCACTGCTTTACTTTGCTTGTTTAAAGATTACCTGGAAAACAAGCTTTTAAGGCTTTGTAAGGGTGTATCCGCAAAGAAGGCAGCTCGTGCAAAGAAAGAGACGCGTATAACGAAACTACATGTAGTGCGATGCACAGAAACAGAACACAAACACACTTGTACTGTCAGGAACAGAAACGTTTGCTGTTTCCTCGTGCTTCCTCAACTCATTGTATCGTGATGATTCCTTGTGGAAAACAGAAAAGACCAAGTTACTGGTATAAACGTTACATACGTTATGTCTTTAAAAAATGGTCGTTTTTAACGGGTAACCGGTATCCAGCACGAAATCATTGCTAAAAACAGCGGTGGTTTATAATCTGCGACAGTTGCTGGCTGGATGTCTATTAACTTGCTTAATTTTGATTTCAACCTGTGTGTGATATTCACTTGCCGACAGATGTGAATTTTGTGGGCTTAATGGATCAGGCGAATACATCAGAAGGGTATTACTACACCCTTTTGTACGTTTGCAAGTAGTTGTGCATGCGACCAGCACATGAATTGTGCACATACAGCGAGTTACGCACCAGAGGAAGTTACAAACAGTTCGAGTTTATCCCGATGCGGCGCTTATTTGAGCAATTCCGTATAACTAAAAAACCGCTACAAAGCGACTCTCAAACACCATTGGAAATTTCTTTTCATCAAAAGCAATGTCCTTCAATTCAAAGTGACTATAATTTACTGCTCGCCCATTAAGTTCTCCATCCAGAATAAGCATTTTGAACTAGGAGACCGAGCACTTCAGTCTGTTCCTTGCTTTCAATTTTAGTGACATTTTGTTAAAGTGCGGGAAGAGATGAATGGTGACAATCAAAAGATGCTTCTGTTAGTTACTGTAAAATTTTCTTACAGATAGAAAATATAAGCTTACCATAAAATTAAAAGAAAAGATTTCTTTTCTTTCCAATTTTAAATAAGCGCCACCCTCGAATAAGCGCCACATCTGAAGTGCAAAAGATTTATGCGCCGATCAATTCGAAAGTTCAACATCCCCCCCCCCGGGCAACCCCCCGGGCATTTGAACTTTTGAAGATTGGCTTGTTCAAATTCCCTCCCCTCGGGGCAAGAAAGCCGTTCAAATGCCCCACCAATTAGTACTGAACTGCCTCTCCTCAAAGACAAATTTGGTCTTCAATCAAGCACTTTACATGCATTTCAGAGAGAGAGATGCCGTAATGACACCTTCAATCTTCTTTTAAAGACCCTTTTCAAAGAGTTATTCACTAACAAAGGCAAAATTCTATCTTGTAAATCCATCAGACCCCGCAAAAACCGAAAAACTTCACAGACCTATTATGTCAGAACAAGAGGGAAATCCGGTTCAAATTCCCCAAATTCCCCAATTCAAAAACTCCAGTTGGGGGGAGTGAGAGCTTGTTAGAAACCAGTATTTTTATTTCAAATTCGTCTTACTTCCTGGATGGTAACAGAACAACAAATTGGACAGTTTTGAGTAGAATTTTTAATACTTCTTCACCTGCCAACACATAAGGCTACCACAAAACCGCTGTGGCTTTACAAGTTAGCCTTGATCATCAAAACTGTCACTACTTTACAGTCTTCTGTTGACAGTAACAAGAGTGGAGTATTTGGTGTTTGCCTGGATAAGGTGACATCTGTCAATGTGGGAGAAGATTTCTACTGCAGCGTACCTAAGTAAGTAATAATTATATTATTATTATAAGAACAAAACTGCTGCTATAGTAGGTTCTACAGTGTAGAGTGTATCTACACTCTAAGGTGAATTGTCTCCTTTAACATCATTTTTTTCATTTTGCTTCCAAATGTCGCGGGAAGATAAATCCAAACAATGAGAAATGGAAAAGCAATGGTGGGGGATGGAAGGTTAATAATGAGGTGACACGGTGCTGGTGCTGATCTGAACATCCCATACCCTCTCATTGTGCCCATCCCTTTTTTTACATGTACATGTATGGTGGCTTTGTGCTCTTGTTACTGTATCTTAGTTCCTTATGTTTCTAACAGCCAATTTAACATTTTTTTCTTGTTTCATTTCATAAAGCGTGTCTTTTTATAAAACCCTGTTGGGCAATTTTTTTAAAATTACAATTTCCTCTTGACTAATGAAACTGAAAACTTTTTGAAAACCTTTGTTTTAGATTCTTGGTGGATTCTGCAAATTTCCTACAGCAACATTTATCAACAGAGGGTCTGTTTAGAAAGTCTGGGTCAATTCAACGTCAAAAGGTGCTGAAGGTAAGGATCAAGACTGCAGCTAGCAACTTACAATGATTTTCAATATTTTTAAAAATGGACGAGTAACCAGGGTAAGACATAATAAGATTTTGAGCGTTCTCTGGTTAAAAATTTTAAAAGTTTGAGCTTTCGATTGCCCGTCTGCAATCTTTGACAAGTGATTGTAGACTGGCAATCGAAAGCTCAAACTTTTAAAGTAATTATTTTTAACCAGGGAATGCTGAAAATCTTAATTATGATTTTCAATATGTCTAAAACAAACTGCGTAACTGTTTATTTACAGCAAAGAGTTGAACTTGGAGAAGAAATCCAAAATGTGCAGCCTCACGATGTTGCAAGCTTGGTAAAACAGTTCTTTAGACAGCTGCCAGAACCACTTTTAACAAGCCATCTCCATGACTGCTTTATTAAGGGCCAGCGTTTGGAAGATAAAGGTGACCAGGTAGAGGCTATTTTGCTGCTGTGTCTTCTCCTGCCCGTTGCACATCTTACTGCTTTACAGTTCACCATGAGGTTCCTTGACAAAGTAGCATCCTGCTCACAGCAGAGTAAAATGGGAACCACTAACCTGGCTATTGTCCTGACACCAAACCTGATACACAACACAAAGAAAGAAGGAAACAGTACTGCCTCTGAAAAGCAGCTGAAGGAGCAGACAACTGTTATTGATATTCTGTTAAAGAATGCTGATAAAATTGGTTTAGTGAGTGAGGACATTTATGAGCGTGCAAAGACGATTGGAGATGAATTAGTTGACGGCATGACATCATCAAGTGATGAACTGGACAATGATAATAACTTAAGAAGAGGCAGCAAGAGGCAGTCACGACAAAGAACAAGAAGCGGATCAATATCTGGTACGTACAAACTTAATAGACAAGTCTGGACAAATAAATCCTCATTTAAATGTATTAACAACCTCATCAATGTGACCAAAGAAATCACTAATTCCTTAAATTAATACTAACAGGGTTTTGGTGGGAAGGTACATTTTTCCGGTGACTGGTATAATAATTGCCATGCAGACTGCAGACTAGACATTGCAAACTGAGAGCAACTGATGCTGTAGTTTCTCTTTACTATGACTCTGTAAAAAATAAACACAAAACATTACGTTTATTAAATGAATTTATCAATTGTGACACAGCCTGGTTTTATTTTGGACCTCACAGGAGAGTGCTTATTTGAGGCAAGGGGTGTCAGGGATATACATGTAGCACTTTTTTGTTTCATTAAAAAGTGAAGAACAACTTACAGAAGCTCAATAGTCAACTGATGATGAACTTATATCATTCATCTATAATTCATAGCTGGTATAATTGTGTTTACCTTAGGGTTTGTATCTGGTTTGGGCCAAAGTCTCAGCAAGTTCAAAAACTCGTCCTCTAAAACACCAGTGCATCCACACAGACGTTCCAGAAGTGTAAAAGCTGAACTTATGAGAAACAAGGATAAATACCATCTTGAGAACAATGGTGTGGATCGAAAAGGTAACAACAATTCATTTATGAATCTGCACCTCTACATGGATCATTTTTGAGACACACTTATCTAAAGTAAATTATGTAATACTATACTCACAGTACTTAGAGCTAAGTTGAACATATCTGGTACTCAGTTTGCTTGTATTATATCATTGTAGTTTAATCAATGTTTCTGCAGATGACCTTGAGCTAGAGAATTTTGTGGCTCGTAACAGTCAAAGGATGAGCCTTAGGCTGTACAACAAGCGCCGACCATTAGATTCCCAACCCTTCTCAGCTTCACCTGCAATTAAAAGGTCAGCACTTCATGGTTTTTGGTGAACAATAGTAAGTTTGATGGTGAAAATGTATAAAGAAATGCTGGGAGTAATACATTTGATGACAAAATTAAATATTAATCAAAACTAACTTTTAGTTTCCAAATATACATAGAAGTGGAACAGGCTGTGATGGCTCAGGGAGGTTAAGTATGATCCTCTAGATGAGTGTAGTCTGAAAAGGACTGTTTGTGACAATGACTCACATTTCTTTGGGGAAGTCATTGTCACAAGTACATGTACTCTGAGTGGAATGTTTGAACTGTACTCTGGCTGCTACCTAAAAAATCTGTCCACCTGCATACACACAATCATGGGACGAGATACTACTATTCAAATTACTGCTGTTCAACACAGCAATAGTCAACCATTCAAATCTCTCAGTACCATTGAGAACTTCTTTCATGATACTTGTCACAATGGAGAAAATTATGTATGTCATGGATAATTAACAGTAACTACAGCTGAGAAAAAAAGCCATGTCTTGTGTAACTTGTTATTTCTTCACATCTTGTGTAACTAGTTATGTCAAACATGCCGAATGTGGCAAACGCTTATCTAGGCAAATAAATAAGTAAAATATTAAATAAACTGACATTGGAAATGATGGCAAAGGACTGAGCTGTCGCTCAAAAGCATGCTCATCCCTAAAACAAAACTTTAGGATATATATGTTATATATAACCTATATTTTGACTGCAGGAGAGCACTGTTGAGTGACATGACCAATTCTCAGGGGATCAGTCATCCTCGTCTTGTATCAGCCTCCACTCAGATGTTCACCACACCTATCAAACCTCTGATGCCTTCAAAACCATTGAGCCACATGGGTATGAGTGACTAGTACAATTGAAGCGCCTGTAGTGCATGATTAGTCAATTAGTTTATTAGTTGAATATTGAAATCATTAAATAAATAGAAGTGATACGCATTTGCTTTGGTTCTGCTTTACATGTGCTTTGTTGTTCTGTGATTGGTTAACAAACCCTGACAAAATGTGACTGCATCACTTCCTCAACCATTCAGAAGTGGTTGGTTTGAAGTTGGTGTTAATTGTGGGAAAAATGATGCAGGCAAGTCACAATTTGTTTAACGCGTCAAGTTCTGATTGGTTAATTCATTTGTTTGGATGCATTTCTTGTGATTGGTCAAAGTGATTTCTTTGGTTTTGGTTCAGTGTGTGGTTCCTAAAATATCCATTCCTCTCCCATGGATGTGTTTTTTTATAGTTTGTACCCCACCTCACCCCTCTGGAAATTCCACAATTAGCTTTATACTTTCCGTTAAAAATTTTGGCTTTTGAGACCCCCCCCCCCCCCCCCTTAAAACTTCCAATGACTATCCATGGGGTATAGATAGTTTCTAGATTACTGCACACTGACACTTGATTGAAAACTGCTCTTATTCATTGATTCTTTTCTTTATTAAATGCATCTATTACGTTTGGTTTCAAAAAATGATTGATCAGCAAAGCTGCTCTTTGCAAGTATTTTGTCATAAGAAAAAAAATTCTGGAATTCTTCAATAACAGGCAATTTTGCAAAAATTTTTTTGGATCAGTTCGAAATTGTTGACAATTTGTTCATTTGACATACCCTTGACATTTAGTGTGCTGTTTTTGTAGTCAAGCCTGGGCATAGCAGGGTCTTGCTGTCAAATGAAACAGAGCATGTAAAGGTTGTTGATGCCATGTCATATGTACCATCCCCAAGTGATCAAAGTGTGTCGTCACCTGTGTACAGTGAAGTGTTTGAATCACCAGTGAATGACAGAGAGATTACTGCACCACGTAGAAGGGTCAGAAGAAGGTAACAACTGCAAATTAAAAATACAAAAATACCAACTACTTATATAATAAATAATTAAATGAGTTTTTTTTTTAAGTTGGAACAACTTGTTAAAGACAATTTACCCCTGGCCAGTTGCTTTCAGCTCATTATCTATCATTTGTTAACAAACTAAAATGCCATTGTTAAATAAAAGCTCAGTCATGATTGTTGAATTCAAGCTTTGAATTTATTTCCAGACACTCTTCTGGTGCAACAACTTGCTTCTCATCCTCTCCACGCAACAGATATCAAGCCAGCTCTAAGAACACTGTAAGTAGTCACATGTCATCTTGCATCTGTTCTCATGAACTTGCCTTCTGTATATTTTACTGCATTTATTTAACAGTTATTTTTGCATTTTTAAACTAGTTGCATGTAGCAACATCCATGTAACAAATTTACAAGAAGTTACTTTCTTGCCATTTCTGTGAGTCTTAGCTAGACCAAGACTGCCTAATCTGTTAACAAAACTCGTTTAATTTTTACAAAGAGTTTGTTGTACAAAATTGGTGTACAACTTGGTGTTCGACAATTATTCAGTATCAAGCAATATGGTATGTTTTGAATTTACAATTTGAAATGGAAGAGGATTTGTTGATTGTAATGAACAATTTCAAGTTACAATAACGTCCAGGTTTTGTTTAATAGTACATAATTTTCTATGAAATTTGGAAAGGTGTTAATGATGACTATCATTACTTGTAAACATTCACAGGTAGCTGCAAGGGAGACGGAGCATGTAAAGCAAGGTGGTAATGAACATTCTCCAACCATGCTGTCAGCAGCAGACATGAGTCACATCTCTGTAGCTGCCACTGTGGAGCCTGCAGACACGCCTCCTGCACGTGTTTTGTATTCTGGATCAGCTCTGTTAAAGCAAAACACCAACCTAACACCATGTAAATTCCACCGTGCGACTCCACCCATGCCAGCTAGTATGAATACTGAGCTCAGAGAGGTCTTGTCACAGAAAATTTGATACTGTATATCAAATGACCCTGTCCTGTAGATATTAAATATTTGGGATATTTTTCAAATGATAAATTTTGGATTTCCCATTTTCTCTATACCATTGTAAAGTGATTAATTTACTGTAGCAATTAAATAATATTCAACAGCAATTTAGCAGCTAGACCAAGTTCAAATTCTTAAATGGCTTCCATATGAATCATTAATTACAACAAAAACCAGTTACTAATAGGTAAACTCAACTCCTGTGTATTTTCAAGGACTTCAATTCTTGTTTGAGGGGAATTCACTCCGAAGGTGAAGGGACATTGGAGCTGTTAAACTTAAAACCTCTTAATATTGTTTGGAAGCAATTACCCATTATATCAATAATTGCTTTGAAAAAATTAAAACAACTACATGTGCATGGATTTGTGAAATAGATTAACAGTCAGAAATCTCCCATTAGTTTGTACAAAAACAGCAGAAGTTTACATTGTAAATTTGTTAACTGACACAAACTTTCTTAATCTTCTCAGCAACTGCATGTAGATGGTAATTACAAATTGTTTATCAATTAATATTATTATCTTAGCACGATGCTTTTTTAAATCTAAAGTTGATTGCCAATATTGTTTTAGCCATCTTCTAGATAATAAAGATTAGGCCAGGAAGAATGTGTTTCCTATTAGACCAATAATTAACAAGTGCACTGGTGGTCAGGTGGGTGGACAGCACTTCAGAGTTTTGATTTGCAGGTTTTGGTTCAAGAACTTTTGCCCTCATTGTTTGTTACCTTTATGTAATAAACAAGAAACTAATATTGCTCCAATATGTCTCTCCACCCAGGTGTTAATAAATGATTACCAGCAAACCGTAAAGAGGTTTAAAACTGAAAAAATGCTGGGGATGGTTAGGATATCAGTTGAGACCACCTATTGCTGGTTTCAACTAACTGCCATCTTTATTGTACACAGTAAATTCAAAGTGATCACAGGCTGTAATTCTCTAAAATGTTATTGTCCACTTGTGGGCAATAACTTTGTCTGTAAGATTAACTGTACGTTGGTACTGGTGCACACATTGGGTAAATTACTTTCTTTTGTTTCTTCTATTTTTTTAGTGTTTAAGGTGGCTCCCTATAGTATCAACAACATACCGTATATTCCTAATTCAATAAAGGTTGCTTTGGCAATTGGTCATTGGCAATTGGACATTGGGCATACGGAACACAATACAACGCTTTGCTTGAGTGACCGCAAACAATAGCTTCCCAATGCCCAATTTCCCAATGCCCAAAGCAACCTTTATTGAATTAGGTATATACGTCTGTTAGGATGAAGAACTAAGGTCAAGGTATTAGTTTTACCTTAATTTTTATAGTCAAAATACTCAGCGTGTTCCGCTCATTATTTAGGAATGATTTTCATTACTCGGGGATGGATTGCATTATTGGAATCAAAATTCCATTTTCAAATTGAAGATTAAAATCTTCCAACGGTAGACTCATTCGAAATAACGAATGTTGATTGGGTTGTTACTTACATAAACCAAAAGTTCACACGCGAAATACGAAACTGTTGGCGTCTGTTGGTTTCAGTTGGTTTGACATTACAGGGAATTTTTTTCAATTTTTGGGAACATTTCTTGTGCATTTACAGCAGACTTGTTTTTAAGAAATTATTTTTCACAGTTTTATGGCAACGGACTGTTTCTTCACTTTTAAAAGTATTTGCGACTAATATTTTGTTGAGCGAACACAAATCAAGTCAGATATGTCAATTAAGCCGCCAACAGTCTGCTACTTGCACGTTGACATTCGCCTCATGTCAATAATAAACCAATCAGCATTCCTTATTTGGAACAAGGCTACCGTTGTAACATCACAATATTCAATTTGAAAGTGGAATTTTGATTCCAATAATGCAATCCGTTCCCGATTAATGAAAGTCATTCCTAAATAATAAGTGGAACACGCTGAGTATTTTGACTATAAATGTTCAAGGCATTTACTGTGAAGAACAACAACACACTAAGGTTTTCTTTTTTGGTCATGATTGCAACAAATACTGTTGCTATGACAACAGCCAATAAAAAATATGACCAATTTTTTGCTATTTTTCAGCTACACTGTATTTGCAGCCATTTCTCAAGTTACCTGAGATGAATATCTTCAAACTTGGCAGTTTTGTGAAACTGACTTGGAAAACATTTTAACCGAAAAAAATGAAAGTCCACCTGGTGGTTTTGTAGATATCATAAAATATGATCCTTTTAAATAATAATAAAAAATCTCTAGCTATAATCAAGCATCAATGTCTTGAAGGACACAAATTTTCAGGAACTTTCACCAAAGGAAAATAGAGAAAACTAAGCATCTTTTTTTTTCTCGGTTTGCATGTACATGCAAGTAACGTCATTAAATTTCGAGACTACTGCATGCACACATGCATATTTTAAAGAAGTTTTGTTGTGTGATCCTGAGTGCAATAATTGCTTTGATTTTAAAGCTCGTGCCATCATCCCATTATGGAAAACAGCTCGCACGTGGTACAAGAACTATAAGGAGCCACTTTAAGTAAGCACAGCATGCTTCATCACAATGAAGCACCAATCAGTAATTGACAGTCTTTTGACTGTAAAAATGTTTTCAGTCATGGAACCATTTCTTGTGTCATGTGAATACAAAATAATGTTTTCAGCAAGTCTCTAAACGTTCTTCACAAATTAACATTTTACTCCTTTTGCGATCAAGCAATCATCAACATAACAGAACAAACATACAAAACAGCAATATTTGAAGAACACAGCAACAAACATAGCCAGAAATTTAAGTCAACAAACTTGACCAACACAACAAGTTAAATAAAAGATTCAAGTCAACCAAGACTACAAGATCTACTCTTAACTAAGGAAAACAGCTCCACCTTTAAAGTAGCTTTAATTTTACAAGTGTGTACTGGTAAAACTATATTTAGTTAAGCTGGTTGTGCGCGAGAAGAAACTCTACGGAAAAAAGTGATCAAGAAAATAAAATAATGCTGCACATTTGAGAGAAAGGGTAAAGAAGGCTGCACAATAAAATCTCAGTAAGGGTAAAGATGGGGTGGACAAAAAAAAACTCAGTAAAAAAGGGGTGAACGAAAAAATTTCAGAATCATCAGTTTTTCTGGATCTACCCCAAATAATTAATAGTTACTCTTATTAGTTTTGCATTATGATAAGGAAGACAATCAATGTCAATAACTACAAAACTCTTTGTAAATCTGCATATTTTGATATTAAATGTAAATACAACATACAGTAGACTGCCAAGATCTGAAACACTGGGCTGTCTTGGACAGAAGCCTGTGTTCCTCTCATACTGTTGTACAGCAATTTACTACTGGCCCTCTTCAAATTCGATTTTCTTGAGCAACTTTGTCTCCTTCAATTTAAGAAGTGTTCTGAGGTAATGGAGGACATATGTTTCTTTCTCCTATCATATAATGGGACTAGAAGTAGTTCATGTTTTATTTGCAGTTTATTTCTGTGTATCCGAGGACATTTAACAGTCTTTTCTGACAGCATCACCACAATACTGAGTCTGTTTCTGTGCAAGACTTCCTGCATCCATTATACCAGGCATAACTAATCGATGATCAATTACATCAATTGGTAATCAATGAGTAATCGATGGGTAATCAGTTGATTAGTCATTGATTATTGGCGATGATCAATGAGTAATCTATGACTCATCGAAGCCCAAAAATTTTGTGGCCTATCGATTACGCATCGATGACATCGATTACTCAGTGATGTAATTGATTACCTATTGATGTTATTGATTACTCATCGATGACCCATCGATTACTCATCGACTATTATACTGTGCACAAAAGACACATTTCTTGCCTTCTTGTACCATTTTTTTTTCATTGGCGATTTTTTTATCTGTGTTAGAGGTATTTTTCTTTATAACTGGCGTTCCTGTTGACGAAATTACACCTTCACAAAAGGTCAAATAACTTTCAAGAATGTCGAGACATGAAGTGCTAATCACAAATACACTCAGATTATTCTTTATTGTGCAATATTTCACTTTACCCAACTCTTTAATTAATAACAGAACATGTAAAACTGAACAGTAACTAACCAGTCTGAAAATAAAACTAACAAGAACGCTGACAAGAATCGACTACATGGTTATAGATTTTGTTCGGTGGATGTTTGTCAGCAAAGTAAAACTGCTTCGCTTAAGTCTATTTTAGATTTAAACTAGTGAGCAGCACTCTGCGAACTTGTAGTTGTAAAACTTGTTTATTCTCCTATGCGTCTCGTCTAACTACCGTAGACTTCTTCAGGGAGGTTTACAAACAAATGCTAAATGCCTGTATTTAAGCAATAATAGCGGCTATTTCGAGAAACACGGACCACGAAGGTGTGGCCAGATTGACGAAAAAGTAACAGGCGAAGCTGTGAAATATTTACGTAAGGAGTGAGAGTTATTTGGGGGCCACGGTTTTAGCTAAAACCGTGGCCCCCAAATAACTCTCACTCCTTACGTAAATAGCTAAAACCGTGGCCCCCAAATAACTCTCACTCCTTACGTAAATATTTCACAGCTTCGCCTGTTACTTTTTCGTCAATCTGGCCACACCTTCGTGGTCCGTGTTTCTCGAAATAGCCGCTATTATTGCTTAAATACAGGCATTTAGCATTTGTTTGTAAACCTCCCTGAAGAAGTCTACGGTAGTTAGACGAGACGTGTAGGAGAATAAACAAGTTTTACAACTACAAGTTCGCAGAGTGCTGCTCACTAGTTTAAATTAAAAAAATTGTAAGCTGGATAAAATAAAGCTGGAAACATCTGTTTACATTTAATAAGTTGTTTTTATTTTGTTCTTATTCACCAAATACGGTTTTCAGCCACGAAAGGATATCGATGAGTAATGAATGAAATCAATGACTAATCAATGCAATCAATGACTAATCGATGACCAAAAATTTTGTGGCCTATTGATTAGTCATCGATTACTCATTGATCATCTGCAATAATCAATGACTAATCAACTGATTACCAATCGATTACCTATTGATTACTCATTGATTTCATTGATGTCATCGAATAGTTATGCCTGGATTATAGAGACCACATGAATTTGTCTTCCACCCCAAAATTTTGAACACATTGTGTTTTCTTTCACACTCATGCCTGACTCCTCATTTGTTACCTCTGAGACAAACTAGACACTGCTTTATATGTAAAATGTGTGCCCAAAAAGTAGTTAGGCTCCAAAAACAGTACATTCTTAAAGGGGCTGTGTCACGGCAGTCCAGTCCAATTTGTTTAGTTTTTCCAATTACAGTACTCACCCTTTCTCACTATGGAACTTAACGTAAGCGAAGAAATTATTTGTAAATGACAAATCACAGCTTTGTGACAAACATGTATCCTGAGAGATAAACTTTGCAAAAACTGTTATACTGAACAGTTTTCAAAAACTCCAATTGCAATCCATGCTAATCTTCTTCAATTTGGCCCATCTGTGCCTTCTTTTGTATTTGCTGTGTTATTTAAGGTGGCTCCCTATAGTTTTATGACCATGCGTGCGCTGATGATGCGACTTGTAGTAATCTGCGCACGCTCACATAAAATCGTAGGTTTTTTCCTGATATTTATGACATCAGCATAGCCAAAAAAAGCAAAGTTAACAGTAAATTTTCTCGCGTTTCCTTCGGTGAATTTTTTTTAATTTTGCACATTTTGAGATACTAACGCTACCTTTCACATATTATTCTTTGGAAAAGTCCTGTCAGAGCAATCCATTTTAATGGTTAAAAATAAGAAATCACGTGATATCGGTGAACCTGTCTGAACAAGCCCATATTTTTCCCCTGCAAAATGTTAGTCAAAACCATTTTCACAAAATAGGAAAGTTTAAAAAAAATTCACCAAGGGAAAATCAAAATATTTAAGAAAAAGACGAATTAATGGCAAATAACTGTCATTCTTTAGATGCTTTGTTGCCATGACAACAGCCTATGCCTAAGAAGCAAAACCTGAAAACTAAGGGTAATTATGTTGGTAACCTTATTGGTAAAATTCAGGAACAAAGATTGCGAGACAACAGAACTGGGGCTTCTTTTGGAAGTCTTACCAGTATGTTCGTATAGTCACTTTTGTAGAAACTCTAGGGAGCCACCTTAAACCTTTCATCAATGTTTTCAGTGGTTATTTTTGTGTTTTGCTCAATTTGGTGGCCAGGTCCGAGTGGCAAAATTTCGTCACGCAGCTCCTTTACTTGTTTTTTTTTTTTTTTTACTTCTAGTAAGCAACTAGACTGTGAGCAGTCTGTTAGTACTTTCATTAGCAATTCTAATCTGTTCAGTGTTTCCTATTGATCTCAATTCAATTCTGTTCCTTATTTCATACTGATGATGGCAGTTGTTACTGCTGAAACATGTCGAAAAGATTAAAACCTGTTTTGTGTTTTCTCAGAGTTCTCCTAATTCCTTTACAGCACTAGAAGATCTCCCAATCCCTCCTTAGTTTTACTGTTAACTAGTACAATTTATACACTTCAACTTGTATACAGGATCTGAAGAAAAAAGGACAACTGCTTGAGTCTGGTGAGCAAACACCTTTTTTTTTTACAGGATCTGTTTTTACCAAGATTATACTACAACCCTGCATTGGAATTAGTCATAGTGGGTTTGTGCCACTGATATGACTAATTTGTACATGTAGACCGAACTTGTATCAAATCACAACCCAATTGACCCTTGCAGTCTCAGATAAAGTAAAGTGCATTGAACTGTCATGTCGTGATCTGGTGATTTCAATGCTCAAACATGGAAATCAGACCTCAGTAGTTCTCAACATTTACTGATAAGAGCCAGATGTTGGAAAACAGTAGCTTAGGTAATAACCAAAAGTTTGTAGCTATAATGAAACCTGTCCCATACGCTGTACTGGGTAATTTGTAAGGACAAGACAGTGTTTTCAGCTTGGCAACCATCCTGGAAATAATATGTACCCACCCAAAGAGAGGTAACTGGAAATTCTGAGGAAAGAGGGGCCCCAAAACCTTTTTTTAAAGAAAAGTATGATACTAAACTGCAATTTAAAAAGGGGTGTGGGGTTAAAACAAAAAACCTTTCTGTGAGGGGGGCATGGACATTTTCTGGAACAAGACAATCAATGTTGGGAACTTTTTTTGCAGATGTTACACTGCATTTGTGTTGTATAATTATATATTTCTGCATAGATAAAGCCTTTGAAGCTACTACAGGCTGAGGATTTTGAATTTAGTGGTCTGACCTCTGGCAAGTGAGCACTTGACATTTCGGGTGGCTGCTTACAGGAGGAAAGGTGTGAGGTTGAATTACATGGTATAACAACTTGATTTTTCAAAACACTAAAGCTGTAAAAATGAACTTGTACAGGAATTAGTGAACATGCATAGATTATGATGTCCAAGTTAATGCAGACTCGCAGTAACCCTTTTGCTCCCAAGGTCAAACCTTTACAGTATAAATAATATTGTGGTTCTAACTTTTGGGATTGTGGATGAAATCCTGAAGTGTGATCATTCAGATGAAAACTACTCTTTTTCTGCAGTGCTATTTATTATGCTGTACAACAAGCTTTCAACTTTTAAGTAAGTGGATGAAATCCTTAAGTGAGAGCCACTCAGCCCTCTGGGAAGTAAAAAGGTAAAGGCAAGTGAATACCAGTCTCTTAAGAGTTTTACATTAACTAGTAAGCACTCTTTTGCTGCTGGAAATAACAAGGCATTTTACAGGTAACAAATCTTTTTAATAAGTTCTGCTGTCAACCACCACCTTGTTTTTTTTTTGAGAGAGAAAAGCAATATTCCGGTACACTTCCGAAAAATATCATTCATTTACCACTTTCATGCTTCACCTAACCACTGGGAATCAGTTAAAATGTGAAACATTTCATTGTTGTACACAACTTACAACAACATTTATGTATTCAACACTGAAAAGCAGCTTTGACTCTTGGTTTTAATGGAGGGTCATGTTGGCCTGCACCTGAAATGCTTTGTACAGCCAAAAAATACTATCTCTAATATCATGGCAATAAGTGGCCTTGAATTCTGAGGCAATGCCCTTGATCTGAGTAACTAAACATTTCCTGTGCACCATGAAAAATGCTCAGAATATAAAAGAGGCTTTGCAATTAATCCCACCCCAAGTACCGGTAGACCACACCTATCTCACACTATGACAAAGGCCAATGGCCGAAATGTCAGTTTTTGAAATGTTTTTACAGTGGCTAATTTACCTTCAACTCAGTTGATATCAAATTAAAGTGTGTCACTTTGCCCAACTATGTAGCACCATGTTTTCTATAGAAACAAGGGCCTTTACCTCAAATCTCCTGCTATCTTGAATCCCATGCTATTTCAATCTGTAATGCATTTCCTTGGATTTACTTAATTAACAACTATTTTTCAGTCATTTACTGTTGGTGACATTCTATCTTAAACTTGGTTGTCACATGTCCCTGTGGCCTTTATTTAACAAAGTGTGATTTTCTAAGGTGTATATTAACACTCTTCATCCTGAACTGCAGCAACTCTGACCATAACTATGGCAACAGACCACAGTGTTGCAAAATTTGTCTATTTGAAAGAGAATGGAATCCATACTGAAAATGTTTGCCCACAACAGCACTAATAGGCCACTGATTTGGATCAAATTTCCCTTTCGTTGAGAGATGTGTAGCTTGACACCATTCAAGATTGCTATCTCAAGCCTATGCAAGATTATTTATAATGTGGAGTGATGAAAATTATTTTAAAATATTGGTGGATTATAACTACTGTAAACTGGCCTTTACTTTCTCACTCCTAACGTCTCTAATATTTACAGTCAGCGGTCAGACATCATTCTAATTGCTGCAGCATTTGAAGCTGTTTTAAAACTTTGCTCTGACTTGTCTCTCTGATTTCACCAGCTAAAAACATCTCATCCACAACAGAGTAGACCTGAAAATAAACAATCGAAAATAAATTATCAGAAGTTCTACGCAAAAAACTTGATGAGAAAAATTCCAAAAGTTGGCAAAACTTAATTTAATTGCCACTAGCATGCTAATTGCCTTATCAATTCAGTTGATAAATCCTAACTTTTGTATTTCACTTCCCCACCAGCACAGCACCACAGTTTCTTTTGAAACTAACCCCCTTACTCACGAACTAACAAGTAAGCTAGGCAGTGCAGAATAGTTCTAACAAAGAGCAAAATCACTAGAATAGGAGACCCTCATACAGTGTATTGTCTGCTTTGATCTCACAAAAACAAACAAACAAGCAAGCAAACAAACAAAAAACAAATCTTTCAATTCTTTTCCATCACCACCAATTCCCACCTCTCTGCTGGTAATGTGACTTTCTGCTATCTGAGTTCCTTGTTTCTATCTCATTTTCTCTCCTTAGTTATGTCTTTGAGGTGCCCAGCTTAATAAATTATGAGGTATACAGTGTATACACATGAATGTGTTCACTGTTTATTATCTACAAGTACCGTACTCAATGACAAACACTGTTTGTGCTTTTAGGTTTGATTTTGATGTTTTATTGGAATGAAATAAGAATTGAAAACAAATCAATTTTACCTTGTAAAAGTTGAACACTAAGTCTAGTTCACAGACATTATGGAAAAATTCGTTCAAGACCTGAAAGTTTAAGACAGATACTCATCATTGACAAACACCAATCTACTTGTATACAGGGTTATAAAATTAAAACTTTGTCTTTCATGCTATGTTCATAATCCTTTTAGAGGTTGAGATATGCTGCATTAAATGGACACTGACCCATACTCAAAGGACAGACCTGGTGTAGGTACCAAAACGTTGTTGTTTAGTCTCAAAAGGAGTTTATAAATGAATATTCTTCTTTCTCCATTTTGCATTTATCCTGCTTTTCAATAGGAAAAGAGGGTTTTAATACACAAATCTACAGTTTACATGTGCAAAAAAACATTGGTCTCACCTCTACAAAGTTGTGAATTGCTTCTAAATAGTACAAGTTGTTATCATGTACATCCACACAAAAACAGAAATAAAGACCAGCATAACGACGATACACAATCTTGAAGTTGCGAAACTGAAACAAAAACAGAAGAATGCTTGAAATAAACAACAGAGAGACGAGGGATGGTTATGAGTCAGATATCATCCAGTAGAAGAAGCCTGATAACAGACATCTCCTAAGAAACAAAGAGGGAATTAGGTCACATTAATTTGTCACAATTTTTATCCAGAGTTCATAAATATGACTTTATTCACAAGTACATTACCAAAGCCTTTGCAAGTGAAGAAACATCACGACGATGCCAGGGTGTTTACTCTTGGAAGATATCCAAACTGGAGCTTAACTGCAGAACACCCTACCACTCAAAAGCACTTTCTTAAGGTGGCTCCATACAGTTTCTCATCAGTTTCAACAGACAAATATACATAACTTTTTTGATGATTTTCAGGACATTGATTTACATTTCACTAGGGAAAAGCTACAAAAGTAACTAGCCTAGCCTTTATACTTTTCAAAAAAGTCACAATTTCTGGGCCTGGCCCGTTTCCATGGCAACCACCGATATAGTTGTTTGGCTCATTTTTTAAGCTTACCCAGTTTCCTTATGTCATTTCTTGGTTTTTACACGGTGAATTTTCGCTATTTTTGTTGTAAAGATGTTGTCGTTTGAGAAGTCTTAGCTGGCAAAGCTGTGAGAAATTTTGTACATAAGCTTTGCCAGAATAGTAAATTTCCGTTTTCGACGATTAATGCAGAAGTGCATCTACAAAAATTACTCTTACCTTAACATGACTGAAAAACACAAAAATCCTACAAATGTTCCAATTTTAAAAAAATTTCACCGAGTGGAACACGCGCAATTAGCGTTTGAAAATGCCTCAAAACCCACCTTTTTCCTTCACGTTACCAAAATAAAAATTCTTCAAGTTACGGGGTTGCGCATGCTTATGATTCCTTTTGCGTGGACGAGCGTGGACAGCACGCAGGTAAGCGGTAGAAAAGCTTTTCTTTCCAAAGAACAACATTTTTCTGGACAACTGCTTTCCTTAACTGTAAAGGATCCATGTGACCAAAAAATTCGCAAAAATAAAGAAAGAAACGAACAAACAAACTAAAAAGAAGCAAATTTATACCGATTTGCGATATAAAAACTCGAACGAAGCCGCCACTTTATTGCCAGCAGCAAAACATTTCCTTTAAAGTTTCCAGAACACGGAATCATTAATAAAACCACTTTCAGTTTCATTTTTACCATTAACTGATTACAACCGTTCTTCAAGAAAAAAACTAAAGCGGTCATGTTTGCTCTTAGAACATCTTTTGGTATGCTACCCGAGAAAAGCAGGGAAGCTCGTTCTTTTTATGTTGTAAGCTTAATATTTTGTCTGCCGAGACCCGCGTTGTTTCTTAGCGGCTACTTGCGTGTTTGATAACTGCATGGAATAGCAAATAGTATATAAATAAGATTTCAATTTATAATTAAAGGCAGACGTTGGAGAAAGGGAACAAAAATGTCCACAAGAAATTATACGTTTTGAAAAAGACTACATTATTTTTCTGCAAGGTTCAACAAGTCAACAGAACGCCTGCGAAACGCCAACTGTTTTAGAACCGGCCATCAACTCGATACTCATCCTTTATTCGTTCACTGAATGCCATCATTCTAGGCATAATTTTTCGTAGAAATAAAAATTGTATTTGAGCTTAGGTACAATTGAACTTTTTTCAATTTTCGGTTTTATTTTAGACCACCGAAGTTTTTGAAGTCGCACATTGTCAACACAAGTGAAACTTAGATCAAAAGCTACTGGTGACTGATAAATAGACACTGAAATATAAGTGTTCTTTTGAGTTTCAACTTCTATCAAAATTCAATGACAACTGTTACCTCGTTACAAGTGTGTAATCTATTCATCGCTCAATAAAATTCACAAGTCAGCTGTATTTAATCGAAACCGTATGAGAACAGCCGCAGAGACAACTTACCCGACAAAAACATAGACGGCTTGTTGGAAAGGCAAAAACTAAAGCACTTTTCGAAAAAATTACTTACACTTAGGCTCGATCCAAACAAACGTAAGCTTCTCATCCCAGAGATTTTCGACAGCTGACCTGGACAGCAATGATATTTCAAGTTGAGAACGGAAAGAAGTTCTTCACGCAAAATTCTTGAAGGCGCGTAATAATTCGTGCAACGTTTTCAGTCCTCTCTGTGTTGCTTGAACTAAAAGATCGCAATCAATTCAGTCCTACAATCATAGAACAATCGTAGGACTGCAACTGTCAGCTACAAAAGCCATTAAACTAAAGGCTTTTCATAATTTCACTGCTATGTGCTCGACAGGTTTTGAAAAGGTAAGCCATAAAGATGCCTCAATCAGACTTTGGAAAAGTTCGCCTGGGAGGTTGATTGGCACATGTCATCTGACTTGGACTGTCGCGCTCCTCACGCGCGCGCTTGTGCCAATTTAGTTCCCATTCCTCGCGAGCTGAAAAACTATATGGAGCCACCTTAAAGAGTGGCTACGTGCATACACAGTCAACTACAAAGCTAAATAGCAGTCCATTACATACATGTGACTGTGTAGTCTGTCAGGTTAAGCTAACACTTAGGTAGCAGATGTAATATAAGAAAAATGTGTCATTCAGCACATCAACAGCATGGGACAAACAACAAATCTGAGTCCCGACAGGACCCCCCTCCCCTTATATGGTCTTTATGGGGACATGCCACTAGACAGGGTATGGTTTTTGGCCCCTGTGTCCTACACAGGGTATATAATTTTCATGCGAGTCTGAATTTGTCCTAAACAGGTTATGGACAGCACGGTTGCCATCGTTAATTATGGTTTATATAGTATTTAGTAATCCTAGTTGGAGACATTTGCTGGTTTTTGAAACACTTTGAAATTGTGTAAAACAAGGGAGTGTGTATTTTGTTATTTGTCCTAAACAGGGACCTAAAAATGAAGGGTGTTGTCCTACATAGGGTGTTGTCCTACACAGAGTAGGTATTTTAGCCCTATTTTAGGGCTTTTTCTTCTTCTTCTTTCCTACTCGTTTTGTCCTAAACAGGCTCAGGGTTTCAAACCCTTAGTGGTACCCCTATACCCAAACATGGGTCAAATGCCCCCCGCCCCCACCCACCGGGGGGCGGGAATCAGACCCATGACCTTTCGTACACCAGTACACCGGTCGATCACCTCCTCTATGAACCACTGAGCTACTGGGAGACTGCTGGCGAGCTTGGTAATATTTTCTAGGTTCATCGTGACACACGTCCTCTGATTCTCCATCATACCTCTACAAAGTTTGTGTGTTTGGCATCTCTGACGGTAACCAATGCATGGACTTCTTCAATTAGTTTCTGTTTTTCATCATCATCGAAATTCATGTACCATTTTGCTAGTCTGGTTTTTCCCGCTCGATTTTGGATTAGGATAAAACGTATCTGTAAAGTAACAGACGTGAATAGTTATAAGTGTTATAATAAGCTACGGCTACCAAGAAAGATGAATGGAAAAGGTGCTGCAATGTGTGTGAAACTCACCATCATGTATTGATATGATAGAGAAGTGTGATGAACTCAAGATGGCCGCTACACATACCACCCGCAGGGTGTTATGGGCCATGTTTAAGACCTGAAGAGACTGGGGATCAAAAATTAAAATGGCGGAGTTGTCGCGGGTTCGGCCGGAACACAAGTTTGACGAAACCTCCCTGCACGAATACGCGAAGGAAAATTTACCAGGTTTTCCGAGAAGCGATGAAAGCTTGACTGTTTTGCAGTACAGGTTTGTATTTAATATGTTTGCATGTGGTAGTGAGCAGGGTTGCACGTTAGTCAGCTCAAGTGTCCTCTGCACTGATCATGGATAAGATCTTTCTTCTTCTATGGTCGAGTGATTCCGAAACTGTTAAGCTTATGACGTTCTGCACAAGATTACATACAGTCTCTATTACCAGCTAAGCCACTCTTGCTTTTACGGTAGCAGAAATGAGGCCTGTTTAATTCCATGGGGGTGGTAGGGGAGGCGGGGATGTACTCCCTGGAATGCGTTGCCCATTTAAGACCGAACTCTCAAATCTTTTCCCCTTGAAAGCTTTCCCCTTGGCCTTAACGTACCCCACTTTACACCATACTGTAAGGGTGTACAGCCTTATGAGCTGCCGTCTCTTCCACTTTGCAGCAGATTTTTGTGACTCTTTCTTATGCTAAAATGACAATTTTCCCTAGTGGCACCCCTTTCGGGCGGAGCCTCCCCGTTTTGCCGGTTTTCACTGTCACGCCATCAAAAATTAAATTTGAAACCATTCAATGTCAGAAGCTTAGAATTTTAATGTGTGGTTCCAGAAAATATCCATACCCCCCCCCCCCATGGAAGGGGTTGGAATTTCCAGGGGGTGGGGGGGGGGTCAAAGCCCCAGGAAAATCCTGACAGCGGGGTGTTGTATCAATTTATATTATTTTTTTCCAGACCAGTTCTGTTATTCCTATATGTTAAAGTTTCTGTGTTTGCATTTTGCTCACCGACCCGCGGACGCAAACATCGATCCTGTTAACCGTACAAAAGTAATTATATTTTCAAGGTGGTCAGGCTCGATTTCTGGTGCTGCGAGAGCCCAGTCGTTTTACCAAACAGCGCCTGATTAGCGAACAGCTCATGCTGTGGAAGACGAGTTAATCCCGTAAATTACATATATTTCTTCGTGGTTGTTCGCCGGCGTGAAAACTATTGTTTGAACTGAATTATTGCGTCAACATTGAGCACAGTAATAATACGGAATCGACACAAAACAGTTTTTTGATCCCGCTAAGAGTAATTCTTGATCGAAAACTACGTAAAAACATTGTTAATAATTATAGTTCGGCAGACAAATATTATCTGTAAGAAATTTACGACTCAGGTGTGTTATATAAATCAAAAATAAGAACATGCCCGTTTCACGGGTTTCAACTCAAACATTAATATTTCGGCGTGAAAGAAACGGGCAAAATTTCTTCGGTAGCAGTGGAAAATCACATAGTCGTCATTACAATTGCATAAAGCAAGTAAAAAATAAAGTAAAAGGCATCCCAAGTATTAAAAGGGAAGTGTTTGATGGGAGCGCGTAACATGAACCATTGTTCAGATAAGTTTGTTTACAGAACATTCCCGCGTGTGTGCTGAAATGTTTTCGAATGCATTCATGCTGCTTCCAACGTCGTTTTCGGCTAAACTTTACATTAGATAAATCTAGTTGTGCAAAA
Organism: Siderastrea radians; assembly: GCA_964017195.1. Lineage (NCBI taxonomy): Eukaryota > Metazoa > Cnidaria > Anthozoa > Scleractinia > Rhizangiidae > Siderastrea > Siderastrea radians. Next base: position 25,634,754 of record OZ024900.1, on the reverse strand, counting down.
GTTTTCTAGCTTTGCCAGGTCTCCAGAGAAGGCGGTTTACCACAGCCTTGCATGAGCATAAATAAAAGCAGAATTATGCAAATCGGAAATCGGCGGCATGTCAAACTTTCATCGCCAGTTGACGAGACAGGACGCTAATTGTCGTGGAGAAGATTGAATTACACTGCAACTTATGCTCATATACGTGAATTTACCAGAAAACGCAAGTAACCATCGAAATTTGGATTCTTAAACTATAGTTTAGCTAATTTTTTGCTTTAAACAAGAAATAGAAATATTTCCAGGGGGTGTAGGGAAAAAATTGGAATTTCCGGAGGGGGGGGTATAGTTTGTGGGCCGTTTTTGGAAAATCCAGAGGGGAGGGGGGGTCATATGAAAAATCCCTTCCGTGGGTGGGGTATGGATATTTTCTGGAACCACACAATTTACAAAAGATTAATAAATAAACAATTTCTGTAAGTCTCAGGTCTGTGCAGTACACCATTCTTGAGTTATTTGCCAAAACGTTCCACAGAAATTTATAGAGCTCAGTATACAGACGCCATATTGGTGTCCTTCCGAGGGACACCAACATGGGGGTGGAAATCAATGAAAACCTGTGGAACTCACTTTTGCTATGAGAGCGATTACTTTTCCCTAGTGAGCTACCATACATAAACATAAACACTTCTCCTAATACCTGAAGTGCCCAAACTGCCAAAAATCATAAGAAAAGACCTTTTCTCAAACGAGACAGCTTTGTCACGGTGCCATCGTAATGTCATGTACTGGGCGCAATTGGAAAATTCAAGAGGCTGTATTTTAGACACAAAGGATGTTACCAAGCTGGAAACTTGTGAAAAAATATATTTTTAGGTGTTCTTTCACCTGGTGACAATTAAAGTTTAGCAGGCCTAGCGAGTTTTGATTTTAGAATTTTATGACGTCACGTGGTAGTACCACCCCCCCCCCCCCCAACCCTGGCTTATGTAATTATAACACATTGCATTTTGCTTTTCAGTGCAGGTCAGTCCAATCCAACATTTTACTTGTGTAAGAATGGAAAAGAATTTGTCTTGAGAAAAAAGCCTCCAGGAAAGCTGCTCAGAGGAGCACATCAGGTCAGACATCTAAAATATGATTCAGCTCTGAAATCTGCTTGTTCCACAGCTTAGTCACCATTTTTTATCTGGAAAACAAACAAATAGATTCATAAATATTTGCGGAAGTTGTGGTCAAGGGGGGAGGGGGGAGGGTAACAAGGTCTCGAGTGGCTTAGTGGAAATCTCGTGAATAATACTCATTGAGTTCCTCTCAATGATTCAAGCTATTTATCTTAGGGTACTGGATAAAGCCAATTTAGAAAACATTAATTTTGATGTTGTGACAAACAAGTCTTGATTTTGTCTAATGCCTGCTGCATCTGTTGCTGCAATTATTTTATTATTGAAATGTAAGTTCCCTTTCACACCTTATAAATTGATTTTTAACTGAAATGAAACAGCTTGAAAAACAAACTTATAAAATCACAATGCTCATGCACAGGTGAGAGCTCTGTCACTCAGTTCTGTACTAGCCAGAATTGAAACTCTTTCATTTGTTGTAATATATTTTCAAGGCAACACTGTGGCTTTGGGCTCTTGAGAAGTTTACTATTGTTGTTGGTTGGTCAAGTACAAAATTCACTTCCTAACAATATAATTGTGTTAATCCTTGATATAATCACAGGCATGCAATGCGTGCAGAAGCGATGATGTTTTCTGGAAAAGCCTGCACACATGCACAATTGTCATGAATGCATGGCAAACTAGTCATGCGAGAAAAAAAGAAATGTGGTCAGTGACACAAAACATGACTTGTCAAGATTGGCCATTGAAGCTTTTTCTTTCTGATTCAATTCTTAAATAATAATAAGTAATTAATTTTTAACAAGTCGCACATCTTATTAGCTTTCAAACAATTTTGTAAGTTCCAAAATACAGGGCTATGCTCTAGCAGAGACCGGGGGCCTCAGACTACTAACTTTATAATTTGTCTTTGGGAGACTAAAAACTCATTTGTTTTGCATAATCCACAAGGACCGGGTACCCCAAATTTCATGGTTGGGAGCATTTGGGCACCCTGTGATTCCTCTTAGAGCACAGCCTTGAAATATATATATATATATATTCCTAGCCTTCCAGTCAGCTCCTGTGAAAACACTAAAATTTGTCGGGAGGCCCGTGAGCCATAAAGCCTTAAGTTCGGCTGCGTTGTTGCGTGGTCGTCCTGATGGTGTAGTGGTTAACACATCGGCACTAGAAAGTCAAGGACGCGGGTTCAAATCCCGTTCAGGACAATTTTTAGGGTTTTCACTTTGTGTTTGTTTATTCTTTCTTTGACTGGTTTAAGTTCATTTGTGTTGTTTATATATATATATATATATATATATATATATATATATGTACTACAGTAGAATTCTGATAACTAGAATGCTTTAATTAGGTGAACCATGTTATTGGAAGGGAAAATGAAAGTAAAAAGGAGGGCAAATGCTTTTGATTTGAGTTTGCGAGAAGTTCGAGATGCTAGGGTCCGAGTTGTCGACATTCTACTTTATTACGTTTGATCAAGCATGACCACATGTAAACCCACATGTCCCCTCATGCTGCTAACATGCCGAAATGTTTTGGCGTTCATGAACGTGTGAAAACCTGTACTTTTTAAATAGCCATCAGAGTATTTTGCATCGATAATTATATTATCAGAACTCATTTAAAGCAACAAACGTCTATGCCCATCCCAATTCCATATGCTGACCGAGAGTTTTTTAGCAGGCCAGTTTTCCTGGCCTGATTATGGGATTAAGGGATTGTCTTTTAGTTCAGTTATTATACTGCAAGAAGAGAGAAGCCTTGAATCATCTGTTGAATAGGATACTTAACTTTTCAATTACAGGTTAAAAGAGAGTTCAGAATACTTTCAGCTCTGCACAGCATTTCATTTCCTGTACCCAAGCCATACCTGTACTGTGAAGATGAATCTGTTATTGGAACAGAATTCTACATTATGGAACATGTTACAGTAAGATTTCAGCTTTTATTTATTATGAAAAAGCAAAAAAAAAAAACAACAACAAACAAAAACAAAAACAAATAAATATCTGTTAAGGAAGTTGGGGAGGAGGTAGGCTCAGTCTCCAGCCGTGAGTGTCTCGATGCGCCCGTGATTCTCGCCACCTTCACGGCTGGGCGCACGGGTTTGGTTATTGTTTAGACTGACCAATCAGAGACAAGCCCCCTGAAATTTGTGGGGCAGAATGCGCGACATAATTTAGCGGGATTTCGTCTTTCTCTTGAAATTTCACACTTTTAGGAGGACGTTTCAGGCATACTTTTCGCATTTCGCTTTTTTTCAAGACGATAAAAAAAACATAAAATTTAAGCAAATGACATGTGGATTGTCTGCATAATTATTAAAACTGTAATGACGTCATGGACATGCAACCAAACCCGTGCGCCCAGCCGTGAAGGTGGCGAGAATCGCGGGCGCATCGAGACACTCACGGCTGGAGACTGAGCCTAGGGAGGAGTTGGCCCTTCAGGATTTCTCTGAGTGAAGTGCTCCAGTCGGTATAGTTCTTGAACACTAATACCCTGGTAACAATTCTGCCCAGGATCCTAATAAGATCCTAATAGGATCCTAACAGGATCCTGTAGGATCTTAACCAGGATCCTGATAAGATCCTATATAAGATCCTGTAGGGTCCTATTGACATCCTGTAGGATCTTGTTTAGGATCGTATAGGATCCTGTAGGATCCTGTTTAAGATCCTATAGGATCCTACAGGATCCTAACCAAGATCCTATAGGATCCTACAGGATCCTAAACAAGATCCTACAGGATCCTAAACAAGATCCTATAGGATCCTAAACAGAATCCGAGACAATCTTAAGCAGGATCCTGAAAGACTTTACAGGATCCTGAGTAGGATCTAATAAACAACAAGGTGCCATTTAGGATCCTGGATAGGATCCTGTGTGAACTTACAGGATCCTGTAGGATCCTATAGGATCCTAGAAATCCTGTAGGATCCTGTATAGGATTTCTACCAGGGTATAATAACTTGTCCTTCACATTAACACATTAGTCGTGGAGCATTGGCCTATGAGGTATGTTTCCTCTGAGTTGTTGTTACACTTATGCACAAGTGAATGTGACTGCCCCCAGGGGGAGTGCCCACAGGACCCACTTCTCACTGAACTTCCTTGCAAGATTTGCTGCCATTTATCATTGAAATTCAGATGATCAGTCTGATTCCTTTCTTTATGATTTGGAAGACATTGTGTAATCCTGAGGATCTTTAGTGTGGTACACCACCAGTGACAAGGTTGTCCATAATTTGTGTACAATTAAGCCTTGTTGGTAGATATTCAAATTTAGTTTGAAATGACAGACATTTCATGATCACAATGAGACTGAGGAATAAATCATATAACTATGTTTTATTCCCCAAGCCTCATAGTGATATTTGTTGTTTCAGACTGAATTTCTGCTTATGTAACATGCTGTATAGAAATTGGGATATTTAACACATGAATTCCTGTTACCATACCTGCATTCATGTGTACAATGTTAATGTTAATGTTCCACCCTAAATCTCTTCCTGAAAATTCTCAGTTTTGTTCATTACTGTAAGTTAACATTCATCACTTTCAGGGTCATTTAATTCATTTCATCATAGTTCCATGGTTCACATGATTTCATTCAGAAGACATAATAATGTGTCTTCTGAATAAATGCTTGTATGGTCAATATATTATATATTATATTGATTGATAACTTTTTTTGTAGGGACATGTATTTCGCACACCATCATTGCCTAGTGTTTCTGCCAGGGAACGAAGAGCTATTTACAATGCCATGATTACTACCTTGGCCAGGCTACACAGTGTCAATTGGAGAAGCCTGGGGCTTTCTGATTTTGGTCTTCAAAGCAACTACTTGAGGAGACAGGTGAATGTCATACTTCCTCACTTGTACTAATTTGGAGTCCTGTTTACTGTGTCAATTTTGGTAATAAGCTTCCTCACCTTTGGTAAATTCTGAGGGACAATCTGCAAGTATGAACTTTGATTAAACTGAACCACACAAGAAAATCATTAAATGAAGCAGGTATTAAATTGAATTTTTTCCCATAATCAACTTTTTTTCATTACAAAACTGAATGTTTTTATTTCAGATATCAACCTGGGGGAAGCAGTACAGAGCATCAGCAACACAGCAAATAAATGCAATGGAAAAGCTGTTAACATGGCTGGAAAATAATATTCCTCCCACAAACAGACAAGAAACAGGTGAAAATAAAACAGATACACACTCACTGAGATGCAGCTTACTATTAATATCATTTGGAATTTAAATAAAATCTCTTATTAAAAATATTTGGAGATTTTAAGGTCATGTGTTGGTCATGACTGTCCAATGATGAATTCACACCACCCATTGTGTGAAAGCATCACAAAGTGTCCCCATAAAAGATACTGAAATGGATGCCTCTTACTGCCTCATCTTGGAATGCTAGCTCATGGGCATATCTGGGCAAAAGTTACCTAAACTTGCAAGGGTCCGGGCTGAGTTATCATGTAAGGGTCACTAAGTGTCCCGTCAACAGAATTCATTTCATATAGGGACCTCGAGCTCCCAAGCCCTACATATTGGAATGTTAGCTCCCCTGAATGTGATGTCATCTGGTCAGTAGTTATTCACCCCTCTCATACCCAAGTTGAGACTGACTGTTCTAAGGGTCAGAAAGTGTTCCATCAGTAATATTTCAATAAACACCTCCTCATAATGTAAGCCCACAAGCATATGACCTAGTGGTTAGGGCACTGGACTTGTAATCCGGAGGCCCCGGGTTCAAGTCCCGCTCTCACAACTAGCTGGATTTGTTTTCGGTAGTCCCGAACTCATCTCTTCCACGCATTGTAAATAGCCAACTGGTCTTCCTCCTGCCAGTTGGAATTCTTAAAAATGTTATGTTTGATTTGTTTGTTTCATATTTCGTTTAAGTTTCTGGCAGGTTCCCACCAGCCTTTAGGTTGCCTCAAACCGACCTGCCTCAACAAAAAGTATATGTATGTATGTATGTATGTATGTATGTATGTATGTATGTATGTATGTATGTATGTATGTATGTATGTATGTATGTATGTATGTATGTATGTATGTATGTATGTATGTATGTATGTATGTATGTATGTATGTATGTATGTATGTATGTATGTATGTATGTATGTATGTATGTATGTATGTATGTATGTATGTATGTATGTATGTATGTATGTATGTATGTATGTATGTATGTATGTATGTATGTATGTATGTATGTATGTATGTATGTATGTATGTATGTATGTATGTATGTATGTATGTATGTATGTATGTATGTATGTATGTATGTATGTATGTATGTATGTATGTATGTATGTATGTATGTATGTATGTATGTATGTATGTATGTATGTATGTATGTATGTATGTATGTATGTATGTATGTATGTATGTATGTATGTATGTATGTATGTATGTATGTATGTATGTATGTATGTATGTATGTATGTATGTATGTATGTATGTATGTATGTATGTATGTATGTATTATGTATGTATGTACCCATCCCAAGCTGAGATCTTCACTTCATGTAAACATCATAAAGTGTCCCCATCAGTGAAAGTACAATAGACCCCTTTCCACAATTTGTTAGTCCATGAGCATGAGACTTATTTAGTCAGCAGTTACCAACCCTTACAAAATCCCAGGTCTTTACATCCTGAGGTGTCATCAGTGATATTCCAATCGTTGCCTCAGTGATATTCCAATGGACGCCTCCCCAGAAGGTGAAGGGAAGTCACAAAACACATCTCTCTGGTTTGGCTATGACCTCATGCAATTGCACAACAGTATCACCAGGCTATATAACCATGGCTCGCACTGGAATATCACCATGGCTTACACTGCCCAGATGATATAGTTGTACACGTGCATAAGGACATGGCTAAACTGTGGAGATGTGTTGCAACTTCCCTTCACATTTTGTACCAGCTGTTGACCTCAACTAAGTACCATGAAGTGTTGCCATCAGTGATATTACAATTGGAACCTTCCCACAATGTTAGCTCACAACTATGTGACTTAATTTGATCAGCAGTTACTCACCCCTTCTTAGGTCCAGCTTCTCACTTCATGTAAGAATCATGAAGTGTGGCCATCAGTAATATTTTGAATGCATGCCTCCCCACAATGTCAGCCCCCATTAGCATGTGACTTCATTTGTTCAGTCAGAAGCCTATAACCCAGAGCATCTTACTGCTGTATATTCATCTCACTGCATTTTCACAGACCAGTTTATTTTTAGATTAAACTTCCCCGGGGGAAAGGAGCCTTCCTAGTCAATCACAAGTTTTGCATTATGCCTTGCATTATGAATTAGGCATTTTAGAAGGAAAAAGAATGATTGAAGGCTGTCATTTTGCGAGGATGCAGACTCACGCGGACCGACACTTAATTTTTTTCATGTGAAATAGTAATGTAAAACCTGTTTGAAAATATGTGAAAACATTCATATTCCAATAGACACCTCCCCACGATGTTGTCCCATGAGCTTGTGACTTCATTTGGTCAGCAGTTTTCACCACTCCCAAGGCCCAGGTCTTGGCATTATGTAAGCATCATGAAGTGTTTCTCCTCATGATGTCAGCTCATCAGCATTTGGCTTCACTTGATAAGTGGTTGTCCACCCCTCGTAAGGCTCAGGTTGAGACCTCATGTAAGCAAGTATAATAGCTCAACATCACCAGTTTAAAGATTGAATTATGTCTCTATCTATAAGAGGTATGTACTCAGAGTCATTCTAAGTGATACTGATGTTACGCTTACGTTCACTTCAGTTGTAGTTCATGGTGACTTCAGACTGGATAACCTTGTTATTCATCCCACTGAGGTAGTTAATCTAAGTTTCTAATGTGATTACAATATAGTAAAGAGGCCTGGTCTGTCCATTCTTAGAATTTATCATCAAGCTCCAAAAGGAGTGACAGCTAAAAGTTATAACTAGTTGAATGCATTTTATGGTTTGTAAATACCAGTAATCCTGTGGGATTAAGGTGGGAGGTAGCCAAGTGTTGTCCAGGACCCAAGTGCTGACTGCCGCATGCAAAGCCAGTCAACGGGGCTAGGCTAGTGTCAGCGAGTGGCATGGAAGATCGTGAGATGGGTATCACAGAGAACAGCTGCTCCTAGCAGCATGTTCCCGTGCCAAGCACCTACACTACCAGACAAAAATACTTGGGACACTTCAACTGAACGCTATTTTTTTCCTTTTCCTGCTTCCCTTCTCCCTCTCAATGTTGTTAACCGCAGTTTAGTCACCATATCTTGTACGCCAACATTGAGGGGGCAAGCAGACGGGAAAGTGTCCCAACAATTCCGACCGGTAGTGTGTTTAAAAAGGAATTTATGGTATATGCTCCATGTAACCCTGTATTGGCGGGAAAGTGTCTGCGAAGCGTGACAATGTTTCCGTGTTGGTTTTTGCACTCCAACATGGGACATTATCATAACAACAAAAACCACTAGATAGAGTAAAGGTAGCTTCCTTGAATTAGGTACATTACGAGGTTTTCCGCGGATATTTTCCCGTGATGGACATTCACTTCGAGTGTGTTTCATTACTGTACATTTTGGTGACACGATTCAACGGGTCACCACAACGGGTCACCATGTTTCGAACAGCTTTTGTGTTGAATCTTTAGGTACTTGTAATAAGAGAAGAGAAACAATCGAAAGAAAAATATACGTAGTTTTATTACGCGCAGTTTGAAGGCTTTTTAACTCTGTGCGATTTTTTTATTAGCGTTTTGAGCATGGTGACACTGCTACTCACGAAAAAAGAAATCATCCATTCTTTATTTAATTAACTAACGGTGACCCGTGTACACGCGAACCACAACGTCCCATTTCAACGGTTGAAGCCAATTCTTTCTCAAATTATAGAGGTGTGAGAGTTCAACGCTTTTATCCCCATCATTTTAGTGAACTGCTTTCTTTGCAGGCCATGTTTAAAGGTTTATATGTGGTCAAAAGATTGCTAATCGGTGTCACCATTTCGAGTTAACTTGATTAAGAGAGAATGTAAACACAGCGCTTGAAGTTTGTACGTTGTCGATTTCACATCTGTTCGCATAGAAGTACTGTAAGTCAAGAATTTACGTTGTAAGAAAATAATTGGCTTTAATACTCAGTGCTAACAAACAGGGGACATTATATTTGGGAACATAACAACAATTGTTAGTGCAGTGGATAAATCCCTGCACGTTTTTTAGGCTAGAAGACTCCGTGAACTTGATTATAGATAATATTTCAGTTCCGATTGCAACTGAATGGTCACTGTTTTTACAAGTTCTTACATTAGAGAAAACCCAGCTTCTAGCATAGCTCTTTTACGAGGACTTGTCCCCTCCCTCTTCCGAAGTCACTTTATCGCCCTCAGAATTTGTCCTCTCTGCCTTGCACCTAACGTCAGTGAAGGTCCCGTTTTCCCATATTCCTTAGACTCCTTGTTTCTAGGGAGGACTTCTGTCGTCAGCCACTACACCCTTTCCCTAGAAACACGGCACATTAGAACTTTTCTCCGTATTCGCAAACCCTGAATTTGACGAAGTAAACATGTGCTGGGGTCACGCTATCAACCCAGATTTGAACACCAGGCTTTACACTTTGCTCTTTTTCCCCTTCCTTTTCTGGTATGATTATTTTCAGGAAACACGTCCATCGCAACGTACAGGCCCCGTTATATTCAAAGCGAAAGAAAAACTAATACTTTCCTTTAATTGCATTAAATCAACGGTGATAGAAATATTGCCACATTGCTGAGTACGTCACGGCCTTTGCGCCGTTTGTGACCGGACTACAAACTAACGACCCTTATCTGTCAACACCTCTTCAAATTTCTGCCTCTTGACACACTACCAGACAAAAATACTTGGGACACTTCAACTGAACGCTATTTTTTTCCTTTTCGTGCTTCCCTTCTCCCTCTCAATGTTGTTAACCGCAGTTTAGTCACCATATCTTGTACGCCAACATTGAGGGGGCAAGCAGACGGGAAAGTGTCCCAACAATTCCGACCGGTAGTGTAGAAGGCAGATAAGCAAGGGCAAGTGGGTGTGGCCACCATTGCTCACCCAAGCTAATCGACCCTGGCATCGCTTCACCCAAATGGTTCTTAAATGCAAAAGTAAAAATAATTGCCACTCACTAGACTTAATTATGGTAAACTATTACCTAAGGCGTGCCTGTTCCTTGACTGTTATAATTTATTACTCACTCACTTACCATCATTAGGCAAAGAAAGGTTAAAAAAAAGGCTGGAAAAAAAATGGAGAGAAGAAAAATTTTATCATTAGGCGCGGCTTGAACTCAGTGGCCCCTAACCAGAAGCGCATGGCCTAGTAATCGATTTCGCCACGCAGGCAAACTTGCATCATCCCTGCAAAATTAACATTTAAAATCCTTTGTTATTCATGCGATTTTTATTTGTTAATTGCTTCATTGATTCCATTCTTTGTTCCACGAAACAAAGATCTTAATCGTTTTCTTTTGTTAAAGTTTTTGACAAAAGAAAACAGAAGACGCTGACAGCGTTTTTCTCCACATTTTTTCTCAAAAACGAAGTGCAAGTCAAAACAAGTCCGTGTGCAAAAATTCGGCAATTTTTGGGCAATTTTTATTTTTGGACCAAAATAGTCAGACACTTAATATGCCCTTTTCCACCGGGCCCTTCAATTGATGTTTGTGATATACTAGTGTGTATGATTGTGTTTTTAGCTGAGTGTAACTGCTGTTTTGGACTGGGAGTTATCAACCCTGGGTGATCCAATACTTGACCTTGCTTACAGTTGCACACCGTACCACTGGCCAGAGGAACTTAAACAGCATCTACCAGTGTTTTCATTAGGTGAGTGTTATTGACTAATCGTAAATTTCTTGTATATCCACTTGTCCCTGGAGGGTACTAATTACATTTCCCTCATTGAAAACCACTTTACACACTTGTAACGTCAGTAACCTCCAGATTGGAAACATGCATATAGATTTTTCCATCACAAACAAGAACTGACCTGAGGTCAAGATAGCTGATTTCTAGTGTCACTGTTAAGTCTGTACGTTGTTGTCTTTACTCAGTCAGATGAGCGTGTCAGCACCCCTAGCCTGTATTCAATTGGTACCCTTTATGTAGTGGGCAGATGTCAAAATATTTATGGAACATTTTCACCTGTTGAAAATATTAAATATAAAAATATTTAAAAAGGGATTAAAGCTACTAATATATATTTCCAAGAAACAGCTGACGTTCTCAACTTATGAAGTCATCATCTTTAGGGTGTTATAGACTTCCAAGTGCTGGAAATGAACTTTTAAAATACTATGGACTCTAGCTTGTTGAGCTGCATAAACTGCAGATACCTTTTACTGTCCTCATGCATTCAATGGACACTTTTTTGTCCAGAAAGAAAAAAAACATAAATAACAGTTACTATAAACAAACAAAGTATGGGTACTTGAAGATCATTTGTTTGAACTTTATAAGACACTCCTGTGTTAAATTCTTTTCCTTAATAAAGCAAATAGTATACTAAACAGGAAACCTAAAGTTGATTTTTAACAGTGTTTGACTGTATCAACAGATTGTTTGACTGTTAACAGTGTTTCCCACAGTGTTAGACTGTATTAATACCCTGCGAGCAGAGGCCCCTAGATAAGTCATGAAGTCTAATTATCTAGGAAGATCGAAGTGCGTCTGCTCGCAGGGTACTGTATTAACAGATTGAATGGCAAAGAAGTTGCAAAAAACTGTTAAGCCTACAGGACAATTTGTGTGTGATATGGACAGGACAGTGGGGACAGTGAAACTCACTGTATATGTATTTGATTATTTTGTAGTTTTGCATTTTAGTCTTTGTTTTGGCAGTTGCATACTTTTTCAGAGAAATCCCTAAATATGTCCACTTATGTCATGAAAATGGGAAAAATTAAAATTATGTCTCCTGTAGCTGAATATAGCTTGTAGGTTTTGTTAAGCCAACAGACTTTTGAAATTTGCCTTTGTAGAAGATTCAGCCCCTGGTATTCCAACAGAAATGGAGTATGTTTCTACGTACTGCAGAGAGCGTGGACACAGTCTTACATCAGCTCAACAGCACTGGAACTTCTATCTTGCCCTGTCATTCTTCAGATTAGCAGCTATAGCTCAGGTTCAGTTCAGACTTTCTCTTATTCATGTTGAAATATTCAGTGTGATAGATAGTCTTAAATACTGGATGATGTTGTGAAGCGAGCTTACTCAATGCAAATGCCACTTCTTTGTTTAACAATTGCTTCAAAAATTGAAGGGAATGCCAGTGCATTTGTAGCCAACATTATGACACATAAGTTGATTGTAACTAGAAAATTTCTAGTAAATTTAAGTATATCAGAGGATAATGTCTGTGACTGAAACATTGTTAAAAAAAATTAACAGTGAACAAAAAGTGAAGTGAATAAATACACCTCCAACTGGACAACTGTGAATTTGTTTTTAATTACAGCTCAGATCTACTAGTACACTCTTATTTAATTTTTTAAGATAGTCTAATAATTTTTTATCTGTATGTAGCTGATTAATGTTGCAAAACAGCTTTGTTTTTTAATTCTTGATAGCATGTACATGTCTCTTTACTGGTCGTGATTTTCAGTTTGCTAGAATTGTCCTTTCAAAACTATTCTATTGGTTCTCAGGGTATTTATGCACGATCCCTGCAAGGTAATGCTAGTGCTGAGAATGCTGCCTTATTTGGAGATGCTGTGGAACCACTGGCTGTAGCAGGATTGAAGTTGGCTCTGCAAACTGGGTAAGTATAGTGATCTTTAGTGAAGCTCAAAGTTCTGTTGACTCTTCAACTTTGTCAGGCTTTAATTAATTTTTAATTAATTGTTAATTTAATTTTTTTTATTAATCATCTATTGCACTACTTATCCGAGTTTTCCTGTGAGTGAATAAGAGGGATGTTGGAGGTTTCCACTGTACTCTCCATTTCATAAAGTTTAACTCCCGCTCAACAGGAAGTAATAATGTGAAATCACAGCTGACAGCTACTAACCAAATCACATTTCATAGGGATGAAAACAGCCATTTCATGTTTCATGCCAAAAACTAAGGCAAATCGCAGCTGACAAAAATACCCTGTACCTGTCCCTGAATAAACAACAAGGTGCAGCCAGTTTGACCATCATTCATGAATGGAAAACTTGGATGGGTGGTCTAATGGGAAGCCTTAATTGGATTACATTATTGAAAAAGTTTTAACATTGTTAATCTACTAGAGGATTTTCTCCTAACATTGATCCTTCAGTGTACACCACTTTACTCCATCACAGAATTTAGCCCCATCAATAACTTTAACTTTTAGTGTCTCGCACAGTTTCATTTAAGTTGTTGGGCTTCTAGTGTGTGTCTGTAATCCATACATTAATCGACCATGGCTTAGGAAGGAGGCATAGTTTTCTTCTGTGTGCTTTTTTGTTGTTGACTACAGGGCTGTCATTAAGTTTTGAATCACCTGTTGTCTTGATCTTTACACCCGTAACAAACTTGTTGCTTTGTGAGTAAATTTTCTGAGCCAGAGGCAAGATCACCCGTAACACTGAGGTCTCAAAAGCATACTCAGCTATAAGCAGTGTTACGGGTTACAGCCTTTAATGACATGATCCCTGGACAAAAACCTGGTCAGCTGTGAGCAAGGGCAGTACACCTTGCAATGAGATAGATTCATGTAAACAGGTTCTAAGAGCCGTTATGGCTGCCCAGGGGGTCGTGACTGAAAATCATTTGTTATTGCATCTCATATTTTGTGATTGACTGGAATAAAGCAATGTAGTTGTCATTCCATATGACTGAGAATGGATTTTCTTTAATCATAGAAAAAACCTGTTAGGTGACAGGACTGCACCTGCAAACCAATCTAACAGTATGTCCATCTTCCAACCTTCTGTAAAGGCTCAAACATTGTACAAAAAAATGAAGGCATTCATGGAAAAACATGTTTACCCTGCTGAACAGGTTTGTATAGGTAAAAATGGCTGTTTGTAACTTTCTTGGCAAGTTCGCTGAGTACTGATTAATTACCTCAGCAAAGTGTATTAGTTTATCTGGTTTAAGGCTAACTCAATGAATGGATTTTTCGTCTGTGTAATTAGAAGTTGCAGACAGTGATAATAACACCCTGAAGGTAACATGGATTTCCTATGGGCACACATATCATTGACATGCTTCACACTGCTACCTTCTATTAATTTTATACTACACCTTGGTTTGTCCAATTCACTTGATGTCAATTAGCCTTCATAGGACTTTTCTCGGGGTAATTTTTTTTCTTTTCGGTTTTTGGCATATTTTGTTCTCCTCATAACAGCATTGAATGGATTTTCACTCTCCAGAGATCAGAGTGATTTTTGCATTGGTTTGTAGGATATATCTCTGTTTATTTTTCTGCTTGTTAGGATTTTCTTCATTAGTTTTACGTATCCAGCTTTGTCACTGCTATGGCATTGCGTAATTGTAAAGTTGTAGTTTTTTTTGTCTTTTACTATTCCATATACGTATACAGTGTATTGTGTATTGTTGAACAGATTACTTGTGTATGGGGACATTAAAAGTTGTAAGAGATGTGTTTTGCATGAATTAAGTTGGCTGATCTTGATGGCTGGAATGCTGGTCAGCTTTTTCTGATTGTCTCCAGAGTTGATTGGAATTTTTTTTAAATTTTGTCTGGGTGAGAGAACCAAACAGTGCTTTATACTAACTTCTCAACTCATTAATAATTCATAAAGAGAAAACAAAGGAAATCACTACCGTGACGGTAGTTTGGATACCGAATCTTAATTAGTATAAAATTTTGCGAACTTTTGCTTTGACTCTCTCCATATCAAAAATTCGAAAGAGAGTTTCATCAGGTATCCAAACACCTCGAAGTCGGCTAAAAAAAGTTGGCTGGGCCTCGTTTTCTAACCCACTTCTCAGTGTTTGGATATCTTGATAAAACACTCTTTCTCGTGTTTGATGTATTACACCTTATGTTTATCATTGTTCACTAGGCTTACTATCAGCATGTGACTAATGTTGATACTCAGTGGAGTGTTCCTCCAATGATAGAGGATTTAAAGGTGATCTTACATTTTTTATATAGTATTAATCTGTGCTTTTCAGTATAGGGTTGGAACTGTTAGTCTTTGCTGTTTTGTTGCTCCGTTACAGTTCACCAGACCTCACTTTGTTGGTACAATACTGCTGACCAAGGAAATTGAAATTTTGGTGGCTTGACTTCCTTGCTGTGTTACTAAACATTTAATCATCGCTCTGAATGAGAACATTTAACAGTAGGAAAGGAAACTTATTAAGTTTTCAATTCAACTGTCGCCCCTGGAATGCTACAGAAATGCTTGACAATTAATTTTCTCCATATAAATGTCCAGATTTAATTGTTGTCTGTTTCCTACAGAAAAAAGCTCAATCGGAAGGCCTGTGGAACCTGTTTCTACCAGGTGAATCAGGTTTGAGTCAACTGGATTATGCCCTGTTAGCAGAAATGACTGGAAGGTGTACTTTTGCCGCAGAAATCTTCAACTGCAGTGCCCCAGGTACAAATCAGTGAGTTATTATGGACACGAACTGTGCACTTCTTTGGATATAAATTTCTATTTGTATCAAATATGTAGAAGCTGTGAGAGTTGATAAGACAAAAAGAGGAGGGTGATACATAACATTGAACAAGCTGCAGCCTTTCTGGATTGGTGCAGTCTTGGAGGCCTTGATAGTCAGTCGCAAACAGTTGGGAGACACATAAGAATCAGTAGAATTGTCATCGACAGACAAGTGCATAAGCGGGCTAAAGTCAGACCAAGACGAGACTGTAAATTCAGGAGAACAAACAGACCCAAAATAATCCAGGGTTGAAGTGGCATTTCAGTCTGTAAAGGATAGTGATTTGTGGATACTTAGCTTGAGGTTATCCATAACATGGTAAACAGGTGGAGCCAGTAATAACCTTGAGTCCTTTTGATGCCCCGCCACATAAGACGCCTTGCAGCTGGAGGCAATCCACAAGAGAATCAGGGAGACCCAGATCCAAGTGCATGGAGCAAACTCCTGTTCTAGAAGAGGAGCAAAGTGAAGATGCTCTTGACGAGTTACAAACAAAGAAAGAGACCACTCATCCAAGGACATGGTGATCCTCTGTGGTGAAGCTGTTGATGAACCAGACATGACCAAATTCTAACTTAAGTTTGATAGGTAGAAGATCGAAGGCGGCAATATAAAGGCTTAGCTAAGCAATCCTTCTCTAAGCTTGTACAAAAGGTACTAAAGCTCTTAAGGGACGGCCGTGAGGAACAGGTCTGCTTGAGGAGCCATGCAGGGGAAGGCCTGCTAATGAAAACGAGATAATGCATCAGATGCTTTGCTGTCAGAACCAGCAATACGTCGCTTTAGTTTCTGGTCACATAAACAAAACCCTGAAATTATTTAAAGGGCTCTGGATGTTCTAGAAGTACACATGGTAAAAGACGTAAGGTGCACACCGCAAGCCAAAGCCAGGGCATTGCAAAATCAACGTAGTACGTGCCTCTACATTTCACGGCAAAGTAGAACTGCAATGTTCTTATAAGCTGATTCAGCATCGAACTTTGCCATTTGAGCAGCACTGCCATGTTTCCTGACCCTCTTAATGTTAATTGATGATATTGTATACTTGGATGTGCGGGGGAGGGTAGTCATCGGGGCTGATGCCGTCATTGACACTAGAATCGAGTGAATAGGAGATGTCATGGATTAGTTTGCCACTTGTTGTGTGTGGCGCCAAAGTTTTTTTAGGTGGAGTGTTGGTAGCAGCAACAAAAGAACCAGTAACTAGTATTTAATGAACTCTAGGTTTGGGAAAGTGGATGCTTTGTTCATGGACCGTGTTAGTGAAACCAAGGATACCCTGCTGAGAAATTTAAAACAAGAAAGAAAACTTAACTGAGTATGTCTTTCAAAGTGAGTCCACATAAAGTAAGCACCCCTTGAATAAGCAATAGGACTTTGTTAGTCTATCTACCTATATCATCAATTTTTCATTCTAAAGTGCTTTTCCAAAACCTCTTATCGGAGTATTTCACTTGCAGACACTGGTAACATGGAGGTTCTTCATTTGTATGGAACAGCAGAGCAAAAGAAACAGTGGCTTGAACCTCTTCTCAGAGGGGAGATAAGGTCTGCCTTTTGTATGACAGGTACTGTAAATTTCGGAACTTAGTTGAGCGACGACGAGTGTTGTTTTCGTTTTTGTAGTAGCTTGTTTTATTTCAGAGATATTTTGCAGTATGAGAAAAATTTCCATGTTGCAAGTTGTGGCTAATTTTGTTGACATTCCAACAAGAATGAAATGCGACATTGCATCTCAGATTCCCCGTGCCCCTCTGTCTTTGTTTCTGGTTACTGTGTTATTCATGCAAATGGTCACTTTTTGTTTGGTTCCTGAGGTGACTGCTTTGGACACTGCATACGATATCAGAACTATGTTGTATGCAGGCAATAAACACTAGAGCCTAGAGCACAAAGCTTGCTTTCAGATTAAACGCTTTGGCTTAGTTCACAGTTACAAGCAAAGTTGCTTTGCCTCTAGAGAACAAAATCGTTGATCCACAAAATAATTGCAGCACGTTTTATCAGGCTTTGCACACTAAGCTTCACCTCATGGATTTTGATCATTGAATGACTTTAAATTAAAACAATTCCTAAGACAACCATTTCGGTAAGTTGCAGAGAACAAATTGAAATAAGGGTCCTTCATTGGAGTCACAGATGTTTAAATGACGGATGAGTCGTTAAACGTATGCTAGTTAGTTGAAATTGTTGAAATCAAGCATTCATAATTCCTGTAGAGCATTGTCTGTGGTTGTCAAGAATTTCTTGTTGCGTTTTTTTTTGTTTTGGTTAAAACTGCTTTAATTAAATCAAATTTGCTAAGCTATCAATAACACAGTTGTTTACATAAAGAACACATTAAAGCTTGAAAACCTGTTGTTTTGTGCTTTGTTAACCAGACTAATATGTTGTTTCCCACGAGTTATAAAATACAACGGCATGACTTATTGTGGATGATTTGGTAAGGCCAGGGTATCGTGATTGATTTGAAATGTTTACGGCTTTCAACATTTTTTCAATATCATACAGAACCTGATGTAGCCTCCTCTGATGCGACCAACATGGAGTGCACAATCAGCAGGGAAGGCAGTGAAGTTGTTATCAGTGGCAGGAAATGGTGGAGCAGTGGTAATCAACATCACTGTTGTCGTGTTTTTTTTTCTATTGATGGTCATCGTGTTACCACATCTCTCTAGAACGTCTTCGAAACTTTGGAACTTCATCTTAACTAAACTATTCTTTAGTCCTATAATTTGTAATGCCATGTACTACTGTTGTCCAAGACTCGAGGACTGCCAGCCACGGTGTTTGACAAACGTCCTTGGACGCAATCAAAGAATTGCTACTTTCACTCGAATGAAACACGATCTCAATGTGGTTTCCATCGAGTTTCTTCCGCCCCCTTCCCCTAAAACGTGAAATGTTCAATAGAAGTAGTCTGGATACACTGACTCAACATTGTAAAGGGTGTTTCGGGGTGGGGGGGGGGGGGGGGGGCGTGGTTATTTCCTTAGTGCATAAAACGAAATAAAAAAAGAGGAGAATGTGTCCCAAGACTTTTGCCTACCATTGTAAATGAGAGACCAGTCAGCAGGGCTTGTGTAAGCAGATGGGTGCCATGGAGCAGAGATACTCTGAGCAACGTTTAGCTCTGCTAAGCTCCTAGAGGGCTCATTTGTGAGAAGAAGTGTCCCTCACCCAAGCTACAGCATCCCAGGCGTTATCTCAGTGTGGCACTGAACGGTTGTCACCAGCGAGATAATCGCATGTGGTAGCTATCACAGTTTCAGACTTAAAACAGCATTGGTGGTAATCTCGATAGAAATTTCAATGAAATTCTTTTTCTTTCCTTATCTGGATGAATTTCATGAGAACCAGCAACTTGATCATGATCTGATACAGTGTTGGAACATGTGATATGATATATCAGTGATATGTACCAGTGTTGGTACATATGATACAGTGTTGGTACGTTGATATGATACAATGGGAACTCTTAGAACGTTTTTTTTTCAACGTAAAGTATTTGTTTCTTTAGGTGCAGGAGACCCTCGTTGTAAATTCGCTATCGTGATGGGACGAAGTACAGCAAAAAATTTGCCAAAGTAAGCGTCGAACCCTTTTCCCTTCAATGCATTTGTCAGTACAGGTTAGTGTAATTCCTTGAATTTTTCAAGCGTCACTGTTTTCTATCTACTAGTGCGTCATCAGTGACTGATAAGAAGTTGGCCATTTAGCCGCTTTTGTAAGGTTTTTCAGCCGTGGGTGAGCGATCAACATAGACAATGGCTCCATCCTTGAAAACAAAATAGGTGCTACATATTGTGTATCAGAGGCCCGTTTCTCGAAAGTCCCGATAGCTCTTCGGGCCCGCACTTGCTTTATAAGGTCAGTAATTGACGAATGAAATTCTCATCTGTCTTGCAATTAATGTTCATTTGTCAGTCTATTCCTGTTTGACCCATCATTTCAGACACAAGCGTCATTCTATGGTACTGGTTCCCATGGATACTGCAGGGGTCACCAAAGTCAGGCCGCTTACTGTCTTT
Organism: Siderastrea radians; assembly: GCA_964017195.1. Classification (NCBI taxonomy): domain Eukaryota; kingdom Metazoa; phylum Cnidaria; class Anthozoa; order Scleractinia; family Rhizangiidae; genus Siderastrea; species Siderastrea radians. The sequence goes on along the minus strand of OZ024900.1, from coordinate 25,614,965 downwards.
GGCTACACTGGTGAGTCCTTGCTCTTTCTTAACAAACAACAGTGTTATCTGTTTAGTCTGTTTAATACTTATATTAATAATTAGATTTCAGATGTGACGATTTTAGATTTGAGATGTAGATTTATTTACCGTAAACTCTTACAGTTTTCCTATCAACGACTGTTTTACTCTTCCGTCAGTTATCTCAGTTTTCTTCAATACGGGATCGGTGTTGGTTGCCGTGGTGATTTTCATTGACGGTACTGTACGCTGAAGCAGGTTCACTTGTTTGTGTTTTGTGTGAGCGCCCAATGCGAGCGTCCGAGCTGCAAACACAAGTATTACAAGACGAAGGAAAAACCAAAAGGGAGCCTGCATTCAAACCATTGATTCATTTAAGAATTTCCTGCGTTCATCCAAGAATACAGAATGCTTTGGCTGACAGACTGTTAACGTTTGGCAAACCTGAGGTTATGCAGGAAACAGCCGATAGAACACTAGTTTCTGTTGCACTCGCTTGCCTGTAGGCGTTTGGCGCTCGCATAAGATAACATGCCCCAACCCAGAGAACTCAAGATGGCCTGTTGGTAGGCTAAAGCGAGTGTGTAACACGAGTTGAGTTGGTACTTCACTGGCAAATTGCAGTATGTTTTTTATTGTAATATCTGTGCACTTCATCTTTTGTTTAGACGCTCCGCATGGCCATTTTGAGGTGACTTTTAGCAATGTCCGTGTGCCTTTGTCAAATGTTATTTTGGGTATGTATAACAAGGGTAGTGTTTTCCTCGGGACCAGCAAAATTCTTTATTTGTTTTGTTTTGCTTTGTTGTTGTGTATAAACAAGGAAAATGTATCTTCTAAGGAGAGTGGCCGATTCGTGGCATGGTCTGGCGAGTTACAAAGGCTTTGATTTTTTCAGACGTTGAAAGTAACTTTAGTGCCCGTGTCAAAGAGTAGACTGATGCTAGACCGCTACACTTAAAATTAAAAAATAATAAGCACTGTACATTGACTGTTTTCAATGCCATTTTTAGGTGCATAATGCCTTTATTTACGTTTGTATCGCTTTTGTTTTCTTCGTTACAGGGGAGGGGCGAGGATTTGAAATAGCCCAAGGTCGTTTAGGTCCTGGCCGTATTCACCACTGCATGCGTTTTATTGGGGTTGCAGAGCGATCACTTGAACTTATGATCCAGCGGTCTTTACAGAGAGTGGCTTTTGGAAAGCGCCTGGCAGAAAAGGTGGTGCTTCTGCTCACTACTGACAAATCACGATATTTTTCTCAATCTTGTCAAGGACCAAGTGCTGTTCAATTTTGGACAAGTGCTTGAATTTGACTTTAGTGTTAGGTTCTTTTCAAGTTTTTTTCTGCTTTGATAGGTTTAAGGATGTTGGGGTTTAAGGATGTCCTGTCACTTTGATTGGAAGGGAACTATGCAGCCCGTCAGTCACTTCAACAATTAGTTTCATTGTTTTTATTATACCTAAGGTGCTCCTAACATTCCTGCATCTCGCTTGCGGCTCATACTTTTTCAAATTTTGATGTCACGTTTTATACCTTCAATCCCCTTATAACTAGCAAAGTCAGAAGTCTTTGTTAATTCATTAGCAGTCCTTCCTTCCTTCCTTCATTCGTTCTTGTGAGCGTGTGTTCGTTCTAACAAGCGTCACATTCTGTATCATTTAAGGTGCGGTGATGGTCCGGACTAAGAATAAATGAAAAAGTCTTGACTTTTCAAGACAGTTAACCGGTAACTCTGCCCGACACAATTTCCCTTTAGGCTCGATTTCCAGCAATTTCTTGCGCTCGCGTTCCTTTGCGGGAGGAGGGTGAGAACCTCGCTCATTAAACGACTAGAAATCGAGCCTACCCTCCCTTTGGACATTAGATTTGGTAATAAGCCCTACCCCCTCTGTATTACGCCCCCTCCTTCACCCCATGAACTTGTAAGATACTCCATGCTCGAAACATAATCTACTACTACTACTACTACTACTACTACTACTACCACTACCACTACCACTACCACTACCACTACCACTACCACTACCACTACCACTACCACTACCGCCACTGCTACTGCTACTGCTACTGCTACTATGCACAAATCAAGTCATGATTGGCCTTGTTTACATTCCTGGTTGGCTAGCGAAAAGACTTTTTTGTCCAGACTCTCTAAAGGGTATTTAGGAGTTATGAAAGTTAAAAAAAACTAAAACAGTTACTCTCAACAACCAACCAAACTGTCTACAATGAACAATTCATCTTTGTGTTGTTGTTAGTAAAGCTGCTGTTTTCGATGTTTATTTTCAGGGGATGGTACAGGAACAGATTGCTCTTTCAAGGATTGAAATTGAGCAGGCTAGGTTGCTAGTGCTTAAAGCTGCACACACCATTGATTGCCATGGAAACAAAGCCGCAAGAAAGGAGGTTAGTGTCTGTGTCACTGGCTACTTGCATCAGGAGTGGGAGAAAATGAAGGGGGGGGGGGGGCAAGATACGGCTGCTGTAAATCAGTGGACATCTGATGTACTTTTGTGCGTGTCGCAATATCAACGGCGAAAGTTTGCAAAAAGGAAAGAATTCCTGAAGTTGTAAGTCGCATCTACTGATGTAACTCCATTTCCTATCCAGCATATCCAGTTTATACAATTGCTGGTTTGCATGTGACGTCATAAAATTCTAAAATCAAAACTCGCTTGGCCTGCTGAATTTTTATCGTCAAGAGGTGTAAGACGACATAAAAATATATCTTTTTACAAGTTTCCAGCTTGGTAGCTTCCTTCGTTTTTAAATTTTCGAGTTCTACGCCGTACGTGACATCAAGATGGCGCCGTGACAAAGCTGTTTTGTTTGAAAAAAGGCCTCTCCTTAGGATTTTTAGCAGTTTGAACATTTCAAACTTGTATAAGGTGAGGTATTTACGAAAAAGTATGCTAGCTCACGAGCGAAAAGTAATCGCTTTCATAGCAAAAGTGAATTCCAGGTGTTTTCTTTGATATCCGGCCGCCATATTGGTGTACCACGGCGGTACATCAATATGGCGTCTGCATACTGAGCTCTATAAATTTCCGTGGAACGTTTTGGCAAATAACTCAAGAACGCTGTACCGCGCAGACCTGAGACTTAGAGAAGTTGTTTTTTTATTAATCTTTGATAACGATTGAAATTCTTGGCTTCTTTTGTTGAATGGTTTCGAATTTATTTTTGTATGGCGTGACAGTGCAACCCGGCAATTGACAAGCGATGACAATAATTAACGATCAATACAAATCAATGCCTGCAATTAAACTGCACGTTGGGTGACCGTTAGGTCCGTAGCCTCATGCATTACATTGTTTGTAACAAGGAATATCTTACTGCCTCTCACTATATCTGCCCTTGCTGACCAATTTGTAATGACTGGTGTAAAACCTTACCTGTTAGAGATATAATGTCTAGACACTTGTTCTCAACCAGGTAAGGTTTTATGTAATCACACTCGTCGCACGGACAAATTTAGCTTCAGAGCTAAGTGGTCGGTGGGCAAATTTCCCTTTCGTATACGGTCGTTGCCATTTTTGAACTGTTTTCACAACCCATAATCTCTCCCTTACCACTACACTACGACGCCAATCCGCCACAATTCCGAAAAATTAAAGAGTATATTATAATTAGCTGTCTTTCATAACTGATACATCTATAATAGGTTGTACGGGAGTTTTTACGGACCCCCACCCCCATAGTTTGCGACAATCAAATGTATAACCAAATATGGTCATGAGCACGTGTAGTGACTTTTCTCAGAAACTGGAGAGACGATGCAGCGAGTTGAACTGTGAGCATACTGTGAGTTATTTAGTGAGTTTTAGCTGCGGAATAAACCTGAAAACTAGTGAGTTCTGTGTACCGTTGTTGAACGGCTCACTTTTGGTGCCGGGACCAGGATACAAACGACCAGGATCAAAACAACCGGGCTAAACAAGAAGCAAAACAAACATGAGCGACGGCGAAGGAGAAACCAGCCCCAGCGAAGACGAACAACGTCTCGTTCGAGAGATTGACAAAGAAATTAACAAGCTGAAATACTTCTTGGAGGAGACAGGAGAACTAATTGAACTCGGGGACTTTGCTGAGATGGATATCGCCAACAAACGAGCCGAGAAAATTATCGCGAAACTATCGGATCTTATTTCACAGACAGAAGAGTTGAAAATCGAGCGAGGAGTGACATCTCGTTCTGTGAGACAGTGGAAGAAAGACACCAAATCCAAATATGCAGCGTTTGTTATCGACAAGGAGAGGCTTGGAAAGTGTCTGAGCGAAAGAGAAGAGGAAATTGAGCGGCGAAAAGAAGATTCGAAACGGGAACAACAGATGGAGGAAGAGCGGCGACTATGCGAGCTCCGTGAAAGACAACAGAACCACGAGCGTGAGTTATGGAAGGAAAAGCTCGAAGCAGAATTGCGGGTAGCGGAGAAGAAATTAGAAATGGAGAAAACCGCCGTTTCCAGTACGACTAAACTGTCGAAACTTAAGATGACACCGTTCAAAGGTACTGCTGGTGACTGGGTGAGATTTGAAAACATGTTCCTAACTCAAGTTGATGCCAAGTCAATTTCTGACGAAGAGAAATTCGGCTATCTGCTAGAATCTGTCGGGCCGAAGGTGAGAGACCGAATTGCAAACCTGAAACCTGGCAGTATGGGTTATAAGACGGCATGGGAACGACTTAAAAAAGAATTCGGTCAAACTAAAGTCGTCATCAATACTCACATAGACGAAATTATCAACCTACCTCTGGTCAAAGGAACGAATTATTTCAAAATACAAGAGTTTTACGAGAGACTGAGTAATAACTATGACGCTCTCCAAACCCTTGAAGGAGCTGAGAAATTACAAGGGTTTGTAATGAATACGATCAACAAACTGCCGCACGTCAAACCAGACCTAGTACGAGTTGATGAGAATTGGGAGGAGTGGTCTGTGGAACATTTAATTGACGCTTTGCAAAAGTGGCTCAGGAGAAATCACGTAGAAAACAGCAAATGTGAGAAACACCTCTTCACACAGAAGCCAAGAGATAATCGGTCACCTTATTGCCTTTTCTGCCGAAAGCATGATCACTGGAGTGGAAACTGTACCGTGGTAACAGGGTTGGCGAACAGGAAGAAGTTCTTTGTGGATCACAATTTATGCTTTAACTGTGGGCGTGCAAACCACAGGGCAGACCAGTGCCAGAGGCGTGGGTGCCTTAAGTGCAAACACAAGCATCATACTAGCATATGCGACAGAGAGGAGAGAGAAAGCAGCAGTGCGAATGGGGTTTCGCTGACTGGCTACACTAATTATGCAGAGGAGAGAGTACTACCCGCCATAATTCCTGTGAGCATCGAAGGACAGGTTCTTTGGGCCTACCTGGACACAGGATCTGCACGCAATTTTATCTCTCGTGAAGCAGTCAAGATGTTAAAGTTGAAGCCAACTCGTCATGAGACCCGTGAAATTTTGACGGTCAATGGAACCAAAGTCCAGTCCATGCCAATCTTTGACACCCGCATTGAATCGCTGGACGGAAAATCATGTGAAGAAATTGAATTCACTGGCTCAAAGTTAGTGGACTTTACCACAGTGAGAAGGTCAGACATGAACCAGCTGAAACTGAAGTACTCGCATACACAAGACAAGAGGTTCTACATGACATCTACGGGAGAACACCAGATACATCTCATTCTTGGAGATAGCATTTACAGCAGAATAAGGACGGAGAGGGTGTTCAAAGGGAAGCGAGGAGACCCCTAGTGGAAGAGACATCGTTTGGTTGGGTGGTTCATGGTGGAGATGAATATGGGAGTGGCAGCACCTGCATGTACTTGAGAGAGGTTAATGACTATGAGAAACTTTACAGTTTAGATGTACTGGGGGTTGAGGATCGGGGTGAGAATGACCAGCTGGACGTCCTGCGTGACTTCAAGGAGAGTGTAGTGAGAAGAGAGGATCGAAGGTATGAGGTCAGTTTTCCATGGATTCCTGGAACAATGTTATTGAACACAAATGAGACACTTAGCAGAAAGCGTCTTGAGAATGTGGAGAGAAAATTGTTGAGAAATGAGAAGTTGAGAGAAGAATATGGTGGCATCATCGAAGAGCAGCTCAAAGCAGGCGTAATAGAAGAAGCTCCTCAGAATCCAACCGGAGAACGAGTATTCTACATGCCACATAAACCAGTTGTAAAGCAAAGTGCAGTTACCACGAAGGTTCGCATGGTGTTTGACGCGAGTGCTAAGCCACACCCATTGGCCAACAGCATCAATGACTGCATGTTTACTGGGCCCCCATTACAGCCACTCCTCTGGGACATAATGGTTAGAGCGCGAATGTCCACAAATCTACTTCTGGGTGACATTGAGAAGGCGTTTCTGCAGATTAGTGTGAAAGAGGAAGACAGAGATTCATTCAGATTCCTGTTCAATGTCAAGGGAGAAGAGAAGCATCTAAGATTTACACGTGTACCATTTGGAGTTGAAGCGAGCCCCTTCTTATTGGGAGCCACTCTGCAGCATCACTTTGAACAGCAAGGGCCAGAGTTCTCAGATACCGTGAGCGCACTCAAGGAGAACACTTATGTTGACAATCTAATGCAAACGGGAGGCGATAATGAGAAGCTTGTGCAGTTCAAAGAAGAGAGCACTGTCATACTTGAGTCGGCTAAGTTTCCAGTTCATAAGTGGGAATCGAATGTTAAAAGTCTTGAGAGTGAAAGCATGCCAAACCCTAGCAAGATTCTAGGACATACATGGAACAAAGAAGATGATACATTGGAGCTGCCTGCAAAGCCTTTCCCACACGATCAGCCAGTGACTAAACGAACTATCCTCAGTTACTTAGGAACTGTGTATGACCCACTCGGGATAATCTCACCCACTATGGCTGAAGGAAAGCACATCTACCGTGAGACTTGTGATGAAAAGAAGGGTTGGAATGCAGAAGTTTCTACTCATTTGAAGAATCGATGGCTCAAGTGGACAAAGCAGCTTAAAGATGTCAGAATTCCTAGAAGTGTTGCTACCTCAATTGGAGAGATGGAAGCAGTCCATTTGCATATTTTCGCAGATGCAAGCATTCTAGCATGCTGTGCAGTGGCTATTGCGGTTGTGGAGCAGGTGACAGGTGTGGCTAAAGGGCTGCTGACATCAAAATCACGAATCTCAAAGAGAAACACTTCAATAGCTAGACTGGAGCTTGTGAGCGGTCATATGGCAGCGAATATGGCGAAGAACCTTAGCACTGCTCTTCAGCGATGGCCCATCAAATCTACCACCATTTGGATGGACAGCATGGTGGCGTTGTATTGGATAACCAATCCTGGGAAAGGTTGGAAGGTGTTTGTGGCAAATAGAGTGAAGAAGATAGCAGAAACCACTGGTCCAATCAACATCACTTGGAAGTACTGCCCATCAGAAATGAATCTAGCAGACCTTGGAAGTAGAGGGCCGACGATTGTGAAGATGGAGAAAGGAAACTGGTTTACTGGTCCAGATTGGCTCTTGGATGAGAGACAGTGGCCACAGCAGCCAAGGCTGAACAACAACAAAGAGACAGATGAGGAGTTCAAGGCCACCCAAGAGGCAGTTCTTCGCACAGATGAGCACAAGTTGGATGAGTGGGATGCATTGCTCGAGAGAAGTACCTACTGGCGGACATTGAGAGTAACAGCATGGGTTTTGAGGTTCGTCAGCAATTGCAAGGCGAGAAGAAACAAGTTAAAGAAAACAGCAGGGCCGTTAGTAACCGAGGAAATCACGACTGCGAGAAACTGCTGGGTAAAGCGAGTCCAGAAAGCAGACGAAGCATGTCTACAATCGCCGGGATGGAAGTTGGTCAGAGATGAACATACAGGTGTTCTCAAGTGTGAAGGCAGAATTAAAGGATACAGGCCAACGTACCTTCCTGGAGGACCATTTGCTGAGAAGCTTATTGTTCACACACACAATCAGGTCATGCATCTTGGAACTGCGAACACAATGGCAAGTGTGAGAGAGAACTGGTGGATACCGAAGTTGAGAGCCAAAGTTAAGAAAGTTATCAAGAAGTGCAATGTTTGCAAAGTGTTCTCCACCAGACCATACGGAGTGCCGTCGACAAGTGCCTTGCCAGAATACAGAACAGAGGGGAGCAGGCCATTCGAAGTGACCGGAGTAGACTTTGCCGGACCTTTTAGTTACAAGGTTGGCAAAAAGGAACAAGGAAAGTGCTACCTTATTATTTTCACATGTGCAAGCTCCAGAGCAGTCCATTTAGAAGTAACAAGGACCCAAACAGCAGACGAATTCAAGCAGAAACTCAATGCATTTATCTCACGTCGAACAAGACCCAGCATCATCATCTCAGACAATGCGAAAGTATTCAAGACTACAGCAGATTGGATCAAGACCATCAGGAAAAGTGAGAAGCTGCAGGATTATCTAGCACGTGAGAACATTCGTTGGCAGTTTAACCTTGCAAAATCGCCCTGGTGGGGAGGATTCTATGAGAGAATGATCAAGGAGATCAAGAAGGCGATGCACAAGACCTTAGGACGGTCACATCTTTCCTATGAAGCATTTGAATCAGTCATCATGGATGTTGAAAGAAATCTTAACAATCGACCCCTGACGTATGTTGAAACAGAGGGAGGAGAGGAAGAAGTGCTGACGCCGAACGTGATCCTGTGGGGGCGAGATGCATATCCAGTAGAGGACATTGAAAATTCTGAAGCAGAGAAGCTGACGAAGATGAGCAAGCGATTGGAAGATGCCAAGGCCCATGTGTGGAAACGCTGGAAGAGAGAGTATGTCCACAGCCTAATGGAAAGCCACAGGCTGAACAAGGAAACCGCAACCACACCTAAAGTGGGAGAAATTGTACTAGTTGTTGGAGATGAGAGGAATCGCGGCGAATGGAAGAAAGGAAAGGTGGTGCGTCTTGTACAAGGCAAAGACGGAGTTGTGAGAGGTGTGACGTTGTTCCGTAAAGGACACACCATTGAGCGACCACTTCAGCTAGTTTGCCCTTTGGAAATCCGAGCAGTGGAAAATACTGATGAGCCTCAGGAGGGGAGGAGACAACAAGTTGACTTAAGAAGCCAGAGACCAAGAAGAACTGCAGCTCAGAGGGCTGCCAAGAGAATTGGAGAACAGATGCATGCAGAGGAGGAGGATTGATAAACTGGACTGTCATTGAGTAAAGCGGACTGTCGTCGAGCAAACCGGACTATTGTTGATAAAGCGGACTGTCACTGTGTAAACCGGACTGTCGTCGAGCAAACCGGACTATTGTTGATAAAGCAGACTGTCATTAAGTATACGGAACTGTCGTGAAGCAAATCGAACTGTCTTTGAGTAACATGATTGTAAAAATTGAGCTACAATTTTTAGGGGAGTTGTGTACGGGAGTTTTTACGGACCCCCACCCCCATAGTTTGCGACAATCAAATGTATAACCAAATATGGTCATGAGCACGTGTAGTGACTTTTCTCAGAAACTGGAGAGACGATGCAGCGAGTTGAACTGTGAGCATACTGTGAGTTATTTAGTGAGTTTTAGCTGCGGAATAAACCTGAAAACTAGCGAGTTCTGTGTACCGTTGTTGAACGGCTCAAGGTGACCCTAGCCCTTACCCGAACTTTTAACGTAAATTCAACTTGGGCTTAAGCTTCGTTTTTTCTAAGACTATTTAAAAATGTATTTGTTGCCTTATTGTAACGTAATCCAGAGCAAATATTACATCTACACCATGACTAAAGGCTTGGTTAACAATGATGGCAACGACCGTTCACGAAAGGGAAATAGGCTTTGGCGCCACCAGAAACATTCGATCTTCCTTCTTCTTCACCCAGTTTCTCTGAGCGGGATTTAATCAATGCTACGTCACGTTTACCCGATTATTCATTTACCTGTGTGTTTGTAAACTTTGCGCGCTTCTGCTTTTTAATTCACTTAAAAATGAATTGGTGGCAGTGCACCACATTCAACCGTTGGGTGAGCTTCACGCAGCGTGACAAACAACTACAACTGAACATTAAATTCCTGGAGGGTGTACTAGTGAGAGGATTACCAATGTCATTTAATTGCAGATCTAATTATTTATTTTATTTTTTCATTTTGTTTTTCTTCCTTTCCACTCTCTAAATGTTTTCCTGTACCCCAAAGCGCCTGCTTCACTGGTTACCCGAGTGCAAGGATTGTATTGTTCGTGTAGTGAATTTATGGTAGTTTCAGTCCTTTATGGCTTTTGTGCCAGTGTCATTGAATTATTCTTGCAGATTGCTATGGCAAAAGTCGCCGTTCCCCGCATGGCCTGTAATGTAATTGACCGAGCAATTCAGGTGCATGGTGGGAAGGGAGTGTGCCAGGATACTCCTCTGGCTCATTTCTACTGTGGGGCTCGGAGTCTGCGCATTGCTGATGGCCCAGATGAGGTGCATTTGGAGGCGGTGGCAAAAGCGGAACTCATGCAAGCACTCAAAGCTAAAATGTAGCCGGCTGTAAAATATATTCTAAAATATGACCACTGAGAAAACGTTCAGTGCCCTATGTATTTGATTCCTGCTATGGTGAGGATGATAGTTACCTATGAGAATTAGTAATACAAGCGTCATACTGCAAAGAAGATGGAAGACTGAAATTTATCCCATCTATGGTTTTCAAAACCTTGAAAATATATTTTAAAGTATTCTACCGATGTTATGGTTTTAGTGGAGAAATAATGGAGAAATTTGATACAGAAGGTTTGAGAGCCACGAGGCATTGTTTAACAAGCTGGAATCCTAGTGCAATTTTGCTTACAAGTTACGCACGCTGTGGACTGTGTGCAATAAATATACGCTCACAGCATATGCATTTGTCTTCATACTGACATTATACAAAGCATTCTGTGAAATACGATGAAGGCTGCAGGGGTGGATGGGAAAAGACGCTACATGAGGCCCAAAGGACCTTTTTTGGATTCTTATCTTTCCCTAAGCCGCCAACAACGATATCAGTGGCTCTCGTTATAACGTCCTTGGTTCAATTTGCTACTGCCAGAGGATAATCACAGTGCATGAAATAAAATCCTTTCCCTTCCAGTCGTTATCGTCACTGTGTATATGCTCATTGTTTCTTTATCGTCATATCGTGCAGGTGACATGTTATTACATGACTTCGTACATACATTACGAAGGTGTATTACTGTATGGAAGAGATTTAGAAAACGTGCTAGAAGTCGAGATTGTAAAGCTATGCACGTGACTGAACAGCAATAAAGCGTATTCTTTGAAAGATGCGGTCTCTTCGATGCGATTGGGACCAGTCTCGGGAGATTATCCCGCAAAGAAAGTCAGGGATAGGGCGTAAAGAAATGGTGTTGAAATATCTTGTTTAGACTCCAAGAAGTGCTGTTGTCGCTGCTCAAAACAACACAGTACGCCGTGGTAAGGAAAAATACTCCCAAGAATAGCTGGTCTGTCATTTCACAATGCGCTACAAGCTACGGGGACATTTTTTTTCTAATTTTAATACTGCCTGATGAGATAAAATCTGAATAACAGGACTTCAAGATCCTCCAGCTGATTGACATTATTTGCTCCTTTAGCAAACGACAGCACGGAAGGCTACGTGATTAAATTAGCACTTCGAAGCTGAACGGCATTCTGGGATAATTTTCAATATTATTAAAATCATAAAAGCTAATAAATAACGAATAAATTGCATTTCCTTGTAATATGATACATAAATTACAACACGGAGAGAGTTGTAAGGCACATTAAAGGTGACGTGTAAACTGGCCTAAGATAGCTGCTTCTCTCATTGCTACATCAAAACACCCTAGCTGCCTCTTCTGAAGTACACTGCTTGAGTTCTCCCAAATTGGGTGGAGCCGCGGATGTTTTTGGTGTCAATTATATTGTGCACGGGAGCACGGGTTGTCCAATTTGGGAAATAATTGGATTGGGGTTTCAAAGGGATTTTAGGCTAGCGAGGGAAATTGTTCAAAAACCATTCGTAAAAAAGCTAACAACTACCACATCATAGAAACGTACTGCCCGACAGCTTTCACAACAATGTTAACCGTTAAGGCTGGTTTTCGCTAGCGATGGAGTCTGAGTCAGAGTCGTAATCGGAGTCGTACGAGCGCTTATGACCTAGTGAAAATTAAACAACGGAGTCATAAGGGCGACGGAATCGGAGTCGCAAGAATCAGAACGTTTCCATTTTCTTCCGATTACGCTTATGACTCCGTCGGAGTCGTAAGCAGAAGCGGAAGAATAAACCAATCACAGGGCTCGTTTGTTCTTCCGTTTCTGCTTGCGACTCCGACAATCTGGTTTTCCCTAGATCGTAAGCAACGGAATCGTAAGCGCAATCGGAAACTCTGTTTACGACTCCGTTGTTTGATTCTCACTAGTTCATAACGCTCTACGCTTCTGATTATGACTCCGACTCCGACTTCGTCGCTAGTGAAAACCAGCCTTTAGGAATTTTAGCCAGACTCACATTAACTGATTCAAGGCCTGACGGACACAGCACTGAATACCTCCAACCCGCATGTTTCTTACATTACCATAAAAACTCGTTACCGGGGTCTTCACGCTAAAGTGCTAAGTTTCGTTCCTAAACGAAAATTGTTCACAACTAAATTTACAAAGGAAATAAACCCGGAACTCTTAGATTAACCCTTTGCTCTGTTTGTCCAATAAGAAAATTCATTGAAAATGGCCGCCATTTTGAAATGAAGGCCCGCGTATAGCATTGCTGACCAATTCGAGTGTTTTTCACTACTGTTGGTTTGACGTGAAAGGAATGCCGGGTACACTCCAGTTTTTGTACAACTCTTCCAGACATGTGCGACACAAAGTTGCTGCATATTACATCACAGTCACTGGTGAGGTGATGGCTCACTTTTCATTTTGAATCTGGAAAAAGGACGCCTGTTGACAAAGAAGAACAAAGAAGGAAATGAGCAGAAACAATTGCGTAACATAGCACAAAGAGATCCACAACATTCAACCTGACTTCACAATGTTACGTGTTCAAGCGCTAAGCGCTGCTACGGTCAACCACTACAGAGCAGTCTGACACCAAAATAACTGAACTTTATTCAATTCTGATGACATTACCATGGCCGCTTTTCATACCCAGGCAAAACCTCACGCAGGCATTTTATAATGACTGGTGTAAAACCTTAAGTAAAGTCGCTCACGAGCCAAGGTGGCCCACACGAGCCGGAGCTTAACCAGGTTTCTGTAGCATGAGGCAACTGACAGTACTGCTACTCCCCCCTGGATGCTGGTCCATCACAGGGTTACCCCCAACAGTATGTCGTCGGTACTCATTTATACATCAGGCCCCAGTTGTTCAAAAGTTGGATAGCGCTATCCACCGGATAAATCACTATCCAGTGGATAAGTACTAGGGAAACCAATTGCGTTATCCAATGGATAGAAATTTATCCGTTGGATAGCGCTATCCAACTTTTGAACAACTGGGGCCTGGGTGGAGAGAGACAGTATGCAGTAAAGTTTCTTGGCGAAGGAAACAACACGAAACAATCCAGAGACCGTGCATCCAACAACCGACCCTTCGATCTAAGTCCAACGCGCTAACCACTACACCACCGCCCCCAACGCCCCCGCCTTAAAAAAATCGACATTGCCCGTGCATAGCTAGTGGCAGTCCCCAACCACGCATTAAAAAGAAAAATTCCTAAAACTCGGAGGAAAGGAGGTAGAGTTCAGAATTTTTTCGTGACTCGGAGATATTGAGCCTTCTTTATAATCTGACGTAGGCAATTACTGTTATAACAAAGAAGAGAAAAATACAAAAACTACAGTACAAAATGAGAAATGTACGTACTTATGACGTGTAACGCTTATATTAACGCGAATTTCAAGAAATCGATACGTAACGTTTTGCATCTTAATTCCGATTATAAGGCCCCCCCCGGATATAAGCCCCCTGCATTTATTTTTGTTACTTTAACATAAGTACTTTTACAGAACAAAGTACAACTTCAAATTGAAAATTAGGAAGGTATAATGCAAGTAGAGTGCGGAACAACAACTTTAATCATACTGATGTTCCAAATAGTATTGAACTAAATTTGTTCCAACTAACGGCATTGAACGAAATTCCCGATTTATTGTGACGCCCCAAAGCCTAAAGACGTGAATAGATGGACAACGTGTTTGGAAAGCGCTATTTGTTAGTCTCATACCGAAACATTTTTATACCGCTTTAAGCCCCCCACCCCGGATATAAGCTCCTCCGTTTATAAGCCCACCCAAAACCCCTTACGAACTTGTAGAAGCCCAGGGGTCATAACCGGGATTTTACGGTATGGTTGTGTCTCGATAATCTTGACAGTCTTTCCCATGCAATAAACGTGGCCAAGCAGCTTATTCGTGGAAGTGAGGGTTTCCATGATATGGTGATTGGGAACCCTCAACAGCAACTATATGATTGTTTAGAGTCTCCCCCATTAAATGAATGTCAACTATTCATTGACGCGAGTACCGTGATGATACCTAAAGTAACAGGACCAAGAAACAAGATATTTTCCACGTGACATTACCTTGAGTGTGGTGAACATGTGACCTTGCTCTCCTATGTGTACATGACTGTCAATCATATCATCAATAAAATGGATCTCTGATCCAAGATGAGGAATCCTACATCAACAAGCAAATAAGAAATTACTGTGTCAATAACAAGGTTGTGCGTGCTCCACAAAGCAATTTATGGTTTCGAATTTGTTCATCAGGCTACGGTGTTCACATCAATACGATACAAGCCATCACGGCTATTATATTATATAACAATCATTCCTGGAAAAAATGTTGTGTACATGAACTCATGGCCAACGAGGTGCACAGCGCCGATTGGTTATGAGTTTACGTTCCACTTTAGAACCAATTATTTTTGCCATCCATTTCTCCAATCTTAAGATATAAGCTGATAAGTAATTATTTATTTAACGAGAGTGGTCAATAATCAGTGATCATCAATAGAGCATTCCGCTAATGGAGATTGTTCGAGCAATTTTGTAATACGGGTTATCTGGTTTCAAACTAAGGGAGGTCCAGGAGGCTAATGAGAATTCCGCTTAAGAAGACTTTTCTTCTTCTTCACTCTTCTTCACAAAGTGTACTTCCGCTCACGTATGCTGCTTTTTTGTGTGTGAGCGAACAGACAGTCTTTCTTCTACCCGTGTTTGATTCACTAATTTGTTATCATAAGAAATGTACAGTATCGATACAGCCAGCAACATAAGAAGATATGTGTCAAACGTAGCAGTTTGAGTGGAAATCTTTGCTATGTGAGAAATGTAGTTTCACTGCACTGGATTCCTTGTGCAGTTAAGCAGCGATATCATTGGGCAATGGGCATGACTTATGACCCCAGCAACTCTCAAAAAACTAATTAAAGAAACTGTGTATCTCCAAAGAAGGCACAGTTTAAACGCCTCATGCACTAATGCCCCAATCGACAAGAACTAGTTGATTTGCATGGATTGTTGAATGGGCTTCAAAACTGAGGAAAAGGCTGCAGAACGATGCACACTCACTGGTCACACGCGAATTACTTTAAAACACATACCTTGCTCGGATGACCACAAACTGAAACACTGGGAACAAATCGTCCAGAGAGACTAGTTTCTTTTCTCCTTGCCAGAATGAACTAACTTCCTAAGGAAAGAAACAAGCAACAGGCAAAGAACAATTATAAAACTGCGGCTGTAATTCTAAAGCCAGTTTCTACAAATGAAACTTACTTCATTTATCTTCTCAAAAGTAGTTTTGAGAACTCCAAGCTTTTCCATCGGACTAAATTTCGTACTGTAAAAAAATCACACACATCATTAGTATCACGACTTAGGCACGATGGGGCGTGGACAACGAAACTTCTGGTGTAAGGCGATTGGGCACTTCTCACCTATAACTGAACAATCAACCAACAAGGCATAACGTCCAAACAACATGCGCCCCTTATCTGATCCGATTACTATGGGAATTCATTATTGTTTAGCAGGGAGTTAAGTAACATAATTGGTCAAGGCGTTAGAAGCTGGCCTGTACGGTGGCAGTGCAATGTATCAATTATCATGAAATTATAACAATCTTCAACTACAACAAACATTAACATGCAAAGATGTCAGGCGAACAATAATCGTTTCCATGAACCAAACGCTTTATCCAGCAAATGAGAAACCCCATTTTAAATTGTGATGTCCCCAGATGTCTATGTCCGCTCACATGGTAGAAATGCTGAAGCACAAAAAGCCGACCTTACTTAAATGTAAAGTGTAGTACTAACTCATAACACAAGGCATGGTGCCCAGTTCAACCGCGCGATGGTATTCACTACACAAGTTACGTTTGCATGTTTGCACGTTTCCAAAATGAAGAACATATAAACCAATCATGTAATACCTAATTTGCTGCAGGGATTCCACGGCACTGATGTAATGCTCAGGCTCTCGGTTTTCCAGTTTCACCTAAAACCAACAAATACAGCAACTGCTAGTGAACTTTTATCAGTTATAATTTAAAAAATAACGCTCCACGAAATTAACACTTGTTTAAAAAAATTCACGTCAATTTAATTCGGGACAACGTTTGGAGGATACGTCTCCTCTGCTTACGTTTAAGAAATTCTTTCTTCAGCAAATACCAATCTTCAAGTACAGCTCAAAAACCCTAACCTTTTCTTTAGTGTTAATTTCGCGTCGATTCGCAAGTCGCGTTAATTGCATTTCTTATGATTATGTAGATACATAACCTTCAAGAATTCAACACGTTATACCTCATCCAACCGACTGCCAACATCTTGTTCTTTTGTGAGCCAGAAGTGCCTGAGGATTTATAACAGTAGCGGCTTAGTACAACTAACACAGGGAAATTGAAATAGAGTAGATTAAAACTAAATTCAGTTGCAGAGATGCACGCCATGCCATTCGTGCAACTAAGAATGTACGCCTGGTTCTAGCAGATTTTGCAAAGCCAGTAATATGGCATCACCGACCACAGACTACCGCAGCCTACGAAATCCCACGGGAGGCTAAGCACATGCGGAGCGTTTGAGCTGACACATTTCAAACACTATTAGGACCATCAGGCTGTTCGTAATACCACGAACAGCTGCGAAGGAAACTTAACAAGAGATAAATCATTACTGGCTCACCTTTGCATGCCCACATACGTCATTAGTGCCCAGTCCGATCGCTTGTTTAGTAGCTGGATTTGTTCCCAGTACGCACTATCTGCCCGTTCATTGGTCAGTGCATACAGTGTGAAGAGCGGTGGATAGAGCCTGGGGAAGAGCAGTGGATGGAGCAGCATGCTGCTTGTCAAGCTCTCTTCTGTGCTGTGATTGGCTACACCCGACACCGTGTCTAAATGAACATACTCCTCATTGGGAAGCTCAGGAAATAACAGACTGTTGGCATGAGAGAGAAAGGTATGAGAATAAAACAGCGACATTACATGACACTGGGACAATGTTAACATCTCACTGCATATCTTACCGTACAATGTTATATCAATATTCACAGCACAACGTTATATTTCCGTGCCAAATTTTGTAACACAATATTTTGACAGTAATCATACCTCGATGCATAACAACATCTCATTGCACAATGTTGTAACAGTGAAAAAGTTTCACCACACAATAATGCTGTACTAATATTGAGACCGAACCAATCAGTGTTGACACCATTTAACAACACATTTTTTTTTATATTAATAAAATATTTTTAGTAACAATATCTCACCGCACAATGCTGTACTAATATTAACACAGTGTTGTCACAAAATTAATAATGTTTTGAAAGTGAAGACATCTCACCGCACAATGCTGTAAACTCTGATGACAAATGACTTTGCCTCAGCCACAGCATGAGGCAGCAGCCGTCTGTGAGTTCCCATTCCAACATAACTGGCTCGGAAAACATCAACTAAGCCATTCACAAGCTGTCCTAGAGGATGCTGCTTCAGATCAAATGCCTGCAGATGAAAACATTCTCATCACAAACCTAACTTCTTGTTACTGGAATCCCAAATCATTGCAAAAGAACAATTCAAAGAATTCCAGTTTAAGCAGCTACAAGCAATTGCAAAAAGGCCTGAGACACTCGCTATATTTCCGGTCATTTCGGACATTCTTATAGTCAATACACATTTACCCCCACCCCCCTTATCAATGTCGTTATGGATTTAGTAATGACACTCAACGTCTTTAAGTTTTCCACTTGCTTTCAGGAATGCGTTTTAGATGGAAATCCATTTTTTAGGAGAGTGTCTCAACAATTTCGCAACTGCTCGTAGTTTCTGTTAGATGTGGCTACATAGCTGGGGGAGTGACACACTAATACTTCATATCAAGTGAGTGGATGTAAGGTAAATTAGCCCCTGTAAAAGAGATTCAAAAGCTGACGTTCCAGTGCCAGCTTTTCGTCAGAGCAAACTGACGAAAGGCTAACGCTCGAAACGTTACCTGTTGAACCGATATCCTTATGATGGCCAATTTACCTTGCACCAACTCAGCTGATATCAAATTAATCTTTTTCGTGTCAACTAGTCTTTGAATGAAATAAAACTACTCAAATAAAAGTAGACTTCAACTGTATTGAACCCTAAAAGAGAAAATGTTCAAGAAAAGGGAGTTTGGGGTTAGCCAAATAACTATACCAAAGTATACAGGTTTCGGTTTGTTTTCCAGTAGCGAGAGGCTTAAAATAATCTACACTTCGATTAAAAGACACTATGAAATAATAAAGAGTGTAAGAAATTCTCAGAAGCTGCATGGCAAGTAAGCCGACGTACCTTTGACAGGTAGGCTTGTAATGTATGCAAGTCCGTACACACTCTGGCAGTTTGCTCCATGTCACGGTTGATGCTAAGTAACTCTTGCGTTATTTCCTGATCATTGCGTGACAGTTTAGAGTTACGCCCACTCAACAAGGCAATTGATATGGCCTTCCACACAACCTTATGTTCTGCATCCTGATCACCATGACAACCAAGCGCTTGACGGCACTGTGAAAACAATGACATCCATTTCTTTCCAGGTGGGATCGAATATTTGGTGTCTGCCACGGTAGGTCTGAAAACAAGCTCACAATCAATCAGTGTAACAAAAGTAAAGCGTTATAATTTGTAACAGTTAATTGCTGTAGCATGAATAAAGTGAAGATCAATTGAATACTGAACACATTGTTGCCAACCCTTAAAACTTACAGCCTAAGAGGACATGCATTCGTCATTCAATACACCTTGCATCTACGAAGTTCCTAACAATTACAGAAACATTTTAAACGTTCCAGTAATTTGTTAGCTCGTTGAGTTCACCCAAGAAAAAACAAAAACAACATTTCAACGCCTCGTGCGGGTTTTCAAAACTTCTCATTAATTATAAAATTGACACATACAAACTCAAGTTTACCTACCTAGCTTTTAATCTCACGTTAACCAGCTTTTGAAGAACATAATTAACCTACAGTTAAATTTTTTCTGGCAGGTGAATTGAACACCCGTGCTTAGGAATGCTTGTTTTGCGGCATACCTTGAAGATCTGTTGGTTGTGCCGGTTGTTTCCAGTTTGTGAAATGTGCCATTAACACGTATTCCATCTCCCCACTGACCGGTGAATGTACCCTCTATGAAGTCACCATTCGGCATTGTCAGAGTTCCCTGAATACAAACAAACAGCAGCTTGAAAGGCTCTTGACCAGGTCAACAGGCACTTGATTTCAGGGATTACAGACGGACTACTATTAACTCAAACGGTAGACTTTGTTTGACGGCGATTGGTAAAATTACTGGCAGTGTCAAGTGGAAGTAAGTGGGTAAACTGGAAATAAACTAGTAAGACGAAATTCTAAATTCTATTTAAACTCCAGACTACTATGTTACTAATCCATCTAGTGGACTTAAATCCGGAAGCCCTGGATTACAAGACAGCCCCTTTCAACACTTGATAACATACTAAGACTCCTACCTTGCCAGACAGCAAACACTCTCCTATGAATTCTCCTTCAAATTTGGTGTTGTCGTCACACAACAGAACACCATTACCCTGAACAACAAAGGGAAACGAAACGTACAAAAGGAGTTAACAAAGTTTTAAAATGGCAAGTTAAAGAACAGTAACACCATCAACTAATCACGAGAACAAGGCAAGGATATAAGCCGTGTAATTCTTGTAGATCTGTTTCATTTACCAGCCTCAAACATTTAACCTTTACTATTTTTCACATGGCACAGAAAACGAAAACGAAAACGTGGCTCTTTCATGTGAACAAAGTCTACTTCGTGCCAAGGAATTCACCTGAAAAACGCCTGGCATTTTCCTGCATCCCAAATCATTTCTACGTACAATTAATGTACTTTAATGAGCTTATATTTAATTTTACGTTTTAATAGTTTTTAATTTAAAAGTAATTTTATGTACCAGAAATTTGTACATACCACAAGTTTGTTCTGTAGAAACGTCCCCTGATTGTAGATACCATCAAGTGTTACAAGCAGTCCTGGTCCATGACGACTGTCTGCTTCCCACATACCCATGTACTTCTCACCTCTAGAAAATACATTTATAACATTGTGCTTCAACAGACAATATCAACTGAATACGCAGTACAAACGTTTAGTTCATCATACACTAAAACCCCAAGTTGTTTATAGCTAGCCAATTTTCTTCGCTTTCTTCAACTGGAGTATCATAACAACATTTTGCGAGTACAAAATTTTGTACTCGCTATACTAACAGGGTGATTTATGTGGAGCGTTTATTTAGACCAAAATAAAGTTATCGTATCACCAACAAGCTGGCCGTAATATGTGGGGCTTCACTGTAACGTTGTGTTACCTGAGGATGTCATCCAGTACGCCATATCCTGATCTCTTGTCGTTTGACCATTCTCCAATGTACAATGTTGCCCCAGAGGAAGACATCGTACCACACTTCATACTGCCATGACCACAACGTTTGCCATCACGCCAGTGACCTTTGTACGCATCACCATTATTAAACCTTCAAACACAGGACAATTTAATGTCAAAACGTTGTGTCAACACTGTTGTATGTGCTTTTCGTAACTAGAGGTCAGATCAGTTGCGTTCAACCACATCGTAGTTGGTATAGCAATACTAGATTTCAAAAAAGCCAACTGTGTGACAGTATGCGTAACCATTCAGCTGTTAATGATTCTGGTGAAAGGCAGCAATCTCGTTCCCCCGTTAAAATTGTTAGACTGATGTAACAGTGTGGGTTCTTTACTCTGTTGGACAGAAGCTGATCTTGTGGGAATGCTCTGATATGGTTCAGTCAATTACTTTACTTCAAACTTTTTTAATGCCTTATTAGAATGAATGAGTTAGTCCGATACAAACAGCTACTGACATTGTTTTCTAAATAACAAACTAAGGCTACTAAGGATAACAGTATTATTTCAAGCTTGAGGGGACTGAGGCAAGAGCAAATAAACAGCCAATAATGATCCACCTCATTTTGCCATAACCCGCCATCTTGCCATCCTCCCATTGTCCCTCATACTTTTCTGCAGAAGATTCAGCAAAGTTGGGTGGGAAAATCAGGATCCCTTCACTGCAAAGAAACAGCATTAGCTAGGCTAGTAAGTTCAAATGTTAGTCTTCATCCCTGTCCCTTCACATCTCCTAAATCACTAGATTGTCACCAAACTTAATAATGTGCATGATAATAAAAATAAAATGCATGCCAAAAACTAAAGGAACGAGGACAACTCACCCATGCTGTAAGCCATGTTTAAATTCCCCAGTGTAGTGACGAGCATCAGACCAATGCATTTCTCCACTGGAAATATACACAAGTAGTTCAGTATGATTTACTACGTAAAACGTCTCCAATAATATTTATAACTCTGAACTACTAATATAATGTCCCTCCTACGGATTTTTGAAATTCCACAACTCAAAACACTGTAACTAAAATTTAAAAACATCTTTACAATGTGTCTCCTTTGACTGTCTGGGTAAGACTTTATGTCGATCATGTTGAGATTCAATTGAATATTGTATCCACAACTGCTAACTTAGGCTGATACAGTCAGCATACATGTTTAACTGACTGTAAAGACTTGCACTGTAAATGGTTTGAACCCAGGGGTCCTATCATAAGTCGGTAAAGTATGATCGTCCGGGTGAGTGTAGTCCTGAGAAGGAATGTTTGTGGTGACACTGACTGACGTTTCCACAGACTGAGCGGAAGTCATCATCAGAGTCAAGTGAATTGTGATTTGTCAGTAGATGTTATAAGTCTCTGGTCATTGTCCTGATTGGTCGATGAACTGGCGATGTTATTGGTCGTCTGTCAGTTAAGCCGTGATGTTATTGGCTGCGAAGGCTGTAAACGTGATTGGTGCGATTCGGTACGTCTTTTGTTATCCAAATGTCTGTTGGTCTATTGTTAGTAAAAATAAGTCGATTTGTCTGTTGTTTGTCAGTCTTGTTGTCGTCAGTAAGTCTTTTGTAAGGTGCCAGTAGTTTTTGCCAATGGTCCAGTGGTGTTTGTTCTAAGTTAGTAAAACAGCCGCCTTTCAGATATTACATAAAATAATTGAATGCACTTACTGTCCGTGAGGCTTTCCATGTAGCCACATTCCATGGTATGTTGCTCCACTGTACAAAGGGTCATGTTCATATGTGTAGGAAGCCTCTCGAGCAGCAGCTGGAACCAGACTTCCAGTCTTTGGGTTGATTGACTCTGCTCCAAGACTGTTAGCCATGAAAAAATTACACCACAACAAAAGATGAACCTTAAAGCACTTAAAGCTGCAATCGTTATATAAAAACATATTGTATGTACCTGTACGTTGTTGTTTTGGAGATAACACTGGCCACTGCTTGATTGATGTTCATCAGCCAATCAGCCTGAAATATCAACAAACAAGCACTAACACTGACTGAATGAATACCAAGATTTACAAGTTTAAATAATGGAGAACATTCTCAAGTTGATTTACTCGGTAAAATAATCTGCAAGTCCTCCCAATGGACCTATGACCTAGCTGCCATTTCAGTGGCCTTGCTCACCATGGTTCCCTCGTGGCTCTTGGTCATTGGTTCAAATCTCGTTGGAAGAACTTGGAATTCCGTTTTCTTCATCTATTTTACTTTTTCCAAGAGACATTCCACTTATTAAGTTTTAATGACATAAGGTAAAGTAACAATCAGGCCACAGGTGATTACATGACCAGCACTTCAAACTCCAGTTTTTATTGCATAAAGCAACTAGGAGTGATACTACTTCACCCTGGATAAAAGTAAAGTTCCTTGTTTAGGGAAACAACACAACAGGGTGTAGAGAAAACCATCAACGTTCTGATCAAAAAGTGACATGCTAACCACTTCATTACTGTGCCTCTACAATGGACACAACACTTGCAGAGAACATCTGATAAATTAATCACGTTGATGCATGCAGCAGTGGAATAAGGCACATAATCAGTATGTCAAATTTAACTTTACCACAGGCCAGAAGTATTAATTGCTTATTTCATACCAGAACTTATTAATTTTGAAGCTCTGCTAATTTTTTTCGCTGTAAGCTGTAGTTTTGGGGTGTATCTGAACTTTTAGACAGTTTTATTTTAGACCTATTTCTATCAAAGCCACCATATTAACTTCTTCCAAAAGAAGCAGATATGATTCACGGTTAATAATGGTATATGACACATAAATGTGCAGGAATTGAGTCTCTATTTTTTGTTCAAAGTTGAGGTTGATGTGGATGTCACTTCACCTTGTCGACAGTTGAGGGGGCACAAACAAGCAAGATCTCCTCTGGTGTAGTAATTTTAATTCCATTGCTACAAAACAAAATAGTATTATCATTTAGTCATTACATTGAACATACACAACAGACTGGGTGGCACAAAATCGTACATTGGCATAACTAAAATATTGTGTCTTAATGCCTGAAGAACTGTTCTTTGCAGTACATCTGTGTACATAAATCTCTAACTCAAAATGTCTGAGTCCCCAACCTGACGGTATGAGAGGTCAATCTCAATTTCTCATGCTTGAGCTACAAATATCAAATAGCATACAGTCTACAAAAAACCGGGCCAGTTGGATGAAACAAAATTTGCAAGACTCCAAGGTCCTAGAATTCACAGCAAAGATTGCAGGGCTCCTTTCATGTTAAGTACTTCAGGTGATTCCCAGCTTCAGCTTCAGGTGATTCCCTTGGATTGCATTGCAAAACCTTGCTATCCACAATTTGTTGCATTGTTAAGCTAGATCATTTGCACGCACGAGCCCATGCACAATCAGAATTTAGCAGGTTTTCCTATGGCAGAGGTGTTCAGAGAAATAAACAAGTGATCTTCTCTCCTATTCTCTCATAAACAAGTATGGTGACCTGTCTTTTTCATCCCGTAAACTTAAAATCTTTGTGTTGAGAAAGTTTTAATTTTTTTTTTTTCAGAAAAATATCTTACAACTGGAAATCTGATTTCTGCTCATTACTTGTGGATATTACAATAATACTCATGCGAGAAACTCTTTAAGGTGGCTCCCTAGAGTTCCTACAAAAGTGACTATACAAACTGGCAAGACTTGCAAAAGAAGCCCTGGCTAGTTCTGTTGTCTTGCAATCTTCGTTCCTGAATTTTACCAGTAAGGTTACCAACAAAATTACCCTAACTTATTTTTCAGCTTTTGCTTCTTAGGCATAGGCCATTGTCATGGCAACAAAGCATCTAAAGAATGACAGATATTTTCCATTAATTCGTCTTTTTTCTTAAATATTTTGATTTTCCCTTGGTGACATTTTTTTAAACTTTCCTATTTTGTGAAAATGATTTTGACTAACATTTCGCAGGGGACAAAATATGGGGTCGTTCACATGGATTCAACGATATCACGTGATTTCTTATTTTTAACCATTAAATTGGATTGCTCTGACAGAATTTTTCCAAAAAATAATATGTGAAAGGTAGCGTTAGAGTCTCAAAATGTGCAAAATTTAAAAAAAATCACCAAAGGAAATGCGAGAAAATCTACTGTTAACTTTGCTTTTTTGGCTATGCTGACGTCATGAATATCAGGAAAGTGAGCGCACGCTGATTACTACAGCTCGCATCATCAGTGCGCGCAGTCATAAAACTATAGGGAGCCACCTTAAGTTAATATACTGTTTGATTCTATGTGTCTCTGTTAAAAACATAAACTACAGTGCTACTCACATGACTCCTTGTGAATCATCCATGCCTTCAGCCCACACAGTCGCCAGTGGAAAGGCTTGAAAGTGTTTAGCAGACTTAAGAGAAAAACAGGCAGCAGTTACCATGCTAACAACAACAAAATAAATGCATCAACTGCATCAACTGTATGAAGTGCTACAAACAAAGTAAGGAATGGAGGCTCTGGTATTAAAAAAATGAAACAGTAGATACCCGTCATCTCAAAGCTCAACTATCGAAAGTCCCCCTATCTTGAACTGAAACTTGTTTCCCTTGGTTAATGTGGCTAAGTTATTTAATATTGCCTATCTCAAACTTCCATTAATTGCCTCTAACGGTTTTTTTGTTTCCTTGTGGGTTCAAGATAAGAGAAGACCACTGTAATAATTAATGTTAATACCTTAAATTGGTATGTTCAACTTGACATACCTGAAAGTGAACAAAGAAGTCATCGAACAAGACAAACAGCGGTGAAGAGAACCTTGAGCCTTTTGATGGAAAAAGGCTGTGAATGTTACTGCTCCTCAACAACCTTCTGTGGCAGTCTTTAAATGTCTCCTGTAACAAAAAAAAAATAAGCCCACTTCAAACTAGCACAAATTGAGTGACTGTATGGTTACAATTTGAATGGCAAGGTACTCAACAGCAAAAGGAAGATTTTAACTAGTGCTTTGCAAATCATGGCTTCATGCATGACCAAAGTAAAAAGAGAATGAAAAAATGGGATTCATATTTCTTTTGTGCTTTTTTACTTATCAAGACACCTTGAAGACTGGTCATTTCATTTCATTTCTGTAAGGACGAACTGCTGGTAACTTACTGATATTTTAGCAGGACACTCATGCCAAAACTTCTGAGTACACTCAGCTTGTGCCTGTCTGTTTTCATCTTGAGTGATTAACTGTTCCCATCTTTCAGCCTCCTCGTGCAGTCTTGCACAGTCCAATGTGTTATTCTGCATTAAATACAGTTACAGTAAGAAGTGAAGATTACATGTAGTAGAGATTAAATAGAATATTACCAGCAGTCAAATTAAGGTGTTTCGATACAGTTTTTTTGGGGCCATACCTAACTTTTTGAATCGGCTCTTAGACAGTCTTCTCCTTGTCAGATCAATGTGAAGTTTGCAATACTTGTTGATTTTGGATTGAACTTTAGCGTGGTTTACATTTTGTGAAAATCGATATTTCCATGACAACGATAAACAAAAATCCTCGAAAACAGTAAAATTGAATTTTTGTGCAATCTAGATTTCCCTTTGAAAAGCAAATACCAACATCTTAATCTATAGTGTATAGCAAACAAGATACACAAGAACAAAAAAATTCTGTATGTTTGTTTTGAAGTAAATCGCAAAAACATTTTCAACCTTCGTTTTTGCATAGTAATAGTAAATGCTCCGAAAAATAATCAATGCTTTGAGGAAGTGGCTAGAAAATACTGTCAAAATGTGTCTTTTGCTTACTATTTTACGCCTAGAAAGTTTTGTTGAAACTGGTGTTCACGATCTCGAGAACAAATTGTTTTTCTAAGATCATTCGCGTAATAATTTTGTGGTAATTTTTGAATTTGAGCGCTTTGTGAAAATCTTAAGAACGGCTTGATGGATTTTTTTAAAACATTAAACACGTGCTTAACGATGTGACCAGTTTTGGTATTGAGTCTTATTAACACTGATTCACTGGTCGGAACACTTTTAGATTTAACGCTAAAGAGGACGTATGAACCGATGGAAAAGATTGCATTACAAATTCACAGTTGGCAAGTAAATGCTAATATATTCAAAGTAATGTGTAATTCATTAGTTTTAGTGACTTTTATCTGGTTTCTTTGTTCTTTGTTGCACTGTCGATTACAACGAAAAGTAAAACTCACGGAGGAATGCTTTGCGCATTACTTTAACTGTATCGAAACACCTTAATAAGTACTTTTAAAACACATTCCCCATACAGTTACTAGCCTTTACAGCCCTGACATCCCTCTATTAAATATATTTTAATATCTTATTGGACATACATTTTGTATTATTTATATTATTATCTCATTATTTTAATATATTTGTTTTTTGTATCTAGGTTTTGCTTCTGAAGAAGAGTTCAACGTGTGGTTCCACAAAATATCCATACCCCCACCACAGAGGGTCACTGGAAATTCCAAGGAGGAGGGGTGTCTTAAAGGCCAAAATTTCTAAAGGAAAGTATGAGCCTAAACTGGAATTTCCAGAGGGTTGGGGGGGGTTCAAACAAAAAAAAACCTCCATGGGGGGAGTATGGATATTTTCTGGAACAACACAATACATTTATTCACCTCAGTAATTTGCAATGTACTGTGCAATTTTCCTAAAATAAGACAGTAGTGTTGCATCTTTAACAGTGGAAACTGCATCATGTACTGGAAGGCATTACCAGAACTCACAAAATCCTGAAACGCAAGTGCGCCTATAAAGTCAGTATATTAAACTGCCATGAGTGAGTACAATAACATCCTGGTTATAAGTCCTTATAGTCTCACACAGCTTTGCGCAAGGATTGCTGCAGAGAAAAAAGAGAGAAGATGGGAGCCTTTCCCTGGGGGAGGGGGTACTCCCATCAATTAAGGATAAATGGGGCAAATGGATACCCTCAAAACCATACCCTATTCTCTGGCACATGTCTGTACAGCTTATATATGGGGGTACCCCCCTCCCCCAGGGCCTTTTCCACTTTCATTTAAAAATGCAGGCTTTATAAATGAGCTACTGACTGCATCTTGTATCATATTTAGTAACAACATAAGTAATACCTGTGCTGCATCATCTAAGATATCACATAACACAGCTCTGCTCTGGGATGTTATGTCACTGAAAAAACAGTTGAACGTTAATTTTCATTTGTACAAAAAGTTGATATTTTCTAGACGTCTTATTTAGTACAAGATTATCCCATAATTATTTAGTAATCAGAATTTCTTACACAGAGAAAAAAATGTCTGTCTTGACATACATGTATATCACAATTTATCTCCTTCTGTTCAACTCTTTATCTCACTTGTTTACAAGCCATGCCATGAGATAATAAAATTAACACCCAAAGAGAAATTTATTTATTTCAGCATTTGCATGGTCATTTCATTACCTGGACACATTTGAAAAAGCTGTGAAGACACCAAATGCCACCCCATTACTGAAACTTTCAGAGTATCTGTTGGCAAAACAATAACCTTGACTTTAGATTACTTTGAAACAATGCCATGCCTTTGCATTCCCTTTGAAGCCAAACCTTCATTAATTTTTACAAGTTACACAATGTGACAGGATTTCCACTGGGAAGCAGGCTGAGAGTAGGGATGTATAATGCAAGTGATCAAAAGAGTGGGGACTACAAAGATGCAGGATGGAAAGTAATGCTGCAGATATTAACACTCCACTACATTAAGGTTGCAGAACTTAACACTTCAAGAAATTAATGCAACTTAAATTTAAGTGAATTTTTGAAATTCACACTAGTTTCATGGAGTGTTAATTTCCTGTAAATAATAATTGACGGAGGTCGCGTTCTATTTTTGGTTGTTTTCAAATGGTAAAAAACTGTTTTCAGTTGCTTAATACAGCAAACAACCACAACTGCTTGTGTCCACAAAGCCATTTTCCTTGCAAAAACGCTCCACTATACAACCACTTTCCACTTTGAAATAAAAAAATAGGAAAATATTCCTCTTATTTCAAGTGTAGCACACTGTAGAAACCAAACATTTAACACCTTCAAGTGCTGGATTTCATTGTTGTTCAAAATTTCCATTCTCCTTGTTCTTTCTACTTGCCTTCTTTGCAGCCACTCTCCTTAGTTTTTTTAAATAAAAGAGCTCTATAGGCTAACCTCATTAACCTCATTCACATGGCAAGATTTGTGTGGCCTGTTGGTGGCTGGATCACAAGGTTCCACTATACATTAACAATTTCATGCTTTCAGATGACATTTCAATATGACAGCATCACCATTTGACAAGTAAACACAATTCTTTCTAGTACTCCCTTAACCTGTAAACAGTTTTCATCCTGGTCAGCTCCCAGGCTTATTCTTAGTGCAGCAACTGGCAGACAGCCATAACCATGTTATTGCATACCTATCAAAAGTTTGTATAAACTCATCAGACCAGCACAGTTTGAACAACTCATGGAAACTTTTCATTGATGACACAAGTTGAGAAGCAGCTGCCTGATTTGTGGAGGCACACTTCATGACGTTGTAAAAATTCTTTATGATTGGTGCTAAAACCTGACCCATCTCCTGCAATGCCAGGCAAGACCACACTTCTACAATAAGAAAACAAAAATACACAATTGTAGCAGTACCATTGCATAACACCCATTTAATGGCCAACATTTGTACGTAAAATTGAGCACAGCACACTGCTTACTGTAACTGTTGTATAATTATTGTAATTGTTGTCTTAACTCCAAGCAGTAACAATTTACTGACACCTTAAATTCATTTAATTATCTCTTCAAAACAACCTACATGTGATAGTAAATTAGGAACAACAATTCCCTGTTAAAAATTTCTTCTGTAATAATAATAGTACATATTTTACACAGTAACCTTATTGCTGTGTTAGGAAATGACAAACCCAGGAGTATTCCACTTCATGGTTTCTAAAGTTATCAACAGGCAAGCTTGAAAATGGGTATTGAAATTTTCTCCTATAACAGAAGCCAAATTATATATAAAAAATAACTGCCTTATAGTAAAATATCACAGTTTGTGGTATTACCTGATTGCAGCAATGGTGTGAGAACAGCCTGCCAGATCAGAGCCAGCTGGTAATAAAATAACCTCTCTTTACTGGCAAGCTCACTCACAATCTCAAACTTGCCACTCTTATCACTGCAAGAAAAAGTCAATATTTCCTGTACAAAAATGTAACTATTACACCTGTCATGGCTATTTTATGAAGTGCACAGCAGTTTTCCAAGACCCGCAGGGATGAGAAAAAATTGCAAGCCACAAGAAAATTTCTGCAAGTGTCATCTGTGAATAAATGATTTATTACTCCACTACATTATAACCGTAATAATATCCCTGATAGTTTAATTAGCTGTTTCATTAGCTCGATAACTGATCATGATGAGGACCTGGGTACTAGAGTGCAATAAACTAGGGATACTATGTTGCAAAACCCTCTCATATTTTGCATGCTCTCTTGTCCTTATATGATAGAATGATGTAGTAACTAGAGGAATAAGGAGATTATTAAACCTCTGATCTATCCCACACTGACTCTTAAAAAGTCTTTAAAAAAGCACTCCCTTTAGCACTCCCTTAAAAAATCTTTTAAGGGAGTGCTATAGGATATTTTAACAAGCCTTGAATTCCCATGGTTTTAGTTTCCGTGAATTGTTGTGATATGGATACTCCCCCCTATTAAAACACTAACATGGGGTATTATCTGATTTTTAAGACCAGTCAGCAAGAGCTTCATTTTTTTCAGTTCCCGGCCAACAAAACAGTTATACAATTATATTGATATACATTATAGACTGCTCTCTAACCTGGCTGCTAAACAAACACAGTGCTCTGTGTTAGCTGCTACACTGCGCAGTTGCCCCACCTATCAGAAAATTGATTAAAAATTACAAACAAATTAAACACGACAACAAAATACACACATTGCTACTGTATATTGAAAATAAACAGTACCCTTTGGATAAAATTGTAGTCAGTAAACTTCTATTTTGTCAAACCCTTTTTCCCTTCAGTATTTAACATAGCAGGATCCTACTGTCAAAATTTACCCATATTAGTGACTATACTGTATTATGCACCTTTCAAGGATTTCTCATTGATGATATACTGTGTACAGAATAATTTAGTACATGACAGGCCATTGCAGTACTTTGCATCTTAAGCAGATATGAAAATGAAGTCTGACATCATTTTTGATAACAACATAAATATGCTAAGGACTAAGCATGAAACCATCACTGTCCCGATGTCAGCCAACAATTGATTTATGGGAGTTGATTTTCACTTCTGCCTAATATGTGTGTGTAATCAAATGGTGATGAGTGAAATTAGGAAATAATTTCACACGCATTTTGTCAAAATTCTTATAATTTCCCGAGCCTTTAGGCAAGGGAAATTATTTGAATTTTGACAAAAGGCAAGTGAAATTAGTTCACAAGTATCCCATTTGATTACCTATTAATATCATGGGTGACAAATTACGCTCTCAATCATGGGGTTTTGACTTGTTTATCATATCGAGAACTCCAAGCATTGAACAGTTAATCGCATATGGTTTGGCTAAAGTTCACAATTTTTCTGAGTGAAATAATGAAAAAATCTTGTGGGAAGTTTTTACCACACTTTCGTGTATTTGTAACCGACAGCAAAATACGCCAGACTCTGAATTTTTACTTGAACTGACCAATACAAAACAAATCGCTCGGCAAAGGCTACCTGCATTCATTGAATTGAACACCACCCGTGCTCCCTAGAGCGAGGCTTCACAAATGCACTCAAAACATTTAAAAACTGGCCTTTATTCTGTTAGAAGAAGTGCCAAACACCCTGAATTACTTGTCTGAGTTCGTGGTCAATCACTCGATCAGCAACTGCCGGCTCACCATTCAAAAATTTGTGCTGTTGCACTAACACAAGCAATCTCTTCTTTAGGCCTTGCAGTTGGTTTCTTAGAAGTTCAGTCAATCAAAAGTCAATATTTACAGGTTATTGATTGTGTCCTCAATGAATATTTCCAGAAATGCTGTAGTTCTGCACAAAACAGCTTCATCCTAAACCTCAACGCCATCTTGGCACTGAGCAATAGGCCCGTTACCATAGCAATTTTGTAATTTCACATGTGAAATTACAAATTAACGCTGAAATTTCGTGCCAAAATTAAGGAGTAATTTGTCACCCATGATATTATTATATTAATCAAATTACACGCAGTATTAGTAGCACTAGGAAGTTATCAACTGAAGATACCAACAGTGTATAACATGGGTGCACATGGGCTGCTTAACTCTGGTTTCTGTAGCATGAGGCACTTAAATGTAGTGAGTACTATCTCTAAGCCCTATTTTGAGCCCAAACAAGGCTTGCCAACTGTTTTACCCCTGAATACTTTTTAATTTTTCAAGCTATGTATCAAGATTAGTGACACCTCTGCATGTCAATCAGAGTGTTAACCCCACCAAGTTTTGCCAGTACCCATTTATACATCAGGATAGGGAGAGAAAACATGGAATAAAAATTCTTGTCAAATTAAGCAACAAAACCCAATGCAGTGACCACCCTTGAAACACTAACCTTCTGACCAGATGGCTGATCAAAAAAAAGACTGATATAACACACCTCCAATATCAAGATAATATAAGGAACATTGAAATCTTTTGATAACTGAAGTTGCACCTTTTTTGGCAAAAAAAATGTAATCTGTCATTAGATACTGTTATTTTCATCTAATTGTGGCCATGTCTTGAAAAAGCTGGACCTATTAATTTGGTATAAACATGGCATGTTTTGTCAATTTTGATGTTTGAATCGACACTCACTGAACTTTTGCACCCATGACCATCAACAAGAAACATTCATTGTTTTACAGGTCACATGTTTTTTGTTCCATTTTTGTCGATCATGGTTTTTCATCACAAGGCCATGTTAGATGAATGTTAGTAGTAACCTGCAATGGACCGGCATACCATCCTGAAGAGAATCATAACACTCCTAGTTGCATCATGTTACAGAAATTAAAAACCAGTATCAATCAGCCACCCATTCAATCTAATGGATTAAATCTGATTGGACAAAGACTTTTTTACTTTTTTTTCAAATGAGAGAAATGGGTGGATTGCACCATTAACAGCAGATACAAACCGTTCTAAACATGGTGAGTCTGACAATTTCCACTCTACTGTTTTGCAGTGAGCGTTCTTTTGTGTCATCAAATGATTGTGATGGAGATAATGCAGAGGTCTTTGGAATTTCCTTGGCTGCAGATGACTTCCTGCAGCTTTCATCACTGGCTATGGATGGTAATGATGTGCTCTCTCTTATGCTGTTCATGGTTGCAGCCACACTAGGCATAGCACTACAGAAAAACAAATAAATACTTAACATATTTATTTAAAATAAAAATAAATTTTCATACCTTAACCTGGGAATAAAACAGGTTTCATTGGAAATTACTTTTTCAGAATCACTGTCTAGCCCAGCCCAGCCCAGCCCAAACTATACCCTACTCCTCTCCAGTTGCCTAAAGCTAGTGAATTTTTGTTTTGGGCTGTAACTTGCCCAAATAATACCATCCCTGTTGATCAGGCGGTGAACGTGTGGTAACGCATGTCAGCCGACTCGTAAAATGGACGTGTTTGTTTTTCATTTCGTCGTCGTTGTTGTCGTCCGTCAGTTACTTAGTCTTCTTGGTGTTGCACGGCTGTGCTGTTTTTACGACGCAAACAGATAGATTTTATCAGGTTTAAAATATCAGACATACAAGTGAATAAATAATAACATGACCTTTACTTAAAATCTTTTAAGTTGAATTTAATTTTTCATCTAAGATCGCAGAAAACTTCAGGGTAGTATTGACAAAATACATTAGAATCACTACAGACGTGTTCATAAAATGTGTTTTCAAAGGGAATACGGTGACAGATCGTGACAGTGCATGTAGATTGTAGGAGAATACAAATAATTGTTATGAATCGTTTTCGTGACCGTTTAACAAAACCCGTATTATATCAAGTTGCCTATCAACACCTCGCGATTGATAGCCTTGCGTGGTCTTGGCTGATATGCGATTTCAACAATAGGAGAGTTGCTTTTTAAAAAAGAAACCTTTTTTCCTTAGGAAAAGGGGAAGGGGGGCGGTGATAGACCATCCGCCGCCTGTAAATTCTTCAGAATTTCTTGTTTTATCTGAAAAATTAATAATTAGAGGGAGTATTACTGTAAGTTGTATCTTCATTGCACACTTAATTGTAATTCCATGTCTTATGTGCAGTGGTACCCATTAGCATGATTACTGACAGGCTACAAAAATGTGCATTGTATAATCGGGGTGGACAGATCTGCAGGGATAAATAATGGCACAAGCTACACACCAAAAAAAGGAGATTTAATAATGTCATATTGAGCTTCCACTGTACTATGCGTACACAGATTTTCTGCGACTAGTTTTGCTAAATCTGATTACAAAACACTTTATAGACCTTTTCTCTTTCCTAATCACACATTCTTTGTTAAGGAATGGGTAGCAGATAACACAGAATGACTAATCAGTAATTAAAAATGATGAACTTGCCAGCAAAAAACTATTACAAACCTTGGTTGGCGTCCACAGACATAAACATCGGGTTTGCCAAGAGCCATGTCACCAATGAAGAGAGAGTAATGGCTGCCTGCTGCAATGTCCCAGATCAACACATCTGAAAAACACTAATCAAACAGTCAAGCACACTAATGTTAGGGCAAACACATTAGAATTGAAGGGTTTTAAAGGCCAATTCATAAGTCATAAGCAGTCAGTCTTTTTTAACAATACTCTTTGGAAAGTAGTTTTGTTTTCCTTGAAACTGCCATTAAGTTCCTTTCCACAACACCAATGAGGCTTGATTAGTAGTTTAGGTACATACAATCACTTTATTAACAAAATCCACTGCATTCAAAACAAACTTTTTTTTAGATTATGTTCAGTAATCTATACATACTGGATGCTGTGTATAATTCTGAATTATAGTTGGATCTTAAAACTAACGTAAAGGTGACTTTTCTCTTCAAGAACCAACTTACAGGCATGTGTATCACAAAAAGTGGAAACAATTCTAAGGTAAGAGAACAACAGAACAACAGATGGAGTAATCAAAGCAGCATTCAATGGATAAGGTTCTGCCATTTAGGACTTACTCTGACTTTTTTGGGCTTTAGAGCCATACTCTTTTTTCTTCCCAACTGTCCACAAGAGTTGTCTCCCCAAGAATATACCTGTAAGAGTACAAAATTAAATTGCAAATATGTAACAATAATTATTACTCCAGGGCTTCAAGGAATTGCTCCACTTGATTTCCAGAAACCATGAAATCAAGTCATACATGAGCTCATACCCAACCAGGTGCAAACTGCTGAGTTGGCTGTGAGATCACACCTGACAAGATTGAGTGGAATCACTGTTTTATTATATAGACAGCCCCAGTGAATCATGACAAGTATTAAGATTCCAACACAAAATTTTCTGCCGCATGTTGGGACTCCAGATCCTCTACTTGCAGAATTGAGCTGATTGACTGGAACTAGAGAACCAATAAGAGTGCACACTTGCTCATATCCTGGGGCTGTCTATAGAATAGAGAGGCCCATTCCAGGTAAATTCCAATAAGCAACATCAGCAAAAAAGCAGGACAGCACTTCAAAAAAATAGTCACACAAGAGAACCATTAACGAGGAAATACCAAAATTGACAACTAAGACCAATCTTAGCCTATATAGACTGCTGATACAAGAAATACAGTCAGGAAACCATCATCCTTCCTCCCCTGGCAAGGCCTCCTTAAAGCCACTCATGATCATTCACATGATTGACAAAATCATGTGAATGGCATTTGTCATATTCTAGCCAGAAGGGTGTCAGGTTATCTTGAGGACTACAAATAGGAAATCCACGACAATGATCTTGAACTTTTGAACTTTTATGGAAGAATATGCCACTATGATGCTTACTATTAAAAGTCAATTGAAAGAAAAGGTCTACTTCTTTCTACAGCCTACCTTACCAAATAATTTTTGCAACATTGTGTATTGTCAGGTGAAACCTTCACATTAAGGAAACAAGTTAGCAACTACAAGCAGATTTTTGATTTGAAAGAGTTATTAAGTGAAAGAAAGCTTGATACCTTTTGTTCACAGAATCTGCATTTGGTCTTTATTGATTGATGAAGTTACAGGTACCTTGTCTCTGGTCAGCAAAAGCAGCATTTGTATACCTTACAGATCTAAAGATGAATTTTAAAATCTTATAAGACAGCAAAATACCTGAGAATATGCAGTTTGAGCCAGTGAGTGAAAAGTTCCAGCTGCCACCTTGATCACACCAGCATCATTGAGATCTACCACACAGCAGGGAAAATACCTGCAATAAAGAAACACACCAAAATGGGTACATTGAAGTGCAGTGTAAGGTTCTGGCAGTGTAGTATTTCTCATGGACAGTTAAATCAGATTTTCCTTCTACAAGCTCCACAGCTAAACAAGTTACATATCAGTCCAATACCCACTCTCGTGGCCACGTTGTTTTAAACTGGTCATAAATCCCATAATTTTTAATTATACAGTCAAACCTTGGCTATCATGACTCAGTTGGACCACAAAAACCAGTCAGGATATCTAAAGTAATCATGGTTATTTCCAGATGAAACCGTATTTAATTGTATATAATAACTATGGTTGGAACAGCTGCATGTTTGACTTAGAAAAATACATTTTTTTTTCTGCCAGTGTTCTCAATCGGTTTTTACTGGGGAACATGGAGTAAATGGAGCCTGATAGCTTAAGCTATCAGCCTGTTTCATTGAACTACTTATTAGATTTTCTGCTCAAGGTTGTTACTATAATCACTTGCAAATGTTCATAAATTAATCAGGACCACAGAAAAAAGTCTGGATAATAAGTCTGGAGATAATCTAGGTCTGGATAATTACCGTTTGACTGTAATAATTTAAGCGAAAATATACAACAAAAAAGTACGTCAAATGATATGCAAAGGTATTACACTCATCTTACTATACCCCTCGCCATCAAATGTAAATCCTCGCTATTGTTAGACCTAGTTTTGTGTCATATATTTGGTAATTTGCTTTCTGGGCAGTTTATTTTCATAGAGAGAGAAAGGGGCATCTAAAGCTGTTAATATGAAATTTACAGCTTTTGGTTAACTTAATATTGTCATGATTGTATCTGGAACAAATCGTTTCTCTTAAGGTCACTGCCCCGAAATAAAATTTAACATACAATTTTGGCAAACTTTCACAAGTTGTTATCTATCATGCATTGTTTTGAAATATAAAATAAAAATAGGTCGCCATGTCCGTTTACGAGATATCATCGTCTCAAGTTACCCCATAATTCCTTGCAATTTCGCCTAACAAACACATGTTTATTTGATCAGTTTACGCTACTTTCCATAGGAAGAGGAAGCACATGATTAAAGCAAATCTTGAAACAATGTACTAGATGTAAAATGTCGATAACAAGGAGCAATTTGCTAAAAGTCTTATGGCAGATGCTTCAAGCATCAGACGAAATTGACTTAAAACCTTCCTTACGTGCCTGTTCTCGAGGTCGTGATTTCATCTCCGTGAGTAATGCGTTTCTAGTAATAAATGTTTTTCGAACATGTGATTTTTTTCTAACTCTTTGAACAAAAAGAGGATGAATGGCAGGTCAAAAATATTTGGAAAAAAAGATAGGTCCCCATGCTTGTTTAAGAGTAAATAACTATTCTTTTCTCTGGTGAGCTTAGCCTCATAGGAAACCTATTACTCCCTGGACGTGCACGCGCTGTGAGCACGCATTAATGATGCAACAAATTGTGCACAGTAAGGATGCGTAATGCAATACAGAGGAATGACCTTAAGGTAAAATATGTTCTGTTTCTTCTCCCAAAGAAGGCATTTGTTTTATTTTGTGGTAATTAGACCATTACTTTCCAGTTGTACAATCATTTCCTACCTATCATCAGTGTCTCCTAGCCCAAGCTGTCCACAGCCTCCCCTCCCCCACGACCAAACCTGAGTGTCTGAACCAGCCAGTTTGAATTTGCCACAGCCAGCATTGCATAAACACAGACCAATGAGTCCACACTGCTTACATGGCATCTTCTCTGTGACTGCCCCAGGAGGATCACGCAATGATAATTGCCCAGGTACTGATGCAATAAACATGCCGGCAACTGAGCCCACAACAGCGCTAGTCAACTTGCTAAGGTTCACATCAGATCTGATCAGTCTGCTGCCAAAACTACTGTAAAAACCAGATGAATTCTTTCCAATAAAACCTGTTTCCTCTCCTTTTCTTTCATGGCAACCTTTAGTTAGACTATCTTCTGAGTCTGAATCAGTGCTTGTAAAATATGTCAAGCTTCCAGTGCTTGAAGGACTTGAAGGAAACAGAGGAGAAGCAGATGAATACAAAATATTTTCATTTGATTCTGTGGACCCAGCAGAATGTGCTTCTTGGGAAGACTTTACTTGATCACTGCTGATGTGAAAATACTTGTCCAAAATGGTTTGTTCTGGATCTGCAAAATGTGAATCACAGATTGTAAGAGATGAATCATTTTTGGAAACACTTTCATCTGGAGCTAACTGAGTTGCCTCTGCAGCACTAACATCAACATAATCTAATGAATCAGAGTTCTGGAGCTGTTTAGTCAGTCCTTTGGCTCCATTCTCGCCATGCTTTGGTGTGGGTTGTTTATCTGCTTCCATAGCTCCACTACTACTCCCATCATTTTCACTCCTTAAAACAGGTTCATAACTGAGGTAGGTCCTTGTCACACTTGAGTTTTTTGTGTTTGATTGGAAAGTCATATCATGTTTGTCAACTTTTGCTTTTTGTGGTGAAGTCGAGCCTTCATGGTGTTTCACTGTTTGACTCTTTTTTGGTAATTCCTTGGAACCTCTTCTTTGCTTCTTCTTCACCTTCTCATGCTTTGGTTTTTGTGCTGTTTTTGTGGTTACATTTTCACTTTTAGAAAGCACAAAAGCCGGGCCTGGTTGATTCCCTTGTACAATTGCCAGACTGTGGTATGCTCCACACACAACTGAAGTAACATTTTTTCCTCTCAAAAAATCTATTTTCTTGGGAGCATTGACTTGTTCTGTCTCTACACCATGCCCCAGCTGGCAGCCCGTACCCCAAGACCAGACTTCTCCTGTGGCTGACAGAGCAAGGGAATGAGAATCCCCACATGCAATTTGTTTAATCACCGGTTTCTTCTTTGTTGCTTTATCTTGTTGTAAGTCAACAGATTCCTCTTTGGTGCAAGGAGTGTTACTGTGTTCAAACTGGACCTGACAGGGTTGGTTTACTAGTTTGATTTCACCAACACCGCACTGCCCACTGGAAGAATCACCCCAGAAAAACACTTCATTGTTCGCACAAATGACTCCATTGTGATGTCCTCCACAAGAAATCTCCAGCACCCGTTTGTCACGAAGATAATCGACAACTGTTGGTTCTCTGCGTGGTTTAAAATCACCAAGACCAAGCTGACCAAAAGAATTATCTCCAACTGAAAGCAGTTGCGAGTTAAACGTGAGAAGTAAAGTATGGTGATTTCCTAAGGCAACCTTTGATATGCCATCACATAACGCCACGCTTCTTATGCGAGGTTCCAAGTTGGTCGACCTCCAGAAATAAGCTATTCCTCTAGAAAAGTCATCCTTGGATTTCTCTTTTTCCTCAGACGTGTTCATTAAAACCCGGCATTCATTTCCCAGTTTTCTCTACAAATAGTCATTCCAAAAACATTTCGTTATGAGATGTTTTTGTGAGATTTTCTTTGTCTCCCTAGTTCCCAGGGTTTTCCGGGTGATTCGGCAGGCGTTTAAAAGTACGTGATGTAAGCTGAAATAATCTATCTCTCCCCTCTGACAAAGGTGCATTGAGCCATATTAACTTGCCCGTTCATCAAATTTATTCATAATGGATACAATATTTATCGAAATTTTGCGCTTTTTTGGAAATTAATATACATACTGTAACAAACCAAAGCATGTCCAGTTCCCTTCAGGGACAAGCATAAGGTGGGGGAAGCTTACAGCACCATGGTAACAACGAGGGTAACACTTCTTATGATAAAAAAGAATGCAGGTTAGGTGCCGTTTCAGTAAAATGTTTTGTTTCCCACCATCCAGCTTCTGACAACAGTCCATATTCGTTTTATCATAAGTAAGTATATAATTTTTTATCATAAGTACGATATTGTGGTATACTTTAATGCATAATTTTCCATGTTAAGATTCCCACACATTACAACCCTCCATTGCACATTATCTGGTTCCAGTTCAGACCAGGGGATAGGAAATGGTCTATCATTGCTCCTCCCAAGTTCTGTTGCTGGTTTTTAACAGGGTATGCTACTCTTTCCATGGTAAATTTCACAGCATCAGAACCCTGCAGCGCACATCAGAAATCAGTTTGAACACTCAGATGATTTCTAGAATGTTAACGAGTTGCAACAAGAAACCAATCAAAAGCAAGATGAATACCGGTATACCCCAAGCTATAACAGTAGTAAATTCTGCTTACTGCACCAGGGTTTTGTTTTTCATCTTTGTGGTTACCATTTCATCTTCCCATCTCATTGTTTGTAGCTCAATTAACATGTGCAAACCAAATTAAAGTGTTCGTGCTTTTTCAATGTGAAGTGAAGGCTGTGTGGAAAAGCTGAATGACAAATAAAGAATGGTAAATGAAAGATTAGTCAGAGATAGATTCGCAGATATTCTGAATCAGCAATGAATAGCAGCAGATAGTCACAAATAGATA
The DNA here is from genome assembly GCA_964017195.1 of Siderastrea radians. Lineage (NCBI taxonomy): Eukaryota > Metazoa > Cnidaria > Anthozoa > Scleractinia > Rhizangiidae > Siderastrea > Siderastrea radians. The sequence goes on along the minus strand of OZ024900.1, from coordinate 25,574,230 downwards.
GGATAGTGTTTAGGTAACCTTGATATTTCTCTGACTGCCACTGTTTGACACCGTCACCCTTTACAACTGTTGAGTGCTACAATTATTTCACATTGATTTTGATCGCTTTGCTGAACTATTTGTCATGATTCAGGTTTTCCAGACAGCCCACAATGAAAATATGTACCTTCCCCCCCAGCTGAACGAACATTAACATACTCTAATCTTCATGGTAAATACCTTTGCATACCCACTCAAACTTCAACTACCACAGGGAGTGATTACTCAATTAAGTTTCATGTGGGAAGGCTATGCTTCAAGGTTAACCCCTAACAAATGTATAAAGTGATCAACGGCTTGGCTCCTAACTGTGTTGCAGATCTTTTCTCTAGTAAGAAAGATATAACACATTATAACCTCAGGTGATCCTCCACCTCACTGTAATTACTGTTACCCAAAACTGGATTTCTGAAGTTTTTGCTATAGTGGAGCAAACTGTGGAACTCGCTTCCAGCAGCAATTCATGAATCTAAATCCCTTCCTATCTTTAATAATAGAATAAATGCACACACTTTTTCCTGATTTTAGAAAACTGTTAAAAATATACTTAGTAAATAGTATTAGTAGCTAGTTATATATTTAGGCAATTATAAACAGTTTTAATCCTTTCATTGTAACCACACGCCCATTGTGGTAATCAGCTTTTAGTCTTATGTTATAGTTGACGGGCAAACATGTATAAATAAAGTTTTACCTACCTACCTACCTACCTACCTATCTACTGTTAACCGCAATGTTTCTAGAATAAAAATTCCATGTTTTTATACCTCAAGAAAACACAAAAACCAGTAGATTGTCGAGGGGGTTAAGCTACCCCTTTTGGGCATGTCCCACTGTAGGGAGCACCCTGCCCCTGCCCCCCTGCCCCCCTGCCCCCCTGCATCCCAAACTAGTCCAACTTCCCCAACAACACAAAAACCAACAAATGCTACAAATCAATTTATTATTTTCAAAGAAGAAACATTTAAAATTCCTGTTAACTGTTTATATGAAACCAAATGCTATTGTGTTAAAAAATAAAACATATATTTTAAGGAATTGCAGAAGTTAAAACCTTAAAAAAATTTTTTAGAACATGTGACAATGAAATTCATGTAAATTGCTTTCATTTTTACAAACCACGGTTGGCTGAGCAAAAATGTTAATCACCCAAGAAAGACTTGACATCGCTATATCCACGTTCCTTAGCCAAATGAATCATAATACCTGTACACCTGCGACCTCTCTTCTTCATACAAAAACTACAATTACAGATTCCTCGGCAGGGAGGACAGTGCCAAGCAGGATCCATTAAAGCTTGCTTAGCGTCCTCACCGTACCGATTCCTAAGGCACGGTCCACAGAATTGGCCTCGCACCCCATAACATGCCGGACTCCTGCACACTGTTTTGAGATCGTCGGTTTTCTGTCGGCATTGATGGCATGTAGTACCATTCTCCGCGTCATACCTCTTTTCAGCTACACGCTCTGCTACCAAGATCAAGTCTTCTTCAGTGATTTCCACCGCAGGCTTGGGTTGCCGGACTGGGACGTGCCGCTTGCGTTTCGGTGAACCGATGGAATCTTCGCTGTGTGATGAACTGCCGTTGTTCTTGGTTCGTTTCTTAGAAGAAGGCCAATTCCATAATTTTACTACAAGAGTGTTCGGTGAATACACAACTTCTTCAGCGTCTTCTTCGTCTTCGGCATCCTCATCTTCGTTCACAGACTCGAATTTGTTGACGTACGACCTCGTTTTTCGCTTTGGAAGTCTTCTTCTTGGTAGCGAAATATCTGATCGCCTTCGCTTCACGCGACTGTTGGCGTTTGGTGATTTTGTGGGGCGAAAAGGCAAAGCATCTTTGGGGAAAAGACTGTCTATCATAGCCTGATTTTCTGCAATTCTCAAACGTCTCTGCTTCTCATACTCACTTTCTTCTTCGAATAAAGGCATGATTCTTGAACGTTTCAGAGTAAAATTAGATTTCAGAGGAGTAAATGACTCCAGGATAAACAATGCCTCCACCAAGCGAACAAGCGACCCTTGTAAAATGGCGCGAAAATGGATCATGTGAGCTTTCTCAGGATCACGTGGACATCTGCATTCTAATTTGGATAATTAGAACCAAGGTTGGACGCACGCAGGCTAGGTTTTTTGGATCCCGGCAGGCCCAGGATTGAGTTCGTTTTTTGAGGGAGAACAATTTGAAATAAAATAATAACTTTATTAAGGTGTCAAATGAAAGAAGCATTTACACTAAAGGGGCTATGGCATCAATTGAATTCCAAAAACAATGGTCTAGCTTTGTTTTAAAGACTCGATCTTATGGCACTGGAGCTGTTTCCTGTCATCTGTTGCTATCGATGGCAAGGATGGAAATGGAATAAAACTTGCAAAAATTGGGCCAGTTTTTTCAAGTTTTGATGGTATGTTCTCAAAAAATTATTATGGTTAGCTTTCCCTGATAAAATTCATTTGATGTCTTCCTCATATTTATACAAGAGCATTTTGTGTATGAGTAAAGGCACTAGCTTATGATGTTAGCACAGAATTGACCTAAAATAGCAAAATCCTCGTGACATAACCCCTTTAACTCTGGACATCGTCATTTACAATACAAAATCCTCAGTCTGAGGTTACTAAGTTAGATATGAATCTCAGTATACTGGTATAATAATCATTATTAAAAACTGGACTAGGTATATTGGATTTCTAGCATTTTGATTGGCTAAACGGAGCTAGGCTATCAGCTCATACACCTGCTGCGACCAAATGTGGTCAATGAATATGAAACATTCAACAACAAAGTGAGCTGAAAGTTTTTTCCCTCGCGAGCAACCCGGCGAGAAAAATGGACAAGAAAAATCACTTGGCAGCGAATTTAAATTAGGCAGAAATTCCAGCAGCTCCACTAAGACACCAATCAAAATTGTTCCTTAGTGTTTGATTTCTTAAGACAACAAAAAACTGTGCAGAAATAGAAATTTAAGTATAAGCGTTGTGTTTACAATTAATATTTCTTTCATCGATCGTCACATCGATCATTAAAATTGAACAAACGGTAGGTTTTATCAGGAAGGCTTTCCGCTTCAAAATAGAATAGAAATTTCCTCTTCAAGTTCAAATAATTAGTTATTTCTTCAGCACGATCAATCACGCACATGATGGATCCGTTGTGCGAACGGATTACAAACTTGTTCCGTTTCCACTCCAGCAGCTAATATGGTGGAATCGTAAAGCTTCAGTCCGCTTTGAACGATGATTACAACAATGTTTCAGGAAAAATCAAACACGTACCATGTTTCAGAGCCAATAATTAGGAGATTTTTTCCCACTTCGTTCACTTTCGAGCAGTTTCATTGATTCATTCAGCTTTGCAATGAAACGCTGCAACACTTCGCAAGGTTTTGGCGCCTTTTTCGTTCAGTCATGTGATCCATTCTTGTTCCCTTTTTATCTCTTTTATCTCTTTTCCCTTTTTTTCCCCTTTCTTTCTTTCTTTTTTTTTAATATTGGGTAAGTTTTTATTCGATATCCAGCGCGCCCTCGTAGAATAATTGTTAAATAGGCAATGACCAATCACAGCGCGGGCATTATCTTCAGTTGTTGTATAAAAATAAAAATAAGAACTCACAACGGCCGTGTTGACAGAGGAATGCGCCATATTCAAGTGCACGCACTCATTCCAAAAATTATTAGAAGTAAAATCAGTGATCGCTTCCGGCAATTCTACTTTTCAAGAAAACCTGGATCTAGAAACTACAAACCTCCATAAAAATCACCTTCTTGATTTGTGATTTACTCGCAAAACGAAAAATATGATACTTTTTTATCGATTTTACTTGCGTTTGTAAAATCTGAATTAAGTGCCGATTTTTTGTCAGAAATAGTGGGGTATTTTGGGGATTAGTCTTTGATATTGCCCAGGTCAATTTTCTCAAGTTATTGTTTTATTTGACTAATCGCGAAAAAAGTCAAAACGTGAAATTACTCGAGTTTTTTCAGCTTTTCGCTTTTTTCTCCAAAGTCGGAAAAAGTCAACATTTTTCCGCTTTATCTGTTCGGGCTCCTTGATTGACACCTGTCACAAAATGGCGTGAAACCTAGACCAGATTCATCACATACAGCCTTTCTGCATCGCTCCCATCAAGATGGCCAATCTGTATGTTAAGATAAAGATGCAAGAAACAGTATTGAGGCTTAGGTCTTCCACTTTTACCATGGGAAACCTGGCCATGATCTTTAGTAAAAAAATATACGGAACGACTGATCCTTACGGCAGTTAAAGAAACGTATTTCGTCTTCTGTGTCTTCGTTTCTTTAACTGCCGTAAGGATCAGTCGTTCCGTATATTTTTTTACTTCAAATGTTTTACTGATCCAGGTCTACTTAAGATCCGGCAACTCTCAACGCCTTGTCGCTGTGGTCTTTCCAGTTTATAAACCATGATCTTTAACTTGATATAAATCAAAGAATCTACATTTGTTCAGAGGAAGGAGGGGAAATAATAATACCATCGGAGACTGGAGTTTTCAACGTTGAAGACTATGACAAGACGTACGTTGTGAACGGCGAACCAACCTAGTAGACTTAAAAAAGTCTACTACGTGAAATCAATCGACAAACCTGAAATGTGCATATATATAAATGACTGGATTCTTGTTAGGCATGGAGAACAGTTTGACAATTCTTGACCTGCAACCATCGCTAAATGCATAAAACGTACATCAATACATCGCTAGTTTTTCATTTTGATCGCAGTGTAACTTGTTTCCATGGTAGGGCGCATAATACGGAACCGGATTTCTTCTACGTACGGTATCTTCCCTTCGTCTCGCATGATTGACCGGATTCACACGGCGCAAAGATTTTGATACCCGCTTTCTGCTTAGTGTTAAGCCTTTACTGCGAACATAGCCAGTCATCATTTTACGTCCAAAGATTGGTCCGACCTGGAGGATAAAAAAAAACTTTTACACCAACATATTATTTATTTCACGACAAATGAAATGTAGGAACCTTACGTCGCTCACGCAATCTTCAATGATGGCATCTATCTCCGTTTCATTTATTTTTGTTATCTCATGTTTGAAACAAAATAAGTGCAAGTTTCTTTCGGAGAAGCCTTTTCTTACTTCCGGAAAATTTGGCTGGAATAAATTGCTGAACTCCTTGTATGTTCTGCTTCTTTTACTTGACTCCTTATTACGTTGAATACTCCATAATGCATAATGAAACAAGGGGCCAAATTCAAATGCAGGCCACTAGAAGGTCACCAATCGACAAACCGCGCAAAATATCTAAGCCGACTGAATGCGACAATTCAGTTTTGACAGCTGTCAATCAACGAGGCCTGACAGATAAAGCGGAAAAATGTTGACTTTTTTCGATTTTGGACAAAAAAGTGAAAAGCTGAAAAAAACGCGAGAAATTTCTCGTTTTGACTTTTTTCGCGTATAGTCAAATAAAGCAATAACTTGAGAGAAAATTGACTTGGACAATATCCGAGACAAATCCCCAGAATAACCCACCATTTCTGAAAAAAAAGCCGGCACTTATTTCAGATTTTATAAACGCAAGTGAAATCGATAAAAAAAGGTATCATATTCAGTTTTCGTTTTGCGAGTAAATCACAAATCAAGAAGGTGATTTGTATAGAGGTTTGTAGTTTCTAGATCCAGGTTTTCTTGAAAAGAAGAATTGCCAGAAGCGATCACTGATTATTATAGCACCCGCCGGGCACAAACCCTGCAGGAGACAACCAGGAGACTTTTTCTCTTTCGAAGGCACTACTGACGCAAGTTCGGCTTACGAAAAAAAGGTAAATTTTACAGTGGAAGCTCTCCTTGCGACCACTCTTGTAATCGAAAGCTCTCTTGGCGACCGCTCCCGTAAGTGACCACGACCACTTTTGTTAATTTCCAACTGCCGGGTCTTGTCCTCTGTTGTTAAGTGTTCGTAAGCGACATCGCAGTCAACATTTTTATAAAAACATTCACTTCTCGATCAAATTTAGAGTAGTACATAGCATAAGCGCTATTGTTTCTTTGACTTATACGTACGAAACCTCTTCTGTGATAGGCTGTACTATATTAAACAACAATTAACCTATCCGCTTTTGATTTCTATAGAAACCTGAAGCATTCTTGAAATAATGTCAATTATTTTCTTCACTAGGAAGAAATAGAATGTTTAGCTGGCTGAATTCATTGAGCTAAATTTCGTTTTGTTTTGATTCGTTTTCAATCCAAGTTGTTGTACTAGTGAATTTAGTCCTGAACAGAGTCAAGGGAAGCCGAAAGTAGGTGACTGTATGACTTCAGGTTTGGTAATGCATGGTTCAATTCTACCTGTTACCATGCCCCCCTCCGGGCATACCCCCGGGGATTTGCAATTTTGTTCTCATTTGGCGGTCTATTCCCCACCCCCGGGCATGCAGAAAGAGACAATTCCCCACCCCCGGGACTCTTCATCGACCACAAATACGTTGTTTTGTGTAAAGCATAGATTTCCGTACAACAGCAAAACCAGACGTTTTGATAAGAACTTAAACGCTTTTCTAGAGTTTCTTGAACGAAGGACACTACATGTATAATGTAATGAAAACATGAACACTATATTTGAAAAAGAAAACTGAAGAAAAACCTCTAACCGCACTGTCATACGACTAGCAGGTAAAGAAATGGTCTTCGCCACGTGATTTATTCTAAATCTAGCACATACGCACAAGAGGCCCTTGAACAAATTGCTGGCAGCATTTTAAAGGAGTTCTTCTTAGCTTGTTTCATAAGAATGAACACTGGACTGAGACCTCTGTTTAATATAAAGCCGTACGCGTGCATCCGTTTTCATATAGGGTCTATTTAAGTCGTCTTAGTATATACAGAAATACGCTGAAGAAATATTTCTTTGTTTGTGACGAATGCCATCCATTCGAGTACGCATCAAACGCACATTCGTTTAACAATTTTAAAAAAAAGTACCTTCGAATACAGATTTTAATTTTGAGAGATTACTCTTCTCTAACCCGCAGTCTGCTGCAAATTCTAGCGATTCTCAGTGGAAATAGGCAGTCTTCTCCACGCGGTCCGGCGTGAACCGAGAAGTGACGTACTTCACAAGAACAAGAAGTTATTTTCGATTTACCCCGCCCCCCTCCCCCCGGGACAAGACGGCTTCAAACAATTCCCCACCCCCGGGACCGAAGGGCTGAACTTGTCCCCGGGGTTGCCCGGGGGGGATGGTAACAGGTAAAATTGAACCATGCATAACACATTAATCCATATAGCTTAAATTACTCTTAATGGGTTGATCGTTCTTTTAAAGATTTTGGTGGAACCAGAGCGCATTCCAGGTTTCAACTGAAATCAGTTAGCAAATTGCTTATTCTTTTCATCAGTGGCCAGACAAGTCTCCTATCCCAGGACTCCGTCCCATATTATGTAGACTACGTGTGTGTGTTTTGTTTGTTTTTGGTTCTTGACTTGCTCCAAGGATTTTCTCAGCGTTTTCCAGGTTTCCTTGCTTCTTTAGAAAACAGCATTTCCAAATTCCCATTGGAACTGGATGTAGAAGATTTGCCCCAGGTGTAATTATAGTTCCAGTAGAAATTCGGTTTTTTATTTCCTTGTTTCCTGTATTTTCAGCTATTTTGGACCATCCGCCTTGTTAGCTTTGCGTTATATCGAAGTAAAATTACAATACATTGTAGGGTTTGATTATGAAGGGGTTTGTTTTACAGCGTACAGCGTTGATAGGGCACAATTATGGATCGCGGGCTCTCCGGGATGGAGCAAACTGACGAGGACAAATGAGAGCACAGATTACCAGATGTCTAAGAACTAGTTTTTTGTTTGTTTTTTTGTTTTGTTTTGTTTTGTTTTTTTGTATGCTTTTTTTATTCAAGCAGTTGGTTCCAGTTTTTTTTCTGTCTTTCTCGATAGAAACAAAGAAAGTTGCTCGAGAAAAGGAACACGAGTCAAGAGTGCTGCTAGGTCTAGTCATGAGGTGCAGGGCGATATTTTTCATACTTTTGTTCTGCTTTTCGGTTTCCTTGCTGTATTTCCAGCGTTAACAGGGAAACCAAGCCTGCATTTCATTCAGGTAATGTCTTCCAACAGTTTGGGAGAATATTTCAGTCTTCAAAACCTCGAAAGAGAACTGCGTCAACAGTGGACAAGCAGAGCCCCACAAACAGAGAAAACAACAAATAATCAGTCGGATATCACAGTAAAACGAGACATTTCCCTGCAGGGAAACGAGCGCAAGAAAAGGCAGAGCGTGGGAAATGAAAGTAAAGAACAGTCTCAGACGGTTCCTGCAGGAAAAAAATCTCATCCTATTGAGCCCAGGTAGAGGCGGATCGTCTTTTTTTGGATAGATTTTTAACAGTAACCCAGATGTTATGTATTGGTTTGAACCATTACACACCGTTATTTGCAATTTATTCGACGTGCAATTGTTCATTGAAGGAAGAGAGCAGAAAAATTACACAGACGTTTCTCTTAAAGTAATCAACAGCTTATTCCAATGCGAGTTTAGCGATATCAGTAATTCAATCCTGTTGCTTTTTCTAAGAGCCCTTTTCGCCGACGTAGTAGGCACTCACGAGTGGGACTTTATGCCCCAAAAAATACGCTCCGTTTTCAAAAACTCTGCTTAGTAAAGCTTGTAACTCCCATAATCATACGGTTATCAAGATTTTGACTGACAGGTTACCCAACAAAACAATTCAAGTCTTAAAGGAACTTTTCCAACAGCCCAACCAATATGATGTCAAAGTAGTCCACTTGGTTCGCGACCCAAGAGCTCTTGTGTACTCCGTGGTTATCTCTGTTAAATGGATAAAGAACCACTTGGATCCAAGCTTTCCGCCGGAAAATGTTCGCAGGGTTTGTTATCCCATAGTACAGAACTTGCGCCTTGGTTTAATATCCCCTCCGCCCTGGCTTAAGAATCGCTTTAAAGTAATCCGCTGCGAGGATCTTGTGCTGAATACGATAAATATAGCACAGGATCTGTACAGGTTCGCGGGATTTGATTGGCCAGTCAGTGTTCAGGAATGGATAAATGGACATATGAGTCACGAGAGTAAAGCAGCGGAGTTTGATCCCTATTCCCTTCATAGAAATCCTTCAGCTGTCATTGACAAGTGGAAAAACGCCCCTGAGGCCTTCATAAGAGCAGTGGAAGATGTCTGCGGTGATCTCATGGATGTGCTCGGCTATGAAAAGTGGACAAGCTAAGCAAAAGAAGTAAGAGTAGACAAGCCTAGAAGATGACAGCGAGAGATATTGCTTGACAGCATCTAGAAATTTTAATCAGTTATAAGAAATATCTGCTAGGAACATACAAAACTATTTTATTTCAAAAAAGCAGAAGAAAACCAATCACTAGAGGCGTGGCAAGGCGTGCTGGGATTGACCTGAGAGCCTGCATGGGCACTGCCAACAGACAAACAGGGACCAAGAAATTGCGAACAAACATCCATCGAGTCTTTCTGTTGAATTAGTAGAATGGCTGCCCTGTGAGCGGGCAGCCTTTTTTTTGCCAACTTCACTGGTAGTAAGGACGTTTCTCGTTGGGCGATTCACACCAATTTGATTGTGCAAAGAAAAGATCAACAGTAGGTCTCTCAAGCAGTCACCCTCTTAAAACCGGCGGTTGTCGCAGTCCGGGAAATATTTTCATTGAGATACAATGAAGATGTCACGTGTACATTTATTACAATGATAACGAGTCACTGATAGTAGCCTAAATATTGGGAAACCCTTCAATGGACTTTTCTTCGAGGCTGACTGAGAGCTGACTGAGTCTTGACTTATTGGATGGGCGTGTGTGAGCACGGCTCACCCTATTTCAACACGGCCGTTGTCTCTGGTTTTATTTTATTTATCCCTCTCTTTTTTGGACACTTTTGTTCCATGACGTAATCATAGGCATGCAATGCGTGTGGAACCGATGACGTTTTTCTGGACGAGCGTGCTTACATGAACATTTGTTATGCATTGCGAGCTAGTCACCCAAAAAATAAAGAAATTACATGTACTAGTCACACGTAACGTGACCTGTCAAGATTGGCCATTGAAGGATTTGAAGCTTTTTCTTTCTGATATGATTTTTAACTTAGCATAATTATTTGTTTCACAAGTCACACTTCTTACTAGATTTCAAACAATTTTGTAAGTTCCAAAATATATACGGTATGTCTTACAGAAGAATCCTCATAACTCTAGCCGTTAGGTAAAGCACGTGTAAAACCTTTAGAAATATCGCTGAGTTACAGTGGAACTCCGATATAACGAAGACCCCTATGGAAAAGTACCCCAATATAACGGCGGAACCCCCGTTATCACGAACACATTTGCCAGTTTCTTGGCACATCGTTATACCGGGGTTCCATGGTTTTCATTTGAGTTAGCGAGAAGTTCGAGATACTGAGGTTCGAGTTGTCGAGATTCAACTGTATTACAACCACATGCTAACCAACACATCCTCGTCACGCTCGTAACTTGTCGAAATGTTTTGGCGTTCATGAACTGTGAAAAACATGTTAACAATCGTATTTTCTAACTTGTCAAAAGCAATCACACTATTTTGTGTCTATAATATTATCAGAACGTATTTAAGGCCACAAAAGCTTACGCTCATCCCATGTCTGCATGCGGACCAATTATTTCTCCTGTGTATTGCTGAGGTGTAGTGGTAACGTGTTCTCAGCTAACCTGCGATCAGGCTCTATTTTCGTTTCGCTCGGTGAAAAAAAGAACGCCTGATCGCAGGTTAGCTCTCAGCACTATAGGCAGACCCCCCTCCGAGGACCCCCTGTGTGATACACACGCCTCTTACTGGTACCAATTTGGTGATAACACTTCCTCTTCCTGAAGTAAGCCTACTGCAGCGCTTACACAACTGCAAGAAAGAAAAGGTAAACCACCCAACTTTTTCTTCTTGTCCTGTACGACCGGCCCATTATATTATATTCTCCTTTTACATTTACAGGGTAGAACAGAGTTTGTTTGCTCAGCAAACAATGATGACTCCACTAAATCTGTTTCCTCGCACTCCCCAAAGTTTGGAATAAGTAGGGGAAAATTGAAAAAAAAAAATGAGGGCATCAATAAAGGTAAACTCAATCCCGACCCTTTCAGCCTCCGTGCAGATCTCCCTCTGTTAGGAGAAGCCGGAAAGTTCCTAGTATAACGATAGAGGTCGTCAAGTCCCGGCCAAAGTTAAATTCTTATGACATGCATTTACTTGTAGTCTACTATTGAAAAATGTTTGTCATAATTAATCTTTCTGACGAATTTCAGGGGCAGATCCAGGGGAAGAGTTGAGGGGTTGCACACCCCACTATAAGAAGTTAAAAATGCCAGAAATAGTCTAAATGTCTACAATTTCAAGATTTTCTGGTGTAGCAAGCCCCCTAACCCCCTTAGGGACTCATACCGACTGACAACCCCTCCTTTCATAAAATCCTGGATCCGCCCCTGAGTTTGTTTTCGCTAATTCAGTGGAACCCTGCAGATATGAAATGCCACGACACTGGCAAAACATGTTCAGGATCTTTTCCACACATTTTACTATTACTGGGCTGAAGAATTTGGTTCGTTATACAGCAGACTTCGTTATATAGGGTTTCGTCAAATCGGATTTCCACTGTAGCTTTTTCTCTAACTATAATACCCTGATGGGCTCCTGATAATACCTAATAATAGAAGGGACCCCATCATTGGAGGTTGTCTCTCGTGGCCTCTTTTTGAAACTGCCGATCGATCCTTTGGCGCGGAGGACCATTAACACAAAGAATGAACTTCTTTCAAGCCTTTTGATTGGTTAGAGTGATGGCGGAGCCACCTTCGACCAATCAAAACCTTCGTTAGATTACTGAGAGGGTTATGAGTGGGAGAGATCAAAGTTGGTTGTGTTGTGTGGCGCTTGTGAACGGCGAGAGGAATTGGTTGGAAGGGTTTCACCATATTTGAATTTTTTACAGAATTGCTTCAGGACAAACGGCTTCGATTTGAGGCCCGTATTCATCACGTTATGTTTTATTTCAACATCGTTTGAGCAGGTGAGAGCGACCACTGTACACGAAAATATTCTCAGTGGACTGTGAACATCTTTGCCATACAATTTCTCTTCGCCACGTGTGTCGGACGTGAAGGAAATACTGCATTATTTCTTGATTTCTCATTTTAAGAAGTGAGTGGTGTGATTCTCACTCTGTTAAATTTTTCTTTAACTAGTTCTGGTGTGATTTGTGTGGCATTTCTGGTGCTTGAAAGCATAAAAAGCAACCGAAAGGAACCTGAAAGTTCGCCATTATCAGCGTCCTGATTAAGCCTGGTGTCTGTTGATTCACTGAGAACTTGTCGTGGGGAAACTAGTTTAGTGAGGAGGAAACCTTACAATACAGGAGCTGTAGTGACACCTTTGTGAAAACTTGTCTACTGGATTGGTTTTTAATCCGTATGAGTTCAGCTACAACAAAGAATTCCGCTGAAATTGTAGTCAGTTCAACAGCAGACGACGTGGTAGGTATTCGTTTAATAATTTTGTAGACATTTCGAAAGTAGATTTTTATCCCAATTTTCTTGTTTACTTCTGGTCAGGACTGGAAGCATTCTCGAGGAACTAAAATCACATAGAACTTCTGTAGTTCAGTCTTAATTATGTTTTTTTCGGACTCTTTATTCAATATGACTAACTGAAAGGTTTAATGTGTGGTTACCCGGTCTACGCTCTGTTTAAAGAGGAGGGTTTCGCGTCGTATTACTGTGAGTTTCCTTTTGCGTGTGTACTATTTCTAATAAATTAGTTTTGACTTAAGCAAAATGGTTGTATGGTTGTGCTTGCATGTTGTACTAAAGCTTACCTTAATTCATTTTCAGTTGAACTCCATTTACACGGTTGGTCTAAACAAAACCTTGTCCTTTTCGTATGCATCATTCGCTGTATTGCATGTTATGGATTTCGCTTATTCAAGCCTGAGTTTTCTGATAACATGGCGATTCGAATTGGCTATATATGAAAGCTCACATTTGGAGATTAAGTCAAACTAAGTCGCGAAATAGCAAACATGCATGAAAAACTATGATCATTGTACGAGATCATACAAGGGCCGAATATTATCAGTGTCTTTCGTGTTTATTATGTTTGTCGTGTCATCCATGCTTAAAAGTGGGCTTGATATCCTTATCCATGTTTTATGCAGACATTTTTTACTTTTTTTGACCCATCATAACAAGCTTTGATGTAGTTGACAAACGCGCATCGTTTTGTTTCTGTTCGGTTTGTTTGTTTGTTGGCATCCATGAACGGTCCTCGCAAACTATATTTTTAAGATACGAATGCAAGTCACTCTTCATTTGCGATAAATTATGAATTGTCTACTTTTCTAAATTCGTAGTTACTAGAAAATAATTCTGTTACGTTACCTTGTATTGTCAGGTTAAAATCATTTACCGATTTTGATATGTCTTATAATAATCTGAATTTCCTCAAGTTTGGTCCCCGATACTCGACCTTTGAGTGGGAAGGTTTCTTCTAGTGCTCCACATTTCTGACTGTGTGAACTGTTTATTTACGCTGCAGATGTTTTTATAAGGATTAATTTGTTGGGGACCACTCTCATAGAATTCTTGCTTAAAACACTCTTCATCCACTTATAAGTTGGCTGAGATGCATATGGTGTCTGATATTTGTGTTAGAACGGTAATGACAAGGCCTCGCTGAGTGCCAATAGAATTTTATATTAGCTGTAATACTGTTTTTTTGCAATTGAATTGTTTCTGCAATTTTGTTTCTAGGTTGTCAAATCCAATGCCAAAGGCTCGCTGAATCCTAATGCTGCTGTCTTTGATTGTCTAAGGTCTGTTTTATTAAGGGTGTATGGAAATGCAGTTATTAATTTCTTTTGTTTTTGTTGTAACTTCTATAGGTGATTTGTGATAATGGGAGGACAAAAGATTATCATTTAAAGGGAAACCTCATATAGCTAGCTAATTAAAGTACTCTCCCATAATACTTGAAATCTAGGTTATAAGCCTAAGAAGATGTATTAAGTCATATTGTGCTTAAAATAGCAAGTGTGTAAACATTTCTTAAAGGGGCACAGTCACACTATTTAAGTTCACTTTAAAAATCAAAAATATGTCCTCACATCAATGAATGCCCACAAATAATGGTCTAGTTTTGTTACCAAAGACTATATTACTTCACTGAAACTATTCTCTGTCATCTGTTGCTATGGATGGCATGGATATAAATGGATTGAAATTTGAAAAAATGAGGCTCAACTTTTCAAATTCTTTTAGTGTGTTGACCTTAAATCGATATTAAATGGTCATGGTTTGTTTTCTCTTAATGAAATTAAGTTAATATGTTCCTTTGAATGTTCAAACACAATGTTGGGCATGGATAAAGTTAGCTACCGATAATTTTGGCACAGTTTTGACCAAACATCTGTGAAATCCTCGTCACTATGCCCCTTTAAAGGGACACTATCACATAAGCACAGGCGCCAGTTACTAGAATCAATAATTTTTTCAAGTTTGGAGTGCCGAATCCAAAATGGCTGAGACAAGTGGCTGCAGTCACGGTGGAAAACACAAAAACTCTGGGCAAAAACGAGTATTCAATTCCCCAAAAGAGCAATAAGAGTGGTCAAATGTTTTGAAGTCAATCAGCATGACCAGAAGTGGGTATTTTTCGCACATGCCAATCCGTAACAGTGTCCCCAGGAACAAAATAAGAAGTGCAAGCAGAAGAAACATTAGAATCTGGTGTGAAACGTTCTTGTTTTACTGCTATGATGACAATATAACAAGCTTCACAAAAACTTTGTTTAATTGCTTTAGAAATTTTTTCTCTCCTCCATATGCACTGAAATGAGCACAAATGTGAGGGCTTATCATACACTTCTTAATTTGGCTGTGCCTCCCCCTGACTGTGCACCTTGACACAAAACACAGTTATACAGCTTGGTATTTTCACTCGTCAGGTTTTTATTTTTCTTGTTGTTGTTGTTGTGCCTAAGAGCTTAACAACATCAAAACTGACTCCTTGAAATACTCAGCTGTTTGCATATCTGTATTCATATAGCATAAGTTTCTACTATAATAGTCAGTTATTTATACTACTGGCAAAGAAGTCAGGAAGTGAGAGCACTCAAATGAACCTTCCAAATAGTACATGTCCAGTGTTTTCAATAAGTGCTGGCGGCCGGCTAAAAAACCGGCTACTTTGAGTTTTGAGCCTCCTACTTTTTGGTGAAAGGACTTACTATGTGTTAAACAGACCTAAATGAACAGTGAAAATGGTACAAAGCAATGTAAATAAATAAAAATTTGATCTCACTTACACGAAAAACTAATGACCCAGCAGGTTTCTCGTCAAATGTTTCCACATTCAGTAACAAAATTTACTTCTGTGTAAATGCCTTCCTGATTATGCTCTCTCTCAATTTCTGTCAGACATGTGTTTTCCAATGCGACCGATCCTCAATTGGCCATCTTGTTTTGGAGTGATGCACCCGCAATCACAATCCATCCCAACATGCATCTGTGTTACTTTGTCTTTCGCTTTGGTTCAGTCTGCAGTGATTTCAGTTGTCTTATCTAATTTATACATACGGGAAGCTTTCAAAATGGCTTCAAATGCATCAGTGAGATCAATGACACAAAGAACAATGATGAAAACTGACAGTGAGAAGGCGCTCGAAACACAGGTAGTCCAAACATGGAATCATCAATGGTTATAAATGTGCAGTCTTTAAAGGCGGCGGATGTGAAACCATTGATTGTAGAATCGATGGTTAGGAATGACAGTGAAATTCTTAGGTTTTTTTTTTGTTTGGCTTGTTCAAAATTGAGATTTTTTAATCAAAAATGTCTTGCTGAAAATGCATGAAATGGCAATTCTGAGCCTCTAGATTTTCAAATTTTTCTGGGGACCCCCTAGAAGCTCATGCCTTTCGTACTTGATTCAGGCCTTCTGATAGGGTGCGGAAAAATATCAAAATTTATGTGGCTTTTTTAGGGTAAATTATGCGGCAGGAAAGGACCATTATGCGGCAAATTATGCGATTTTTCTGAGCTATTTTTACCTTGTTTTACTAGGTCTCAGAGATAGAAAACTACTTTTATACTGTCCAAAAGCACAGTTGACACTTAAAGGAACAATAATCAATCCTCTACATGTAACTCTGGACAAATTTTGAAACAGGCTTCGCATGAATGAAAAAATAATGAGATTCAAAAGTCAAATACATCACATCTGTAGTTTATTTTCAGTCTGTTTCCAGACAGACTGTCAAAATTTGTTTACTGCTTGCTTCTTTGGTTTTTTTCAACGTTCTGCTCGTGACTGGCCGCTTCGAGGTCTTTGTCCACCACACACTTTCGTAGATGATCAATGACGACATTGCATGACGAACAAAACAACAGGCCATCATCCACGTGAAAGGTATCTTCGGGATATTTTACTGCCCTATCTTTTGCAGTGAGGTTCACCGTAAGATGCAATCTTGTCTTTTCTTTCCAAGGAATGGTGGCCGTTTTAACTACAAAATTATCCGTGAGGGCGTTTGTCTCGTTTTCGATGACAATCGCTACATGTTCGCTACAGAAATGAGTGCTTTTCCCGGTTTTTATCTCGTTGATACTTACAACGTGGATATATAGAAGGATCATACGTCAGCAGTCATGAATATATATGGAAATTTCTGATTAGTCAGTTCACACAAAAGGATTGTTTACGCTGCCCCAGTAGGCAATCGCTTAAGAATGAAAACTAGTGCCAGGCCCCAGATGCAAAAAGGTAAAAAATGCCTGGAAGTTTGATCGATTACAACAGTTGCAGATGTTTTCTGAGTGTTTTTTGAAAGAAAAATCAACCCGAAATGACGTGTAGCTGCAGATTTTTCCAGTAAAAGAGGTAATTGATTGTTTGTTGTGTTGAAGTTGTGCAATTTTGTGCGATTTTGCATGAATTATGCGATCGCATGCATCATCACGTAATATCAGAAGACCTGTTGATTGCCAAGCTGCCTACTATTACATCTTACCCATTTACTCTAAAACTCAATGAGAACCCTTCATCTTGGAGAACGTTTTATATTCTAAACTCAGGGCTGGAAATAATGGCCGGTCAACGGACAATGTCCGGCCTGATTGGGGGTTTGACCGGTCAAATGTTTGCTTTGCCAGTCATGTTAATTGGTCATATTTGATCAAATTGAAATAAACTAAATTTTCTGCTGCATATGTCCGTATTTTTTTTCGGTTACAGGTAGCACCATTTTCTTTTTCTTTTTTCTTTTTTTCCGAAAGCACTATTTCTGTCGAAAATTACATCGCTAATTCGGGGTGTCTTATAGACAAATATTTTCTGGCAACAAATTCTAAAGACCTCGATTTTTTCATTAACATTAGGCTATTAGCAAAAGAGAAACATTGTTGGAGGTTGACATTTTTGCATCATCAACATTCCGTTTAAATGCGAGAACATTTTAACGGAGACTTTAGTGACAGAACGGTTTGAGAAACAATGTAAAAAAGCCGTAGATGCATATAAGCACGTGCTCAGTAACATGATGCTGTCACACACTAAACCTCGAACACATCATCTTTTTTGTCAGACAACATTGTTGGATTGTTAGTCGATAAAGGAAACCTACCTTCTTCATCCACCCAGTGACACTTTCATCTTAGGTAGCGCCTGGATTTTCAGTCATCATATTTTTTTGAAGATGACATTTGGGGCGAGTTTTTCCCTATTCACCTTCACTACTCAGTGCGACGGTGAAACTTATCGGCACAGCAAGTTGTGATCAGCAGTTTTCTTTTCCCATTATTGGCAACACGAATCAAAACAGCATTAACTTAAGTTGTAAGTCATTGCAGTGTGACATTTTAGCTTTTTTTTTACGGGTGTGACAATTTCGCTTTTGTTTAATTACCGAAAACTTGTGTGCCCGTGTTTGTGCAAATGACTTTTATGCCATTGTTTACTATCTCACTTTCGGCTAGCTTGGTTATAAGCGAATTCAATTGTGATTGAAATAAACTTTTAAAAAATTTTTCTTCAGTTCAGGGCACATCTTATGACCAAGTATTTTAGTGATATGTGCTTTATAACCCAAAAAGTACGTATTTATATTTGTCCGATCAGAAACTAGGTATGGCCGAGCTAAAATGTATTTGGCCGCTCGTCTAGACCGGTGAATGTCCAAAAATTATTTCCAGCCCTATAAACTGTTGGCTTCCAGTCAAGAAGGGAAACTTTAAGGAAGTAGAATGATTTCCTGACAATCTGTTATGTGATTGGTTTGTAATCACTTATTCCTATGACACAAGTATTATGTTTTTATCTTGTTTTAAAGTTCCACTTGGTGTTGTGTAGTTTGCTTTATGTACATAGTTTGGTTTGCAGTTGAACATGCTGTAAATTGTTGTCATCCTCCTCATACGTAGTATGGCTGCAATGTAAAACAATCCCTATGCATTTTAGGCTATAAATGTTTCCCCATGCCCTTTTTTCTTTTTCTGGTTAGTGTTATTTTTTCTCAAATCCTTGTATGTGTAAGGTTCTCTACTAAATAAAATGCTTGTTTGTGAAAATAAGTGTATTGATAAGTTCCTGCTTAATGTCCACTAACATTAAACTCCCCCCCCCCCCCTCTGGAATTTTGTGGTCCTAGCTTTCAAGAGTCAATGAGATTAGTTGACGTTGACTATCTGGTTAGGACCCTCGGGTAAGGGTTTTTAGTTGGTAAGCACAAGATGTTATGGCAGCTGATTTAGTGTAACTTGCTTTCAGAAATTACCATCTAGGTGTGGTATGCTTGTTCTATATAAAGAAATTATACCAAGTTCATATCTGTGGACTGCGACATTGTCATGAAGGATTTTGTTTATTGTTGAAAGCTAAAAACTTAATCTTGCCTTGGAGTATCTGCTCAGTCAGTTATTTGCTCAAATCACCCTCATTATATAGTTTTGTATAATTACTATTTTTTCTTAAGTTCTCTTTTTCTTCTCCCTTAATAATAATTCAACCATCATTGTAAGTTGTGGGCTTGGTATTGGTTTTGCTATTTTTCGTCCTTTCTCAGTTACGTTTAGTTTTTGTCAATAGTTATTACTATTCTGATGAATTATGTGTAGAGATGAATAAAGATAAAGTTAAAAATCAGCGGGAAAGCTATGGAGAGCACTGTGCTACTCTGCACCCCATGTGCTTAGGTAGAATAACCTGCAATCAGGGATTTTTTCTTCAGCATTCTTGTTGATACAAGTCATTTGCTTTATACAGTAAAGTAAAAGTCTTATTTCAGTTGTTTCTGGTAGAAAGTAATCATAGTGTGATAAATAGATTACCATCAAAGGAAATAAATCAGCAACAGTGATTACTCTCAAACAGCAGTCCCAGGAAAAGCCAAACATGTACACCTTTAGCAATGGGTACAGTACCGCTCGAAAGTATTGGTGCATATTCCGCGATACTGCCGAGGTGGAATCGCAGTTTGTATCTCCGGTTTGACCTCGGGAAAACCTCGTCTAACTTCTTTGAAAACTCCGGTTTTACCTCGGTTTTTTGCGGTCAAAAATACCGCGGTAAAGAATAGGACGCGGTGGTATTTGAATAGCCTTTTGTTTCCCTTGTTTCAAAGATTAATTAACTTCAATAGGCGAGACGTCGCGCGCCGATGATTTTACAATGTGATAGATTTCACATGATTATTGCTTTTACCATGATTCACAAACCGTGACTTCTGAGCACTTTTGCCGAACGCTAACGTTAGTCGAAGAAAGAAATGGAAACTCGAGCCATTTGCAACAGCTAGAAGAAATAAAACGGATATCATAGAGATAGAATTGTTGCGTTACATGCCATCTGACGTTCATTGAAAAGGTCAGATTTCACCCGTTATGCAAATTTGATGCGCTTTTGAACTGAAACTAACTCCGGGCTATATATCGCTATTTCTTACAAATTCTTTTACAGTTGGCATTGTCTTTGAGTTTCAACATGAGTTTCATTTACTATTTCAATTATCATCGAAGGATTAAGTGCGCAAAAGATCTAGAAAGGTTCGATTTGTTCCCACATCGCTCGCACAATTTATTTTGAGACTCACAGTATGCAAATTCAAATTCAGTGCAATGCTCCGTGAACTAAAAATAATCTCTGGAAAAAACTTGCTAGTTTACTCTAATTCTCTTTCTAACATCATAACTTTCGCTTTTTAGTTCAAGTTACATTCGCAGTTTCGCTTTTGACGGCATGTTTGAGTATGGCGAAGGCATATTTCAATTCTGAAAATTTTAGCTTACGTCGCATTCGGCACGCAAATTATTCACGCAGCGCTTGGCAACACATAGTCATGTGTTTGCCGACTAAAACTGTTTTTTTTTTTTTAAATAAAGAACATGTTTTACTTTACTATTGAACGTGTCAGCTTCTGTTCGTTCGCTCGAAGTTTGCTTGCGGCTGCCCGACAATCCATTCTATTGTGGTTGTGCATGATTGTGGCGCCTAGTCCCGCCGTCTTGCAAAGTCTGAAACGAGAACCTCTCGTGTTGTATCGCACGGACTACCGGCTTGCTCGAAAAACATTTAAATACATCGGCTTGCTCATAGCTCTAACGATCTAATACCAATAAAAACACGATCTTTAAAGTTCTTTATTTATAATTGCACTTGGTGATAAAAACACCTGCAATGCCAAGCCGGCGTGACAGTATACGATCGAGTCCAAAATCGGTTTTATCACGAGGCGTAATCTTGTGAAATTATACTGCTAACCTTTTGTCTATTTGCTCTTTTGAGAATATTAGTGAGAGAAAGTATAAACAATGCCAAAACAATAGAAATTAGCCACTATTGTTTGGTTACCGAGGCATTGCCGCGTCAAGTCAGCCGCAGTGTTCGGTCGCTTTCGTCCTTACCGAGGTTGCGGTTTTCGTCCCACCGCGGCAAATTTGAGGAAAACAAAATGGCGGCGGATGAGGTTTCGCCGCGTGCTTATGCACCAATACTTTCGAGCGGTACTGTAGCTGTCAAAAATACTTAACCTGTGATGAGGGAAACTTCTCAGCCTTCTTATATGGCATATGTTTTGAACAAAGAAAATCAAGTATAGTCGGATCAAACAGTTCTGTTTAGAAAATGATCTAAGTACAATAAATCAGTGACCAAAAAAGGGGGAAAACGTACTACAAACTGTTGTCATTTCTTATTGGATTGATTTTTTTTTTCAGGCACATGACGCTTTCTGATGGTGCAGATAGCAATGCTGTTGTCGTCACTCCTCCAGTGACCCCTCCTGATCAATGGCAGGAGAGTGCACCTTTTACTGAGCTGGAAAATATGCAATACAGTCCTAATGCAGCTATGAATGGCTATGGGCCTTACAGCAACCCAGTTACCCCTGAAGTTGTCTCCATTCCTCCAGAATTGTCTCCTGACAAGCTTCCTGTTGAAGAATTAAAGGTTCTTCTTAGACATCAATTGGAATTCTACTTTTCCAGGTTAGTCCCTTCAGTAGTTGTTGTTGTTGTTGTTTTTTGTACCCCTGATATCAAACAGGATATTTAGGAAAATATTTGTGGCATCTATGCTAGTGTTTGTGGTAACGATCCTTTACCAAACTTAATTGTCATCTTTTTAACAACATTGTTAGTTACTGTTATCAAAGGATACTATGAATTCTTTTTTCAAGTGTCACTAAAAAGCATCCCATTGATTGTTTATTGATTTCAATATCTTGATCAAGTAATCAGGATTGATCTTCAGTGCTCGAGACTAACTTTTCAGCTTAGTAGCCAAGTGGCTAGTGAGAGGTTTGATTTCACTAGCCAAAATAAATTTTCACTAGCCAGACTTTTTTTTGCAGAATCTCATACTGTGTTCAATATGTCTAATTTTTAGCCGAGTTAAGTACTGTAAACATGCCTCTATGTAATCTCAAGAGTGAAGAACTTGAACGTTGACTGTTTTTTCCAACGGTTAAAGATCCTCACACACAGAAGACAAAGTACCATGTGCCTTCAGGGCAAATTCCCAGGCGCGATGTAGTTCACGCCTCTCTTTTCTGTTTCGGCCACATCATGACGAATAACTCGAACAGTTAACCTTAAATGAACATGTCATCGTACGGAGAAACGTTGGGAAGACAAAGGTTACTGAGAAAAGTTGAGAAGTCATCAAACACGTTGGTTGGAAATGCACTACAGTAGGGAGAAACGCTGCCAACGTACCAAGATATGGAGACTAATAAAATACGCAACCACTAACTTACGGAGAAACGTTATCAGGCAAAACTACTGTAATTCCGCACACTAATGTGTGTGACATACGGAAGAACACCGAACGGACAGACTGAACTAATACAGTGGGACAATAAATTACAAAGAAATGTCAATGAGACAACTAAAATCGCACTAACGTACGGATAAACGTTGAGAAGACAAGACTAATGCCGTATGAACATACTGAACGTACAGAGAAACGCTTAGCAGTGTCGACTTATCGTACGAATGTACTAACACACTGAAAACCTTAGGAAGAGCAGAACAATGCCGTGCGAACGTGCTAAAGTACAAAGAAACGTTGAAAAGGCTAGACTAATAAATCGACGAACCTACTTACGTACGGAGAAACGTTGTGAAGACGTTACGTAGAGAGAAATGCTGGGAAGAGAAACTATTGTACAAATGTAGCAATTAATGTAAAAAAAAGTCGATAACAGAAGACTAAAGAATTGTGTGAACCTACTAACGTGTAGACAAATATCATACGAACGCACTACTGGACCTTTCAAGGAAAGGTATGGTGAAACGTTCTGAAGACGGCTAATTTCGTTCGAACGTAGAAATGACGGAGAAAACGTCGCCATCTGAGACGAGAATTAGTAGGGAAAAACGTTGAGAGGACAAAACAAGAATCATACAAACATTATGATATCCTTCTACAGAATACGTTTTAAAATTCAGCTCACTCAATTTGCTTTTGGGATCCAATCATCAGAAGCAATATTCAGTTTGGTTTCTGTCCGGTGCTTTAGTGCTTTGAAATTTTCACTAGCCAAAATGGCTAGTGAAAGCGCACGACTTGCTAGCCAAAACAGAATTTCTACTGGTCTCTGATTAGTTGGCTACCATTAGTCTCGAGCCCTGATCCTAATTCAATGATTTAGGTTGTCATCAACCATAATAATAATAGTAATAGTAATAATAATAATACTAATAATAATAATAATAATAATAATAATAATAATAATAATAATAATAATTGTATGGCACCAAATTCCCCAAGTTCAATGATACTTTACATCATTAAGAATTTACATCCATTTGTCAGGCTAGGGATTAAGATAATAGAATTCTTAAGATATTACAACTGGATGCTGGTTGTTAATTTTGAAAATTTATTTTTCAAACAATAAAGTATTATTTCATGAAAAAAAAATTACACAGACTTATTCAGCAAAACCTAACCTATAAAATTCTGAATGGGCAATCGCCCACCTACCTAACTTCACCAGTTTGTTCGCTTCGCTCCTCTGATCGCCTACTTTTACAAGTTGCTAATGTCTCAACAGCCATCTATGGTCAAAGGACTTTCTCTTTCTGCACCCCTAAACTTTGGAAAACTCTACCTCAAACTATAAAACAAGCTGAAACTGTAGCCATTTTAAAGAAACTTGAAACACTTCTTTTTTTGTGACCATGTCAAACCTTAGGTTTATATCTCAGTTAGTCACATAGTTAACTTTAAGTTACATCTTTAGGCTAGTTATGTTACTTTTTTATTCTTAGTTTATACTGTAAGCACATTGCTAATCTTAAATGTGCCTGTAAGAACATTTTTTTTTTATTTATTCATTTTTTTTTACAAAAATTGATATCTTGGGTGTCAAATGTCACACCACAGGTGTGAATTCCCTTTACAGCTACAAAAATCAATTTGTTTGGAGCAGATTTACTATCAAAAAGTTCAAATCCCTTGAAATGCCTGCCTGACAGTATCATTTTGTTTTTGAGATATGCTGCAACTTCATCCTTCATTTTCTCCACTCCTAGTGGGAATAAAACTCTCATCTTTTGCAGTTTTGTTGCATTTTGTATTTACCTTTCAAATAATGAAACTTGTGGATATGGTTTATTTTTCACCTTCACACAGTTCTAATACCATAACTGGTGTTTAGCCATTGGTGATGTCAAACTCTTTGTTATTCTTGTTTCCACTAATAGAGAGAATTTAGCAAGTGATACTTATTTGGGTAAGTTTATCGAAGATTGTGACTAAGGTTGGAAAACCGTGGAATTCTGAAAGTCTTAATGTTTGCAAAACTTGAAACAAAATTTTCCATAAACTGACGTACAGTACCGCTCGAAAGTATTGGTGCATTTTCCGCGATACTGCCGCGGTGGAATCGCAGTTTGTATCTCCGGTTTGACCTCGGGAAAACCTCGTCTAACTTCTTTAAAAACTCCGGTTTTACCTCGGATTTTTGCGGTCGAAAATACCGCGGTAAAGAATAGGACGCGGTGGTGTTTAAATAGCCTTTTGTTTCCTTTGTTTCAAAGATTAATCAACTTCAATAAGCGAGACGTCGCGCGCCGATGATTTTATGATGTGATACATTTCACATTTGATTTTGCTTTTACCGTGATTCACAAACCTTGACTTCTGAGCACTTTTGAGAATGCTGACGTTAGCCGAAGAAAGAAATGGAAACTTGTGTCATTTGCAACAGCTAGAAGAACTAAAACGGATATCATAGAGATAGAATTGTTGCGTTACATACCCCCTGACGTTCAGTGTAAAAGGTCAGATTTCACCCGTTATGCAAATTTGATGCGCTTTTGAACTGAAACTAACTTCGGGTTATACATCGCTATTTCTTACAAATTCTTTTACAGTTGGCATTGACTTTGAGTTTCAACATGAGTTTGATTTGCTATTACAATTATCATCGAAGGATTCAGTGCGCGAAGGATCAAGAAAGGTCCGATTTGCTCCCACATCGCTCGCACAATATATTTTGAGACTCACAGTATGCAAATTCAAATTCAGTGCAATGCACTGTGAACTAAAAATAATCTCAGGAAAAAAACTTGCTATTTTACTCTAATCCTCTTTCTAACATCATAACTTTCGCTTTTTAGTTTAAGTTACATTCAACAGTTTCGCTTTTGACGGCATGCTTGAGTATGGCGAAGGTATATTTCAATTCTGAAAATTTTAGCTTATGTCGCATTCGCGATTCGGCGCGCAAATTATTCACGCAACGCTTGGCACCAAATAGTCATGTGTTTGCCGACTAAAACTGTTTTTTTTTTAATAAAGAACTTGTTTTACTTTACTATTGAATGTGTCAGCTTCTGTTCGTTCGCTCGACGTTTGCTTGCGGCTGCCCGAAAAATCCATTCTATTGTGATTGTGCATGATTGTGGCACCTATAGTCCCGCCATCCTGCAAAGTCTGAAATGAGAACCTCTCGTGTTTGTATCGCACGGAATACCGACTTGCTCGAAAAACAATTAAATACATCGGCTTGCTCGTAGCTCTCCGTAAACGATCTAATACCAATAAAACACGATCTTTAAAGTTCTTTATTTACGATTCACTCGGTGATAAAAACACACAATGACAAGCCGGCGTGACAGCACACGATCGGCTCCGAAATCGGTTTTATCACGAAGTCATACAGTGAAATCATACTGCTAACCGTTTGTCTATTTGCTCCTTTGAGAAATATATTAGTGAGATAAAGTATAGACAATACCAGAACAATAGAAATTAGGCTCTGTTGTTTGGTTACCGAGGCATTGCCGCGTCAAGTCAGCCGCGGTGTTTGGTCGCTTTTGTCCTTACCGAGGTTGCGTTTTTCGTCCCACCGCAGCAAATTCGAGGAAAACAAAATGGCGGCGGATGAGGTTTCGCCGCGTGCTTGTGCACCAATACTTTCGAGCGGTACTGTATAAGCCACGCACACAGATCAGATGCTTCCTGAGCTTAGAAGCTCAAAGGTGGTATAGTGTTTTCGTGGATTTTCTGGCTCATGGAGGATTAGTTATTATTACACCACAGAAGTTATAGGCCATAGGTGGCAATACAAACAGCTTTATGGTGGAGTGAATTTTCTGTGGCTGATGACCTTCAGAAAGGAAATTTTTAATTGCTAACAAGTTCCTTTAAGAAAGGCAATTCTACAAACTGCTAAAATAAGCTCCTTCTGGAGCCATAAACATGCAAAAAAGCAATGGCTAATTCTTTTTCGTTATTGTTCATGCTGTATTTATCTTTGGTTAGTGAAAATTGGGTACAAATTTTCTTCCGATTGACCACACCCTGATTTTGAGTGAGATTTTGGAGAACAAAGTGTAGCTTATATCCCAGTTTTAGTGGTATTATTGATTTCACTGGTAGTGTTACTAATACCACATAATGAACTAGTTTTTGTTGTTTGTATTTACCAGTATCTCAGATGGATGGAGATCAGTATGTTCCTATCTGGACAGTAGCAAATTTTAATCAGGCAAGTAAATGACAACGTGCTATCCTCTTTGTGTATTTCAGCTAGTTTTGTTGTTGTGTTATAAACGTATTCATCTTATTGCGTGATTATCATGGAAACCAATTCTGACAATTCTTTGTGTTTAAGTGCAATGCTTTAATCCTAGTTTGTAGTTTAATAAATGTTTAACAATGGCTTGTCATTTTTCGAGATTTGGCTTATACTTCTTATTCTCTGAATAAAATAACTATGAAATACTTTTATTTCATTCTTTGTTAGTGCATATTATACACTTGATGCCTGGTCCTGAAAGAAACAGCAATGTACCTGCTGTTGCCATCTGCATTTAGTATATTTAGCAAAACAATAATTTTAGTCAAGCAATAGAAATGACTATGTTTCTTTTGCTGCATTCCAGAAAAAAATGAACGACATCACCAAATCTGTTTGTTTCTTGTTTGTTTTCAGAAAAATTTAACAACTTTAATTCAAAGGATGACAACCTTTTCAATCACTTTTGGTTGTAACTAAGTTCCAAGAAAAAAGCATTTCACCTTTTCAAAAGTAATTCTAATTTCCAAATCTCATTCAAACTGGGAGCATCTTATTTGATGCAACCAGCATTCAGAAACTTGCCACATTTTCAAGTTCAAGGTGCACCACATAGGTTTGCATGCAACTTGAAAGCTAAAGTTGATAGTAACATATACGATATTGAGTCGTGACACACAACACATTATTGTTTCGTCAAAAAGGCTTTTGTATGTAGAGATGTAATAACAATATTTTGTTTTGTTGTAGGTTAAAAAGTTGACAACTGACCTTCAACTAGTTAAGGATGTTATGAGAGGTGAGGAAAATAAACATTGTTATCATCTTGCAGTTTGCTTTGGACTTGCATTTTTCTTCAAGTATGCCACATGTCAGAAGTATAACTTTTGTGGCTGTTTTTATTTTGTACATAATTTCATTGGGAGACTAGTTAAACAGGGGCTTTTTCACACTGGTAGACTGTGTCCAGTTAAAGTTCTACCTTTCACTGCATGAAATAATCTTTGAATCTGAGTTCAGATCAAATATTGTAATAATTAAATCAGGGTGTGGTGATAAATTTTGACGATCAAAATTCCTCCTGGGAGGAACCTTGTCCTGATCTGGTTTGACAGTAATAGTTAAAGGGACACTATCCCGATAATGCGCACGCGTGAACGTCAGCTGTCATCTTTCAAAAAAACAATAGAACTGTCACATTGAGGCGACAAGATTACCCCGCGGCCCACGCGGTGATCCGCTGTTTACATCCGCAATTTAATCAATAATATTTTGCTCGCGTTTTATGGCTCCAAGGAAGCTACAACTTAAATTTCTGGACGACAGGGTCTATAGATCACAATCTTTGATGCAAAAACACAAAATATAAATCACCGGAGATTTTCGGATTTAATTGCAGTGAAAGCTAGAGATTTCTTTGGCGAAACATCACGTCGGACTTTGGTAACAAGAGGACTTATTAGTTTCTATTGTTTTTGGAGGGACAACTATGTTGTTTAGAGTGCAAAATTAGGTCAGCTAGCATTTTCGGCGAGCCATCAGCAGCTCGGAAATTCGCGGATAGGATTCCGTTTCCTAAAATTTTTCTTCGGCCTAAATATTCAGCTAAAAAATCCGAACAGATCAATCCGTATTAGCTTTCACAAATATGCCTTTGTAAACCTCTGAAGCAATCTTAGAAAGCAGGAAATAATATTTTAAGTATTTTGCTAAAATTTTCTCGTTGGGTGCTCCTGATTATACACAAAGATTTAACAGAGTGTGATGCGAAACACAAAATCCTGCAACAGAATTAAAAACAATAGCCCGAGCCCGGCGTTACAAACATCAGCAGGGAAACTCGTCACGCTGCAGTGAATATTTCAGATCCTTTATTGTCGAAAAATATAAACATGAGAGGCGGAAAACCCCATAAATTTCCTAAATGAGCCAAATTCAACGTACCTATTATGCAAGAGTGGCATTAAAACCACATTAAGTCGCTTAACAAACGATCAGAAGTCAAACCAACGGAGAATAACAAACGACGAAAGCCACAAGAATCCACCAGTTATGACCTCGATATGACCTCAAGAATGCGACGCCTATGTTGTAACGGCTCAATTCAGTCAACATTTAAAAATCCTCCCTCCTAAACCCGCTACAAAAAAACAAGAAGCAAAATGGGTCAAAAGACCAAGATAAGGCGCGGCGTACAAGAACAAGTAGAAGCAGCGTGCAGGCCTTCCAACCCATCAGTTTATGGCTGTGTTGGTCGAATATAGACACCACTGATCCCTTCAGTCGTTTCCATGTCTTATGGATTGCTTTCTTGATATATATTCTGGTATGCTGCTGGTTCCATTTCTTCTTATTCTTTTCACGATTTTCTGGGCTTTTATGGAGGCTGCCGGGAGAAGGAAGCCTTCGACCGGCGCCATAGCGTTCCCTCCTCTCGGTCCTCCGTACAATGGCATTGAAAACAACGCCAAAAAATCCCGATCTCACACAAATTGGAACTTAACTAAAACTAGATATAATTAATCCATAACTGGGAGAGGCTTTAGGGTAATATTGAACTAAACTGAGCACGATGCAAACGGATTTTTGAAGGTTCTATATCACTTCTCGCCTCTTTTGAATTCGCGACATCCTGTCAGGAAATCAAAGTTTGGAGCATGTGCAGTAAACGGATATTGGTCCTTTAATCACCATCCCATGGCCGAGATCTTGTGGTTGTTGCACAGGGAACCTAGGCTCGTGAGCAGACCACTCTAGTGGCAAAATATAAGTATTTGTGTGGAACTTGATCACTTGTTTAGTCAGGAAACTAAAAATGACAATAAATAGCCAATTAAGTTTACATACCAGATCAAATATTGACCTTGTGTTGTTTCTTGACCGTATGAAAGCCTTTCGACTGCATTTCAGTCAGCCTGTAGGTTTTTGAAACCAACCATTAACCGTCGATTAGCACACTCAACAAAAGTCTTCGTAGTACATCAAAATAGAACATGTCTCTTTTTCGTCTCTTCTTAATTTAACCAGACAAGATTGACATGTAATCAAAACTGGAAATTGACTGTTCTTATTGACTGTGTACGTGCTTCACAAATTATCAGCACAAGTAAAATCACAATATCCTCCGTGCAAAAACCTATCCTAAGAACACATCGCTGGCGCCATCGCTGTTTGCTGTGATCTAATGCAATTCCCCTTAAATTTTACCGCAACATATTGAATACTACTGAGCGTGGAATTATTGATAAACGACACAAGTTTTCACTCTAAACAGCAGGAACCCCAGACACCCTGGTTATCTGATATCTCTGTCTCCAAAGTCTGATGATGCAGCAAATTTCCTCTCTTGGGAATATCGAAGATCTTGTAAACATCAGCAAATCTACAGAACAGCTCAGGAAAGTAACCACAGGAATGCGCTCAACTCCACTACAATATCTTGTGGTTGCTTGAGTCAGCCTTCAATAACTTTTCGTTACAGTACGTAATGCACTCTTACATATAATTGACCTCTTGTTGTTCAGTTGTTATGGGTTACAGGTTTAACAGAGAACACTGGTCATTAATGACATCTGTTTGTTACAGAATCACCAAACCTACAAGTTGATGACTCAGGGGAAAAGGTTCGACCGAACATAAAACGGTGTATAGTGGTGCTGAGGGAGATTCCTGAATCAACCCCAATTGAGGTAATGTTCCCTGCCATCACATTTGATCTCAACATGCTTTTGATAGAAAGTATTTCACTGGCTGTTTTGGATTAAATTTACTTGTTTAATGGGAGGTTTTTACAGTCAACGCGCTTCACGCCTGAACGATCGTGGAATCAAGATTGCATTCTTCACGTGCGCATTCCTTTCTTTAATTGGATAAACGTATTCTTGTAGATAGATTGAAAGATAACGATTTTTTTTCGATAAACGAAATCGATTCTTCGAAAGTTCACAGGTAACATCAGAAATCGTCTACATGGCGCACTCGGAAGAAGTGCTAATCAATTACTTCAGGGATGTCATCTGTTATCAAGGATCTTTGCCTCCACAAGAAGATGGTTAAGTCGTCGCGTGGACTGAATAGTGTCGGACGATTTTATGAACAGCTCCTTTTGGCACTCTCGTGTTCCGTGGAATATCTGACAACCCCAATCCAACATTGAAAAGGTTAACGATTTTGTTCCTTGCATTAGAAGGCAAAGGTTTACTCATTCCTTGCATTAGAAGGCAAAGGTTTACCAGGATCGTAAGAGCCCCCAAGCAAATTTCTTGCCATTTGGAGTTAGGAAACCTAAACGTTCATGGTCCAATCATGTGCAAACCTATGTACACCGCAACACACCGCAGGGAAAACCGTTACAGGTATAAAATTGTGGCGGTTGTTGTTTATATTTTCTGCAGGTTTCCGATTAAGCCACGAAACCTCCAGTCAAAGAATAAGTTGCCTTGTTAAAATTAGGGACTCCTTTGGATTTTCTTTCTTAGAATTACTGTTGTCGATTTTCTGTTTACGGGTTATTTTTGTCGGCTTTATGTTCTGGCCATTTTTTTGCGCCGGGCTTGAAAACAATAAAAATATCACGCGTGACATACTGGAAAATTGAGCTAAAAAAACCAACTTAACTTTACGATGTTACAAAAAAAAATTTCGAATAACTAAAATAGTGTTTCGAATATAGAATCCAAGTTTCAAAGAATTGCTAAATTTTTCGAAGAATGTAATCGAAGAATGAACTAATCGATGAATATTTGAAGTCGAGCATTCATGCGTGAAGCGCGTGGACTGTAAATGACTGATTATTAACAAGTGTTCAGAGTAGTTTTCAATTTTAGTCTCAAAGTTTGTATAACTTCTGGTAATTGGTTTATAAATGCCAGATTTCTCTTCACTCTCACAAAGCAACAGTTTGTTTTCCAAGAATGATTTCTTCCCTTTAAACTCTCTGAATTCCACTGTGTGACGTGTAAGCTGTTGCTCCGTGCAACTGTCCTAATTTCAAATAAGCTGCACACTCTTAGCTGGTGTGTGTGCATGCAACCATGCATGACAAGTGCAAGTCACTGGCACATGGAGCTGGAACACCTTTTAAGTTCCCAAGAGTCTGAATGCAGTCAAGCTTTGGCAATCTGTGAAGCCAAATTAACTATTCTACCTTAAAAGTCACTGTTAACTGCCATATTTGTATTCATTGTAGGAAGTGAAAGCCCTCTTTTCTGGTGAAAACTGTCCCAGTTGGACCAGTTGTGAGTTTGCACATAACAACTATTGGTATGTGCAGTTTGAGTCAGAAGAAGATGCCCAAAAGGTAAGCATTTATTTAGATATTATAAAAAACAGTGCAAGAACTAAACCTGTCTTAAACAGGGTTCATGCGCAGGTCTTGGAAAACCTGAAAGTTAACACTGATGGGAAGTACTTTTTTGTTCAAGTAAACCAGTAAACAGAGAAAACTTTGATGTGGTTGACAGCCTTGGAAATATTAGATTTGGAAGGTCATGGAAAGTTGTGGTATTTCAAAATAACGAAAGTGTTTGAATCCCCTTGTCTGGTCTCTGGATAATTCCTAAACTTATTTTGCAGGCATACAGATACCTACGAGAAGAGGTGAAGACCTTCAAAGGCAAACCCATTATGGTGAGGGTTGTGCATGATATTATTGCAACTTTTTGTTGCATATTGGTAATTGTGATGTAACGTAACCTTATGTGCGGTATTGTTGTAGAGGTGGCAGTTCATTAAGACTGTATTAGAAATGTTTGTCAGATTGTTCACCAGGAGGCATGGCTTGGGTATACAGCTGCTCTGGATGGTAATAATTAATTTTTTCTCAGTTTTTATGTGGAAGACCAAATCTGAAAAAGAGTGGATCCTGCCTTTATAATTGCTGAACCCTGAGTGACCATGACATTCTTGTCAGTAGTGAATATATGTTCTTTAACATTTTCTTTTAGGCCCGAATAAAAGCCAAACCAATTCATCAAAGTAACTTTGTTCCCAAAAATGGACTTAGACCAGTAAGTACAAACTTACCTTTTATCTGTAACATGTGCTTTGATGCTAGATGGCTCTGTGGTGGTTACAATAAGGGAACTGGTCAAAACTATTTTACATGCTAGGGACCCACTTTTCGGGGGACAGGGCAAGGAAGAGACCATGGGTCTCTCAAGCTGGGTGGGGGGATATATGAGAGAACATGGGTCTCTCAAGCTGGGTGGGGGGATATATGAGAGAACATGGGTCTCTCAAGCTGGGTGGGGGGATATATGAGAGAACATGGGTCTCTCAAGCTGGGTGGGGGGATATATGAGAGAACATGGGTCTCTCAAGCTGGGTGGGGGGATATATGAGAGAACATGGGTCTCTCAAGCTGGGTGGGGGGATATATGAGAGAACATGGGTCTCTCAAGCTGGGTGGGGGGATATATGAGAGAACATGGGTCTCTCAAGCTGGGTGGGGGGATATATGAGAGAACATGGGTCTCTTAAGCTAGGCGGGGGGATATATGAGAGAACATGGGTCTCTTAAGCTAGGTGGGGGGATATATGAGAGAACATGGGTCTCTCAAGCTGGGTGGGGGGGATATACAAGAGACCATGGGTTTCTCAAACTGGGTGGGAGGATATATGAGAGAACATGGGTCTCTAAAGCTAGGTGGGGGGATATACAAGAGACCATGGGTCTCTTAAGCTGGGTGGGAGAATATATGAGAGAACATGGGTCTCCAAAGCTAGGTGGGAGGATATATGAGAGAACATAGGTCTTCCAAGCTTGATTTATATCTTTCAATCTATCTACAAGAATACGTTTATCCAATTAAAGAAAGGAATGCGCACGTGAAGAATGCAATCTTCATTAAATGACCGTTCATGCGTGAAGCGCGTTGACTGTAAAGCTGTGGAAGTCCAAATTTAAAGGAGCATAGTCACGCTATTTTAGTTCACTTTAAAAATGAAAAATATGTCCTCACATCAATGAACGCTCACAAATAATGGTCTAGTTTTGTTACCAAAGACTATATTACTTCACTGAAACTATTTTCTGTCGTCTGTTGCTACGGATAGCACGGATGGAAGTGGATTGCAATTTGAAAAAAATAGGCTAAACTTTTCAGATTCTTTCAGCGTGTTGACATTAAATCGATAGCAAATGGTCATGGTTTGTTTTCTCTTAATGAAATTAAGTTAATTTGTTTCTTTAAATGTTCAAACACAATGTTGGGCATGGATAAAGTTAGCTCCCGATAATTTTAGCACAGATTTGACCAGAAATCTGCGAAATCCTCGTGACTACGCCCCTTTAACAACTCTTCCTCTGTTATGAAGAACAGCGTGGTTCTTTTAGCAGAATAATAGTCATAAACTACTTTTATCTGTACGGGAGCCATCTGTGTTATTCTCGATAAAATCTGAAAACCTAAAACTTGCCAGCCGATCAAGAGATTATATGAGGAAAGGTACAATCGAAAACTTGAAAACCTGCCAGCCACGTGAACAAAACATGCAACTGTCGTTTGACAAACGTTGTTCGTTTCCCGCCCAAAACAGCGCATTTTCATTGTGCCAGACGAGACTGATGTCTGGGAAACTGTCACGTTTGAAAAGTAAACATACGCGAAAAAATCGTCACGCGCCCCATACTTTAGGGACGCTTTAGGGACGCCAAGTTTAAGAAAAATTGTATGTGGGGAACCACGAGTTTCCGAAGATGATGAGATCGAAAGCGATATTTTGCCTTGTTTTGGTCGTAACTTTGACAGTTTCATCAATCATTTACTCTTATTTCATTGTTTTGCGCAATATGCAGCATCTATTTTGGATCTGGTTCACACGCAAAACCACGCAATGAAATATGACAAACATCGTGACATTTTGACTACGCAGTTCGCAAATAAAGTCCGCTAGCTAGCTATTTCTTCGTTACCTGTTTTTATAATCTTAATGTTTGAACATTTTTCCCGACGCCAAAACATAAAGCTTGCACAGAAACGGTAATGTGAAAACCCCCGGAAAATCTTAACACGACACCGCAAGCAATGTTGAAGAATTACATATCGGTAGGTGACTTCATACTCAGTACACTAGGCCACAAAAGTTTCTGGTAATAAAATCCGTTTTACCTTATGTGACTGGTGCTATTAAATACTTAGAAATTACAGTCCCATTTACCCACTCTCCGAGATCACACGGGAAGGGATACTCGCCAAGGCACAGAAAGCCTAATTCACTTGACGGCGATCAACCGGCGAGCAAATAATCATCCTAAACGATCTCTAGAATCCCGGAAAAGTGACGAAAATACATAAGATACACAACAGACTTGGTTTTTCAAATTTTATTTAGAAGTTCACGGCTTCGA
The DNA here is from genome assembly GCA_964017195.1 of Siderastrea radians. NCBI lineage: Eukaryota > Metazoa > Cnidaria > Anthozoa > Scleractinia > Rhizangiidae > Siderastrea > Siderastrea radians. The sequence goes on along the minus strand of OZ024900.1, from coordinate 25,539,280 downwards.
AAAGGAAAACTGAGATTATTTAGACCTACCTTCAGAGCATTCGAACTCTCATATCACTCTTTGGTTTATACAGTTCATACCGGTGATCCAAATTGAAACAAAAGCTACTGACCTGTGCATTCGTTCGATATTTACGAGTTGAACCTTTAAATTCGATTCTGTAGGCACGCGCCATACAGAGATTTCGCCCCCAATCATTCTGTTTCCCACCACATTGCACAATCCCACAAAACGATAAGCCCAAATGGAACTCGATCGCTTCCTCAGCTTTCTACACGGTGGTATCGACTATCGGTATCCGGTCATTTCGTTCTACGGTCATTTCGTTCCAAGTCACTTCGTTCCCCAGTATAGTCAGTTCGTTACACAAAATAGTCAATTCGTTCCACGAGATAGTTAGATCGTTCCACGAGATAGTTAGATCGTTCCACAAAGTATTAAAGTAGAAATAAACTTTTAACGCTTGAACAAACGCGGGAAAAAAGTTAGCCGTTCACAGCACAGGGCGCAGAGGAGTCATATTTGACCGTAATGCTGGCTAAATATTCATCGTGCAAATCGATCTTGTTGATTCAAAACAATAAACGTGACTGAACAAAGCATCATGCTATCTGGTTACGCGTCTAGTGAAATTCCATCGGCATGACGAAAATCGCATACAGCAGTTGCTGTGGGCGTATCACCAGTTACTAACAGCCGATTAACGGTAAAAAAAGGAGACAAGGGACGAAATAGCCTGTTCCAGGCGTTCAGATAGTGGAGCGCGAGCGAAAAATAAAGCGAGCGAAAGAGCAGGAAAAAAACGAGGGGAGGCCGGTTCCCTCGTCCTCTTCCCCAGCCTCCCCTCGTTTTTTCCTGCTCTTTCGCTCGCCATATTCTTCGCTCGCGCTCCACTATCTGAACGCCTGGAACAGGCTAGGGACGAAAGCAATTTCGGTCCAATTTTCAATCCCCAATAAATCGCCACACTTCGAACAAAAAGGCCTCGTCTTTGGCAAGTGAAATGAAAATGATACTTTCTACCAAGGTGGATTAAAAGTTTAATCAGAAAGTTCGTTAACTCTAACTTTTGGAGAGCGAATTTTTGGAGTTGAACGGCCCGCTTTCGTTCGATGTGAACCGGAGGATACCGGTGACGGAAATGCGTCATCAACTACATAACAAAGCATTATGCGCAGGATTGACAGGTCGGTCTTTCAGAACATACGCAAAGCTTAGCAACGCTATCCCGTGACGCGTAACAAGATAGCATGACGCTTTGTTCAGTCACGTTCAGTTGTTTTGAATCAATAAGATCGATTTGCGCGATGAATTTAGCCAGCATTATGGACAAATCTGACTCCTCTGCGCCCTGTGATCGCATTTGATGTTGTTCAAAAGCCTTAAATAAAGTACACTAAATATTTAGTTAAAGCTTCATGTTTACACCGATTGAGACTCGAAACATTTCACCAGAAAATCAGTTACGTCGCGTACTAAAATCTCTCACCAATTTTTGATAACGTCGCCCTTTGGGCGACCATTGTCGGCCTTTTGTCTTGCGGATAGAATTTCACCAGACGCGTAACTAGATAGCATGCTTTGTTCAGTCACGTTCATTGTTTTGAATTCAAAACAGATCGATTTGCGCGATGAATTTAGCCAGCATTACGGTCAAATATGACTCCTCTTGCGCCCTGTGTTCACAGTAACTCGCAAATGGTAGTAAGCGCGGAGAAAGAAGACACGATCTTTGCGCCATTGTTTCGAAAAGAGCGGTTCACCACTCACATCCGGCAGACAATTCATATTTGGAAATGTACACGATTTGCATTTGCACTCGCCAAAATCAGTTCGCTACGGAATGCAAATGTTACAGAAGAATTGATATAGTGACTGAGCAATTGGAAATCAATTCCATCCGTTGCAGGAGAATTAATTTATACCAACGGTAATTTGTATTTTCTTGCGGTATACATAAAGCTGAAGCAAGCCGAAGTCCTGAGTCGTGATTGGAAAAAAGGCCCAGTCCATATTTCGCACACGTTCGCTTTGTTCTTTTTCTTCCGTTTTTTTTTCCACCTTGTAACCTGCTAAAAAAGAACGCCTGATCGCAGGTTATTCAGCTTGTCACTCACTGACGCTTTAATATTCGTTATTTTTATGTATTCGACAAGCATTTTCATATTTTGTGGCAAACATCGAGCTCCGATTCCCCACACCCTGTCTGGTTTGTCATGTTTCTTTTTATACCCTGCGGAACAGGCTTTTTTATTTATTTATTTATTTTTTGTGTTTTTGGGGCAAGCAAGCGCTCGCCTGTCGCCCACGCCAGAAACGTTTTCCAAAAAATGACGCCTGTTCTGCAGGCTACGTTTCTTTGGGCAAGTCTTGATGAGCCAAAATCTCGCGCGATATGTATGACATGATTGGAAAGGTGAGATATTTAAAGGACCAATATCCGGTTACTGCGCATGCTCCAAACTTTGATTTCCTGACAGGATGTCGCGAATTCAAAAGATGCGAGAAGTGATATAGAACCTTCAGAAATCCGTTTGCATCGTGCTCAGTTTAGTTCAATATTACCCTAAAGCTTCTCCTAGTTATGGATTAATTATATATAGTTTTCGTTAGGTTCCAAGTTGTGAGATCGGGATTTTTTGGCGTTGTTTTCAATGCCATTGTACGGAGGACCGAGAGGAGGGAAACGCTATGGCGCCGTTCGAACGCTTCTTTCTCCCGGCAGCCTCCATAAAAGCTCAGAAAATCCCGAAAGGAATAAGAAGAAATGAAACCAGCCTCATGCCAGAATATATATCAAGAAAGCAATCCATGAGACATGGAAACGACTGAAGGGATCAGTGGTGTCTGTATTCGACCGACACAGCCATAACCTGATGGGTTGGAAGGCCTGCACGCTGCACGACTTCTACTTGTTCTTGTACGCCGCGCCTTATCTTGGTCTTTTGACCCATTTTGCTTCTTGTTTTTTGTAGCGGGTTTAGAACGGAGGATTTTTAAATGTTGTCTGAATTGAGCCGTTACAACTTAGGCGTCGCATTCTCGAGGTCATATCGAGGTCATAACTGGTGGATTCTTGTGGCTTTCGTCGTTTGTTATTCTCCGTTGGTTTGACTTCTGATCGTTTGTTAAGCAACTTAATGTGGTTTTAGTGCCGCTCTTGCATAATAGGTACGTTGAATTTGGGGTTTTCCGCCTCTCATGTTTATATTTCGACAATAAAGGATCTGAAATATTCACTGCAGCGTGACGAGTTTCCCTGCTGATGTTTGTAACGCCGGGCTCGGCTTATTGTTTTTAATTCTGTTGCAGGATTTTGTGTTTCGCATCACGCTCTGTTCAATCTTTGTGTATAATCAGGGGCATCCAACGAGAAAATTTTAGCAAAATACTTAAAATATTATTTCCTGCTTTCTAAGATTGCTTCAGAGGTTTACAAAGGCATATTTGTGAAAGCTAATACGGATTGATCTGTTCGGATTTTTTAGCTGAATATTTAGGCCGCAGAAAAATTTTAGGAAACAGAATCCTATCCGCGAATTTCTGAGCTGCTGATGGCTCGCCGAAAATGCTAGCTGACCTTATTTTGCACTCTAAACGACATAGTTGTCCCTCCAAAAACAATAGGAACTAATAAGTCCTCTTGTTACCAAAGTCCGACGTGATGTTTCGCCAAAGAAATCTCTAGCTTTCACCGCAATTAAATCCGAAAATCTCCGGTGATTTATATTTTGTGTTTCGCATCACGGATTGCGATCTATAGACCCTTTTCGTCCAGAAATTTAAGTTGTAGCTTCCTTGGAGCCATAAAACGCGAGCAAAACATTAAATTGCGGATGCTTGTCGCCTCAATGTGACAGTTCTATTGTTTTTTGAAAGATAACAGCTGACGTTCACGCGTGCGCATTATCGGGATAGTGTCCCTTTAAAACTAGTGAAATCATAACCAACATCCCCTGATTCTTCACACTTCACTGAGAGAGGCGCGGCTGGGATAACGGAAACAAACCATTTATGTTAGCCTATTAAAAGGCTAAATGCTCCTTAAATGTGTTGTGCTCGAATTGTTCTACAAGCTGTCCACGGACTGACTGAGTTCATCAATAGCACGGCTTCCCGGTGCCAACGTTTAACAGAGATACCCAGCTATATTCGATTTCAATTGCGAATCTTATCGAGGGCACACATTCGTCTAGAACGTTCGACGTGTTTTTTGTGGATGTGGATGTGAGACTTGACTAGAACGTCATCTTTTGATGAAGTAGACATGTCGCGGCATTCGTATTTATACCGAAATGTTCCACTCATTGACGGAAACCTAGGATTAAGTGTTCCAAGAATATCTCATCAGAGTGTGAAGTTGCCCACTACTGTTGTGAACAGCAGTGCCGTTAAGCGTGTGCCTCCGTTAAGTTCCTGTCTGCAAGCCAGGGCTCAATTGCAGAGTGAAACAGCTTAACTCCAGTGAGATTGTATAAGAGAGAAATCCAAGCGCAACTTAAAGGGGATAATAAGAATCGGGCGTGTAATGTTTGTTGGGAATGAGGAACACATTTCGATGAAATTTGCTTTCGATATAAATCCCGAATAGATTGATGTACCTGTGCTACGGAGTTTCCTAACGAACGTCGTGTGTGAATACGATCGATCAGTAGAGGATCAGAAATGTGATACGTGTTCTTATAACAAAACCGTGCGGAACTGAATACGTAATTAATTTTTTACGCAGAGAGAGGGGAAACCTAAAATCTTTTAAATTTCCAATTACGTAAAGGGGGTTCTGGTACGCTGTACGACTTGCATTAGGTCTGATAACGCACTTAAACGTTAACGTTGCGTATAAATCGTAAGATGAAAAGAAAGCGTACAGGGCAGCCCTTCACTTCCAATATGGAACCGCTAGCACAAAATCATCTATTGACGGTGATTTACTATCTCATCAGTTTCGTTCAGGTTTCGTTTGTCGATATTATATATTATGATAATGTACAGCCTTAGGGTGAAGGCAACTATTAGTAATTAATGTGCAGATATATGATTGGACAATGATTGTTATTTGAGGGATTCATTTACCGTAAATCCTTTTTTAAGCTGTCCTCTTTAGAAGAAGAAATTTATTAAGCCCCCCGCCTCTCTTTTTAGCCACCCACCCCTGCCCCTTCAGAAAAAAATACACTGCATGTGAACTAAAAGTACGGTACTATGACTTTGTCTCGTCTTGGAAGTTCAGTTTGTAACGTGATTGCATCAATTGATTGGGCGAATGATAAACATGTAATCATGTGTTACAAGACTGAAGGTATCGATTGTATGCAAAAATTACATCCTGATAGTGTACATCATGCTGCATTTTGCTAAATAAATAAGCCCCCCCCCCCCCCCGAAAGTACCTTAAATAAATTTATAGCCACCCGGGTGGCTTAATAGAGGAATTACGGTGTATCAAACATTATTTTTATCTACAATTACTGTAAAGTCAGTAATAATAAAACCGATAATTTCATAGATATACGCAAGGTTGTTTGTATGCGTTGTTATTTCTATCATAGTGTAAACTGTATGGCAGGCCAAATATTCATTCCAGAGGTAACTGTTATATTCAGTCGATAATGATCAGTTATCCGTCTGTTGCAGGAGTGGAGGAGGGGGGGGTAATTGAAGATACCATGGGTCTCCTTACACAGGAGGTGGGGTCGTAGAAGATACCATGGGTCTCCTTTCAAGGGAAGTGGGGTCGTAGAAGATACAATGGGTCTCCTTACACAGGCAGTGGGGTAGTAGAAGATACCATGGGCCTCCTTTCAAGGGAAGTGGGGTCGTAGAAGATACCATGGGTCTCCTTACGCAGGAGGTGGGGTCGTAGAAGATACCAGGGTCTCCATTCAAGAGACGTGGGGTTATAGAAGATACCATGGGTCTCCAGATTATGGAAGTGGGGACACTGTTAAAAGAGGGGAGGGGGGCTATGGAAGTTGCCATGGGTATCTGCATATGGGGAGGGGGCTATAGGAAGAGGCAGTCATCTTCACTCATTCTGGTGGGTCCCGAGCATGTATAATAGTTTTGACCACTTCCCTAATTCATATTTGACTTGAGGTTTGTTTACAGTTGTCCTCTATACATGGTCTTAAATATTGGTCACAATCTGGAACAAAGGGAAGACAAGAAAATCAAACCAGAAACAAATTAAAATCCAGCAGGTTTATATTCCTAAGTGTATTTTTTGGCAGCTCTTGTGAACAGTTAGAGCTCATGGATACGTAAAAATTTTGTTGAGGCTCAGATGCAAAGTAGGATGTATTGTTTGACAAGCTGTGTTACTTTATGTTGTTATTTTATGTTCGGTTGCATCATGATCTCTTACATACATACATATGCATACATATACTTTTTGTTGAGGCAGGTCGGTTTGAGGCAACCTAAAGGCTGTTGGGGACCTGCCTGTAGGTTGTGATCCCAGGGTTCAAACTCTGCCAAACTCTTGTGATTCAACCAGTCATATCAATTTATACCCCACTGTATGCACATTGCACGCTAGTTGAACAAAAGCGTCTTGGGGTGTTAGATTGTCTGAGTGTATTATTCCTTGCAGCACGCCATGTATTAACCTGAAATAAAGTGTAGAAGTTACTTGTGGTTTCTTAATACAGTACAGAGCTAATTTTGACAAAGTTCGCGCCTGGTTCTCTTCAAAATATTGCCAAACTTTAGATCAGTTTTTTGCAGCATTCATGCAACAATTCAAGGAAATTTTGGAACAATTCACCAGGTCAAGCGAAAGGGCACAAGCCTAACAAAAAAATCAAGGAAACAAAGTTTTTGAACAAGCGGAATATCAAAGAAAATTCACGTCAACCAAAATGGAATATCCGCCAACTTTCCCACTGCAAGATAAGCGCCTGTCAAACACAATGACCTCACATGGCAAAACGTAAACAATTGTTTCAACCATGTCCGAGACAGTGATACGGGCTTAAGTGACTGAATTCAGTTTTTTATTTCATTCAAGAAATGGAAACAGAAAGTCAAAAAGCTATAATTACGGCAAACTGCACAAACTCTTCTTTGACAGGCAAGACAAAACAAGACTTAAATTACTAGTTCATTAGAACCACATGCAGGAGGTCATGGCAGGTTGCCTGCTGGTCTCATGGATGATCTTGCCAAGACCTTTGCATCTTTACCACTTTAATTTCCCAGCCAAACAAGAATACTCGAAGAAATAGCATAGAAATGTTTTCAGCAACAAGTTTGCCTTTCAACACAGCTGAAAAAGCAGTTTGCTGTCTTGATGGCTTTGGGAACTATTCATTGTGTTACAGAATGTCATTCATGCGAAATTTGCGTACGGCATATTTGTGTTTTTTCAGGATAGAATTGATATCTCGAATTACCTTTTAGATCGTGGACTTAGCTTCGAACTTTTTTGTTTTCCTGGGAAGATTAATGTGATATCGACTTCACCATAATGAATGGGAGATATTTTTAAACATTACTTTGTTTTTCTATTCAAGGTCTTCGAATACTATTCCTTCTCACCTGGGTGACCATGTTCATTTCTCACATGTGTGTGGCACCTTAAGTATTTGTCCGAGTTATGATGTGGAAGAACAGCAAGAGAGAAATATCTGATCTTAAATAATGTGACTTGTTTTGCCGTATTTCCTCGATAAAGTGAAAAAATGTGTCTCAAAATGGCTAAATGTAAAATTGCAGTCAGGAATCAAAACATTTTAGATCAGTAGCGCAGTACACATGCACAATCACTCTGTTGGGATCATATTTGCGAATATCTCCTCAACCATTGCCAGTACATTGCTAAGACTTCACATCATTAAAGATAACGTGTTTCTTAATAAATACACAAAGATTCGCGAATTGTCATAACATTTTAATTTTTTACGAATTTAATGTTTTACAAAATTACAACAAAACATGGCCGTCATGCGTAACATTTGCTCATGAAAATATTTTGTTGATCATGAATTGTCAGGCCGCAACAGGTTTTACATATTCCAAAACACCTAGCAAAATACGAAAATCAACCATACTTTCGACGACATAAGCAAAATTTTGGAAAAGTGGAATCAATTTGGCTAAAATAATAAAATTGTATATCACAGTAATGGCGTCACGGTATTACTACTAGCATTTGAAGTTGTAAGTTAGACTCCCCAATCCAGTCATAAACACGAGTACTCAATAAAAATACTAACTCAAACAGAATTCTCACTTCACAAGGACTTTTTCCTGAAAATGTGAGCAAACTAGGCTCAGCTGGTCCGATGCAGTCAGTAAAAGTCTAAATCCCGAGCCTTGTGAAACACTCCAAAAACAGCGGCGCCATTCAGAGTGTCAGACAAAGTCAAAGCATCGCTGAAGTTCCTCAGTGCACACAGCACCTTCCGACTGCCAGCATACAAGATGCTCATCTCAATAGGAATGTGTCTGAACATTTTCACGGTACAGACTGCAGTAGTTAGCCCACTAGAAACGTTTTTTGCAATCCCAAGCCTTGTGAAACGCGTCTTCATAAGGTTCGGATTACATCTGCAAGATTACCGCTCGAAGCCCAACAAAAAACCAAAAACTCTTGCCATGTTCTCGTACAATTCCTTCGTTTCAAAGGCAATAAGAGGGCCTTGGTAACCTCCCTAGAAAGTTCTAGAAGCTTTTTGTTATGTAATAAGCCTAAAATAACCTTTACACATGCAGAAAAACACGTGGTTTTCAAAGCTTATGTTAAAGAGGTCACGTTACCCAAGGGCTGTTTCTTAAAGTTGCTTTCCAGTCCGTACTGCGCAGGCTCAGCCCCGAATTGTTTGTGAGCCTCACATGATGGAATGTTGTCTTCGCGACAATAGAAAAACATAGATAATTTATGAAATAGAGTGCATGTTTGGAGCTGTACGGAAATTTTTCCACATGGGAAAAATAAATAGACTCAAGTACCTCGTCATTTTCAGGAGAATCTTCCTGCAACACACCGCGTGTTCATCCACAGGCTTGCGGTTCCTCGCGCTCAGTGGCAACTAAACATGCAGAACTGCTGGGCAGAACGACACAGGCAGGCATTTCTTCCTGTTTTCCGTAAACAAAGCCCAGTACATGTACACACCGAGATATTATCTCATCCTGGCTGCGCGGCCACCTCAAAGTCTCTTTCTTCAATTTCACCGAGAGTAAGCTTACATCCATAATGGGGGGAGACAAAACTTGTAATTTCCCATTATGTAAGATGTCACGAATTGGTACATTTCATAACGGTCGTACGTGACGTAAGTAGTTTTCAAAACAAAAAACCAAAACAAACCGTTAAGCCTGCGCATTTCAGACTGGAAATCAACTTTAAGCAGTTCTGAATACGTTGTTCTGACAAATTTTTCAATGGAGCATAAAAACAAAGCAGAAGGAATGAGAAAGTGGAGGGAGGAGCAAAGGGAGAAGAAAAAAGCTATCAAAAAGTGTACTACGAAAAAAAGAAAGCAGAGTTAATACAGAAATCTGTGGAAAGAAAGAGGCAAAAACCCGTGGCCACCAAAACACGTGCTCAATGCCGGAAAACTAAAAAAGGCAGGAATGGAAAAAGCACAGCTAGAGTTCGCAAAATTCGCCAAAAAGAACTAGAAAAGACAAAAAAAGAAACCCAAAGCAGAGAAAGGTCGAAGAGATACCGGGATAAGAAAAAAGCTGCTCAGATGATGGTTCAAACAGAAGAGACAGGTCCTGTTGTAACTCCGGATATGACTATGTTTAAAAATAGGATGGCAAAGAAGAGAGTAGTGGATAAAACAAGAAAGGCACTTCTGGCAACACCAAGTAAAAAGTTGAAGTTGTAGAAAAGCTTGTCCAAAGTCCTCACACAAGAAAAGCACTGCAAGAAAAAGGCCTGGCAAAATCACCAGAAGACTAAAAAGAAATGGAAGTTTTAAGAGCCATTACAACTGACTTAAATAGTGGCATCAAACATTTAATGCACAACAACAAAAATGAAGAGAGAGCGGCATTTGGGCTATCAAATCCCTTGCTTTTGGTGAAAAAGTAAAAGAAAAAAGGCTTACTTCCTCGGTTTCAAAGCTTGTCTCTTTGGACAGGCGTTCAGTTAGTCGGGGAATAAAGCACAGATTTGAGGTGCTCAAGGGAGATGAGCCAAGCTGGCTTCTAATCAAAAGAAAACCATGCGTTGATGCACTTTCTGAGGAAGTGAAGGACTCTGTCTGCCGTTTTTGGACTTATGAGGCTAGTAGACCAACAGGGGCTAAAAGGACATCATTCGAAAACGAACTGGCCCAAAACAGTACATTGAACACCCAAAACATGTGTTGGAGCAGACTCAAAGTGAAGCCTACTTTAACTTCCGTGCAGCAAACCCTGATGTTCAAATTTCGCAAAGAAAATTTGAAGGGCTGAAGCCGTATTTTGTGAAAGGGGCGAAGGAACGGGACAGAAGGTCTTGTTTATGCCGCAAACGTGAAGAAGCCGGGATAGTATTGAATGAATGCCTTAAGTTCCGGAAAAATGCACTGAAGGAAAATGCCAACCGTGACCTCGGTGATATGAGTGCTGTCTTCTTTAAACAAAGCTGTGGAAATGACCCTTTGTCCAAAACCGGAGGCTAGTGACTTTCACAGGCTTTGTTGCATAGATTGGTCCTGTGGAGAATCTGGAACACCGCTCTTTAAGTTTCTTCCAGAGGAGCAGACTGAGGAAGGCACCACCAGGTGGAAACGATTTGAATACGTTTTGACTGGAAAGGTGACAGCTTCTGGAGAGCAGCGAAAGAAAATTGCACTGGTGCGGAAGGAAACATCTCCCAAAGAGCTTTTTCAGTATTTCATTAAGCTGTTGGAGGACTACCCCTACCACCAGTTCATGGCCATTTGGCAGAGAAAGCAGCTTGATGATCTACGAGAAAACCTACCTCTTGGTCATGCTGTCTGCATCCATGACTACTCGGAGAGCTACTCTTGCAGAGGACAGAATGAAATCCAGTTGCAATATTTTGATGTGAACAAAGCAAGTCTTCACATCAGTGTCCTATTTCGACACACATCTATGACGTGATGAAAAAGAAAGCACTGTCGAGGAGCCCATTGTCATCAAGGAACACATCTTTGTGATCAGCAATGATGCAAGACAGGACCATGACTCCGTGCACCATGGCCAGCTGCTAATAATTATTGGTAAATACCTCAAGGATGATCTGAAGATTCACTTAACCAAACTGCACAAGTTTACAGATGGCTGTGCAGCGCAGTACAAATCAAGGCACTGCATTGGGGATTTGTCTTGTTCACTTGCCGACTTGGGTTTCACGATTCAGGCAAAAGGTGAGCAAGACGCTGCTGGATCCCACGTAAAACAACAGGCCAGCCTTGCAGTAGTACATGGAACAGCAAGCATAACCAATGCTATAGAACTCTGTTACCACCTAGCAAGTCATTTCTCCAAACCTGCACAGTTGTCATTTCCTTCTCGCTCCAAATCAGTGAGCCTTAATAGAAGACGTCTTTTTTTTTCTTACGTTCCATCTGAGGGTCCTGATGCCATTTCACGTAACGGAGAAGGGCACAAGTTTGGCACTATTAAGGGCATCAGAAAGTTGCACTGTGTAGTTACTACCCCAGAACCCAGAACAGTGTAAAGTCCTAGTGAGGAAACAGTCCTGCTACTGTGGCAAGTGTCTCTATGACAACTATGATGACTGCCAGAACAAGGAACTGGTTGACAGCATACAAGAAATATCATGTTACAAAGGAGGCATCTGCAGCTACCACACAGGCCCAAAGTGAAAATCCTGTGGTCGAGCCTGTCCACCTTCATGTTGCTGACCTTGTCATCAAAGTCAGCATCATTGCCATTGCAGCAGATAAGGATGACTCTTTTGATTATTACCTGCTGAAAATTACCAGTGATGGCCCTGTTTTACTGAAAGAAGATGTCATTGATGATTATTTTTGTGCCTTTTCTGCTGGGAGCACAGTTCTCAAAGGACATTTCTTTTTAAGGGACAACTTGATTGACATGACATACAAGTTAGATCAAAAGAGGGTTGCTGTTGTGTTTTCTGGTACTGTTCGGTACGTTTGTTCGGAGCTTATAGACGGGCAGAGGCAAAAAAAAGTTTTTCAAGTTGCTGCAGATGTCCATGAAGACATTGTTGCTTCACTGTAACATTTATTAACACTACCACTGACTGATAGTGAGTCTTGTTGTGATGAGCGTGCTTCAAAATTTACAAAATATTACCCAAAAGTGCATAAAATACTTAAATTGTAAGGGCTGCAATGCATTATGGGTAAATGCAAAACTGCTGACTTTGCAACAAAACTTTCAATTGATCTTTTGCTCCTTATTGTGATTTTCCATGGAAATTATAAAGTTTTAATGTGAATTTGGACGGATTTCTAGATATTTTCCTAATTTAAGAGGGAGCAAAGAGCATCATGGGTAAATTAAAAATGCTGACTAGACAGCTCAAACCACCAAAAACAATATTAGTTTGGATATTCTTGTGTTCTACTTTGTAAATTTAAGTGTTAGAATGACTTTGAATAAACTTCTAGAAATTTTGCAAATGTACATGCTTACTGTGCTACTCAAATTGCATTACCTGATGTTCTTAATAACTTCCGTGATTTGAGCTGTTTATATAGCTCTCACTACTCTAGGAGCTGTTGGTTAATGGATTGTTAAGCCCTCAGTTTTCAAAACCTTGAATATCACGTTTATAAGGAAGGGTAACCTTCAGCATGTTTTGAAATGAGAATCTATAATTGGAAACAACAGCTGTGCATGTGTTTACCTGACTTATCTTCGCTTGAGCTTTACCAAACATGAGAGAAAATTCGAAAGAAAATTTCTAGCGAAAGTTCACTGTTCTTAACGAAATGTTGTTTGAAAGATTGCACAACATTTCGCAGGTTGTCAGAATTATAGCAGCTTTGAAAATTCGTCAAAATATCGTGGAAGTTTCGTCGTGTTTGAAATATCGTCCATTTCACTGAACATCGCCAAAATTCGTCAAAATGCAACTAAATTTGCTCTCATTACTTTTGCACAGTCCTGTAGCTCTGTAAGCTCTGTCACCCCCACTAATGGCGTTTACCACAATATTTTGACAGTAATATTCCTCCCACCAGTAGCAATCCCCCACCCCTCCCTGAACACATAAAATCAGAGGTGTATTACTTCATCGCAGGTGTCCTTTCTCATTTTTTTCCTGTTTTTGGTGTTTTCTTTTTCTAGCAGTCTCATGTTGTAGAACAGCAAGCCACTTATAACCAGCAACACTTCCAGTTTCCTCCTGTGAACACAGTATTCAATGGTACACAGGTAGCTGCTTTTTTTGTTGACTAACCAGTTATTTTGTGTTTATCATGTACAGACTGAAGTGGTATGTATCGTACTTAATTTTCCTCAAAAGTTCTGAATTGCTGATAGGAAGGCTTTGGTATCACATCTGTCATGTTTGGAAGATGATTTAGGGGCTTTTACGTCAATGCAAAATCTTCAAAGCTACTTTTCTCTGCTTTTAGGTTTTTGCTACTTTGCTTTCTTCAAACAAATTGATTGATCAGAGATTTAATCATACAAATGTGAAATTTGGTACACTGCTTCTATAATAGTTCTTGTCCAAAACTCGGTTGGGCTTTTTTTATGTTCCCTCTGGTTTGAAAATTTTGCTGTAATGCCAAAAAAAATGGAAAAAAATAGTAAGCTTCAATTCACTTTTATTGTTTTGAAATCTGATGTCATGTATCTCCAACATGGTGTTTGAGGTCAGTGGCCCATAATATCATGCAAGTTTCAGATGTTTCATGGAGTTGAATGGTAGTGCAGCTATTTCAGGCTTGTAGACTTGCATTTGAAGTACTGCGAGTGGGTTCAACTTTTCATTTTACTCAGAACAAAATTGTTATGTTGTGCTCCATTTTATAAGCTTTAAAATGATGCACGGAAAAAAAGTGTAGTCCTGCAAAATGTCTTATGTAAGCTTAAAGCAGTTACAGTTTTGGTTCAAAGTAGAGGGTTTTTAAATGCTCTTGTCATTAGGCGCTCCCATACTACCCTTCACCAAACATGCTTGCGACCTGGCCCCCGGCTCAACCTATTTTTCAGGACCCCAGTGTGGTAAGTTATATGTTGATTAAATTACAAATGTTGCAACTAAATGTACAATTAAGCTTCATTCAGAAGCAAGTTGCCTGTTTATTTATTTATTTATTATTTTTTTTATTTAACAGCTTAGTCATGCCAATTAACAAATAGTTATTGTAGTGAGCAGTTTGGTTGAATATATTTGTTAGAGATGTGACATTTTAGACAAACTTAATAAAGCTCAATGTAGTGAACTGTAGCTGTAAATTGAGCCTCCTTTTTCCCTTTATTGCATGCCATAACAACTGCACTTACACGAAAACTAGTAAATACATGTTAATCACTTAATATTGTGTTAATGCTGTACAATACAACTGTGTTACATCAGACGAAATATCCATATAACAACTAAACTTTCAGGAAACTGATGTTTACAACTTTATTACTTTACTTCGTGTCGTATCAACGCTGCACAATACATCCATATATTACACACAAAAATAATGTTACATATTGATCACTCTACGTTGCATTTACACTATGGTTAAGTTACGAACAACTACACTTTCACTAAACTAATATTAACATTTTAATTACTTAGCATCGTATTAAAAGCTGGACAATACTACACTTGCAATAAAATAGTGTTACATTCTTGGTCATTAATCAAGAAAAAAATGAAAATACAGAAAATAGGATGAAAGAGCTAAAGATCGATAAGAATGTCCCACTCTCTGATGAATTTGTCTTTCTGACCTGATGTTGCTGCAAATGCCTTTTCCTAGTAATAATTTGTCTCGAACTAGAGATACATAGTCAGCAAAATGGTATTTCTTGATAGATGTAACATTAACATATGAAAAATATTTCACTGTAATGATAAGATGGTTTAGGGCTAAACAGGGTCGAGAAGAATGAATAATTCCAAGTAAAACAGCTCGATCACTCGAACAGTTGACTTCCATCTGCCATTCAAACAGATCCAGATTTATTCACAATGGATTGTCAGTGGTGTTGAAACAGTTAAATCTATGAAACAGATACTTTAACCCGATGCTAAACATATAAAAATGCTTTCGAGCTATTTAAGGGAAATCATTTAGTGTACGTTTTCCCAAACCAGGTCACAATTTTCTTTCTTTAGCCTGGAAAACAACTAGATTCCTTAAGTTTTTTTTAAGTACAAACCCTGATTTACCGTGAGTTTGATTTGGTCACCATGTGATTTAGTGACTACAATTATTTTTTCAACTTGTTATGGCAATCAAAATGGTTGCAGTTTGAAATACTCCATTATTTCATTCACAAAAAGCTTAATAAATATAACTTGTCATTTAAAATATTCTCATACTATGTAGGACAACAATTTTATTACAATATAGCAATACAGATATTTCAAGCAAAAAGTTTTTTCATTGTTTGAAATTATACTTGTTTCATCACTTGATAAAATTAAGAAATCGCCAACAGTTTTATTATGCTGTGTTTACACCAGAAAAACAAAGCATTGCTAAAGGTAGCTCTAAGTTTTGAAATGAAGTGGTATAAAATAACCATGTTTGAGACAGCAGGACATTTCTTACTCATGTAATGAAACTGATTTTTGCTTTCTGCCAATAGCCCTCAGGTTACCCCGATGGCTTCTCTCATGGACCACTGAATCTTGTTGGTGGGTATTAATGGACATTGTCTCTGTAAACAGCGATGCCGTGAATGAGAGGAAAGCATTCACTTGCGCTTATATGGCGTTATTTCAAAATCAGGGACGTCATCAACAACGCACGAGCTTGTAAGCGCGAGCGCCAACGAACTTTCAGTTAATAATCAAGGATAAGTGGAAAAATAAATTTCCTTGTGCTGCGTGGCACTTGTAAAAAGTACAAAAATATACAAAAAAAATATATAAAAAATTTCTCACTTAATGAGTTAAGAGTGCCTAAAAATCGTATAAAATTCCATACGTTTCGGGCTCAGCCCTTCTTCAGTGGAAAGTCAAGATTTCAGTTTTTTTTAACTGAAATCTTGACTTTCCACTGAAGAAGGGCTGAGCCCGAAACGTATGGAATTTTATACGATTTTTAGGCACTCTTAACTCAATAAGTGAGAAATTTTTTATATATTTTTTTTGTATATTTTTGAACTTTCAGTTAAGCTCTCATAAAGGTGGACAGAAGTCACCGAAAATTTGAAGAAAAAATCAGATCAGTTTAAAAAACTTTTTTGAAAAATCAGTGTTTTTCTCAAGAATTATAATCCTGTCATTCACTTTGGGATGGCATCAAAGCCTAGTTGAAAGCAGCTGCTTTTAACCATGGAGATCTAACTTACCTCTCAGTTGGTGTCTCATATGTAAGAAGAAGTTAAAATGGTTGATTCTTTGCTTGCATTTTTCACCAGTGGGTTTTCAGTTATCTGTTTTGCCGTGTGGAAAATAATGAGAAGTGTAGTAAGAAATGCTTGCACTGTAGAAAAAATGTTAACGACCACCTCGGGAATTCAGAAAAGTGGTCGCTTATGAGAATGGGCTCTCATAAGCAACTATGTTATAACACAATAGAGGGTGGTCGCTTACGAGAGCTTCCAATAACAGAGTTTCACAGTGCTGGTCCCTTACGAGAGTGGTCGCAAGGAGAGCTGTGACTGTATTCAGTGGGCGCTTGAGAACTGCAGATCAAAAAAGTTTTAAAACTCTTGTCACCCTGTTTGGGTCTCACTGTTTTTTTGAACATGCTTTACATTTCAAAAATCTCAAGGTCACTCCGGACCTTCGTGGGTGTCCTCCCGTGTCCTCTGGGAAAAAATTCGTGTGCACGCCATTTTAAAGGGAAACACGTCAAACTATATATCGTTGGAAAGGTTAATAAATGTAGATTTCGGAAAAAATACGAATTACCAGTATTCTTAATTCCAAAGAAGAAAATTGCAAACATTACCGCGAAAACGACCATGCATCATTTAGTCAGATAAATGAATTAATAGGGTACCAAAATTTGGCGGATTTCTGTCAATTTTGGCCTGAACGTTCCTTAGATGTTGTGAAACCAAACTGTGTCTGGGATTTTTGAAATTTAAAATATTTCACCCGTGGCGATCTTCAACACAATGCGCATTGTGTATTCTTTGCTGCTCGAACTTGACAGATTAATTAAAAAATAACCAGTCAGAATATTGAAAAATGCTCACACACTTTCGATGATTGATCCTTTGTGATTAACATTGTGCAGTTATTTTGCCAATGTGCTTGGATTTGATACCCTATTAATTCAATTGAATTTTTTTTATTGAATATAGAATGCAAGACATAAAGAAACTACAAATAAACTTTACGTGCCTACCCACTAATTTACATAATTACTTCAATACTTAAACATTTACGTATTTACGTATACATATTCTGTTGACCACTGCAGCACAATAGAACATTAAACTACACTCTACATTATACCTATACAATGCTACGCCACCTGAAGATTACAAAAAGCAATACCCGTCGTTTAACTTAAGTTCGTCGCGGAGGTGATAGCTACTGCTCCATTAGTGAAATGAAGGGTTCCCATTTTTTTATTGTGAAGGTATATTTTGTTGCTTTTCGTCGCAATGAAATGCTCGATTTGGTAAGTTTTCTTACATTTTGTTAGTAGTATGGGAGTAGAGAGGGAGGTTTTATTTAACTTAGAACGGTAGATGAAGTATTTGCACTCGAGAACAATGTAATTAACTAAAATACTGAAAAAGGCCAAAACTAAAATACTGAAAAAGGCCAAAAATAACATCTTTAATATCAAAGGAACTAGAAGTTATCTTTTGCGATTTGAGGATGGTGTTTAGTTCCTTCCAGAAAGTGCGTACCCTTTCACAGAAAAAGAAAAAGTGTTCCAACGTCTCTATTTCTTCACCACAGAAATAGCATAGCGGAGAATCGACTATTCTATATTTGAAAAGCATGTCATTTGTATAACAGATCCTATGAAGTATTTTGTATTGGAATTCCCTTAACTTCGTGTCTAGAATTACTTTGAAGGGTAGTGAATATATTCTTTCCCAGTCTAAATGAAAGGTGTCCATGTTAAAAGCGTCGTTGTATTTTTTTTATGGCTGTTGGTTTCGAAGAGATTTTAGAAATAAGCCTTTCTACATCTACCTTTTCCCCTTCAAGATGTAATGAGAAACTGCTCAGGTCAACATACTGTGCATTTGAGACGACGGCAGTTTTATTTACTTTTAATTCAATTGAATGACACCTAGTCATTTTTGCGGTTGTTTGCAATTTTCTTTTGTGGAATTGCAGAAACCGGCAATTCATATTCTTTTTCCGAAATCTACATTTATCAACCTTTCCAACGATATATAGAGGATATTACACGGCGGTGCGAAGATATGGATTTTATTTTCGAGTGGTAAAAACAATATTTTACGAACGAGCGCAGCGAGTGAGTAAAATATTGCTTCTTACCACGAGAAGATGAAATTCATATCTTCAAGCCACCGTGTAATTTTTTTTATTATATGGACGAGTGTTTGTGCACAAACAACAGTGTAAGAGCGGGAAATGACGTCATCAATATCCTCACTAGTGAGGATATGGAAAATACGCCACTCGAGTCCCGGATGTAGTTTCGTATGAACTTTACGAGTGGTCTATTTTCCACTAAAACACTCTTGTCGTATCTAATGAATAGTTTGCTATGTTTTCCCTTGAAATGACACATACAAATTTTTTCCCAGAGGACACCTGCGAAGGTCCGGAGTAACCTTGAATGGCATTTGTTCAGGATGCTATTTTAATAATAAACATGCATTGCACTTTATCTCACAGCCTCTGGGAATGCTGGACGTCACAATTTCCAAGGAAATAACAGACCAAGGTATTAAACATAATTATATAACAATCAAAAAAGTAAACAAAACTTAGAAAAGAATAATTATTGTTGATTTACTCAGAACCAGAACAGTGCCTCTATTGTTACTGCATGGTAACCAAATCTTCGTGTCAATCGAATTTTGTCATTTGTTACTTTCAGTTGTAGAAGTGAAGTCTGTGTTCAATTCACACTTATCTACCTCGTGAATCAAACACTTTTCTATTCTTAAACATGCTTGATGTACAAAACAACGATTTATCAAGTCTAGGAGTTTTATTTTGTCTTCTCTTGTACTTTACATGTCCAGAGAATTAACACAATTGCCTTTTAGCAATATTTTGTCATTTATTTTAAAATTCTATCTACCATCACCAACTTCAGTGTATGTGACAATTTAACTGCAGGTTCCAAAATAATCACCAAAAACATCACCGCGAGCCACAAACAGAAAGAATAGAAAGAGAGGTGCAGCGAAGCAGGCCACAGAATGCTGTTGGAGTCAGTAGCAATAATGGAGCTGCTGTTAATAATGTCATTAACAGGGCCTCTGGATTCAACAGACAACGAGACACTAGAGATGATGACTATGCAAGGTCAGAACGTCAAGTTGTAGCACGGTATTTGAAACAAATTCATATAAATTGACAATTAGCAATGAGTTTACATAGACTGCGAGTAGTCTCTAATTTTGGCGATAGCGATTGTGGGGCGGGCGAAATACACACGCGCACGCGAAAGTTCGAGGAGACGCGACGCGAAGGGAGCGCTGAAAATTAATTTTCGGCGCTCCTTTCGCGTTGCGTCTCCTCAAACTTTCGCGCACGCGTGTGTATTTCGCCCGCCCCACAATCGCCATCGCCAAAATTAGAGACTACTCGCAGTCTAGAGTTTACAAAACTTGGGCCTTCCTCTACATCTCCCTTGAATGATTGTGGATTGATTTGGTAAAGTGTACACTACATATCTTTATTTATTAAAAACTGGACTAGGTATATTGGATTTCTAGCAATTTGATTGGCTCAACGGAGCTAGGCTATCAGCTCATATACCTGTTGCGACCAAATATGGTCATTGAACACTCAACAACAAAGTGAGCTGAAAGTTTTTTCCTCGCGAGCAACCCGGCGAGAAAAACGGACGAGAAAAATCACTTGCCAGCAAATTTAAATTAAGCAGAAATTCCAACAACGTCACCAACAAGCATCACCAACAGCGTCGTCTAACACAAGTCAAAATTGTTTGAAGAAACTGTGCAGAAATAGAAATTTAAGCATTAAGCGTTGTGTTTACATGCAATTAATTTCTTTCATCGATCGTCGCGTCGGTCAGTGAAATTGAACAAACGGTAGGTATTATCAAAAAGGATTTCCACTTCAAAATATCAAGACTAGACATAAAACAAAACACAATAAAATGGGGCTGGAGCATTTAATAAAAACTATCACACATTCATGGCGAGTCGGTGCAAAAATCATGAAGCAGTCTAAACAAGTGCTAAAAAAATACAGCTGCAAACTACCAAGAAGGAAGGAAGGGCGAGATTGTTTTTCGGCTTTAACATGCAGAATCAGGACACTGGTTTACCTGCACTTGTTGTAGCTCTATGTTCCAACAGGTCCAAATGCTCAGATAGAAATTGGATGCCATGTAAACGGAGTTGAATCGCTTTTCCAGTTGTTTGAATGTTGTTTTTACCATTCCGTCCGCAACCTCTAAACCGAGAACAACTGCATTTTGCGCTTTGCGTTTAACAAACTATGATGGTGAATTCTAATGTCCCTCGCTACAGTAATCTTGCTTCTGAGCTGCATAGAAAATACCTCTTCAAGTTCAACTGTTCAAATTTGTTCTGTCGTCAGTTCGATCAAACACGCACATGATGGCTCCGTTGTGCGAACAGATTACAAACTTGTTCAGTTTCAACTCCAGCAGCTACATGGTGAAATTGTACAGCTTCAATCCGCTTTGAACGATGATTACAACAATGTTCAGGAAAAATCAAACATGTACCATATTTCAGAGCCAATAATTAGAAGATTTTTTTTCCAAAACGTGTGCTACTTTGTTCACTTTCGAGCAGTTTTCATTGATTCATTCAGCTTTGCAATGAAACGCTGCAACACTTCGCGAGGTTTTGGCGCCTTTTTCGTTCAGTCATGTGATCGATTCTTGTTCCGCTTAAATTTCTTTTCTCATTTTTCCCGTTCAGGTTTTCTTTTTAAATAGTGGTTAAGTTTTTAATAAAGCAATTATTCTACTCGGGCTTGCTGGATATCAAATGATTATAACCAACTCGGCGCTACGCGCCTCGTTGGTTATCTATCATTCGATATCCAGCGCGCCCTCATAGAATAATTGTTAAATATCTTTATATATATATAAATTAATCACAAATGACAACGAAACACCGCAAATTCCTTTTACACCTATATTTCGACCACATTCAGTGATCTTCTTCAGGGTAACTAATAAACCGTTAACGTGTTACACTTTTAAATTGTTGAATTGCCAAGGTAACGCGCGTGCATGAATACAACTGAACTAACTGCTGTTTTGAAACTGTAGCGGAAAATTCTTACGTTATAGTCTGCGCACGCTCATACAATTGACTACTATTTTGAAACTAACAGAAAAGTTTTACGTTATCGTATGTGCGCGCTCATTCGCGTCTTTTTGTTTTGCCCACAGAAACCATCATTGTCATGAAGTCCATGTGGTATCAAAGTTCTCAGTTTGTAGATCCACTGTCCCTCTTTATCGCGTAGCTCTCGCCCCATTTTAACCCAGTCTATTAGTTGGATGCTCATGTGCTCTAAACCAAAATGTCCCTGGCTATGAAAATGCCGATAAAGTGCCTCATCCTTCTCCTTATTTCCCGAAGACAAATTTACGTGCGCATTTACCCTACTCTTGTGATTATTGAACCTCGTTCTAAACGCAGTGGTAGTTGAGCCAACATACTGAATGCCACATTTCTTACATGTGATAAGATAGACTACATTTTTAGAATTACAATTAAGGTTATAATTTATGGTAAACTCCTTGCCTGTTTGTTACTTTGAAAAACGCTTCCTAAACAAAGGAAATTACAAATCTGACAACGATTAGAATTACATTTCCAAGTTCCTTTAACTTCATCTTTGGGGCCACTTGTAAACCGGGTGCGGACCAAATAGTCTGAAAGACTTTTGGGTTTCCTAAAGGCTACCATCGGAACTTCTTAGATGGCATTTTTGCATCTATTTGATGAGTGCAAAACGGGCTGCAAATCCCTCAGGAAGCGCCCGATATTGGGAAGACCCGGATGGTATATCACTGTAAAAGGGATCCTATTGTTTTCTTCTTTTAGCTTATCCCTTAGGGCTTCATTCCAAGGTGTTTGTTTGTTTGCACTCATCAAATAGATGCAAAATTGCCATCAAAGAAGTTCCAATGGTAGCCTCTAGGAAACCCAAAAGTCTTTCAGACTATTTGGTCCGCGCCCGGTTTACAAGTGGCCCCAAAGATGAAGTTAAAGGAACTTGGAAATGTAATTCTAATCGTTGTCAGATTTGTAAGATCACTGAATGTGGTCGAAATATAGGGCTGGTGTAAAAGGAATTTGCGGTGTTTCATCGTCATTTGTGATTAATTTACATTGTTTTCTATGTGGACGGGAGAAGGAGATGCTTGTGACAAGTTTGTATATATATAGATATTAATGGCATAAAGCATTTTTTCAGACGGTTTGTAGAAGCATGTAATCCACCTTTTGGTCAATTTGATAGAATTATTTCACAAACCATTCAAATGACTTAAACAGTCAGTCGATAATAAAATATTTGTGGGAACAGAAGAAAACCCGGTCCTTTTAATAGCTTCTTCTTGGCTGCGTTGAGTTTTAAAACCGTGTTTGTCAGGCTGAGTTATAGTTGAACTGTCTCTTATTGTTTCTACTATTACAGGCGTACTTGGCGGAATAGAAGAAGAAGAGGAAGCAGTGAAGATGTCAGTAAACATTTGGTAATGCCCACTTGCTGTTGTTTTTCTAATCCTGACTCTTACTTACGTCAGTTCAATTTTTATTTTGTAGCGCCAGAAAGAGGGCAAAGCAAGCCCTGTGCGGCACAGTAAAGATGACAGTGATGCTATAGACTTGGCTCCATCTCATTTTCCACCTCTTCCTACATCTCCTCTGGCACTGTTTGTAAGTAATAGCTTATTGAAGGGCATTTTACTTCTGAAAAAGGATTTGTCTTCTTTATGAATGAGATTTAGTAGGTTTGAATCCAGAAGCTGAGGATGTTAGGCTATAAGCTTTAAGTTTGGCCGTTGTCACTGTGTAGGGGATTTAGAGTTCAACAGGGACAAGCAATTTACATGTATTTTTTTGTGCTGTTTTTAGAAATCCCAAGGCTCCAAAGAAGTTCCCGAACCCAAGGTATTTGTTTCAACACTTGGGTTTGAGAGGAGTGGAATTTTATATATCGTAATATAAACAAGTACACTAGGTTCTGTGTTGTTCGGGGTTCTTTGTTACGAGAAATAATAGCAGAAGCTGTAAAGACAGCTTTTTCTTGTGGAATAAATTTTGGCAGTTATCTTTGTTTGACAGTCATTGAAGCTAATTGGTGTTTCTCATATAATTTCAGGAGCCTTCTTCACCTGCTGAAATTCCCTCAGTGGCGCCCTCTCCTGATAAGTAAGGAAAACATACCAAGCTATTCATATGGGCTGGGGGCTAGAGATTTTCTCCGTCTGTTACAGTTTTGAGCTTGATATGCAACAAGAAATTGCTTCTAATACAACTGCTTTTTTACCCAGCAACTTTTCCATTTCCCCAGCTACTTAAAACTTTAGTGACAGTCCTGACATGTCATGAAAAAAAGTCTGCTCTGTCTTCTGCCCATTATTTATTTGTATATATGTACAGTGTTCTCCTTATTCAGGCGGTATCAGGTTTTTCCGTGTGTTAGTATATTCGTAATTAAGGACGGTGCCTGCTTTTGTCACTGCGCATATGTTCTGCGCATCTCGAGTCTGGTCCGAGATAAAACTTGTGGAATTTGCCTACTAATACAAAGGTATTTTTGCGCGGTTTAAGACTGTGAAAAAAGCAGATCTTAGCAAGGGCTTTCAGAATCCAAAAAGAAAATTGGCGGTAACCGCGCAATTTTCAAAGATAATTTGGAAAATTATTGGAAATAAATTGTCATACGTTCTTTGTATTTTAGAGCTTTTTTTAAAATTATGGTTGCTTAGTTATCTCTGAAAAATGCGTGGTTACCCACATTTTTCTTTTTAGGTTCCAATAGCCCTTGCTAAGATCTGCTTTTTCCCCATAGTCGTAACCCTTGCAAAATACATCTGTATTAGGAGGCACCGTCCTTAAGATGTTGTTAGTTGTATCTCCTTGACATTTCTCCGTACGTTAGCATTGTTGTAAGATATTAGTTGACGTTAATCCGTACGTTGGTTTGTTCACGTTTGTTCGTAAGGTGCTGTTAGTATTGTCTTCTCGAAGTTCTTTGTTTGTGCCTTTGTAACTTGGAGTTTGTCTTATCTTCTGGACGTTTCTCTGCACGTTTTTTAGGCTGCTGTAAGCTTTTTCTTCTCGACGTTTATCTGTACGTTAATTAAAAATTGCCGTATATTGAAAAATGTACCCTCAGTCTTGAAAAAAGGGCAAATACTCTAAATCTACAAAACGTGTTTCGACAGTTTTAACTGCCTTCAATAATTAATAAAAGTAAGTCACTATCAACAGTTGCCTGAAAAGCGCTTGAATCTGGCAATGGCGTGGATAAATAGTGAGTTTTTTTAAGACTTGACAAAAGCCCTTGAAAATTACAATGTAAACAATCCCATTTTGCTTTCACGTAATTGGTAATGATTTCTGTTTTCTCAGTTGCAGGGTTACCAGTGAAGTTACACAAAATGAACCTCTTCCAACTGCTAACATAGAAAACACAAAAGTACCAGAGACAAAGCAAACCCTTTCAACAACAGTAAGTGACTTTCTAGCTACGTCTGAAACTATATAGGTTAACCAGTAGCTTGAAAACGCATGCATGCAGTCTTCTCTTGATAGGTGTCTAGGAAGAAACAGACATCAGAATTATGTAAAGCAGGTTAGTTTACACATATTGGATAATTATAGTCACTATTTAGTGCTTTTTGTACTGCAAGCACTTGCACAATCGAGTGACATGTTGTTGGTTATATGTTAGGTTTTCCTTACAGCTGGCAAGTACCCACTTCTACAACTGTGTAAAGAGAGAAACCGGAATAATAAAACAGTAAAGGCACAAGCGATTGAAAAGTATTTAGGTATGTGATGCTGTACTTTTGATTGATTGCAGGAAGATGTGCAGTCCACAGTACTAAGCTATGCTCAAGTAACCCAGAAGGCCCCTACCAAGCATGCTGTAGCTGCCACAACTAGTTCGAATAACAACCAAACTAAATCACCTACCAAGTAGCATCAGCAACGTGAGTAAACAACCCGACAGTTTGTTTCTTTTATTGTACGCTCCAAAGCGCCATACGGACGTTTGAGTGGGCTTTCGAGTCTGTCATATGAAAACCAAGCTACTACAATGGATACTGCAGAGGAAGGTTTAACTGTTAAGAGTAACTGGAATTTCCTATCAATGTTACTGTACGCGACAGTTGGAGCTCACTTGACCTAACAGGTCCATTCAGACAGTCCTAGAGTAGATGGTCCTTACTCGCCAAGACACAAGAAACTTGAAAATACAAACAGAAAACTTGAAAAATGAAAACAATTTCACCACAAACAAAGAGTGCTTAATACATTATTGGATAAAAGTGCAAAGGATAAGACTTAAAATACAAGGTAACTAGCTTGTATATAATCATTCTTATTTGAAAGACTTGGTTTATTACGTGATGTAGATATTTTAAAATATCTGGGCTTGTATAATACATGTTCTTGTCGCTATAATTGTACTTATCTCAGAGACTGTACAGATACATGTTGATGTTACACGGTATCCATAGCGAAAGGTGTGTACTTGAACATGCTTACAAATTACAGCAGAAAGTTGCTGTTAATTATCCTACAAAGTAACTATTGTACCAAACATAGTGAGATTATTATCTCATCAAAAATGAATGATGCCTAGCACATTTTGGTAACTGTTGAGGTAATGGGGTAAGTTCAGAGAAGATTAAACAAGGATCTAAGAATTATTTTATTGAAAACCTTTGCCTCGAGACTTCCAAAAGATATCAAGAGCAATCAGTAGCCATAAAATATAAATTGATCATTTTAGATCGGCAACATAGGACCCAGGGAATATCAAACTCGCCAGATTGTGGGCTGCTTAAAAATGAAGCTGAAAATAGTATTTTATAATCACAATATTGGAGAGAAATTGTTGTATCTATACTACAGTATCTTACTTGTTCTTCAGTGCAACTGCGATGTAACGAAGCTAGTTATTTCTATATACATATCCGGTGACTCCTCAAATGGATCCTAAATTTCTCGCCCCTCAACTTAGATTTTGCCTGATGTTTCAGTCACCTTCTTCCCACGTACATCCCAATTCCCCGCAATTGCGATCATTTACGGTCAACAAATTATACATTATTCGTGAAGAAACTGCTTTCCCTCTGAAGATTTACTACTGCCGGATCATAAGTGGCACACAAACGGCAAACTTCCATGTCTTTGTTCGGGTTTAGACCGAAGAGAAATTACTGACTGCTATCCAGGGCGAAGTGGCTGGGGGCGATTATCTTTATACCTAGGGTTGAACTGGAGCTGCCAACGCTGGTCCTCACGTACTATACACCACTGAATGGTATGAAATTTTAATTATATGCTCCGACTGATTGGGTAGCCGTATAAGATAAGGTCATTGTAAACACAGGTATTATGCCACATCATATTTGCTGGGACTATTTTATGAAAGAAATAGAAATTTGTCCCTTCGCGCTCACATAACCTGGGGCAAACACTCGAAGTAGTTTAGGAGAATTCAAGAGTACTGACGCTTGGATTAAAATAACTTTCGAATTCTCCCCAACTTCCTCTCGTGTTTGCATCAGATTTTGCAAGCATGCGCGCTATTTGATATTTTCTTAATTTATCTTTACATTCATTTTGTCATTGAAACTATTTAGATTCTTGAATTGGAGTTTTCAAACCGTATTTTCTGAAATACACCCCAGTTCTGGTTTTCTAGTTATTCTCAGACAAAACGCATATTAAGTTTAACTTGAACGAAACTTAGATTGTATCTGGAATGATGGCGAAATGTGAGCGGTGGCCCATTCACCCCCCATATTTTGTCTCTATGCGAAAAATTGCCCATGTCTGCAGGCAAATATTGTCCGAGGAAAAATGGGGTCAAAGGAAACGCGGTCTGAAGGCATATTCATGTTTTTAGGTCATATGTTGTTACTGCAGCAGCCAGGCTTACGTGTAAAATGCGATAAGTGTAGATTGGAAATACGGTTTCATATGCCAACGCCATGACACATTCTAACACAAGTTTAATATTCGATTGATTGGTCGATTTTAGGTAGCTGTAATTTGCATTTGTGCGTGGCTTCCGTTTGTAAAAAAAAGAATCAGATTGGTAAAGTTGTATCATGTTATGAACAATTTAGTCTTAAGTTGAAGTTGACTGTTAGGGAGATAGTGTGTAGTATATCGTCAGAATTGTTCTGAATGACGCAGAGGTAGCCACCACTATTCACCTCCTTGTCGTTGAATAGTTGTTAACTATTCGTAGTCCTGTTCTGTTATCAGGGATCTTAACCAACCAACCGCGTCGGGAACGCCACAAAAAAAGAGAGAGAACGTCGCTTTGAAAGATAATTCGTGTTCTTTTTTACTATTTCGATGTTATTCCAATTCATTCAATTTGCTTTATTTGTCCAAACTATCCAGGAGCTGAAATCGTGGGAATGGCTTTCCACTTCAGATAGAGAAACGAAAATTCATGTTGGTGGGTTGACTTTGGTTTCTTCACCTTATAGTTTGTGCCAAGAACGTCAGACCAAAATGTACTGCGCACGTGATTACACATCTTATATCCACTGTTTTGCTTATTAAACCTTGTTTTGTGGTGGTCTCGTTGCCTCCTCTGCCATGGGTGCTGTTCCAGGAGTCTCCTGTCTTTTTTCCTCTCGCTTGTTCTTCGTGCTGCACTAGACTATCTGAACCGCTGAAACAGGCTCTGTTTGCTTAAGGTCTCTAAGAGTTGAGGGGCGAGGTTAGGTTAGCCATCAAATACGATAACGTGAAATACCCACAGTGAGGATAGCTCAGTTATGTACGAAAGACACGGGGTTTCTGAGGTTGTTCTTATGTGACTGAGGTATGAGGGATAACAGCACGGCTTTAACTTGAGAGACAGTAAATACTATGTGTGAAATGCACCGGTGACAGGATCTTCCCTCCTTAACCTTAATTTTTGTTGGCTTTCGGCTTGTAATTTAACTTTAGGTTCACTGTGATCATAAAGTCAGGTATAGTCTAAGTTTGTAAACAGAGAAATAGGAATAAAATTGTTGGTGTCTTGAGAGTGAGATACTAATTAAATGGGCCTTGATCAATCACGCTATTTATAACGTATGTGATCTATTTTCATCATGTTTTGCTCCAGAGTCGCATCATCGTACTATCCTGGGTAGAGTGGACCACCTGTCACCCAAATGTGACAATGCTTTGCCTTTTTCTAGTTTAACCTTCAACCCTGTGTAATTTTCATGTGACTTGGTATTTCTGTTGTGGTTAGTATTGTCTGTTTGCCTGCATCAAGGTATTGGGGACTTCAGGCGACACCGACAGCATCGAGAACGTTACATGCCCATTTGTTGTATCTTCTGTTATATTCCTCCCGGATCTCTGCAAAACAACAATGTCAAGTGATGTGTTGTGAAGTTTCGTTTAGAACGCCGGTGAATTTTTTCTCTCTCTGAATTTGAAAGCGGTCTTTACAACTTGATCGCCTGGATAGTTCGGATTCAATAGACGCTTCGGAATAATGAAGTACTAGCGATTTAACAATGAAATGCGAATTTCTTGAGTGACGTTTCCGTTGGCGTTGCCGTCGTCGGAGTCGCAGGTGATACCTAGCCCCTGCAATGTAACGAGGGTCCCTAGTAAATTATCTAAAATTAAGTCTCGTAAGCGCCGAAGTGAAAATATTTCGATAAGTTCGTGGCTGTGTGTCTTAACGACCTTGTCATCAGGAGGACAAATTTATCTCCGTGGTTTCACGTAGTGTTATTTTCACCAAAGAAATGGTGGTGGTTGTTGTGTTGGGTTACCGTTGACTGGATTGTTTTAATCAAGGCAAACGGTATCTCAACACTAAAATGACCGTCTAAACAGGTTTGTCCTCTATATTTATTTCTCTGATAATTGGTTATTGTATAAGTTAAAGACCTGTGATTTCTAATAAACTCTGATGTTATTTGCGTGGTTCTTGTGATATTCTCTATACATTATTCAAGGAGTGGGGATGGGTGCATTGCCTAGTGTAATGGCAAGTTTTACATCATGTTACTTCTGCACGTGCTAGATTGCAAGTGGTTACAGCTAACTTCACTTAGACTGGTATTTGTCCGTGGTCACAAAACGTTAGCCTTCGCTCTTTTTGAGAGCCTGTTCACAGGCTACAAAACGTTACAAGAAAACGTTCGGTTCTATGTGCTTGTTTATATATCCAACCATTAATCCTTAGTATGAGGGGTAGATCGCAACGGGAAATTAGTCAGTAGTTCCTCTGTAACTCGTTTCGTGCGCACATTTCCAGGACCATTTTGTGCGGGGTGGGGGGAGGCTTGTCACGAGAGGGTGAATGGAGTCCACGGCAGAATTACTAACTGCTTCAAATATAAACAATCAAAGAAGTAGGATCAGCAAATTACCGTCTCCACTTTTCACTGGGTTCTGCGTGCGGAAGTGAAATCAGCTGTGAACTTCGTACAACGGGAAGCAAGCGTTTAACCTACAGCATGAGGGACACCAAATGACACTTCCACAGTTAATCCCTGGACCTTTATGGCTTGTCTGAACGAACCTTCTTTCCAATCCAAAAAGGCGACCCTATTGCGTTGTGTGAATCGCGTGACCAGTGTGGATTTGCACTATCGATTTGAATTATTAACAACAGTTCAGATAGGATTATGGTCACCTGTTTCACTTCTTGGCAACTTAGGTGGGCTCGAGGCAAGGTCAACTATGATCTAAAAAACAGCTGTGCCTAAAGAAAGCTCTTTAACTGGTCGATTCAAAGCACCGCTGCATGAACGACTCGACTAAAAACGACTGCGTGGTAGGTTACATGAACGCTGGCTTTCTGGCTATTGATATCCCAGTTAGCCTCCCACGCAGTCGTTTTTAGGGGAGGAGGGTAATACGACTCCCCTAAAAACGACTGCGTGGGAGGCTATATCCCAGTCGACCTTGCCTCGAGCCCGCCAAAGAGCCGACAACGTGTCCAAATCCCTAACTCGAAGCCGAAGGCCAGGTCCATAATCTTCCAAAAAAAGAACGAGACCAATGTTTTCCCAATACAGACAGAACAAGCTAGTTCAGTAATGGATTTGCTATTATGGCTTTCTACAAATTTGCGAACAGCAAAGCATATTTCTATTACTAAACGCGCGCTGCATGCAAATTCACTCAATTGTTGTTTGGAAATTTTAAGGCAAAATCCTTCAAAAGCTGTAACTGCCGGCTTTTAAATTATCCATAAACAAACGTGTGGGCAACGCTTGATATGCAACTGGGGTAAACATTAGATGGCATTGTCCGTCATTTTCTACTGCCTATTGATCGTAACGATTAAAATTATAAAACAGTCTCCAATCTCGTACCCAGAGTCCTCAGGCCTCTTGGTCAGCGGACGGTCGCTTGGAGAGAGTCTGGGCTTCTGAAATTTTTACCGTGGAAACGTGCGGTTATCGGATCTTAGTTTTGTTGCAGTGAACAGCCAATTAAAAAAATATTTTCTTTCTTTCACTACGTCAGTGTTTCTCCCTGTGACCACCCACTGACGAAGAAACCCGAGGACACTGGCGGCACGAGATTGAGCAGTCTCGTGAAATAGAAAAAGTTGTTTAGTTTCATTTATTTACATGCCATTTCTTTTTTGCAATCACGCCCATTGTTTTGTATTCTTTCAGGTAAACACTGCTGTTTCTGCTTTTCTTGTCCCTCTTAGCAGCAAATATGGCACTTAGTAAAATAACAATTTACAAGTAACAATTTTCTCCCCTTCTAGATTTTTTCGATTTTTGAGGTGACGTTTCTGGGCAAAAATGAAACTTTTGTCAACCGAGAGAGGCGAGTGGGCAATTTTGGCTTTGAATCGACAAAATTCCCCATGTGCAAACGCGACAGTTACACGCGTATACTGCAAATCCTCCTTATGATTTATTCCATGTTAATGGTTACAAACAGAACACTTTTAAAATAGTAATGAAATGTAGCTGCGAAATAAACACTACTTTATCCCCTGATTTTCGGGCACTTGTCGAAAATTCTCGATAACTCGAACTCCCGATTTGAGTTGTGTTGTGTATATTAGCTCCTACGGGGGGCGTTGGCGAGTTCGCGCGCTATAGAAGAAAAACAGATCTCAGGTGTGTGCGCCTTAGGGAAATGGTCAAAACTATTGTACTCAGACAGGACCCGCCACTCTGCAAAAAGACAGGTGGTCTCTTCATGTACCCCCTTCCCCCACCTTAAAAGATGGTGTCTTGTTTGTATAGCCCCTACTCTATCAGGATTAGAAACTAAGAAAAAGATTCAAATCTCCCTGTGCCATATCTCCAGCAATGCAAGCTTCATGCACACCTAATATGAAAGTCTCAACTCAAATTTTGAGACCAATAAATTTGTCCATTTGGCTAATCAGCCATTTGTCCATTTGGCTATCTTGCATAGCCCCCCCCCCCCCCTACCCCTACACAAGGTGGGTCCTCGTCGAGTACACTTGTTATGACCACTTCCCTTAGACAGTGTTGGTGGCCGTAGAACACTTTTATAAAGCATGGTTTCTTTAGCTTACTTTTGATGCCGGATACAATATCATGGTGGAGCCGGTTTTCTTTGTCGCAGAACATGAGCCGAGTATTAGAATCTTATTGGAGCAAGCCGACATAATCTGCAAAGTAGTTTAAATCGTCTTCAAGCCAAACGATACTATTTTTCTACTTAAAATCTCTTGCATGTCAAATTTACAGAATTTGCGTCATTTGTTTTTCAATATCTTCATCAAAAATGTTAAGCTGAAATCAGGAGACCAGCTGAAATTAAGTTCTTTGTCTGTCTGATCTCAGCAGGCCCTGTTTTTCGCAGACTAGTGTAATGAAGACAGAGCGGATTATCTGTGTGCATTTTTTCTTGATATGTTTGAAGGAGTATTTCTTTGTATAGATTCTTGACTAATATTTGTTCTTCTTTGTTAACATTCGACAAATTTCCTCCGTCTGTGATATTATCTTTTTCTGAAAAACCCACGATACATTTTAATATATTGTGCGCGTAAAAATGATCCTCTTTGATATATTGTGCTATAAAAATAGCACCAATAATTTTAAGCATTTCCACCAGAAAAGCAATTAACAGAACACGACGAGCCCTTCAGGCTCCTAATCTATGATAACAAGTTTCTTTTGTTTTCTTTGTTGTTTATTGCCATTAAAAATGAGTTCTTCTTTCTTTTGCACTTTGCTCTCGTTTCTTTGTTTCTTCAGTACTGGAGGCGGAGACTTCTTTCTCCAGATTTCATTGTGGTGAACGCATTTGCGCTTCGTGAAACAAGAGACGGGAAATTTGTAAGACAAAAGTTTACTGTCCGTAATTATGGACACGCTGTCTCGCTCTCGCCCTGAAAAGCACCAATAACCTTGTAAAGATGAAAAACATAAACAAGCAGAAGTTTAAATAAAAGTTTATTCCGAGCTTTACGAATTCCTTGTTCTTGGGATGGACAATTTTTGACAGAATATTGGCAGAACAAAATTTATGACATAAATAAAAGCGAAGTGCGAACTCTTAGCAGTTGTCTGCAATAAAACCACACTCGACATTGCATGGTTGCTAACAGTTGTTCAAGGTGGTTGGGGTAGAACTTAATATTTACCGTTTCATTGACTTTATTTGAGTGTTCACCTTTGTTATCAAAGCAGTTAGATCAGGCCCAGTTTAGCGAGTTTAGCTAAAAATATACCAAGCACAGTTGGTTATTTGCACCTTTAAACGACACACTTGTTACGTGGGGTTGTATTTAATTCATGAAGAAGCACGTACGCGATCTAAATATGCACACTTTAAACACTCTACAATCAAATGAGGCGAGGAGCCATGAGTGATATTGGAATTAAAAAGCTTCAGAATAAAATCTTCGAGTGTCGGAAACATCTTGTTTTTGAGGTTTTTAGGACTTGTCACTTAAGCTGATGGTAGCACGTATTATTTTATTCTGATCGTGAACATGAACAATCGCTTGTTTCCCCCTAAGTTTGAATTGTCGCTAAAACGCTACGCTATCGAAACGCGCCCCACAAGCTCGTTAAGTTCTTGCAAACGGCCTCACACTTTTCATTAGCGTCACAAACGTTGTCAGTTTATAAAACATTACTTATCACTTCTTTGGTTCCCTCCCAGTATGACAGTTTCCTTGATAACAATCAACGTTTGGTTTTGCGGTCAAAATTGCGGAATCAACACTTTACCGTTTACCGTCCACAGTTATGCATAAATACGCTTTTTGTGATTTCTTCGATTTTCGAGGAGTTAATAAAATTGTTTGTACTAAGCTGAAAAAAACCCGAGACTTACAATTATTCAATTTGGAGTGATATTGTAGAGCGAGTCCTTATCACTGGCCTGTGCCTCAATCTTTTGTTCGCCTGTCAACGCTTTGCTATCTTGGCGTGTTAATGGCATAAGAGGCGTGATATATAGTACATGCGAGAAAAGATATGCAGATCTAGAAATATCCAGCCAATAATCCGTGAGCAAATATTTGCTAAGCTTAAGCCTTGGAATATCTGCATTACGTTTGCGGAGCAAACATCTTACAGAAGACCAAGTAAGGCAGCGACAAGCGGCTTACAGCAGATCAAAGGCCTCCTCAATAGAACGCGAAACACGACAACAAATCTTTTGTCCAACTTTTACAACAAAGCCAGATGAACTGAAGAGAATAGGCCTGATGAAGCGCTAATTTCGAAGGAATTGCGTTTCTTTTGCTAATGGCCTTGGCTTAAAAGTTCCATTCACTGATGTGCGAATTACATGGCACAATTCACTAATGAGAGAGCCTCGCTCGCTGATTGGTTCCTCTATCAATCTGTCAATATTGCTAATCTAATGACAAGAGTGACATGCAATCGACTAAACACTGACAAAACACCTCGCTAAAACCAGAATGAAGTCACTTTGTTTCAAAATAGCTAGCGGAATGGCTGTAGCACACAAAATCGTGTATACGTTCTTACTGCTTCTTAGCGCGTTCTGCTTCGTTTCTAGCAAAGAAAAGAAATGCGAAAAGATCAAGATTCCTATGTGTCAAAGTATTGGCTACAATTTAACTTATATGCCCAACATGTTCAACCACGACACACAGGAGGAAGCAGCGCTTGAAGTTCACCAATTCTGGCCGCTAGTCGAGATCAGATGTTCGCCTGATCTCAAATTCTTCCTGTGTTCCATGTATGCTCCCATGTGCCAGCCGAACTTCAAAGACGAGGTTCCCCCGTGCCGATCGATCTGTGAGAGAGCGAGGACAGGCTGCGCACCTCTCATGCTCCAGTATGGCTTTTCGTGGCCCGAACGAATGAGATGCGAAAACTTTCCTGAATACGGGGGCGACAAGTTATGCATGGGTCGTAACGCAACAGAAACGAACCTAACGTCAACAACAGCGCCACCGTCAGGGTCGTCTGGTGAGGGTAACCCTGATGAGACTGCCAGTGCGAAAGTAGAGGCCAGTGGGCATCGGCCCGTGAACTGCTGCTCGTGTAGACCACCGTTTGTATCAGTCATTGGCAAAAAAGTTAAACCCAGTTTGCAGGACGTTTCTACGGGAGAAATCAAAGGCTGCGTAATGTCTTGCAATAGAACTTATTTCTCTCAAGATCAACAAAACTTCGCGTCGTTCTGGATCGGGTTGTGGGCTGTCCTGTGTTTTATCTCTACCCTTGTAACCTCGCTGACATTTCTTATCGACATGCAACGCTTCAGATATCCCGAGCGACCGATCATCTTTCTCTCATTCTGCTACTGTTTTGTGGCCATAGGTTACATCATTCGATTCGTGGCCGGACGTGAAAACGTGGCTTGTGATTCGGACAGTTTTATGCGGTACGAAACTTCAGGCCCTGCCGCGTGCACCATTGTGTTTTTACTGATTTATTTCTTTGGCATGGCGTCTTCACTGTGGTGGGTCATATTATCCTTTACCTGGTTCCTTTCTGCTGGGATGAAGTGGTCCAATGAAGCCATTACTAACTATTCGCAGTACTTTCACGTGGCGGCCTGGCTTGTTCCCGCTATACAAACCATCGCTGTACTGGCCATGTCCACTGTTGATGGCGATCCAGTAAGCGGGATTTGTTTTGTGGGAAATCATAACCTTCAGAGCCTGATTGTGTTTGTTGTGGTACCCCTGGTGGTGTACCTGGTGTTCGGGACGTCCTTCCTGATCGCCGGTTTCTATTCATTGGTTCGCATTCGGAACGTTTTGCGTATGCAAGCCGATAAACTGATTAAAACCGATAAACTAGAAAAGCTCATGATTCGCATCGGAGTATTCTCGGTTTTGTACACTGTGCCAGCTACTATCGTTGTGGCTTGCTACTTTTATGAATTCGTGAACAGAGAAAGCTGGGAGGAATCGGTGCTTTGTGCGGATTGCGAAAATCAAGTGCGACCCGACCATTCAGTGTTTATTATCAAGTATTTCATGGCGTTAGTAGTCGGCATAACATCAGGATTTTGGATCTGGTCTGGTAAGACAATTGAATCATGGAAAAAATTCTGCTATCGCTTACTTGGACGAGGACGAAGGGAAACAGGAGCAAAGACTGTAACGGCCACTGTTTGAATAAGCTGACTTGGTGTTTGTTTTAATCAAAAATATTTAATACCTGCCAGCCCACTTCGCCGCTTGAGAAAGCGTACGGTAATAAAGGCCTTTTGAATGCACAATATCAGATTATTGGGCTGTGAAGTGCGGAATATGGCAAAAATCCACAACACGTTGAGCAAACTGCCAAACCAGTATACACACAAGCCCTAATCCTTCCGGATTGATGAAACTGTATAAAATACCACTATTGGCTCAAAAAATCAACCACGCTGCAACTTCGATTTAAACATTCAATAGCTTCAAGACAAGTAAAATTTGCATGAGCTAATGGATTAGTTTCTTTTAGAAGTCATTTCTGAACGCAGTGCGTCGTTATTCATAATGCGAAGCTTTTAAAGTATACGTTTTTATCGTAATTCCGCCTGGATTCATAAACGAAACATCTGCGCGTTTCACAAAACAAGCCTTTTTAGCCGTGGACAGCTGACCAAGAAGTCGGCAAAGCCGAAAATAGTTTTTGTAGATACGCAATGGACGTTAGCAATCTTTTCAACAGTCTAATTATGGTGCTAATTAAAGGTCCCATGAGGGGTGTTCACCCCAAGGCTATTAGCGCCAGTTCAGTCGGCAATATACGATTCACACTTTCCTCAGTAGTAAACAAAATCTTTATCTGAACACGCATCATTTTTACATCATGTATTATAAAGGTGTCGCTGGAACTGTCTGTGTTTGTTGAAGGATTTAATTTAAGATAATTTACATTCCAGTTTACATTAAATAAGAAATATTTTTCTTGCAGAACAAATGCGTTTGTCGTGACGTTTTTTAACTCTAGTGCTTAGTTAAAATTCTGGTCTTTTGGGTAGGAATTTTGCGTTCAGTAGCGCAAAAATTGAAGACCGATTTCGAGGGTAGAAGCAATTAGTGAACTAGTATCTGTCTTGTTCATCTTTTTTCTTTACACACGACAAAGCACTTAACGAACTAAGAAAACAAAAGGTTGAGTTGCGGTGGAAAATCCAACCCACTAATTAGCAGGGCAGTCCAAGGACGCCATCTATCACACGCTTATTAATCACTGTCGCCTTTTTCGTCTAGAGAAGAATTGAACGCGATAACAAGCCCTTCAGGCCTTGTTTCGTGAACTTTTCCTCCCACAGACAGCCAAGCTTGTTGTTTATCGAAGACTGTCATTAATGTTACTCAAAACAATACTTTTAAGCGAATAAATGCCATTCTTGTCAGTACTGTTATCCTTTCGAATCAATGACGAGATGTATTTGTTCGTCAAAGAAACCAAATTGTCGCTTGTGATTGACTAGTGGAAACTCGTTTGTCTGTTAGCAGGAAAGAAATGTTTACGAGACAATCGAGTTACAGGGGGAACAAAACAGTTTTTCGTGATTTAGAAGCAGTGAAATAATTGTACGTGACTAGAATAGTGTAACAGGGCACTCGAATACTGGCCTTTGGGTGTTAATTCTTTGCGATAAACAGACAGCCAGTAAATATGCCAATACTATTAGCATTTGGTCGGCCCAGATGTGCAATGCTCACAACTCTGACGGATTTATGTGAATAAATGGTAAAATCTGCCAAGACCGCTTTTAGTGGCAATACTGTAGCAAATGATTTTGCGGCAGGGGCTTTACGTTCGTGGAGAAATGACGGCCCGTATATGCAAAGTTTGTCGCAAATTTATGTAACAATTCTTGTGTTTTGATTTGTTAGTGTTTTAATTTTCCGAAGTTGTGTAGCAGAGTCTCACTTTTATCTCTCAGAATCTGTGGTTTTTGATAGCTGAATGTCGCGAAACGTCTAAAAAGGAGTCATGCTCGACAGGCAATATCATTTGGCGCTCAATTCTGCCGACAATGGCTCAGTAAAGTTGGGCCGCGTTAGGTCGCTGAGTATAGTTTATCTGTCGCCGGCTTCTTCCACAAGCTGATTCAAATCCCATTATAGCGCCGCCCTTGCTAAGAAGCTTGTTTCCGACCAGGTATTAAGAACATGTTGTGCGAAAAGGCACGCAAAATATGCAATCCATACTCAATTTTACAACTTTGAAAACTTGCGTTATTTCAATTTCATTGCAGCATTGGACACGACATGAGGGTTACTTAACCACAAGAACATCGTGTTTAGTGTAACTTAACAGTATGAAAAATGAAACGTGATGAGGTAAACGATCTGTGTGCTAATCAAAGAAAGATAAGAAAGTTGGAGAGCGGATTTAGAACTCTTCCAACTAAGACCAACTAATTCTGTCGGATATGTCTAACATGGCATTTAACTTATTGTAGCTCAGTGAAAAGGTCACATCGATCATCCATGTGAATTTAGCAAGAGGAATATTGTTAGTATCTCTAATGATTAAAAAAGGGCGAAATTTTAAATGGGCCTCAGATTTTAGGGTGTTTCTAAATCTGCTATCATCTCCTAACGTATTACACAACGGTTACAAAATGCCTTAAGCCACAAAAACGACTTGACCCAACAGAGGAAAAATTGAGACTTCAAGGTATATTTAGAAAACCCGAATATGCGAAATGAATATATAAATGTATGTAAAGTGCAGATAAAGGAGTAAAGGACACCCTTGTAGTGAATTTAGCAGATCCACTAGTTACAAAGAAAACCTGGGAAAAAATTTCAGGCTTGCAAGGGACTCGAACCCGTGACCTTGAGATATTGGCCGGTGCAATGCTCTTACCAGCTAAGCTATTGTGATCAGGCTGTATTTTGGTTTATTAGAAACCATTTCCGCGGGAAACGCAAACT
Organism: Siderastrea radians; assembly: GCA_964017195.1. Classification (NCBI taxonomy): domain Eukaryota; kingdom Metazoa; phylum Cnidaria; class Anthozoa; order Scleractinia; family Rhizangiidae; genus Siderastrea; species Siderastrea radians. The sequence goes on along the minus strand of OZ024900.1, from coordinate 25,500,465 downwards.
AGCGACTTCCGAGTATACAATACGGCCGCTCAAACTAGGCCTGCTCCATGGCAGGCAGACTTTGTTAAAGTTGGTCATCTGTGAATTAAAATTACACCCGCAGATGCCGAAATACATGTAATCAAAAGTGAATACATGAAATCATCATACGTGCGATCCTCGCGGGGATGAAGGAACTGTGAGTGAAAGAGATTCTCGAAGTGATGTTAGCAACTACATGGGTTACTAAGAATGTGTGATATAAATTCAGGCTTGAACGAAATTAGAGAAATAATAATGCGACTACCAGAAAACAAATCTTGACCTAAACTTTAACCGACTTTACCACCCTATTGTTGAGTTTGATTTTTGCTGCATAAAAAAGTATTGGTCTCGCCAAGAACAACCCACAACTATCAACTGATATCAGGGGGGCACTTCCAAGCTTTTCAGGTCTTTTTGTACGTTGTATTTTATTCTAGCCTATTACATTCTATCATATTTTATTATATTCTATTATATTATTTACATTGATTCTATTGCTAGATTTTATTGTATTTTATTTTATTTATGGTTATTTAATATCATTTTTAAAAAAGTAAACTGTGTGAGAAATATTACTAGCGCTTTTTACATAACCACCTAAAAAAACATTGTAGAGATGTCCGTTCAAGAGGGTAGATTTTATTAATTGTCCATAATTAAAGTTCAGTTGTTACCTTGCTCAGTAGGTGCATCATGGACATATTCAGTTAAAACCACGTGCTGCAGTCATGGGGCTTTGATCCGCCTTAGTGGGAACGAGAGTTTCACGTGGGAGTAAATGGTGGTATGTTCAACGGAGACAAATAGCGCTATGGGTGTCTATGGAATTGACCCCGAGGATTAAACACCCTGCATAATCCACAATGGACTTAGTCTGAAATGTACCTTAAAATAGCATTGTCGAGTGCCTGTAGTGATAAGCACTGTTGATATTCGCCATGCATTCAAGTTGGAATTCCAGTTAGAGTTCACCTGCTGTCACATGCTCCCCAGCTAATGGCGCATGCTCTCCAGCTGATGGCGCATTAGTTTGCTGACTTGATTCTCATTGTACACGAGTGACTATGGTATTCACGGATTGGAACTCTCACTACGCTTTTTTTTAGGCTGTTAGGGAGTGAAAGAACTACATGTTTCTCCAGGCTGCGTAGCTAACGATATTGTTCTCACAAGGAAAGAGTTTGAGTAAAAATTGCTGCTCAGACGTCGCCTTCACGAAGAAGAGTGCGGGATGGGTGGGGGGGGGGGCACTAGACTCATGTTTGGGTGTTGGGGTGTCGCTTTTAAAAGGTCTGAAAACCTGACCCTGTTGAGGAAAAAAAGGCCTTAAATGCCAACCCTATTCAGGACAACATCCTCCACTTTAGGTCTCTGTTTAGGACCAATGACAAAATACACACTCTCCTGTTTACACAAGTTTAAAGACCGCAAACGTCTCCGGTCTAGCATTGCTGAGTACTGTATACGTTAGGAGAGCAGTTTTTATATGAGAATTCAGTTCCCCTTATTGCTTTCCTTTACCTACTGTACTTTTATTTCTTTATTTATTTATTTATTTATTTATATATTTATTTATTCATTTATCTATTTATTTATTTATTTATTTATTTATTTTTCTTCTTTAGTATGTTATTATACAGTGGTATAAAGTATTATTAAACTTAAACTTAAACGACGACAAACGTGCAACCTTGCCCTGTTTAGGATAAGTTCAGACCCTGTTTAGGACAGACTCGCATAAAATTTTATACCTGTTCAGGACACAGAGCTGACACAGAGACCAAAAACCATACCCACCATACCCGGTCTAGCGGCACGTCCCCGTATAGCGGGCCATATAACAGAGTACCCCCCTGGAGGGAAGAGTACTACTCTCTACGAAGGGTAATTTTTCACTGGTGCAGATGATAACAGAGGAAACGATATCATTTATTAAGCACTCTCTTTTGATATCAGAGCACGTGGTAGACTTGCTCCAAGCCCTGGGGCTCCAATTCGTTTGTATTTTCTTGGGACGAAAACTATCAGTTTCCCGTGCGAAGAAAGCGTTGGTACGAGTGTTTGTGTACAGCACGCAGAATATTGCGTGTGCAACACGCGAGGTAAATCAGTGAAAAGAACGATACTGAGCTCCTTCCGCTGAACCAGCCGCCATTTTGATTCACGCGCGCAGACCCGCCATTTTGATTCACGCACGTGGACTGCCCATGGTAACTCGTGGTGATCGGTGACTGCTCTCGTGCTATTAGGGTCGGACCGGGGGGTGGGGGGGGGGTGGGATTTTGAAAAAATATATCCTGCAAGTGCATATGCATAAGAAAAAAATTCCTGCACAAGGCCATCGTCCCCAAAAACATTCACGCACGCATGATGGGCTGGAAAAAAATTCTGACAAGATGTTCTCTGGGTTGACACATTGAACTTTATCACCTGACTCAAAGCTTTCAGCATCTAGACTTTGGTAAGAGGGATTCACAGCACAATAATTTGTTCCTCTCAGAAGGGTTTTCTTTACATTTAAATTTAAATTTACATCAGACGCAATAGTAGTTTTCATTCTTATCGATCTCGCAGAAGCAATGATTTACACCTTCCTCGCGTGCGTACCAGTTGGGGCAAGCAAACTTTCATTTATCAAGCCTCTAAGGACTGGAACAACCTAGACAATGACATTAAAAACAGCAAATCATTGTCTTCATTTAAGGCAAAGCTTAAAACTTTTCAAATTATGCCCTATCTAATTGTTAAAGTATTTTAAAATTAGTTTTATATTGTAATATCAATTTTTATCTTTTTTCTTAGTTTTTAATTTTAATTTTTATTATAATTTGCAGGGCCCCACTGAAAACCGCCAAGGCGAGTGGGCTCCCTGGTTAAATATTATTATTATTATTATTATTATTATATTATAACACCTGTAGTTTAATACCAAACATGGTACAATTTTTGTGAAATTCAAGATAACGGCTGGTTTTGTGACATGAAGAGCAATGTTTTAAGTGCACTCTAGATCAAGAATGCCAGAATAGCTGTTGGAACATGAAGTAAGCCTAATTAAATAAAACGTTTTTTTTGTTTTTGTTTTTTTTTTCATTTATTTTTTATTTTGCCACATCGCAGACAACAATACAAAGATAATAATTAAAGAACAAGGAAAGAAGAAGGAATGATGGTAACAGTGGCGAGGAGCTCTAAAGGAAACTATGAAGCTTATGCTAATTAGGCCTCCTCAACTGTAATGGTACAGTTGAAATTGAAATTGCAGCGACGGATGCTAACATAGTTTTACCATAATACAGTTCATTACAAAATTAAAAAGAGAAGTTACTGAATATTTTACAAGAACAATTAGAGGCAAAAAGTAGACACATAACTAAGAATTACTAATAGTTATTACAAATAAATGCCTTAATTAAGTGTTTTCTTAAAGGAAGCTGGGGAGGTCGAATTGACGATATCCGTGTAAAAAGAGTTGTAAAACTTAGGTCCTTGGTAAAAAAACAGAAAATTTTTTAATGTTAGTCCGACAGAAAAGCAAACGAAAGGTATGAGAGTTTCTCGTATGATTCGAATGGACCTATCTATTTAAGGTACATTTACAAGCGAATTTGGAAGGAAGAGTTTGGTTTGATGGGAGTACACGAATAGACCCAGGTGTAGTAAGTGTATATCATGATATTTTAAAATGCCAAGGTTTTTGAAGATTGGATTAGTATGTGCATCGAAATGGGACTTAGCTATAATTCTCACCACTCGTTTCTGTAAACATTACAAGACGAACAAGGTTAGTTTTGTAAATGGAGGCCCAAACTAAGTTGCAATAAGAAAGGTAGGGATAGACTAGTGAACAATATAATGTTCGTAAAGATTTCTTCGGTAAATAGAAGCTCGACTTGTTAATTATTCCTATAGACTTCGAGATTTTGTTGGCCATATCAGAAATTTCCGACTTCCAGTTTAAGTTTCATCAATGATTGCTCCCAGGAAAACTGTTTCTTTTACCTGATCAATTTGTTGGTCGTTTATCAAAATTTGAATATTATAACTTGTACCTTTTTGACTTGGTTTAAATGCCATGATTTTAGATTTTTTACGTTTAATGAAAGCTTATTAGCTCTGATCCAAAGGGACAACTTATTTAACTCAGGGTTCAACAGACTAACCAAGCAGTCTAAGTCTTTATGAGACAGAAACACGTTTGTATCATCACCAAATAGAATCAATTGTACTGACGTAGATGCCACAACGTGCAAAGATAAAATTCTTTATTCTATTGATAAAAATTACTTCAACTGTATGTACACAACTAGTGATTTTGCAAAGACTATGTCATTGATTTTTTCCTCAAAGGCTGTTTTAGAGTGATTTGTTCAGGGCCTCTCCTTTCACGAAACCTTTCTTAACTCCTGGTGGGTGACACGAGGAGAAATGTGTGTACTGTAATGTTTCAGTGGGCTTGTAGTGGCTGCGTATATCAAGCGCTGATTCATATGTGAATCTTTCTCCTTTGTAAACGCTGGTATCCAAGAAAGTAGTTTCTGTATCAGAAATTTCAGCCATGAACTTGATAGCCAAAGGGGTGATGGTTATTTGCTTGGTATATGCATGAACTCAGTTAATTCCCCTCCGCTGGTCTCTCAGAGGGGGAAAATGTCGTCGATATATCGTTACTTTTAAACGAAAGGTTTGAATTCACTTTGGCCAAGGATTTCTGTTTCGACCTTGGCAAATGCGATCGCCATTTTAATGCCCATGGCAGTTCCGTGTGTTTGTAGGTAATTTTTGCCACAAAACTGGAACGAGTTCTCCAGAATCGTTAGCCTGGTCGCTTGTGCAAGTAAACGTGTAGGGATAAGACGCGTGACTTTATAGAAAGTGTCATATGCCTCGCATTCTGTATGTGGAATATTAGTATACAAGCTTGTTTCGCCCATTAGTCCTCTCAATGAAACTAATGAAGTCAGTTGACTGTATCTTTGAGATAGGACTTCTGTTGTTGTCCTATCAGCTGGAGTAGTTTGTCAACAAATGCTGATAACGTCTCTGTTGGACCTGAAATGTTCTGTAGTTGCATTTCGCCTTGCAATATGACTGAAATCCAGGAGCAGGCCTGATTCCTTTCATCAGTGGGAAGGAGAACCTTCTCACGGCTTTTACATTCAGTGTGAAAGTAAATGCATTGTATTGTAAAAGTCAGTCAAAAACTCTTAGATAAAAATTAATCTATTTGTTGAAAGGTTCTTTTACAGTTCCTTTATAATTTGATTTGTAATGGATGTCTACTTTTCCAACCCCATCCATACACACAAAAAAATTCATGCAGAATGTTAAAGGGAGAAAAAATATCATGCAAGTACCTACCCCAAGAAAAAAAATTCCTTGTGAATTAAGGTGTTGAAAACAATTTCATGCCTATACCAAATCACCAAACCCGCCCCTTGTTTGGCTGACTTCTGGTCCAAAGTATTGCAGACCCTTTATAATTAAATACGATAAAAACGCAAGGCTGATTCCACAGGGAAACTTAAATATATTTAAAATCCAATTTCTCGAAAAGCACGGCCTTTCTTCTTTACGGTGTGGTTAATAGATCCTTTACTACAGCATCTGGTACTTTTATTGTGTTATAAACTGCTAGCAGTCCCTTTCCGGATAGTCGAGAGGGCGTACGAAATAGCCGAGAGCCCGAGCTATCAACAGCGCGATGAGATTGGAGCAAGGAGAAAACAAGCGAAAACGAGAAGAGCTTTTTCGCTCAGTTATTTCGGACACCCTCTCGGCTACCCAGAAAGGGACTGCTAACAGCCTAATTTTGTTACGGTGGTCAATGCAAAGTTACTTGTTGCCTTTATAATTACTAATAATTACACTTTTGCGTAAATAAACATAGGAGCACAACATTGAGCACCTACTGATGTGGTCTTCTAGCCTGCTCCAGCCTTTAGTGCCTGGAAACTCCCGAGTTCCACGCGTTTTATTTTGTGTCCACTTACTTTATTTTTTACTATCGTGGAGGTTGGAGCCAGCCTACGATCTTCGATTTCAAGATCGTGATATCTGACTTGTGCAGGAGCCCAGTTGACTGTCAATTCGTTTCACTGAGCTGACAGTGAAAGAGCTGAACGATTAGATAAGTAGACCTGGGAACTAACCAATAGATTCATTCGTTTCTTTATCACTTGACGACCCCGACAACCTTCTGCTTGCGCACCAACCACAGGCTTACCACCCTATGTTTAAGTGGACCGGTGGACTCTATGGTCTCCCAAGTCACCGAAACAAGCACAGGATGACAAAGGAAAATAGTATAAATATTTTCAACAGGATAACCTGTGGTTTGTCAAACACGTGCCCTTACAAGCTGGAGTCATTTACAGTTGTGGGCACCAAGATTCATGGATTTTCAGTCTATTGGGTATTACAAATAAAAAACTTTGCGGGTCTGTTTTGGAAATTGCAAAAAAAAAAACACATATCGCAAAAATATAGACGCGCAGCAAAAACTTAATACCAAACCGTAAATGCTAGAACTAAACCTTTGAATTCTACTACAACCCTTGCATTTTAGCAATGCAGTAATAAATGGTATGCGTTTTATAAAATTGGGTTAACTGTCAACAAGTTAACAAGTCTTTCGCATTTCGTTTAAGACTAAGTTTGTTTTCACTGAAAAATATTTTGATTCGATATTTTAATCCAGTGTTTTGTTCCCTCTATATGAGCAAGATTTCAAATGCACGAATTGGCATATTCTGTGTGAGCACAATGACAGATGTTTCAATTACACGGTCATAACTTAGCTTATAGTTATACTTGTAACTTACTTTCCTGTTTTATCCAGAAAAGGCTACAAAAAGCCTCAGGTACTCCAAGGCCCAAAATATACAAAGATATATGTCTCATTTATCTGTTGCGGCACTGGGATAAGCTTTCTTTTCGAGGAAAATGTTATGTTCTGTCCTGGAACAACTAATTCTTTCCTTTGAGGCCATTTGAATCGACTCTTCTAAAGCGAGTTCCTTTAGAAAAAGGGACCTTTCACGACACTGCGGCCCTCCTTTTTAACAGCCTCCCTACAAATCTTAAAACGTGCGATGATGTTAGTCTGTTTACGTCGCGTGCATTTCAATTCTTAAAGAAACGTGCAATGGCACGCCTATAATTGTAGTGATATTTAAATAGATAATATTTCTGTTCTCTGTAGTCATAAGATACAGCATTCATTTATTCACTGCTTACTTAATTTTTTTGTTTTAAAGGTAAATATTCGGTATTCTTATCTAGTAACCGCCAATGAAGAGCCACTACATGGATACTCTGTTAACAAACAGTATAAAATAAATTCAAAAAATAACAAAATAAAGCTTTCCCATTTGTTTTCACCTTTTATTTTAAATGGCGTATTTGGATCCGCATAATGTCCAAAACCGCCTTGACAACCGTTGCCAACAACATTCGTTCGGGCAACTATTTTTGATAAACGGCATATGCGGACGTCTGAATCTGACTGATAAATAAATGTTTTGAGTCGGCGTTTAGCCGACTGTTACCGCAATGTGCACACGAGTGTTTTTAAAACGCGAGTTGCTTATCATGATTCGACTCAGTAGTGATCGAGCAATAAAAAGTGTTGGTCAATTCAAGTTAGTTACCTAATAAAAGATAAAGTTCGAAATGCGTAACCCACGTAAAAAAATTAATGAAGCAAATTTGAAATGAAAAAAATTCTGACCACACTAAACGGAAGAGAACCCACTACCCACTGCACTGAGTCAATGCTTTGTGTGACTCTTGGCTAGAGTAACATAAGTACTGAAAGGCGACAGCCTGTTAGATTGCGTGATTTTAAACACGCGAACGTGCTGGAGGTAATTTATTTTTGCTTTTTCGTCGCTAGTTAAAGTGTTGAGCTCCCAAACAACATATTTTTGTTTCTTTATAAATAGTTAGAGTACGTTCTTAATTAACTTTAATCGGATTACTGAACATAAGGAATTAAAAATGCACGAGAGGACACAAGCGCAGCGTGTATAAATATTCATTGCACGTGAATAACAGTGAAATAGACCAGGAAAAACCAAATAAAACTGTTGCTCGTTCAAATTTAATAACGACTGAAACTTGACCGAGATTCAGCCTTCTTATCTAAAAACAGAAATGTTTATTCAGCCTAAAACTCATTGGTACATCAAAAAGAATTATTATTGTAACGGCAATCGATTTAAGAGAAAAATCTGCTAAAATGCAGCACAAATCAACCAAAAAGTTCGTAATTTGCATAAATAGAAATATTTCTATTTATGCAAATTACGAACTTTTTGGTTGATTTGTGCTGCATTTTAGCAGTTTTTAAATATAAATATCTTAAAATCGCAGCCACCTAGGAAGCTAAATGTACATTAAGAATGTTTTGATATCATAAAAGATCATTCAACTGAAAAGAGAAAGTGTTAAGTTTTATCTTTCTTGAAATATTGGAGAAAATTGCAGGAATGACCAAAATCAGCCCGTAAAAAATGAATCATGATTTACATGAAAACGCTCTTACAGATTTTTCCCTAATTTCGCATACAAGTTGCGTAGGTTGAGTAGTTCAAATATTTCAAGTTTCGTCGTAAAGTGTCTGACTAGTTTTCGAGATATTCGACATTATTTAAAATGAGGGGTTGTCCATTACCGTTGCTATAGTGACAGCTGTTGCTAGGAAACCAGTGAGAAAATAAACTTTGATCATATGTTGAAAAGGCGGTGTAGTATCAAGGAAATCGAAGTTTATCTTCTATGCGAAATTTTGACTTCAAAAGGTACACTCCAAGGCCAAAAAAACTGTTGCGCAACATTACCCGACGCTGATTTGTAAATATCTCCGAAATCAAACCAGAATACTTAGCAAAAAAAAATTATAGTAAACATGAAGCAGAAACAGGCGAACGCAATGTCGTACTCACACTACGTAAGCTCTTTAGCTTGTTCCAGCAGATCGTGTCAGCATTTTCAGGAATCAAGAGAAACGGTAGCCTCCCACGCAGACACTCTTAGGGTATCGTCACGCGTTCCTCCCCCACGACGACGCGGCTTTGATGAGGCCTTGAATGTTGACAAAACTTTTGCCAAAAATTCGAACTCTGTCTTTGGTGAGTGCGCATCCACAAAGAAAACAGAGAAGCTCGCTTCCGACTGTCTCTTACATGCCATATAATGGGACCATGGAATATAATGAATATGTTAAGATGAAGAGCGTGGATGAATATTTTGGCTCTGAAAAGCGGTTTCGCGGAAATTACCCGGCGGGTCACAATATCCATTCTTACGCAAGTTTCTATTGGCTATTGATAACACAATTGATGAACGCTGACTGTTTTTTTTGAAACAAAGGCAAGCACATGACGAACAGAAGTGGCTGCTCCGTTAAGCAGACGTTCGTGGGGGAGGAACGCGTGACGAAACTCTAAGAACGTCTGCGCGGGAGGCTAGAGAAACGTGAACCGTCTAGCTTTCCAAGAATTCCTTGATCAGCGGTTTGGTTGCCAAGACACTACACCGCTGACCAAACAGCCCAGGCTTCTGCAAACCACTCCCTTCCTTACACCTTCCCGCTGAATAAACTTCCCCACCCCCAAGAAAAACGCTGCCCCGATTTACTCTAGACTCAGGAACCCGTACCAAACTCAAACAAACAAACAAACAAACAAACAAACAAACAAACAAACAAAGAAAGTCTGAAAGACGATGACATAGATGCGGATGTATGCGTACTGCGTACTGCGTCTGCAATGTCTCTACCCCTATTCCCAAGAAATCCGACGTCAAAACATAAGCCCTCTTCCGTCTGTACCCCCCATAGAATATCATTAAAGCAATCAACCAATCAATCATCGATCATCATCGTGATGAACGACATACTACGACGAAACGTTTGCAGAACTACAAGATGGCGCCCTACAGGCCTGTCTTTAAGGGGTAATGGTGGCAGTATCCCATGAGAGTGAAAGATAACATGTTCTATATATATATAGGACAAATATAACAATATGAATGTCTGTGGAATTGACCTCTAGGATCAAACACTGAATAATCGACCATGGACTTAGTCTGAAATGTATCTTAAAATAGCATTGTCGAGTGCCTGTAGATAAACATTGTTGATGTTTTCCATGCATTCAAGATGGAACTCTAGTTAGAGCTCACGTGCTCTCAAACTAGTAAGATTTTTTTCGCACATTGGTTTGCTGACTTGACTGATTTTCTCATTTTACTACACTGTGATATTAACAGACTGCAACTCCGAATCTGTGGCCGGTTATGGAGTGTCAGAAAAAGGGAAAACCTACATGGGCAGGGCTTAAACTTCACGTGAACATTACCGCCAGCTACGACGGCAAATGTTCTGCTCGTGCCACACGGTAGGAGATCCTGGCCGTTTATATCGTCTCTATCATCCAGTTAAGGAGGCTCCCAACAGTTTTTTTGGCCTTGGAGTGTATCTTTTGAAGTCAAAATTTCCCATAGGAGATAAACTTCGATTTCCTTCATACTACACCACCTTTTCAATATATGATCAAAGTTTATTTTTTCACTGGTTTCCTAGCAACAGCTGTCACCATAGCAACAGTAATGGACAACACCTCATTTTAAATAATGTCGAATATCTCGAAAACTAGTCAGGGCTCATTTTGGTCATTCCTGCAATTTTCTCCAATATTTCAAGAAAGATGAAACTTAATACTTTCTCTTTTCAGTTGAAAGATCTTTTATGATATCAAAACATTCTTAATGTACATTGACCTTCCTAGGTGCTGCGATTTTAAGATATTTATATTTAAAAACTGCTAAAATGTAGCACAAATCAGTCAAAAAGTTCGTAATTTGCATAAATAGAAATATTTCTAAACTGCCCTTACAGATTTTTCTCTTAAATTGATTGCCGTTAGAATAGTAATTCTTTTTGATGTTCCAGTGAGTTTTAGGCTGAATAAACATTTCTGTTATTAGATAAGAAGGCTGAATCTCGGTCAAGTTTCAGTCGTTATTAACTTTCAACGAGCAACAGTTTTATTTTCTTTTTCCTGGTCTACTTCACGGTTATCCACGTGCAATGAATAATTATACACGCTGCGCTTGTGTCCTCTCGTGCGTTTATAATTCCTTCTCATAATAAAAAAACATATTCGTCTTCTGAGCTCGTTTCTCGTTATTTTTCTGCCCCAGTGTAATGCCATCGTGGGCGTTAACATGTATGCAATCCGTAATTTAAAATGCTAAAACGTCAGTCAGTATTTAAAGAATAATGGAAAAGAGTCTCCAGGAAGAAGCTCAGAAGACAAATTTTTTTTTATTATGAGAAGAAATTATAAATGCACGGGAGGACACAAGTGCAGCGTGTTTCAATATTCATTACACGGGAATAACCGTGAAATAGACCAGGAAAAAAAAACTGTTGCTCATTGAAAGTTAATAACGACTGAAACTTGACCGAGATTCAGCCTTCTTATCTAGTAAACGAAATGTTTATTAAGCCTAAATCTTGCTGGAACATAAAAAAGAATTATTATTCTAACGGCAATCAATTTAAGAGAAAAATCTGTAAGGGCAGTTTAGAAATATTTCTATTTATGCAAATTACGAACTTTTTGACTGATTTGTGCTATATTTTAGCAGTTTTTAAATACAAATATCTTAAAATCGCAGCCACCCAAGAATGTTTTACTGTCATAAAGATCTTTCTGCTGAAACGAGAAAGTGTTAAGCTTTATCTCTCTTGAAATACTGGAGAAAATCGCAGGAATGACGAAGATCAGCCCGCCAAAAATGGATCACGATTTATTTGAAAACGCTCTTACAGATTTTACTCTAATTTTGCATACAAGTTCTGTAGGTTGAGTAGTTCAAATAGTTCAAGTTTCGTCATTAAGTGTCAGACTAGTTTTCGAGATATTTGATATTATTTAAAATGAGGGGTTGTCCATTACCGTTGCTATGGTGACACTTGTTGCTAGGAAACCAGTGAAAAACTAAACTTTGGTCATATGTTGAAAAGGTGGTGTAGTACCAAGGAAATCGAAGTTTATCTTCTATGCGAAATTTGGATTTCAAAAGATACACTCCAAGGTGGAAAAACTATTGCGAGCCTCGTTAAGGTGAAGCAGTACAAAAATGCACCTGCAACACTGGGATGTGACTTATGTTTCATAGTTGCTCGTTCAAATGTAAAAAGTTCATATGAATTAAATTGTTTCAGGGACCGGCAAACTTCTCCGATCTAGGGTTGCTGGATGTTTTATAAGCGATATTTAACCTATTTAACGACGACAATCCGGTGCAACCACAGCTTGTTAGGACAAATTCAGACTCTGTTTTGGACAGACTAGCATAAAAATTATATACCCTGTTCAGGACAAAGAGGCCGAAAGTTATACCCTGTCTAGTTATAAACATACCGTGGTTTCTGAAATAAATGCACGGGGCGTTTATTACAAACTGATCTGCCGCTTTGAAATGGCGCCCGGTATGGCCAATTCAATAAAAGGTGACTACGGAAAGTCTGGGAGGCAAATCGAAGTACGCCTTACAAAACCGAATATTCTGATTCTACATTCCTTCCAAAAAATTCCTTTGTCATTAATTTTAATTTTTTTTAACCTCATTGAAGTAGTTAATTAGAGGTCTTAAAAAAAGACGATTTCCACCGACCGTTTGAGCAATAAGTGCAAAAATAAAGTTACCCAAAAAATAGTCTAGGATGGTAACATTTTCATTACAATTAAGAAGTTATCAATACTTAAGCTGACCCCACGAGAGAAAATTGAATTTGAAGTTATCCATATTTTGATTAAAACGATGCTTCATGTCAGTTCAAAACAAAATAGGGCCCTTTTAGCACATTTTTACGAGATTTTTACATTAATTTTCTAGAGAATGCTTGAGAATTTAATTACGGGGTCACTTGGAGCAGTGAATTACAGTGAGATGTTTCAAATAGTATTCAAAATGTTAGCTTGGAGCAAGTAGTTTTTTAGTAAACAGTTTTCGCACTTATTGCTTGAATGTTGAACGAAGTCCATCTTAATTAGAGAGGAAACTTGGGGTGCATTAAATTACTATCCATGGGTGATTGCAGTACACAGCAAGTAAAGGCGCAGTAGTAATTATTGCGTTGGACTTTCGGTGGGACCATCGAAGGGTCAGTGATTCAAGGCTGCGGTCTAGCACATCCTGTCGCCTACATGTAGTTTCTTTAGACGGTATACTTTTCTTCATGTTACTTTTTTTCTAGCCTGGTGTATAAATAGGTACTTGCAACAAAATGCAGGGGTAATCTTGTGATGAACTAGCATCCCGTCCAGGGAGGAGTAGTAATACTCTTTGTTGCTCCATTCTACAGAAACTGGATTAAACTCCAGCCGTGTGAGAGATTAGTGGTCAAACCTGAATGCTGTGGGAATGTTCTCAATCTAGGCTTTAAGCAGTAGGTAGAGTAATTTTTAGTAACATGGACAAACCTGCTAGTTTGCTCTTCAGTAGTTCCCAGCGTTTCTAGCATGTTTATCCAACATCCCGTCCCGTCCCGCCCTGGAGACGAAGTTTCTGGTGGCAGTTGTACACCTACCACATGCTTTCCATCGTCTCCTTTGACAGGGAATGTACTTCTAACAGTCTGAAGTTCAGGAATGGAGATTGGAGCCATTGCTTTGAAAAACCGCTCTTGCAAGTCAACGAAAAAATACAGCACAGCAAAGAACAACAAATATGAGTATTTTAAGTGCTTTTAGTTCCTTTTGCCCACGCGCGAAATGGGTAGAAAACTCCCCTCCATGCTAACCTGACATTGTATAGCTTTTATGCAATGTAAAACTAATCTACAAGTTAGATTAGTTTTAGTTTACTTGAGCTTGGTTTAGCTTAGCTTAGCCTAGCTTAGCTTAGCTTAGTTTACTTTACTTTACTTTACTTTACTTTACTTTACTTTACTTTACTTTCGTTTTCGTTTAGTTTAGTTTAGTTCGGTTTTGTTTGGTTTCGCTTGGTTAAGACACAAGTTTGCTTATGCGGTTCGAAAACATCTGAAAAAAATGAGAAAGATGGAATATTCAGTTGTCATGAGCGTGGGACAAAGAAAAAATGTGAGTCCCCGAGGGGAATCGAACCCATGACCTCCCGTACACCGGTCGGGCACTCTAACCACTGAGCTACTGGGAGACTCGTGGCGAGCGAGGTCATATTTACTTACTTCGTTGTGACAACGAACTCGACGAACGAAAACGAACGACAGCGAACTTCGTTGTCACAACGAACTCAGTAAATGTCACCTCGTTTGCCACGAGTCTCCCAGTAGCTCAGTGGTTAGAGCACCCGACCGCCGTACGGAAGGTCATGGGTTCGATTCCCCTCGGGGACTCAGATGTTTTCTTTGTCCCACGCTCATGAAAACTGAATATTCCATCTTTCTCATTTCTTTCCGAGCTTAAAAAATTATCATCTTTCTTTCTTCATTATCAACTGAAAAGATGTCGGAAAGAAAGTCGGAAATGATATACAACCAGTGAATAGCAGTCCAAAGATCACTGACAAACTCAGGCTACAAGAGGCAAAGCCTGCCTGAAGCAAGGCTTTCTTAAGTTGCCCACAAAGGTACATTAAAATTAAGAGTACAGGTACTGTAAAATGCTAGGACAAGGAACGATGAGCACCTTATGCACCTGTCTTCTGTCCGAGAGGTCTCCTTTCTTTAAACATTTAGGACCTTGCGTTTACCTGTGTCAAATTCCATTATCCAGTACTAGCTCCATTTGCTGTTGTCCTCGCTCCTGTTTTTTCTATCAACTGTAAACCTCCCTTTTTCTCTGCTCTCTGCTTTCCGTCCTCAGATGGCTTCTCTCATCTATCATGTGCACCATCTGCTGCTGCTCTCTCAGAAGTATGCCTCTCTCTTACTCTATCTCCCCTTTCTTTGTCCTCCAGGCTCAGATCAGTTTTAACCATACTTCCGTATCTCCTGTACACTGTCTGCTATCGCTCTCTGTTAACTTAATGTCTCTCTTCTCTACGTCTCCTTTTTTTGCATGCCCTGTTAGCTAAGATCTGCAGTGTGAAGCGGCTGCTCTCCCCTTTCCTGTGTATCATCTGCCGTATCTCCTACTCCATTATACGCCTCTCTCTTGCTATGTCTCTCAGTCCTGAGATCTAACCTGAAAAGCAAGCGCATTGACCAGTGTGTTAACCTTGTCCTCGGATAACCAGATCTTGATAATTCTTAGCTAGAACATTGGCTGTGCGCTAGGACTCAACTGTTGAGCAAAGCAGCCCAATTCTAACCCTAATATCTTGCTGTGTACCCCATTATATGCTCGATATGTTAGTTTTTTGCAGTTTTTTTTTTCATGGCAGCTCTACCGCCTTTGTACTGCTTTGTAATTAACGTTCGTCTAAGGAGACGTGTATGCAAGTTTCCCCAAGAGTGTGCCGTAAGGAAAAACTGATGCGAAGTTTGATTTTATACGCACTGCTGTATTTATCTGATTTGTCTGTAAGCACTGGACATCGTTGTCTGTTTACGTGTACCCCTCTGTGTTGTACTGTAACTCAAATAATAAAATAAGCACATCAAACTTGCACCCAGAACTTTTGCTGGAACTGACATGAATGTTATTCCATTTATTTGCCAAACAATGTTTATTACCCAAAAACTATGGAACTCGCAAAATGCTTCGTTGCGTTTGAAGGGCCCTGTATGGTCCTTGGCTTTAGAAGACCTCGTGATCAAACGAATGTTTCTCTGGTTTAAAGTGCAGTAAAAAAGATATAACATAAGAGCTCCTTAAAAAAAAAGATATCAACCACGATTTCCAGCCGTTTGTGTACTCGAGTTCTTCACAAACACCGCAAGGAGAATGAAAACCAGACTGACTGACCCAACGGACCAAATGTTTATGTAAGATCGAGAATTTTGCAATGCCTGGAAGTCATCAGTTTTAGTCGAACCAGCTCACTCCCCACACAGGATACAGTTGAACAAGCTGAGCAAGGAGTTCGACAAAGTTCCGGCGAAAGTCTGTAGTGTGAAGCTAAGATAGTAAGACTAGGCCAGGGAAACCTTCTGCCTCACAGATCAATACCATCTCACTGTTTTCAGTCCAGTTCACACATAGCGGTACGCATTTTCATTTCGTTATCGCTCTCCTATCGTGTGCGATTAAAAACGATCAGTCTGGCGAAAACGCGTCCTCAGATGTAGTTACGTCATCTTCTCTCGAAAACTACCATTTTTGATATGTGCACGGAAGGAAAAACCGTATAAAAAATTTAATTTTTTCCGTTTTGCAGTCCACGTATGAAAGACAAATCTCCGTTTTCAAACACCTCCACTAATGGCAGCGTTTTCAGTGACTTTTGAGGTTTTGAAGCGCGTTTATACCTGTATACAATTTTGACGTAATCGACCCAATATTTGTCGCGGATAACGCGACCTTTCTACTGCGATTTTGCGCACGCTTGCGCTGCAACTTCAAATCGCACCGGTGTAAACCATCTGCGATTTCAGCGCGATGTGGGCGCGATAATGGACATGATATCACTATAGTTTCCAAAAATAAAAAAGCAGAAAAAAAAGCAAGGTAATCTTGACCAGCATTTTTGTTACAAGCACACCTTGTAAACAAAGATGACTAACTTTATGGAATTATTTACTTATTTCCCCTAATGCAAGGATGTGAAGAAGCTGGTGTATTTGGTTTGCAATTGGTGTTGCAGTCGCTGTGACCTGACGAAGGAAAAGACAAACATAGAAGAAACTCTTGATATAGAAGCTACTGCTCACTTACTGTACAGGCCGCTTGTACTTTGCCCATAACTGTATAAGGACATTCCCCTCTTTGTACTCCACATTCGGTTTTAGCGTTAATTTACACTTCAAAGTTCATGAAACTGAATTTCAAAATTTTCTTCCACGCCCCTTAGAGCAAATAATTCAGCCCTTGGGGCCAAGAAACGTGTTCAATTAACGGGTAGTTTCAAAGCTCCCCCTGTGGGGTCCGCTCTCATTAGTAACTTTGATATATTTTGCGACAATCACCGCAAATTTGTATGGAATTTGAAACATGCTCGAAAATTTCTATGATAAATGGCGCCCAAATCGGCGAGAAACCTCTGTTTTCATAATAAGGGGAAAAAGTGGATACGCGTGGGGCCTCAATGTGAAGTAAATCGTCGACGTTTTTAAGAATTAGGCCTGAATGAACGTATGTTACGCCGCAAAATGTAATACTAATGCAAAGTGTAATAAGAATCGTCGCAAAATGCAATACTAACGTAAAATGTAATAAAATCGACGCAAAATGTAATTAAGTATTTAACGCAAAATGTAATAACTTTTTGACACAAAACGTAATAACTTTTCTAACGCACAATGTAATAACACAAAATGTAATACCTTTCGAATACATATATGGTATTTCAAAATCAATATCCTGACTCGGTGACGTTTACCAAACGTAGGTTATACATAGCCTACAGGTTTTGTTCTCACCTCTTAAAAGTCTCAGATCGAGGAGTGATGCTCTCTTACCGTATTTCTAATTACTCGCTGTGGCGCTTATTAAATGTTTGGACTTTATGGTGTGGCGCCGTATTTAAGGGCGGCGCTCAATAAAACAGTAATTTAGATCAATCATCTCTGGATAAAACATAACTACATTTTATTTCAAAAAAATAGGTATAAAGAGACTCATTTTAAAAGCTCTTTAGATCGGAATCAGGTAGCTATATCGTGGTGTGACCCCCTTCATACTTTCACAATCTTCCGCTTTAGAGCTGATGTGCTTGAGGGGCGAGGCGATTATTTGAGGGCGGAGCTTATTTTTCGAGTAAATACGGTAATGACTGAAATATATTGGTAGGTGACACACCAAAGAGTATGTTTTTTCAAGCCGTTCTGGTCTGGAATAGGGTATAAATTCTGACCATGTTAGTCTGGTTTGAAAAAGGGTAAACTATTAACCTCTTTGTTCTGAAAAAAAAAACCAGTTGAGATGGGGAATGTAGTCACCTTTTGCTAATGAAATCGTGCATTTTGTTTTGAACTTAAACAGGGTTAGGTTTCGAGCTCTTGGCAGCATCCCTTATCGAATGTAATACTGGTCGCGATACAGTAGCATATTTGTTACTTCCATTGATACGAGTTGTCTCCCTACTGGTTTGGTTTGTGAATCTTTGTGGGGGTATAGAATTCTGGAATTCGAAACTGAACTGACGTGAGGGATAGCCATTTTTCTGTCCTTTTATCTACAGTGTATAAGGTTCTCTTGGTTAAGATTGCTGATTAGTTGGTTGACTTTTTTGTGTGTTTCTACTGCCATTGGTGTTGGCAAGGGCTTGTATTTTTCTCTATCGTCTAGTTGTATCTGACCTTCTCTTATTTTATCTTCCTTGTTAAAGACAACAATAGAAGAGCCTTTGCCAGCTCGTTTTGAGTTGATTTCCGTTTTTCTTGTTGTAGTTTTTTAATGGCATGACGTTCCTCCCTTGACAAGTTGTATCTTGTTAAGTTTGAACGATTTGCTGACTATTAGTCTTCTTAATGGAGATAAAATTTCTATTTCTTATTAAGAGGACATCTAAGTTCAACACTTGACAAAGAGAAAAATTATAAGATGAAAAAGAAGAAAGCCCCGACCCTCTCGCTGCTCCCAGCTCTCCCAAAATGTCTTATTTTTTTAGTGATGACCCTCCCCTCTGTAGCTCCAGCCCATCCCCATAAATAATCTGCTTGAATACATATGAGATGCACATTTATACCGTAGACCTCTGATTTAGCACTTTGTCTTCTTGTACCAACTTGTATTACATTTTGCGTTATTACAATATGCGTTAGGAAAGTTATTACATTTTGCATTGAAAACTTATTTCATTTTGGGTTGAATACTTTTTTACGTTTTGCGTTAGTATTACATTTTGCGTCGTAACAAACGTAGCCAGTTGAAAAGATTTCTGATGAAATGTAATAATTTTGAAGGAGTTTTATTTTTAACAACAACAACAACAGTTGGGTGCCTATAACAGTCCATAAATGCGTCTATAATTTGCAGCGTGCCTCAGCGACCATTGTTGTTTCTCGTTTATACCAATCACAGACTGGTTACCCACTCGCCACTTATTTATTCCTTTTCGCATTGGAATGCGCGCAAAGCCTTTTGGGAAGAAGGGAGAAAAAGTGACAAGAGTCAAATCCTACGCATAAACCACGGCGCGGACAACAGAAGCGACTGGGTACGAGTCTGTGCCAGTCACGAACCAATCACGAACCATACAGTAAAAATTTTGAAGAAATAGAAACATAAGAAACGTAGCTCCAGCATTGCTGGGTAACAAAAACAAGTCCTAGTGTATGGTAATGCCGTAAAACTCAATTTTTTTAAACCTTCTTTCTTTTTAATCGAAGGGCTATTTTTTTGAGCTGAGGCTAAACGTCTCTAATTAAGGTGGTTCGTCTGGATTTTTCCGAGGCACGCTATCCCAACTTTGAACGGCTAATACTTTACTGTCTGAGCTCGTTGGGGCAAGCTGCTTCACACATTTACTGGAGAATGAATGAACTTGTCAAAAAAGTAGGTTTGATTGACATCGGTGTTACCATAGCAACGAAACGAGGACGTCACGATTTTTGTATATCAGCAATTTTCTCGACATCTAGACTTAAACTTCTAAAACGACCTACTGTCTCTTATAGTCTAAGTGTAGATCTTCAAGACTGCAAAGTTTGAAAAAATTCTATGGGAGCGTTTTCGAAAAAAATCGGGTGGAATATTCTCCAGTAAAAAATTACAGATTTACGTTATTTTCTATTGTTTCATCGGTACCAGTGTTATCCTGACAGATTGAAACAATGTTTTCACCATATGTCATAGCTGTAGCATACAGCTACTTTTCCTGAAGGTTTTATGCGGTTTGCTTCCCTAGATTTCAAATGATGTAATCAGAAGTAATGTCTCAAATATGCTCATTTTAAACAGAGAAGCAACGTCTTTGTTACGGACGCTTTTATTCAAAAACTAGTCGATGCATTTTCTTTTAAATCTTGTAATCTCAAGTCTAACATGTATTGAACTATCCCTGTAAATGTCACGCGCATTGAATCATTTTAAGGGCGCGAAATACACATAAAAGTATAGGAGACTTTTGCACTCGTCTCCAAAATTTTAATTGCCGCATCATTTGTTGACAGCCGGTTTATTTCAGGCGTTTCTCTTTTGTCTGTATTCTACATATTTGTGTGCTTTGGGATCAACAAGTTTGCCATGCCTGCTTGCTACGCTTCGCTGATGCCGGAGGTATCGTGAAAATTGTCTTCTTAGTACAATGGCAATTAACACAAGGCTTTCATGGTCGCCGATGTTTTATTGATGGTCAGTTGGCTTAACATACGAACAAAGTACTGTAAAGCTTGTGGTACTGGAACTCGAGAGCGGTACTGTCTTATATAAGATGCATGCGCATATTAGTCTGCTGAATGTTACCTTCGTTTAATTCGTCTTTTAATTTACAGTATTTAAGATATGAAAGGCGAAAGGTTGTTAAGTTTGGGGTTTCTGTATTTGTCTTGTATAACGCATGCACAACTGAGTAAAGCAGCTAAAAGGATTGAATGCGAAATTGGCTGTGTTGTCTGATCTAGTTAGTGGTTATGGTGAAAATTTTTTTTAGCGCAGGAGTTTTGTTACTGGGATTGACATTTTGGGGGATGTAAAAATGTGGGAGTCAGAGGGATTTGTGAATGTGAGGAGCATATCACGCTTCTGTGAATGTGATTTGCTTTGAAAGTTGCGTTTTGTATAGCAGCGGTGTAATATTGTGCTGCGTGAGAGGCAGTTTTCTTTGGCGTTTTATGGGGGGACAGTTTCCGAAGTGCATTGTAAGTTTTCTCATTGGGTGACCTGTATTTCGCAGAGGAGAGAAACGATAGCTGTGTTTGCAGCTTATTAGCGCGGTGAGGAACGGTGGCTTAGGAAGAGAAGGGATTGGCACTAGTATGATGATGCAATTGGTGAATTGCACCATTGATACAACATAGTTCTTGAGAAGGGAGAGAGATGAGTGTTTATTTGACGCGAGAAATTGACTTTAATTGCATAAAGACGAAGGAATCGGTCATTAATAAGGAGATCAATCAATAAGGTAGCTGTTACGAGTCTTTAAGTTAGAAAATAACTGAATATTATCAAGCGATGCGTGTGGTTTGCGTGTGGTGTTGGTTGGGTTTGAGGTAATTTTGTAAGTCTGGTACGTAGCCGTTCCGAGTCAACTTGTTTACTTTGCATGGGGATTCCCGGGTTAGTAAAACGTATTTAAACATTACGTCATGAGATATGCCTTAACGTGCCCCAGACTCTGACGATCTGCTCGAGCTTGTGTTTATCAAGCGTTATATCTTGATTCTACTGCTATGTTCACTGTTTGGATTCGCCGTCTAGGCACAACAGTAAATATTTCGTCATCCCTTTGTAAGCATCCTCAGTTGCGGGCAAATATATACCACATTCAACGATTGAGTGCATTTGCGTTTTTCAGCAGAAATAAAAGCGATACGAAAGATAAGCTGAGTCATCACAGGGTCGTAACGAGGTATGTGGGATCAGGGATCGAAGGGGTGGGATCAGGGATCAGAAGGGTGGGATCTGAGATCACAGCCCTGGAACCAGGAATCATAGATGATGGGATCGGGATCAGCAGTTTTTTTAGGGATCAGGGATAGGGCTGTACCATATTGGTGGGATCAGGGACGAAAATTGGTCACGCTTTTGGAATCAAGGATCAGAAATTTGCGTACAAAAAATGGGATCAATGATGAAAAAACATCCTGGCATACGGTCCACGCGACTGAAATTGAAATTGACCAATCAGAGCTCAGTACGCGGGGCAAACTGAGTTTTCCTACGTCATAAGGAGAGAGGACCCCGGGAACGAGGTTGTCGCCTGTTCAGTCGAGCATCGTGTTCGTGTACGTTCATTTACCAGCAATGTCAGCAATGCCAAGCACACCAGTGATTCTAGTTAGATTTACATTTATATATATGAATGCAGGCAAACAAGTGCTTATCTCAATGCAGTTGTAGTTTTGTGAAAGTCAGTTGTCCCATTTTCTACGTTTAATCATTAAAGAAATTTCGTAATTAAGCGATCTGATGTAAGCTTAAAAAATTACAGTTCAGGGCGTAGTCTTTTAAGATTTTTTCGTTAAAGTTCGTCTTTTGAGCAATTCTCATTTCACAACTGGTTTACATTTTATCCCAAAATTAGATAGTGTGACTATTTTAGACTGGGTCGGTGTTGTTTTCTCAGTCCAGTTTAGTATTCGTCACCGCACATTGGGTTGTTTCGACTGATTGCTAATTTAATTATCCAAAAAACTGAAGAGTCGCTCTGTCTTCAAGTTTATAGTCTTAGTGTAAAGCTTTATATGTTTTTTCAGTTGTGGAACATTTTATCAGCTCCCTGTATTGTTATATTTTTCAGCTTCCTCGCTTGAAGTGAATGCCATTTCTGTCCTAATTTAGAGACTAAAATAAATTAGAATCGCCGATTCAGTGAGTTTAGCGTAGCATTGTTTTGGTGTTTGTTTTGTTTTTAACCTCTAAGCCATTTCAGCGTGTCTCTAGTTAGAGATCGAAATAAAAAAGTTATTCAAGTAACTGTAAGTGAAACAGTTCTCGGTCTAAAGCTATTTTGTCCAAAAAGAGACACTTAAAGCTTCCGAAAAATAGTTTAGGGCGAAGAAGTTGTGCCATTTTCCCTCCATAATTGTGCTTGGAAGCTTCAGAAAAGCTTTCTCGGGTGACTTTTCCCAGTAAACGGCCTGATGCCTGGGCGATATTGATTATTTTAGCAAAGTTGTTTAATGAATGACAGAACTAAACAGCCAGTGGGCATGCGAATCAGTAAAAAACGCATACCAGTACGTATTTAGATTGGAAAGTCTGTCGAGTCGCTGCCGGGAGTAACTGAAGTGAGTTCATTTATTTTTTACGTAATAGGGCAACTGTAGTTTCACGAGTACCCTTCTTGACCTTAATTAGCTTTTCAAAGAATGCTGCAAAAAGAACTGTCGGTGAACGTCTTGCTGAAGTCTTATTTTTGAAGGAAAATAAGTCGACTTTCCTCAGCGGTCCGCATTGTGTTTTGGCGTTTATGTTTTCCCTTGTTGTTTTTCATCATTAAATATGAGCAAGCAACCTACTGAGAAAAATGGACGAGAAAAATCACTTTGCAACGAATTTAAATTGAGCAGAAATTCCAACAGCGTCACTAAGACACAAATCAAAATTGTTCCGGAGTACCTGATTTCTTAATACGACAAAAAACTGTGTAGAAATAGAATCAGTTAAGCAGCTAGCGTTGTGTTTTCAATTAATTTCTTTCATCGTCACTTCGATCGCAAAAAAAAAAAAAAAATACAAGCGGTATGTTTTAGTCAGGAAGACTTTCTACTCCGAAATATCAAGACAAGACATAAAAGAAAACACAGTAAAATGAGAGAGAAGCATTTAATAAAAACTGTCACACATTCATGGCGAGTCAGTACGAAAATCAAGAAGCAAATCTAAACAAGAACCGAACAAACTAGCAAGAAAGAAGGAAGGGCGACATTTTTTTCGCTATACCACACAAAGTTGACTCTGGTTTACCTGCACTCGTTGTAGCTCTCTGTTCCAAAAGCTCCAAATGTTCTGACACAAATCGGATGCTATCTAAAAGAAGTTGAATCGCTTCCCAGAAGTTTGATTGTTTTTACCATTCCGTCCGCAATCTCTAAACCGGCTGAGAACAACTGCGTTTTGTGCCTTGCCTTTAACAAACTAAGATGATGAATTCTGACGTTTCTCACTACAGTAATCCTGTTTCTGAGCTGCATAGAAGTAACCTGTTCAAGTTCAAATTATGTCTTCAGTTCGATTAAACAAGCACATGATGACAGAAACCGTTGTACGAACGGATTACAATCTTGCTCCGCTTCAACTCCCGCAGCCAATGTGGTGAAATCGTACAGCTTCAGTCCACTGTGAACGATGCTTATAACAATGTTTCAAGAAAAACCGAACATAAACATATACCACATTTAAGAGCCAAAAATTAGTACATTCTTTCCCCAAAACCTGTGCGACTTCGTTCACTTCGGTTCGGAGCAGTTTCATTTTGATTCATTCAGCTTTGGAAAGAAACGCTGCACACTTAGCAAACTTTTGGCGCCTTTTTCGTTCAGTCATGTGACCGATTCTTGTCCCTTTTTTATCTCTTGCTCATTTTTTCTTTCTGTCTTGATATTGATTGAGTTTTAAATAAAACAATTATTCTACTCGGAATTGCTGGATATCGAATAACTATAACCAACTCGCCGCTATGCACCTCGTTGGTTATCTATCATTGCAAAAACCTTACGCTGGACGTAACAGCTAACTGCAGACGTTAAAATCACATAGTGACTTTGACTGGAGTAAACGTCTGGCGTTATAAGTTTATACAACTCGCCGACCAACTCGCCCCCGTTGCTTTCGTGCCCTCTAGCTCGAGTTGGAAACTAGACAATTAGAAAATGACATGATGTAATCCATATCGGAATGTACCCAATGTTATGATGACGGATGATGACGTAGGAAAACTCGGTTTTCACTGCCGCTTGCACTGCGGGCGCAAGCTCCGTATGCCAGGATACCTCGTTACCACCCTGTCATCAGAGTTTAAACGTTACGTCATTCAGTAACGCTATAGTCAAAATGCTGTGTCACACAATCACACTTTTCGTCACGCCGGTTCGTATAAATACAGAATCGCTAACATTTGTGAAACCGAGGGGTGGGGAGGGTCAGAACGGCCGGTTAAGATGCCCTTAGGGCTTTCTTGTTTGTTGATGCAGTTGAGGCTGGAATGCTCTCTTAAAATAATGTTCTTATTATTTTCAACTGGGAAAACAGTGTCTTGCATTATAAGAATCACCCTAAAACCAAGGTTGCAGATATCAAACTACAATTTAAAAATTGCAACACTGTGTACATATTTTGTTTAATTGCTAATGTTGAATTGTTTTTATTCGTTTCGTTGTTGTACACGTGCCTCTTACTCGTAAGACAGTTAAAAAAAAAAGTGTAATGCATTGATAGGCTCGATTACCAGCCACTTTACGGGAAATAAGCCTGCACCTACCCCTATTGGGGAGGAAACCCGGAATGAGCTGTTTTTGTTTAGTTGCTCTCCCCCTTGTTTCTTTTGCTGAGTTTTTCTTCTCTTTTGGCTTCAGGAGGCTCGCAACAGTTTTTATGGTCTTGGAGTGTATCTTTTGAAGTCAAACTTTTGCATGGAAGATAAACTTCGATTTCCTTGATACTACACCACCTTTTCAACATATGATCAAAGTTTATTTCCTCACTGGTATCCTAGCAACAGCTGTCACCATAGCAACGGTAATGGACAACCTCTCATTTTAAATTATCTCGAATATCTCGAAAACTAGTCAGACACTTTATGACAAAACTTGAAGTATTAGAACCACTCAACCTACACAAATTGTATGCGGAATTAGGAAAAAATCAGTAAGAGCGTTTTCATGTAAATCATGATTCATTTTTTACGGGCTGATTTTGGTCATTCCTGCGATTTTCTCCAACATTTCAAGAAAGATAAAACTTAAAACTTTCTCTTTTCAGTTGAAGGATCTTTTATGATATCAAAACATTCTTAATGTACATTGAGCTTCCTAGGTGGCTGCGATTTTAAGATATTTATATTTAAAAACTGCTAAAATGCAGCACAAATCAGCTAAAAAGTTCGTAATTTGCATAAATAGAAATATTTCTAAACTGCCTTTACAGATTTTTCTCTTAAATTGATTGCTGTTAGAATAATAATTCTTTGATGTTCCAGCAAGTTTAGGCCGAATAAACATTTCGTTTATAAGATAAGAAAGATGAACTTCTTCCTGGAGACTCTTTTCCATTATTCTTTAAACACTGACTGACGTTTTAGCATTTTTAATTTCGGATTGCATACATGTTAACGCCCACGATGGCATTACACTGGGACCGAAAAATGACGAGAAACAAGCTCAGAAGACAAATATATATATTTTTTTATTACGAGAAGGAATTATAAACGCACGAGAGGACACAAGCGCAGCGTGTACAAATATGCCTGATTGCACGTGAATAACCGTGAAACAGACCAGGAAAAACAAAATAAAACTGTTGCTCGTTGAAAGCTAATAACGAATGAAACTTGACCGAGATTCAGCCTTCTTACCTAAGAACAGAAATGTTTTATCAGCCTAAAACTTGCTGAAACATCAAAAAGAATTATTATTCTAACGGCAATCAATTAAACAGAAAAATCTGTAAGGGCAGTTTAGAAATAAATCTATTAATGCAAATTACGAACTTTTTGGCTGACTTGTGCTGCATTTTAGCAGTTTTTAAATATAAATATCTTAAAATCGCAGCCACCTAGGAAGCTCAATGTACATTAAGAATGTTTTGATATCATAAAAGGTCCTTCAACTGAAAAGAGAAAGTGTTATGGTGACAGCTGTTGCTAGGAAACCAGTGAGAAAAAAACTTTGATCATATGTTGAAACGATGGTGTAGTATCAAGGAAATCGAAGTTTACCTTCTTTGCGAAATTTTGACTTCAAAAGATACACTCCAAGGCCAAAAAAACTATTGCGAGCCTCCTTAACAAATACGTATTGTTTGTCTATTTAGACTGGGTAGGATATTGAAAAGCTCCTGGTTTTGATCCTTAAAAAATGTGGTAGATGATGAGAGGGGGAGGGTGCTTGATAGCAGAAGAGATCCTGTGCAGGATCTTTTATTAATGAATGTCTATTTCTTTGTACCGTTCTATGTGGTTGGGTGACTAGAGTACCATGCTGTCAGGTGGATTGCTCACCCATGGTATCTTTGTTTGTTTTTTTCATACTATGGTCTCTTCCATAAAAGGCTCATTGTTTCTATTTACCTTGTCTCCTCACCCCCAACCAATAGTCGAAAATAAAAAAATAATATAAAATAGAATGAAACAAATTTAAAAAGAAAATGAATAAAAGATGATTAATTATTTTAGAAAGCACAATTGGCCTCAGGTCATTTTTTTCTGTTTGGTTCTTTGAAACGTTGTTTATAAAACAACGGGCGGCGTTTTTCCACACCCTAATGTCGGTTTCCAAGGAGAAGCGACGTGATTCATTGGTTGTCCGAATGGTCCAAATAAGGCAGGAAAATAGCGAGCAGAAAGCAAGCGGGATGGCAAAGAGTGAACGCATTATGGTCACCTCATTTTTATAGCCTTGGATCGGCCTGTCTTCGCATGACCCTCTCGATTTGCTAGGCTTACCACGCCCAAAAAATGAATTACACATTAATACTTTGCCATCGGCACTGACAGAATGACAGAGCAGCAGAGCGAAGCTTCAGTAGCATGAAAAGGCTCAAGGTGCCGCTTCGGAGCACTATGTCGGATGCGAGGTTGACCTTACTATGCGTGATACATGTACATTAACAACATATCTTCTTATGAAAGCTACCCACTGTTATATTAATTTTACATAGCCTCAGGATCTCGGTTAAGTTGTTTTTTGTAGATTTGTAAGAAGCGTGGACCTAAATGAAACTTAACTAGGGTACAATTACGTCTATACATGTAGGTGCTTTTACAAGGCAAACGATGACGGTCAAAAACAATGTGGCACCAGTTTTCAGGGGGGTCCAAATCCGCGAGAGGGGGTCCATATCCGCTAGCGGAATTGGACCCCGGTCCAAATCTGGACCGGGGGGTCCAAATCCGTGGGGGGGGGGGTCCAAATCCGCTGTGACACCGGCTCTTTATTAAGCGATTTAATTTTATTTCACATTGAGGAATAGCGAGTTAATCTCAGAACATAATACTGGGATCAAGACTGGTTTCCTTCGCGAAAATAAGCGTGATTTGCCTTCTATACCTCGCTGTAGTTAACTGAGATAGATCTGAAGTCGTGGTCTCAGCCGGCTGTCATCACAGACTGCACTGTCATTGTCAGTGTCTGATGGCTCTTGATGGGGCACTTTGCTGACCCATGTATCGAGAGACTGGCAAGATTTAGCTGAAGCCTTCCTCTTTCTATTTTCCTGTCCTCACCTACCCATAAGGTATTACACAAAAAAATGATTTTGCATCTTCGGGCGTTCATGCACTCACACAAATAGAGAATACTACCCGACGCGTTAGCGGACGTGTCTGCCAAAAATCGAGAGATCGATCCCTTGTCAATGGCTCGCTCGTGCGAGTAAAGCGTGCAGCACGTTAATTTCATTATCCGTTCAGATAAGCTCGGACATCTTTGCGCCTATTGAAATGTTCTGAGTGGTTGAGGCTACTAGAGTGCAGCTGGTTTTAGTTTGCCAATGAATACATTCCTGCTATTTCCACTGTTAAAGATTTACTAGTATCCTTCAGTTTAACCGACTATACTCCTTAGCGTGGACATTGAGTATCAAAATGTGGACCTTTGGGGCCTGTGGGGAGGGGGGGATGCGAACGCACACCCGTGCACCCCCACTGGTTATGGGCCTGGGCACACAACGGTAAAAATCACTCATTTCTGGATAAAACTCTGAGATATCAACAACATGTTCGTAGCGCTTAATGATCCCAAAAAAGCAACTTACAAAGAATCTTATGACTTAGTTGTCATTTCATATCAAGTAAGGACGCTTACGCTTAAAACATAACTTCATCATAGTGGAAATAAAGAAATTTAATCAAGGCTGGTGAAAAAATTTAGGACTTGAGTAGCTCTAACAGTTTCATGATCTGTTGTTACTCAGCCTCCCACTTTCCTTAACAGACCTAACTCTCCACTTATCTTAATGAACCAATGCATAAGGACTTAACCTCAGTTAAACCTCACTTAACTGAGTTAGCAGATGCACAATCTCCTCTTACCTAACCCATCCCCTAGGCTGAACAGTCTCTTGATCTTTTTGCTAACCTCCTCTTAATAGAGACACATGGTGTTTTAATTCCTTCTTGGGCAAATAATCCTGCTCTTTACCACATGAGGAAACTGGATGCCATGTCAAGTGACACATTGTCGGAAACTTTGCCCAGGTAGCAAAAGTTTGTCCAAAACTATGACAAAAAATGTTCTTGATAAATTTGAGGTGATTATGACGAAGACGATGGTACTCATCTCTTTGGTTATTTGTTGCCTCGATTCTACTCATGGGTGACCTAAACTCTAGAACAGGAAAATATTCGGACTCTGTCTGTCAAGAAGGAAATAACATGATAACCAACGACCAATCCGAATTTGCGATATGTTCCACTCAGAGGAATAGTTTTGACAATGAGCTTAATAACCACGGAAAGCGCCTTCTTGAACTCTGCCGAAGCGCGGACCTCCGAATACTCAATGGCAGAGTTAGTGGTGATTCATTAGGAAGAACCACGTTTCATGGTAGAAACGGAACAAGTGTCGTCGATTATTCAATATGTGATCAAGATTTATTTCAACATGTAGCAAATTTTATTGTTAAAGAGCCATCCTGTTTATCAGATCATAGCCCAATAGTGACTTGGCTGAATATTAACACGAATATTTCTAATCGGGATGCAATACCTGCAAATGATACTTTGACGAGTTTACCGAAACAGTTCTGCTGGGAGCATGACTCCACACAAAAATTCAAAGAGGCACTACGGTCTCCAAGTACCCAAACGTTAATCCGAGAGTTTCTAAACGACAACGAATCAATCGCAAATGTTAACATCTCCCTTCAAAAAGTAGAAAACATTTTCATCGCAACTGCAAAACGCTGCTTAAAGATAAAAACTATAAAAAAACATAAACGCGCCCAATTATCTTCAAACAAAAAATGGTTTGATAAAGAATGTCGCTTGAAAAGACATGAATTAAGAAAATTAGCAGATCAAAAACACAGAGATCCCTTAAACGTCATTCTCCGTGAAGAATATCATACTGTCTTAAAACAGTATAAGAACCTTCTAAATAATAAAAGAAATGAATACTACAATAACAAGATTTCTGAGCTAGAGGAAACCGCCCTCGATTCAGATAAGAAACACTTTTGGAATTGTCTGAAATCAATTGATGACTCAGTGAAATTAAAACATACTCCACTGATTTCAGAAGAAAATTGGATGAAACATTTCCAGTCTCTTCATTCAAATGACCCTCTTAACTCCGATCAACAAAACCTTATCTATGAGTTACGAAAACAAGAAGACAACAAAATGCAATCGCATCCATTGGACTTCTTCATCACAGAAGCCGAAATACGTACAGCAGTAAAAAAATTAAAGAATAACAAATCACCCTATTCAGACAAAATACGAAACGAAATGATTAAAACTAGTTTAAATGAAATGATACTCGTTTATCAGAAACTTTTCAACAATATTCTTGATTTGGGATCAATGCCTCAAATGTGGTGTGGTGGGCTCATTACACCAATATTCAAGTCTGGTGGAAGAAATGACCCCTCAAATTACCGAGGAATTTGCGTTTCTAGCTGTCTAGGAAAATTATTTTGTTCGATTTTAAATCAAAGACTTCTAGAACATGTCAACTCGTTGAACATCCTTCACAAATCTCAAATCGGTTTTTTACCCAATAACCGAACTGCAGACCATGTTCTTACTTTGCGAACATTGATAGATAAGTACGTTAATTGTCACCATGAAAAGGTATACGCCTGTTTTGTCGATTTCAGGAAAGCTTTCGACTCGGTATGGCACGATGGGCTCCTTTATAAACTGCTGCAAAATAATGTTGGAGGAAATTTTTATAACCTAATCAAAAGCCTCTACTACAATTCTACCGGTTCTATAAGGATTGGCAATAACCAAACGCGACCTTTTCAATATGCAAGAGGTGTACGCCAAGGCTGCATTCTGAGTCCACTTCTGTTTAACCTATACATTAATGACTTACCTTTCTCTTTCGACAATATTCTATCTGATCCATTTGTTTTACCCAATGGAACCAAATTAAACTCTCTTTTGTATGCAGATGACTTGATTATACTATCACGATCAAAAACAGGGCTGCAAAATTGTCTCAATGCATTAGCCCAGTACTGTACATCGTGGATGTTACAGATTAATCCTAAGAAAACTAAAATAATGGTTTTTCAAAAACGCGCGAAAAAATATGAATGTAACTTTTATATTGACAAAGAAAAGATTGACAATGTTCAGAATTATACTTATCTAGGAACGCGAATTTCTTCATCTGGAAATTTCACACTGTCGTTGGATCAATTGAGAGAAAAGGCTCTTCATGCTCTCTTTGCTTTAAGACGGCACGTTGACTTAAGTCGTTTAAAACCCTCTCTTGCTTGCAAAATTTTCGACACGATGATTTCACCCATTTTGACTTATAATAGCGAAGCCTGGGGTGTCTTTGCTAAATCAGATTTCAAGTCTTGGGACACTTCACCAATTGAAAAAAGTCACAATTTTGCAAACGCTACTTACAAGTTAATTACAAGGCATCTAATATTGCATGCCGGGCTGAAATGGGTCGCTTCCCTTTAACCTTTGATATAAATAAACGAATTCTTAAGTACATAAGTTATCTTCAAAATAAAGATCAAAACTCCTTCGTCGTGCAATCACTGATAATGTCAATAGATTTGCACTGTAATGGTAAAAATAGTTCTATTCCAGTGTTATAAATATGCTCAATTATTATGACATTCCCTTTAACTTTAATCATGACACTTTAGATGACACTAAGATAACGTACCTTGTAGATCAAATGAAAAAGAAATATATCGCTTATTGGAAACATTCTCTTTGTAATTCTCAAAAACTAGAATTTTATAATACTATTAAAGACAGTTATACACCTTCGCCTTATTTACATTTGACTAGAAAAAATCCCAATCGAAAAACGCTTGTGAAACTAAGAATAAGTAATCACAAACTCCTGATTGAAACAGGAAGATATAACAATGTCCCCAGAAGTGACAGACTATGCACTATTTGTGGGCATAATGTTGAAGATGAAACCCATTTTCTATTTCATTGTCCAAGATATTCATCACTTAGAGACAACTTTTTCAGTAAAATAGATCATGTAATTTCGAATCCCAAGCAGCTATCAATTTCAACCTTGATTGTGCAATTAATGAACTCCACTGACTATTATATTAATATGCAATTAGTGCAGTTTATATCGTCCTGTTTTGAAATGAGAGACAAATTATTGTCAAATTCTTGATCAGTGATTATTTGATTAGTTTTGTTTAATGACTTTTTATTGTAATTATTGTTATTATATATTATCTTATGCTTTTGCAATACTGTAATGTTTTATGGTCATGCAAATAAAGCGCAAGTGTTGTTGTTGTTGTTGTTGCCTCATGTCCAGCATGTGCTTGTGAAATAATTTTTAAACTGGTATTTCAGGTACACTTGTCTTTGCCTCCAATTCCCCCCTCCCCCTCCCCCTCCCCTGGCCAGCCCCCCTCAACCTGCTAAGTCTGGGATAACAATGTCTAGGCCAGTGATCCTCCCATTTAAAACCTAAAATAGGCAGTCATTCACTACCTCTGACCGTAGGCATATAATTCTAATTTTCATGTAACTGATGGGCTTAATTTCACTTCTGAGAACAAGTCATCTTTTTTCTCTGCAGTTAGTGTTTTTTCTTTATTTTACTTGATTTTGACTCTGTTGCTCATACATCAACAATACAGGGGTGTGGACAGAGAGAAGGCAAAATTCACATTCACATTCACACAAAAAATAATGCCTATAAAGCAGTAGGCTTGCTGAACGTAAATACTCCTTGGCAACAGCATTTTCTCAGTTATTTCATATAACTGAAAACAAGTTGTTTCTCCGCTGCTCTTTCCCCCATTGGGGGGGGGGGGGGGGGGTACTCCCTTAACATGAAAGGGTATATAATTTTATGCACCTGTCACTGGACAGGGTATGGTTTTGTCCAAAAGGGTACATAATTTTACGAGTCTGTCCTAAATGGGGTATATGGTTGCGTATGGCAATAGGGCATACTCTGTGGCAGGACTGAGACTATAGAACAAATTATCATCAGTAACCGTGTTCAAACTAAGCTCAAGACTTATCTTTTTAAGGATTTTTTTGTTGTTGTAATTTGTTTATTTTTTTTGCAACAACACAATACAGTACTTAGGATTCATTACGTACAGCCACTTAACTTACAAAAAGCGTTACAGTACTTACAATAGTACAATACATTACTTACAGTAACTTACTTACAATACACGTTACAGTACTTACAATATATTACTTACAATAGCTTGATTACTGTACACGTTACGAAAAAATTAAATACAAAGCAAATAATTGTTAGCTAAAAGTGAAGAAGACCAACTAGATATAACAAGGTTATTTTCTACTGAGTGTTCATGACAGCTACCAACTTTTCCCATTTTTTAAAATGAGTAGTGAGTTTATTCCTCTCCCTCGCAATATGGAGTTCGATGCTATAAACACGTCTTATCCTGGCAATAAAACCTCTCAATGAGGGTAAGCTTCCATGACATTTCCTTACATAAATGTAATATATGCCTAATAACAGAATGTGATTAATTAGAAAGAAATCTTCCGTTTTTTCGAAATTCCCTAAAAACAAACCTTTCTCATTTAAGGATTCTATAATGATGTTATTATCTTTCAGCCAGGACAAGACTTCTTTCCAAAATTCAGAAGACACTTTACAACGGGAGAGTAAATGTTCGATGGATTCTGGTTCTTCATTGCAAAACGTACACTGATTAGGGGATTGCGAAAGGCCAAAGCGAAATAATTTATCATTTGTAAAGACAATGTTATTAAGAATTTTGTATTGAAATTCTCTCAGTTTGGAATCAAGTGTAGTACGGAAAGGGAGAGAGTAAACTTTTTCCCAGTTAATGGATGTCTCTGAGTACTTGTCTGTTAATTTTTGTTGTGCTGTCGGAGGAGTTTGTTTTTTGCGCAAAAAAGAGTCGTATATCTGTTTAGAGGTGACATCAGAGGTAGGGACAGAGCCACAGTTTAGTTTAATATATGGTGTGCAAGGGATGCGTTTTATTTCATTTGTACAGACAGAAGATCTAATAATCATTTTCCAATCCGATGGAAGAGAGTGAACGACTCCCATAATAAAGAAACGTTGTTCAGGAGAGATCGGCACATAGGGCTCTTCGTGCAAGAAAAGATTGTTATCCGTAACAAGGTCGCCCACCTTTACGATTCCTAAGTTAACTAGATCATTTCTATAGACAGACTTGTTATCAATGCAGATAAACTTATTATTCCAAATGATCTCGTTCATAATATCATTAAAGGTGACAGGCGTACTACTATTTAAAGCTGACCATGCGTCGAAACATTCTTTGTAATATTTCGGGAGCTGAGTTTTTAATTTGACGGTGTCAAAGTTGCAATGCAGAACTAGACTCCCACCAACAGGTAAAATAAAACTGTTTAAAATCGATTTCCAAGTACTTGGGTAGTCTTCTAAGAATTTCTTTAAACAAATGACGCGTCTAGCACTGACCATAGACTCGATATCTAGCATCTTCAGCCCACCTTTATCAATATCTGAAATGAGCGCACAGCGCTTAACTTTATCTTTTCCATTCCAAATAAAGTTGTAGAAGATCGAGTTAGCTTCTTTAGCAAGGAATTACCGGAATTACTGATGCTCTGAACATTAACTTGGGAATTGCGAAAGTTTTAATAATTTGGATTTTGCCCAAAAGAGATAAGTTCCTCCATTTCCACATGTTGATTGATTTTTTAATAGATTTTAATGTTTGTCGGAAATTTAAGTCGTTCCTCTGTTTTTCGTCATAACCAAAATAAATTCCCAAGATCTTAATAATTTCACAAACCTTATGGTTATTAAAATCCTTCTCGTGCAGAATACTATTACCAAGTGCTAAAATCTCCGTTTTTTCGTGATTCACACGCAAACCAGAGCATGATCCAAAGGATTCCAGAATAGCAAAGAGGGAAGCATAAGATTCCTTGTCTCGTACAAAACAGGTCATATCACCGCAAATAAAGAAAGTTTAGTAGTTTCTCGTCCTATTTTAAATCCTTTGATTGAATCGTCATTTCTAATCTTGATAGTTACAGTTTCTAACGCAATGATGAAGAGATACGGTGAAAGAGGATCGCCTTGGCGGACTCCTCTGCTTAACGTAAAGGGGCTGTTGTAAAACCATTGTTCATTACACAACTTTTTACGTTTTTGTACAATGTTCGAATCCACTGAATAAAAGAAGGGCCAAATTAAACTTGTGTAGTGTTCTTATTAAAAAATTGAGATTAAGCGTGTCATGCAAAAGCCTTTTCAAAATCAATAGCTACTAAAATTCCGGGTAGATCCTTCTCTTTAGTATACTCCATCAAATCATCAATTGTTCTGATTGCGTCAAAAATAGATCTTCCTTTAACAAACGCGTCTTGGTTAGAGTGTATTATTTCGGGTAAAACCTTTTCCAAACGTTTTGCCAGCGTTTTAGAAGCTTTCTTTGCATCAACATTAATCAAGGATATGGGGCGCCAGTTTCTAATCATCCTTTTATCCTTTCCTTTCTTTTCTATTAAGGTTATTATGGCTTGTTTCTGTGAATTCGAAAGCTCTCCAAACTCAAAGGCGTAGTTCAGACTGTCTACTAATAGCCTTCCGAACAAGGGCCAGAATGCCAGGTAGAATTCAATTGTCAAACCGTCATTTCCGGGAGTTTTATTTTTAGGAAAGGTTCCCAACACACTGAAACATTCACTGTATCCCAATTTCCCTTCACAAATTTTCCTCGAGTCATCAGGATGCATTTGATTTGTAATTTTTATCATTAGCCTGTACAGTATTGGTACTTGATTTATTGTTTACAAATGCAGATGTAGTTTTTAACCTAATTCCTCGCGAAGCGAGGAGGGCCGAAGGCCCTCCGAGCGTAGCGAGGTTTATAAATTTGTCGCGTGGGGTTCGCGCGAGGATCGCTAAGGGCGGTCAAATCTCGATCGGCCGATATATATTTCGATGGTGTCCGCACAGTTGCCCAGCAACAAAACCAAATCGCGACCGCTGACAGTTGTGCACTCTCATGTTTCTTCGGTGTGTTTCTTCATTTCTTGCTTGCTTCGCTGCGTTTATTTGGGTGCTGATATGTTTATTCATCGTCTGTGAACAAGCAAGCAACGCCTGATTAAACAAGTGGCTGAAAATCCATTCCGGGGGAGATTTACAACTGAAACTCAGCGTGAACGCCGACTTGAAATTCAGCGCGAACAACGAAGGCGAAAGAGTCGACGACAAGAAAGCCGTGCCTGAGCTTCGCGAGGTTCTGCGAGTCACGTATTTCTAGTTAAAAGTTATAGTATTGTAAAATGCCATGGACAATTAGTAGAGTATGGTATGCTCGGGATAGTCATATCTTTGTCACTTTGTCTACTTACTTCCCCTGGTAGAACTCATTCTTTGTATGTTGAAGACAGAGATGGGAAATGATCACAGGAAATGTTGCAATAAAGTGGGTAGGGGGGAGTAATCACACAACATCCTGTCATGAAAGAATCCTTCAATCTCCTTCGTCAATATATAATGAAAGGTCTCTATGCACAAACAGACATTGTGCGGTTCCAGAAAATATCCATACCCCTCCCACGGAAGGTTTTTGGTTTGCATCCCCCCACCCCTTAGGAATTTCCGTTCCAAGGGGGCCTTTGATGACCCCCCTCCCCTCAGGAATTTCCACGTTACGCGAACATTTACTATTATAACATCCATTTTAAACATATAACGCTTTGTTACTGTTCTATACTATTTGCATGTTTGTTATCGGGTTTGAAATGTTCTGTTTTTCACGAAAATTTGTTTAAACCGAGTGTTGTAACGTTCTCTTAACGTTGGTGCCGAGGGTTGCCGCGAATAATTTGCGTGCTGAATGCGACGTAAACAACGAAGCCAAAATTTTGATAATTGAAATTGTGCTTGCCACACTCAAACCTGCCATCAAAAGCGAAACTGATGAATGTAAATTACACTAAAAATCGACGGTTTTGATGTTCGAAAGAGAATTAGAGTAAAATAGCGGCTTTTTTCCTGGGATTATGCACAAGTGAATTTGCATACTGTGAGTCTAAAAATAAATTGCACAGAGGTATAACAAATCGATCCTTTTTTCCCACAGTTTATCCTTTGTTTAAAATTGAAATAGTAAATGAAGGTCAAATGGAAACTCAAAGATAATGACAACTGTAAAAGAATTTGTAAGAAATACCTAATATAGGCTGAACTTTTAGTTTCAGTTTCAAAAACGCATCAAATTTGCATAACGCGTGCAATCTGACCTTTTCAAATTATGAGCGTCACTGTTTATGTAACGCAACATTTCTATCTCGATGATATCCGGTGAAAAGCGGCTGAAAACCCTTTGCTGGATTGCGCGATAAAAATATTTTTGTATTTGTTTAAACAACTTTGGTGTTTAGCGAAAAACGTTCCCATTGAAAGGATTGAAAACGGTGCAATATTCACCAAAGGCCAAGGAGACACGCAATTTTCCGTAAATGCTAATATGCGAATCAGGTCTACTGAAATTTCATACAAATCAAAGTCGCAAAATTTGGCATTTCGGTCAACATATTTGCGTAGTTTTGAAGGTCAAAACAGCCTACGTGAGTATTACTTCGTGCTTGGGATCAATCGTGCATTGCTTTCAATTTTTTCTTGTTTCTTCGCCCTCTGGAAAAGGAGCTTCCTATGAACCCCCCACTCCCATCGGAAATTTCTGCCTTTGAACCCCCTCCCCCTCGGAATTTCCCGTGACCTTCCGTGGGGGGTGGGGGGGGTATGGATATTTTCTGGAACAACACATTTGCAAGCTGTGCAGATGAGAACAGGAAGTTGTTTTCTTTCTGATTCCATTATGTTCATAAGACAAGAGTTTCCCATCCATTGGTGAGGAGTAAAAATAACCTATTCAACTTCCAGTTGACATTCACAGTTCTGAAATGGACAATAATAATAATAATAATAATAATAATAATAATAATAATAATAATAATAATAATAATAATAATAACAACAACAACAATGATAATGTGGTTAGAATTTTGCAAACTGCAAGATGAAATAAAATATGGTAAAGTTCAATTTATGGTACTGATTAATTTTAACTTGCAGTCATTTCTCTTGCCTGTCCTCAGCCAAAACCTTTAGTGAATTTTGTCCGTCACTAATACAATAAGAACTATTTTTTTTCAAAAAGGATTAGCAGAGGACACTTGGGTCAACTACTGTGAGTTGACAGTTTAACATTACTGATAGCTTGAGTGGCAGAGGCTAAAAGGATCAATAGGTATCTTGAAATACTAAAAAGAATTTGTTTTTACATACCATGCAAATCAAGAAAAAAAAGTGTGTACACTTTTGACTTCAACTATGGCAACCTTACTGGCCACTCTTCAAATGAGAGCAAAACTTGCAGGAGATGTGGATACTGATGGAGATCTGTGACTGGTGTGCGACTTGACCTTTTTTACAAAATTATTCGCAGGAAGTAGGGGAGTGGGAAGTGGAGAATGTCATATTGATATTGTAACAAAAATTATGAATTAACAAAAATTGATGCTGTTCCGTCTATATTAAAAAGAAGTACACATGAAAACGAAGATATTGTTATCGTATTCAAATAGAGGTCGGTACTCGAACGGTAGCCACCTTCCAATGAAAGCACCCAGCATACCCAGTGAGGTTGTACCATCTTGTATTCTACTCAAACTTAAGAGTTTACCAAAAACAGCTTAAATGAAAAATGTTCATGCTAGACTCAATTCGTTTTTCTCTTCAAAAAAAATGCCTTGACCTTATGCTTTAAGTTATGACTGAAAATCAATGAAATTCTATTAAATTAACAGTGCTTCTATGCTTGCATCTTGCTAACTTGTTATCTGGGTCAAAGTTTTCATCTCCAAGCAAGAATAAGCATCTTTCTTACATATCCTCCTAATGAGTATTGTGATTATGAAAGGTGATACACGATTCACCTGCACCAATCATATCTCTGTTTATTAAATGAGCTATATTTCTTGAAATGTGCCATTTCCACTCACAATTTCCTCAAACCAGAATAAATCCATAGTCAAGAAACAACTATGAGCCAGAAAAGTTCCATCTTTCCCAGCATTTGTCACCATAAAACAGCAATGTTTTGAGCTTCCTTTACAAGAAATCAAATGTTGGTATTCTCATTGCACAATTCACATAATAGTGTGGACATGACAAAATCTACTGTCGGGAGGTGTGAACGGTAAGCAAGCCCAAATAGCCATGCTTCACGTACAAAATGTTGCACTCTGACACAGTAGATTTTGTCATGTCTGCGCTATTGTGCTAATTGTCCAATGAGAAGAGAACAGCAAGATGAGATTAGCATATTTGCATATATTTGTGCGCAGAGGTCGACGGACGAATACTGACATTTGATTTCTTGTGCAAGAAGCTAAAAATATTGCCGTTTTAACGTGACAAATGCTGGGAAAGAAGGAACTTTTTTGGAGTAAAGTTTATTCACTATGGATTTATTCTGCTTTGAGGAAATTGTGAGTGGAATTTGCACACTTTCAGAAAAATAGCTATGCTTTTGTGCAGATGAAATGGAAATTGGTGAACAACCTTCCATAATATTATCATCCTAATTGAAGAAAAAATTAGAAGATGCTTATTCTTGCTCAGAGAGCGAACCTTTGCCCCAAATAGCAAACAAGTAAGATATAAAGAAATGCTGTTTATTTCATAAAATTTTATTTATTTTCAGTCATAAATAAAGCTTTGGCTACCTGTGACCAAACTTTGCCAAAATGTGTCCAAGGGAGAAATTTTACAGCTACTGAAAATGGCAGGTGCTGATAACATGATTTTCCCCAAAAAAATTACAAGAAAAAAAACCTTGCAGAGAGTTAAATTTACCATACAAATCTAAATACTACGATCAATTTCAAACTTTGAACTACAGAAAAAACCTACGAGTTTTATTTTTTTCAGGAAATTCTTTAATGCCACGGATTGTGCTATTTTACACCAACATTAGTAGTTGTACCCAGAACAGTTGGTTCTGCCATGTTCACACTATGCCATGGTCTTTCACTGATGTTTTTGCACGTCATGATTCTCCTGTGTTGTGTTTAAAGTTTGTTTTCTTTGGCAACTAAAGAGGAATTAGTGAACACACTGAAAATGTGAAGTGTCCTTCTGAAGCATTCTTTAAACCAAGTGGTTTTCATTTAAAACAAGACATGCCACCCAACAACAAATTTACTTAACTGTGGCAAGTAATCAAAAGCATCAGTGAAATATCATCCTTCTTTACAACAATTTATAAAATTGAATAAACCAGGTAACAATGATTATCAATAAAGAATGTTTAATATCTGTTTGTAGGCAGTATTATTTAAGTTATGTTACATGACTAGACTTATTTTTGTAGCAGAAAACATGTAAATATACAATAAATTTATTTGTATCCTTCAGGCTTCACTGAGTAAATCAAGTCACATCAGCAACTGAGAAAACAACTTAACATTGATAGCATTTTTAACATGCAAACAAAACATGCAAACAGACTCAAGTGCAGAAGCCCTAAACAAAACTGTAAACTTTCTTTAGACATCTACAGATGCTACATGCCATCTTTATTTAACGTTATGCCCCTATTCAAATCTGGATTTAATAAAGTATTCACCCTTCTCTTTCCTTTTATCCTCTAACAAGGTATAATTAAAGCTTGTATGTTTAAGAGCTTTTACGGTCAGCTTACAGCAAATCAATCTTTTGGATTAGCCTGATTAAGTAAGTACTATGACAACTCCATGTAAATGATGGAATTTCAGTTTACATCCTGAAAATCTCTACACCCTTCCTACGTAGACATCACTAATATCTTGAGAGTCTGTAGTTGAACTACACAGTGCTTTGTTGTCAATGACAGCATACAAATGGCACATGCATTCCATTTAAGAAATCCCAAGCAAAAATCATAAATCTAAACAAAAAACAAATCCGTTGTAAGCTACGTCTCTGATCTTCTAGAAAATTCATCATATTTAGGATTTACTTGTAATCATGTAAACAGATGATCTAGGATAAGCACATCAAACCAGACATTGAACAATATACAGACAAATATGACGGTTTGGTTTAAATTCAATTATAACGAAAACTTTCCCAAGAAAGCTAAATACAAGATTCCGTAAAGATTTCAACAAAATAATGTCAATAAATGATTTATCTCTTTTTAAATCTCTAAGAGTCTGCACGAAGGTGTGGTTTTAGCAAATATTTCTTTCGTTATGCAAAATAAAATGTGTGTCTCCTATATAAGCACTTAGCGCGCAATTTACAATTTAAACAGATACTTACACAAGAAAACTAAATATCGAACAAACATCTGTGGATTTGGTACTAAAGCAAAATATGACAAAAATTTTGCGTGCAAACTCGGCGTACGCGCCGACAACCGTTTTGCTCAGGAAGCCACTTTAGTGCAGCCATTAACGGCGCGCGGCATGTTGTTCTCAAACATGGCACCTTTTGATCACGCGATTCGTGAATAAATTCTCTCCATGCTAGCTGTTGATCTTGAAAGCTTGATGAAATCGACTTCATTGCAGGGCACCATGCCGAGAAACGATAGTTTCATCTCAGGGTTCTTTGTCATATGGCGTAAATTTAATTTACTGACGCTGTTTTCGGCATCAAATATATATTAAACGTTGCCTCTTCTCGACGGCGGGCAAAATGTTCACATTCAACTTCCAACGAAGGATGAATGCTTTCAGGAGTTTTACTATTAGTTGTAGAATCAAACAGGTGTGTTTCCTCTTGGGCCGAAAACTTTGTGTGACACGGAGATATAAAACTTTCTCCAAGCATTTATGGTCTTGGTGGACCAAATCCAAAATCCTGATGTTATCCCAACAATCACGAACATCAAGTATTTGACCATAAATACGGTAAAATCCGGCTTGTCGTTAGCTAGATTAGGACAAGGATAACCGTCGGGATTTTGTTCTTTGCATCTTTGCTGAAAAACCCAACCTTTTTGCCACGAAGCCTGCCACTTTTCACGATTTGATTGCTCGTAAAACAAACAGCCTAAAACAGAAATTGCTGGCAGAGTGTACAGAATAGAGAACACGCCGATTCGAATCATTAACTTCTCGATTTTCTCCCTCTTGCTGTAATCATCTTTTAAAACCGATCTCACTCGAAACAGCGACACAAAGCCCGCTAGAAGGAATGTAGCGCCGACAAAAAAGTACACAAACAAGGGTGCCAATACGTACCCTCGAAGCGCACTTAGATCTGAAAGCCCAACAAAACAAACACCGCTTAGTTCGTCGCCATCGACTTTGGTCATCAATAATATGGCGATTGTTTTGACGGCAGGGATTGCCCAGGCTGCAAGGTGGAAGAATTGTGCGTTTGCTTCAATTGCTTCGTGTCCCCATTTGAGTCCCGCTGCTAGAAACCAAGTGAGAGTTAGAATTACCCACCAGATTGATGAAGCCATGCTGAAGAAATACAGCAACATGAATATTACTGTACAGCCTTCGTGTTTAGTTCCTTGGACGAGCACTTTTGTGCCAGACAGGGATTCTGTGCAAGACAAACTGTCACCGGCAGCAAAGCCAATAATGAAAGCAACAGAAACCATGAAATAACAGCCCGACAAGAAAATAATAGGCCTTTCCGGGTAGCGAAATCTTCTCATGTCGATAAGGAAGGTTAGAATTGTAAACAGTGTAGAAATGCAGCAAAGAACTGCCCATATTCCTGTCCAAAGGCGAGCAATCTTTCGTTCCTTTTCGTCGAAGTAAATGTTTTCACACCTAGCCGCACACGTTTTTACTCCGAAAAATGTGTAATGATCGTTATCAGTTTTCTGTTCGTCTGGGCATCGGAACTTTACCGCAGTAGGGTCGAATGCTTCTGTGGGCTTTGTTTGATTGTCTTCGGTCTCCGATTTTTTCGTAGGGATTCCACCGGGACCACCACCACCGGCCGTTGTATTCTCACCGACACAAATTTCTTCTCCCAGTCCGGGAAACTTCTCGCAACTCAACGACTCCGGCCACGTGAATCCAAAACGTTTCATGAGGCCTTCGCAACCCTCTCTCGCGCTTTCACAAAGCTGTCGACACGGCGGTACGGGCATCTCCAAAACCGTGCAAATAGGAGCGTAAACCGAACACAGGAAGAACGCCAAATATTCCGAACAACCGACTTTCACCAGAGGGAAAAACTGATGGACTTCTAGTGCAGCTTCATCTTGTGTTCTGTGTTTCAACATGTTTGGAAAAATCGTGGTGTTGTACTGTAGACCTGTGCAAAGAGGTATTGTCACTGATTCACACTTCTTTTGGCACAAGCAGGGCAATAAACAAAGCCA
Source organism: Siderastrea radians (assembly GCA_964017195.1). NCBI lineage: Eukaryota > Metazoa > Cnidaria > Anthozoa > Scleractinia > Rhizangiidae > Siderastrea > Siderastrea radians. The sequence continues at coordinate 25,456,972 of OZ024900.1, read as the reverse complement.
AAAGATCGCCACAGGTAGCAGTAATCGCGCAAAACGTGTACCACAGGCTTCTAAAATCATCTTGCCACGTTCGGCCCAAGTAAAAGAATTCCACTCTCTTCAAATCGAAGGAGAACACTAACCTTTTCGCCGGCGCTATAGCCTTGATCGACCCATGCATGACTAAAATGAAGTGTCAACCAAATTAGCATACTTTCGAGCGCAAATTCTGATTGGCTAGCGGTGACAGAAAACTACAATCACAAACTAAAACGTGTTGTGATTGGCTGAAATGGCATGATCTTTCTAATTAAGAGTCAAACAACGTCTCCATGTTTAAGGCCACCGGATATTCGATCAGTTCCTTTGAAAACCTTTGGGTTTATTTTTTCACAGTTGGAATTTACAGGTACAAGCGGCTTACTATTGAGTTGGCTTTTGAATATTCACTAATGCGCACTTAACACCAAACAGTACAAGATAAACCCGATAGGGGAGGTGTACTTTTGATCTTTCAAACACAACCTTTGCAAAAAGCAAATCAACAAAGCAAGCCCCTTGCTGTTTCTCTGTTTTGAATGAAGAGCGACATCTGAATGCAATGCACTTCTTGTTGACGTTTTTTGGCCGTGGAATTAAAAACTCGCGACATTAAACTCGGCAGGGAGTCGATTTCTAGAGCAGTTGGTTTGCGTTTGCATTTGATAAAGCTCTTGTGTTGAGTAAACAAAATTTCTGAGTCTTGATATAGGATCCTTTGTACTAAGATAAACCAGACATAGATAAGTTCATTTCCTCAGGAGCTTTTGTTTAGTGTTATGAGGTTTCCTGAGGTATGGGCGTTCTTTACATTCTCAAACGTACCGCTTTCTTTTACCTTCTTTGTTCTGCTGTTTTGATTTATTTATCTTTTTCATGAAAAAGGCGTTTGCCGAATTCCGTTTTATTGGCTGTGGCGAAATCACATGAAGTATTATAGTCTAAATTAGAAAGTATTTGCAGTCACAGTACCGGAAAATAGAAAAGAAGTGATAAAAGTCGATTAAAAATCTTATGGTGGGGCAAGTTTGTTCGTCTTGATTGTTACTGCAATCATAGAGGTTTGTAGTTAAAATAGACTTTTGCTTGGCTCGCTTCGCTCGCCAATAGAGGGCGACTTGGTGCAAGTCTATAGTTAAAAATAAACAGGGTTTTTTGCTCTCAAATTATGAAGATACCGAGGTAAGACAAGTAGAGACATGAAATTTGGAAAAGTTACTTTGACGTTGTCTTTATTTCAGGCTGCAAAAAAATAAAAAAAAAAGGTTCCAATAGGAAAGCTGGTGTTAAAGAAGTTTCCAGTTAATTTTTCAGTTAGCAGAACATGGTTGTGGCCGGCTTTCCATATTAATTAAATTAAGCTTTACAGAAAAGGCTTCCGTGGTTGCGTTTTCTTTGTAAAAGCCTTTACTGCTGTTCCTTCCATAAAAGGGTGATAACTGTAATTCAACACGGGCTGAATTTGTCCCACAAAATCTTCTTTTCAGAAATAGAGCGACAGAGCTATCGTTGTTATTCATAAGTGGCTTTCAACTGGCGGAACAACTCACGATTGCAATCACCTTCAATTGGGCATTTAAAATTAAAACAAATGTGATTAAAGCAGATTTGCTTCAATCCGATTTGCTACTTGTATTATTAAAGGCCGAGTGAAGCCTTTGCAGGGGCAAACCGGGACGACAGCCAGGTTGTCGAAGTAGCTGAAAATTGTATACTTTAATTAACAAGTATTGACGGCTGTTTTAAACTGAAATACTGAACTTGTCAGTCGGTGCATGACAATTTGTGATTTGCCCCGAACAGCTTAATCTTCATACTTACAAAAATAAAAGAGCTTAAATGTTTAATAGCTTATCTTTCATTCACGATTGTACTATGCTGTTCTTTTGGAAGTGTGGGTTGTAAAATTCAACGTCCCATTTCAACCCAACCATGTCCCGCTGATGGATCGGTAGGTGGCTAATGGTACATCAATAATTTATGTGAAAATGTATGTTATTGCCAAGAGTTTACGCAGTAACGAGTGTTCTAGTTATGTGATATTACCAATTTGCTCAACTTATCTTTTAACACTGTTTTCAGCAACATGAAGCAGCTTATAGAATAATTTTTAACCGGAATAGTGCTGAGACAGAAAAACGAGCACTCACATTAAAGCTCCAAAAAGCTGAGTAAGTGTTAGTTTTTTTTTTAGTTTTACATGACATATTTCAAATCGAGGGATTTTTTCGTTTCCCTTTTTTTTCTCAGGCGTTAACACATGCTATTTTCATTTCTGTCGTGTCTCGTTTCTGGATTACCTTTACCATCTGGTAAAAAAATAACTTTCGGCTGTTAAATCCATGGGCAGATCCAGGGGTTGTGGTTTGGGTGACTGGTAGCCTAGAATGCGCTTTTGAGAAGTCTAAGTCGTTGACAGTTTTAGGGATCACGCCCCAGTTTCCGGTTCTTCTAACATCTTGCACACCCTCCCCTCCCCCCTACATCCTTCTCATCCCACCCCCAGCAACCCACCACTGTGACCTTCGCTGTACCCAACATTTAAGTATTTTACCGCTTTGAAGGTTAACAACGCCACTGGAAAGGGAAAAAAGTCGTTAAATATCTGGATACAGATCAAATTGTACTCACTCATCTCCAGTTTCGAAATGACCTTTTTTTTCTAGGTGCCAAGTTTATCATATTTGCACGACCGTACAATGCATGGTATTGCACAGCCTAAGGTACAGAACTTAACTGTTAAATCCTAAAACTTAGTTCACATCTGAAGGTGCTATAAAAATCCAACGTTTTTGAATTTTGAAGAAGTGTGTTGCCACTAAGATATAGGTTTATGTTTTAATTAAATTAACACAATGTTTGACTAAGATAAAAGACGAGGATCGCAATCAGTCAAAGTGCATAGTTCAGATTGTAGTGTTCAGACTTATCTTATGGCTGACGTGGTCCGCGGTGAAAAGGAGCTTTCTGATTGGTTCCCTAAGCGGTCCGAATTTTCCTATATGGACCGCTAAAACATCTCAATAAATCGTGTTTTGGAAAAATGTTAGAAGAGAGGACAGTTTTGAGTGAAGTTGAAACCTTGTTCTTGCTTTCTTGCCTATAAATTTGGCAAAAACCTTTGCGAAAATGGCATTATGAAAATCGTTTATTCCCTTCTTTCGTCTTCGCAGGGCGCTCTTACTAATAAAAATACGCTTTTCTGTTCGCAAATTTGTAAAGAGCCATAATAATTAATCCTTCGATTGAACTAGCTTGTTCGGTCCGTGTGGGAAGATATTGGCCTCGTCCTTTCTTTAGAAGTTTGTGGACCTCGCCTTCCGTTCGGTCTATAAACGTCTAAAAAATAGCAACTCGACCAACATCTTCCCAATACAGAGTTCAATCACATATATCTTCGTAAGATTAGGACAGAAAGTCAGAGCACGAATCCGGTGACTTTTGGTACCGGATTCGTTTTCGCGTTTACACACCTAAGGACGAATCCGGGGTCAAAACTACCAGGATTGCGTCTCGAATCGGAATACTTTGAATCCGATGAAAAAAGTGAATTAATACTTTGTATCTGAATACTTTCAAATCCGGAATCTTTTATTGTGTAAACCGGCGTTTTTTTCAGTGAACTCGAATACTTACTATTGTTTTTACAGCCCTCGCGCCTTCAAATCGTTTATTTTGTTAGCAAGTTTTTCCTGATATAAGAAATTAGAGTAGCATAGAAACTGATTTTGATTATATTTGGCATGTTGGTTGGCGAATTAATCGCCGACTGGGTAACGAATACAAGTCTACTGTCGTCGTTTTTACCCTAATTCCGACCTTTTGTTTTTGTTCGTCAGCGGAAGAGATGTGAGCGAACTACGGCAGAGGAGAAGTTCCCCTCTACTTTGCCTAATTTACACTACTTGTCAGAATCAGAACAATGTTTTTCACATTTTAGTCGACAATCGTGTCGTGAAGTAATCACCTATATCTCCTAAGTTTACACAACAACAAAAGTTACGGATTCATCCAGTAACTTCTGCGTTTCCACGCACAGGCCCTACTACTCGGATTGCATCACGAATCTGAATATATATGAGAGATTACAAGCGGCAAGTTGCAGGGTACATGTTACACGTTAATAATAATAATAACTTTATTAACGTGTCAAAACTGTAGTAGCTGAGGGGAAAAGTCCCCTCTACTAATTGTGGACACCTAACCTGGCTAACTAAAAACGTAATTAATATATATAAAATGGAAAATATTTATATACATTTAAAAAGCCTAATTACAACAATTAACTAAGCTAAAAAACTGTAAAAATATATTAAAATTCTGTTTCTTCAACTATATTAAAATATAAAAATAAAAATTATGTTAAAAATAAAAATTATGTCATGTAATGTTGGCGGCCAGTCATTCTTGGCATAGGTTGCAGCCTCGACAATCACTGACATTTGCAGCCAGCGCAGTGAGGTCCCGATCACGTATAACGTTCTTAAATTGCTTCAAAGAGGGTAAATTTCTTAGTCTAGGAGTGAGATCATTCCAAAGTTTGGGCCCTAGGTAACGAAGTGAGTGTTTTCCATATGTTACCGAAGAGAATCGAGGTTGAACAAATTCTCGTTTTCTTAAATTATATAAGCCACTGTCTAATTGGAAAAGATTACGGAGTCTCTCTGATAGCAAAATACGTTACAACGTTACAACGTTACGTTACGTTACAACGTATTTTGCAACGCTGGGAAAAGTAAACGACTTTCTACCTTCTGCTTTCTACGCAATTTTTCGTTGCGAGACAAGTTGGAGAGAGGGGCTGTTCCACGCACAATTTTGTCCGCAACTTTTTTTGTGCTGCAAGTTGCATTGTAGAGTTCACCATTCAATATTATAAACACGAGACCTGAAAGAGACCAATTTGGATTTGGAGTGTGAACCCCCTTCATCATTTCTTTCATGTTACTGGAAACAAAAAACACTAGATGTTTCTTATAACACCTTGTGTTTCTTATCGGCCACAAGGTGTTCCCAGTGCTAGCCAGAATCTTGTTTTAAATTTAATACTTGACGGTGAACTGAACAAAATCCAAATATCACAGAGGTTCTAATACCTTCTGGGTATACGCTGTTACTAGCATAAAAACTTCTCAACGCGCAACGCACTCTATCGCCAATTGTTTGCACGGAGTAGGAGCGGAGACTGATGCCCGCTCAGTAACGACCCCATCCATCCACCCCTCCGTCTTACGCGGCTTCGAGCAAGCCCTCCACAAGCCGATTAAAAAGAAAAAGTAAAAACAATCGTCAATTGATTTTTATTGTTAAGTATAAGCAGCGCAATAACAAAGACGGTCCTACATATACATCTGTGCTAAGTCTAGCAAGAAAGCATATTCTTTCTGTGTATTAATTTTTCTTGAGAATTACGAAAAGAAAAACCACGCGAAAATAAAAGGCATTTATAGTTGCAGGGTATTCCACATTGCAATCTTTCCAGCCTTCTTAACAGCGATAATTTTAATCAATAACGATGACACTATCTGAGACACTAATTTTTAGCAAATGTATTGAGCCGTGGACACATAACGATCAGGTGCACTGTGGGTAGTCCCTTGTTATCATGGCGGATTAATTTGCTTTGTGCGAGTGGGAATTGATTGTGAATGTGATGTTATTTTTGAAGACAATAGAGGGTTATTACATGCTATATTAGAAAAAAATATTTATGAAAAGGGCTACTTGGAGAGGACAGGTAAAGTAACTTATGGACGAATGTTAAATAAGAAAGAGTTTGGTTGCTTTGTCGGTAAACACAAGAGCAATAGATCATCGACACAGATTTTCATCCGAGTGGGTCTACGGAGCCTTTCGCGGGACAAATTAATCCGTTATGGCGTCTGCTGCAGAAGATAATGACATATGCGAGGAAGACGGAGATAGCACGGAAAATAGCAGCGAAAAAGTTTCAACTCCTTGCGAAGGTTAGTATTTATAAGCAATCGATCACTGACAGGTTTTGTATTACGTTTGGCCTATTATTTGTATTGGCTTTTACCACCTCTGGTTTTGACTTTTAATTCTCGTATTTAGTAAATCTTGATGTTAATTTTGGACCTGTATTATCTTGCTTTTTAAAGCAGGAATAAGGAGGTCTTCTTCGGATTCAAAAATCAAGAAATTACGAAGGAAAATATCTCAAGGACTGAGATTATGTGAGTAATATTATTGAAGACTGATATTGTTTCGCGCGGCGAGGTCAAGTCCTTGCAGAATCCAAACTGTCGTAAAGTTATTACTCTTTTCTTTGACATTGCTACTTCCTGTGGTTGAGTATAATTCACAGGTATTTTGTTTGTAAGAAAAGCTTTTCCTGTCTTTAAAGGGTATAAGCTCTTAAGTTGAATATATCGACTGCACCGATGCAAGTTGTTTTGAATTGAGACCGTCTCTTAGTTGCGTATTGAGAAGGTGTCGAGGTTTTAATATTGTGAATAAAGCCACCAAGACAAAGAAAATTTACGAAATATTTTTCATGCTAACTATTGATCTCTCTTCTGCTTGTTTTTTTTTTTGTAGCATTCATAAGAGACGAGACTGACAGTTCAGATATCAACCCCGAGCAAAATCATTTGCAGGTTGAGGTTAGCAGCTTATACATGATAATTTATTCAATTATGATCACTTAATATATTCTTTTTTTCAGTGGTGTACCAATATGAGAACATCTGGCGATGCAGCGATCAGTGTATAATTCCTTGTCATAACAGTGATTAACAGTCAACCATACTTGTCACAGGAATTAATGAAATGATCACTAAAGCATTAGATTAGGTTAATAGATATAGATCTTCAAATGCATAAATTATCTCTCCCATACTTTTACATTATTACTACCTAAGAAATTTATGAGGAAAAATGCAAGGGGCATATAATGTAATCCTTAAAGGAACTATGTCACGGCATTTTCATTTATTTTTCTGATCTGACAAAATTATTTTCTCATTAACCGGAAACCTCAAAATAATAGTTTCCTAAGGTAGAAAAACACCAAACAAGTAATAATTAACCAAAACTAAACAAGGATGGTTACGACTGAGGGAGATTAAGACGGATTACGAATGACAAACTTGAAAAAACTTGCCAGCTTTTTCAAGTTGTGCTATCCGTGACGTAGCTCCTTTAAGCTTCTATACTACCTTGTTCTTTACTACCATTACTTACCCTCTAAATCTGTGGCCATAATAGAGTGCAGCCTTGAAGAAGGCTACATCTAGTTTTGTTGTTAAACACAGAACAAGCCTATGTGACAATCCCAAAGGGAGGCAAACAGGCACATTTGATTGGCTCACCGACCAGACAGGAAGCCATCAAGAAGTGCTCCAAATTTGCTTCAAACATTCTCACAAATCTCTGCTCTGTAAATACTGAAAATAATTTGTTTTTGCTGTGCGAAAGAGACAGTAAATAGGTAAATAGCAAACTTCAGTTCATTGCATGAATAATTGAAAATAAAGTTTTTGTCTTTATGCTCGGATTCTTACATTGCGAAGTTAAAAAAGTAAAAAATGATCAAGATGGAAAAAAACCTGCCACTAATGCTTTGAAACGAGTAGGGAAAAATAATTCAAGCATGACAAAGATGACACGCATCGAAAAAAGATTGGCTAAAATTTTATCTTATTGTATTCCCTATGTTTCAGAGAAAAGAAAACAATAAGTTCAAATAATTTTGGAACCTTGTAGAAAATTATTTTAAACTAAATTGTTTTAAATCAGTTCCACTCATGAACTGACCAAAAATTTAAAGGTATTGATTGAATTGTTTGGCTTTCATCTACGTTAGAACAACTTTTTCGGTTATTCTGCAAAATAATTTTGTGTCGACATTAAAGGGCTTATATTAATTTTGTAAACTGAACTCCAGTTGATATCTTCACCAAAAATCATATCAGGGCAACTATTTACAGTCGAAGCTCTTCTTGCGACCACTCTCATAAGTGACCAGCTCCAGTTACGACCAGCATTGTGAAACCCCTATTTAACTATCACTTAAACCCTGTAATTAAAAGCTCTCGTAAGCGACTGCTTGGGTAAGCAACCGCAACCACTTTTATGAATTACCACGTGGTCCTTTCCTTTGTTTTTAAGTTCTCGTAAGCGACCACTCAGTCAACGCTTTAATGAAAGCATACACATCTTGATGAAATTGTCCATTGACTAGTACATTCGTGAACCTCTTAGACTGTGATAGGCAACTATATTCTGTGATAGCCAATGAATTGTTACTAATGGTAACCATTAACATAACTCAAGTTTCATTCCAAAAGCTCTCATAAGCGACGGCCCTCTATTGTTTTATCATGCGGTCGGTTACTAGGGCTCATTCTTGTAAGCGACCAGCTCTACTTTGCGACCACTTTTTTGAATTCCCGAGGTGGTTGCTTACAAGAGCCTTAACTGTAGTTGTAAATTATTCAAGTTTTTTATTGTTTTATTTTACACTAGAGAGCCATTTGGTCAAAGAAAAAGTTTATTATTGTTCAAACATTGCACGTCCATGGTTTCCTCGACATTTGAATTTGCCAAATGAAGCCAACAAAGTGCTTCCCATGATCCTCTTATTCGCTCACTCTGTGTTTAAGATAATGTGGCATCTTTTCGCAATGAAATGAAGAGCTTCAGATAAACACTGGACTAAAATGAATGCCACAGCTATCACATCAAGTGTTAAACAAACTCCCCTGGCTTTAAATCAAGGCACTAGTGGTTTCCATTGGAAAGTGAAGTGCTGCGGGTAAAGCGCATACAGACGAACAGTGGTTTAACGGCCAATAGTGAAGTTTCTTTCATAAAGACAACAGATGGCCTTGAGCTCAAAAATCTTGGTCGTTGGTGAAACGCATGACAGACAAGTGCTCGTGATGGACTTCAGTGACGCATCCGTGACACATGAGTGACGAGCATCTGTTTCCCCAAAATCTTGAATGGAAGAATGGAGAACAAAGTACAACAATTATTTTTAGGCAAATATTTTACTCAGATAAGAACTGCTTTGCTTTAAAAAGCATTAACTCAGATAAGAACTGCTTTACCTCAAAAAACGAATCGTGTTCAATCCTCACTTCATCGTGTAAACGTTTTCTTCACCTGCTTTCAAACTCTTCGCCGCCTTCACAAAAACGTGGCTTTCTACACGAAACAGGATTTCTCCGCTATAAGTTATCCACATCCCACTTTATCAATGGTCGAGTGTTCTTTAGGGTTCCAGGAATTGCTAGAATATTCTGAGAAACGTATCGCTTCCAATTCAAACTCTTTGCCGCCTTCGCAAGAACGTGGCTTTCTACACAAAACACGCGAAACAGGATTTCTCTGGTATAAGTTTCCACATCCCACTTTGTCGACGGTCGAGTGCTCGACAACGACCTCGATTCGAGGGCCATGAAATCTAGGCAAATTTGTTGATAAACATATCCACATAGCCACATATTTACATCCAACAGATCTCAAACGATTCTGGCTTTGGGCACAGGCAACCCAGGCTGGTATGTATGCACCCTGAATTAGTCTGCTACGAAGCCTGGTGGCTTTGCAGTAACCAGCATTTATTTGCGGTAAAGTGTTAATTTGAATCCAACCTTGTGTAAAAGATTCTCATTGATCAATAAGTGTCAAGATCAGTGTCACTAACTCCATTAGTTAACCGGCCGTCGCCATAAGGCGACCGCCGATATAAAACCTTCTGGTTCTGGTTGTGACTCGTGCAGCCATGACATCAGGATTACGTCATGCAAGGTAAACAAAACGAGAGCATGTCACACCACACTGACAACATTACTATTAGTATGTCAACGTTCCATACTTATATGACACAGACAAACTGCTGTTAACCTTGTGGTTGCGGTACATATAGCAGAACATGTCTTACACATAACGCATGCACAAGTGAATTCGACCCAATGCTACGTATTACATTCAGCTTCGCCTAAATATGATTAAAGACGGGCTCGTCAAATTGTGACTGAAGAGAAATGAGCTTTACTAATTCGCTAATCCTTACTAATCCTCACTATATTTTCCACCCCTGAAAAAGGAGCTACTGTAACAGTAAGTCAAAAAGTCACATGTATTTTGTTTGTTTCAATGAATATTTCACAGGTTTATAAAGGTGGAATTGTCATTTCACAAGATGTGAATAAATATTTCACCACGTGATAAAGACGGACTGGTCACATTGTGACCCTAAGAGAAACGAGCTTAACTTATTTCGCTAATCCTCACACAACACATATTTCATTTGTTTCAATAAATACTTGACCACTTTATAAACTTTAAGGCAAACTTGTCACGTCACAAAGAAGAGAAACAAGCCTCACCAATTTTGCAACAATTCTCTCAACATGTTTAGTTTGTTTTGTATTATCTTTTTGCATTTTCAAAGCTAATTGTTCGTTTTTAGAAAAGATAGTTTGATTTTCAAATTGACTAAATCGTTACGAGTTCCATGTCAATTTAATGTTTACTTTTTGCAAGGGCATTCCAAGGTTAGCAAACCAGACTTAAACATTTATGTCATGAGACAATGTCGCTTTCCCCAGACTCTGGTGATCTCTGATGACTCTTGTTCATCAAGCATTATGTTTTGATAGGTCAGTAAATTACAATCGTCCGGATGAGTGTAGTCCTAAGAAGGACTGTTTGTGATGACACTGACTGACGTTTTCGACAATCTGAGTGGAAGTCATCATCAGATTCAAGTGAACTGTGAATCGTCAGTAGATGTTAGAAGTCTCTGGTTGTTGTCCTGATTGGTTGACAGTCTCAGTTAAGCTGTGAAGACTGTAAAACGTGATTGGTGCATCCGTCTTTTGTTAGTCAAATGTCCGTTGGTCTTTTGTTAGTAAAATAAGTAGGATTTGTCTATTGTTTGTCCATCTTGTTATTGTCCTCAATAAGTCATTTGCAAGGTGCAGGTAGCTGTTGGCAACAGTTCAGTGGTGTTTATTCTAAGTTAGTAAAGCAGCTTTCCAGGGTGATTCATTGATAGTAGTCCGTACTGTAGGTAACGCATTTAGCAGAGTCCCAGGTGATTCTGTGGTTTGTTTTTTTTTTAATGGTGCTCAGTAATGTGATTGTTGATATCACCATTTCTAGTCGCACGTTTGTGCTCAGTCATTCGGATGTTTAAATTCCTGTAGGTCTCACCAATATAAGTGACCTGGCAATTGCAGCATTTGATCTTATAAACTGCTCCCTGTCTGTCGTTCAGTTCGTCCTTGTCGTTAACGTTCGTCAGTAGCTGTCGTAAAGTAGCAATAGGTTTGTGAGCATTGCGGATGTTGTAGAATTGTAGGATTCGTGCGATAGTTTCAGAAGTCCCTTTGATGTAAGGTATGGTTGCAGTAGTGACCAGTGTTGTGTTAGTGTTTGTAGCATTCGGTTCAGAGTTTCTGTAAGTGTTGTGTCTAACCAAGGTCCTGCCTGTAATTGTTCTTGTTGAAAACATTGTCTAAGTAGTTGATTTTGTCCGTTGAGCTGTCGGGTGAGTCACAAAATAGTTGTGCATGTCTTCTCAAGGTCCGTATGGTCGTAGCTTTGTGAGAAGTAGGGTTGTAAGATGATTGGTCGAGTAGTCTGTTGGTATGTGCTGGTTTCCTATAAATTGTTGTCCATGGTTTGTTTTTTGTTGCGGGCAACTAAGCAGTCTAGAAAAGGTATTAATTTTAACCATTTTCCTCGATCTCCTTAGTAAACTGGATGTTGGCGACGTCTTTGTTGAGGTGTTCTTGAAAATCATCGATTTTGTCTTTGTGTGTGGCTGTAGAGGCATAATCAACGTAATGTAGCCAGAGTGGTTGTGTTTGTTTGTGAGTTGCGAGGGGTTTTTCCTTGATGTTTTGCATAATGATTCTGCAACAACAACGGAAACTGGTGAGCCCGTAGCTGTTCTGTGCAACTGTTTGTAATGCTTGTCGTTGTACTAAAAATAAGTAGAAGTAAGACAAAGGTTCAGTAAATCCTCTAAATTGTCTATAGTAGTGGTAGTGGTAGGTCTCGGTGCCGTCTAGAGCCAGTTGAAGTGGAATACTGGTGAACAGTGATTTCACATCAAAAGGCACTAGTTTGTAGTCATCAGGGATGTCTTGATTAAGTCACACAGTCACACGTTTCACATGTTAAGCGACATAAAGATACAGGATGCATATGTTGAGTCGTGCTAAGTTTTGTTAACCTGGGAGTGGGGTGGGTCAGAATGGCTGGATAAACCCCTATGGAGCTTTCTTGTTAAGTCTTAAAAGAGAGGGTGCCAACAGACCGACATAAAATTTAAGGAATGCAGGCATGACGGCTACAAAAGCCAATGAAAGATAGTGTATTAAAGTTGACTTGCTGTGGTTAAGATTTTTGACTACAGACATAGTTTGGGAAATGTTCATCATCTTGTTGAAGGTGAATTAAAGCTGTCAAAAAAGACAAAAATTACCATTATTAAAAAAATTAAATGCCAAGCCCTGAATAAGCACCGACTCCAAATAAAGCCAGGTCTTTAGGCCAAGTTTTAGAAACTTACCCAGCATTGAGGCAAGAAAATACCATACACTGGACTTCCTGAGGAATTTTTTGTCAATGAATGTCTGGTTCATGTGCTGGCAAACGATGTCAACAGTTACCATAGCAATTTACAGTGAGATTACAAATCACATTTACGAGCCCAGGGTGTGAAATTGGATGTTGGTTCTTGAACTAAATAAAATTAAACCATTGTTATAGTTTTCAGTTGAGGTTGAGAATCGAATAAAATCAGATTCCACATGTAAAAATTAATAATCTGTTAAGTTTGAAATTATTTCAAAACAAAATTTAATCAAACTGAATAGCAAAATTTTATTCCGGTCATTTGACTAAATCAAAGTTTAACAAGCTCCGTGTTTAATTTTTGTTTGATAATTAAGTAACTGTTTACTTAAAAATAATTGTATTTGGGTTAATTTTGTTGGAATGAATACTTTTATGTACCCCACCCAAGTCATAGATATGTAAAAGGCCAGACCACACACTGAGGACTTAGTATATCCCTGTTTGACTCAAGTAGTATTGTGGGCTCTTTAAGGTGGCTCCATACAGTTTCTCATCAGTTTCAACAGACAAATATACATAACTTTTTTGTTGATTTTCAGGACATTGATTTACATTTCACTAGGGAAAAGCTACAAAAGCAACTAGCCTAGCCTTTATACTTTTCAAAAAAGTCACAATTTCTGGGCCTGGCCCGTTTCCATGGCAACCACTGATATAGTTGTTTGGCTCATTTTTTAAGCTTACCCAGTTTCTTCACGTCATTTCTTGGTTTTTACACGGTGAATTTTGGCTATTTTTGTTGTAAAGATGTTGTCGTTTGAGAAGTCTCAGCTGGCAAAGCTGTGAGAAATTTTGTACATAAGTTTTGTCAGAATAGTACATTTCCGTTTTCGACGATTAATGTAGAAGTGCATGTACAAAAATTAATCTTACTTTAGCATGACTGAAAAACACAAAAATCCTACAAATGTTCCAATTTTAAAAAAAATTTCACGGAGTGGAACACGCGCAATTAGCGTTTGAAAATGCCTCAAAACCCACCTTTTTCCTTCACGTTACCAAAATAAAAATTCTTCAAGTTATGGGGTTGCTCATGATTCCTTTTGCGTGGACAAGCGTGGACAGCATGCGGGTAAGCGGTAGAAAAGCTTTTCTAAAGCTTTTCTTTCCAAAGAACAACATTTTTCTGGACAACTGCTTTCCTTTACTGTAAAGGATCCATGTGACCAAAAAATTCGCAAAAAATAAAGAGAGAAACGAACAAACAAACAAAAAAGAAGCAAATTTATACCGATTCGCGATATAAAAACTCGAACGAAGCCGCCACTTAATTGCCAACAGCAAAAAATTTCCTTTAAAGTTTCCAGAACGCGGAATCATTAAACCACTTTCAGTTTCATTTTTGCCATTAACTGATTACAACCGTTGTTCAAGGAAAAAACTAAAGCGGTCATGTTTGCTCTTAGAACATCTTTTGGTATGCTACCCGAGAAAAGCAGGGAAGCTTGTTCTTTTTATGTTGTAAGCTCAATATTTTGTCTGCCGAGACTCGCGTTGTTTCTTAGCGGCTACTTGCGTGTTTGATAACTGCATGGAATAGCAAATAGTATATAAATAAGCTTTCAATTTATATTTAAAGGCATATGTTGGAGAAAGGGAACAAAAATGTCCACAAGAAATTATACGTTTTGAAAAAGACTACGTTATTTTTCTGCAAGGTTCAACAAGTCAACAGAACGCCTGCGAAACGCCGACTGTTTTAGAATCGGCCGTCAACTCGATACTCATTCTAGGCATAATTTTTCGTAAAAATAAAAACTGTATTTGAGCTTAGGTACAATTGAGCTTTTTTCAATTTTTGGTTTTATTTTAGACCACCGAAGTTTTTGAAGTCGCACATTGTCAACACAAGTGAAACTTAGATCCGAAAAGCTACTGATGACTGATAAATAGACACTGAAATATAAGTGTCCTTTTGAGTTTCAACTTCTATCAAAATTCAATGACAACTGTTTCCTAGTTACAAGTGTGTAATCTATTCATCGCTCAATAAAATTCACAAGTCAGCTGTATTTTGCTGAAACCGTATGAGAACGGCCGTAGAGACACACTTACCCGACAAAAAATAGACGCTTGTTAGAAAGGCAAAAACTAAAGCACTTTTCGAAAAAATTACTTACACTTTGGCTCGATCCAAACAAATTTAAGCTTCTCATCCCAGAGATTCTCGACAGCTGACCTGGACAGCACTGATATTTCAAGTTGAGAACGGAAAGAAATTGTTCACCCACAATTCTTGAAGGCGCGTAATAATTCGTGCAACATTTTCAGTCCTCTCTGTGTTGCTTGAACTTAAAGATCGCAATCAATCCAGTCCTACAATCGTAGAACAATCGTAGCACTGCAACTGTCAGCTACAAAAGCGATTAAACTAAAGGCTTTTCATAATTTCACTGCTATGTGCTGGACAGGTTTTGAAAAGGTAAGCCATAAAGATGCCTCAATGAGACTTTGGAAAAGTTTGCCTGGGAGGTTGATTGGCACATGTCATCTGACTTGGACTGTCGCGTTCCTCACGCGCGCGCTTGTGCCAATTTAGTTCCCATTCCTCGCGCGCTGAAAAACTATATGGAGACACCTTAACATCCCCCTGAGGTTTGGAAAATTGAGGTGTCTACAGCTTCATATCACTGCCTTAAGATGGTCTTGGTTGGTAAGCTGGCTAGGATTCAAACCTTAGACTGGCACCAACTAAGCTAACTTCGCAGTTAATATTGTTGTTGTATATGTGGTCATATTTTTAAATTGAGCTTGTTTTGGAAAATTGTAAGTCATTTAATTTTTTTCCTTTGCGTCAGATTCCTTACCAGATTCAGTATAATTCATTATTCATTTTAAAATCCAACTGGTTTGAATTGTTCAAACCAAAAACAAATTTTCACCACAACATAAAAAAAATTATACACATATCTGAAAAGAACTTTATTGAGTGAAAAGCAGAAGCCATAAGTAATATGATCCAATGAAGTTATGGGGAGACAGAACTGAAAACCAGAGATATTGCAAATATTGCAAATTTTTTAAGTCGGGAAAATGTAAACCTACATGTAGCTAGAGAAAACATTTCTGTTGGTGCCATTCAATGCCTTGTTTGTCTGTAAAAGTAGCTGACACTGTCTCAGAATTGTAATGGTCTGGGGGAAATCCCCAGCTTTTATTTTTAAAATTCTATTTACAGTGTTTTAAAACATGTGTCACTTTTCCCACTTCCCAGAAAACCTTTGTGTAAAAACATGAAGTCATGTGAATTATGCATGTTCTAATTTGTCACCTAACCCTTAGGAAATACTGATAGTTGAGCTATATCATACTTAATTACATTATACTTTATTGTTTTCTCACAGAATGATGCTTTTGAAACTAACACCACCCCATCACCAGTTTCAAACAAGCTTGCATTCAGACCAGGTGTGAGACGGACTGTGTCAGATTCAATTGGTGCACGACTGAGAAAGATAAGCTTTGAGATTGGTAATGGCAGGAGAGCCTCCGATGAGTTTACACCTCAAGAATTTAAAAGCATACCGCAGGTATGTTTTTAAACTGTATGTACAAAGCATCCTAAAAATTAGTGACCTTCAGTTCAGGGTACAAGTACAAGCTAAACACAGAAAACTCACTCTAGAACCATGTTTTGGGATCAGGCAGTTTATTAAAGATCCTACACTTACATACAACACGAAAGATACAAAAATTCTTATGCAATCTCAGAAATGAACCTACGATAACTAGAGGTCCAAACCCAAGGTTAAAAGTGAAAAGGGTAAATAGGTGATGTGAATCAGGAGTGTGTGTTAGGTATGTAGTGGGATGGCTTTGCATAGCATGTTAGCAGAATGTAGGTGTACGGTTAATGGCATAGTTAAATAAATTAAAACAGTATCGGAACACCAATCGCCAAGAGCTTTGATCAGTTCTATAGGGACGCCAGATTGATAGGCAAAGGAAACACCGCCCCTGCAAAAACGAATGACCTGCGTAAAGCTTGGGGTCCACCCCCAGAATGGCTAGGTGCAATCACAATTTTGAAACAAACGTGTTATAAGTAAACATGTGGGTACCATGGGAACCATCTGCCCAGTTGAAAGCTTGTGAACTCTTAGCAGATGCTGGCACCGTGAACTGGAAGGCATTAGTAATGGCAGTGGTTGGGCAGAGCGCGGAACCCTGGATGGAGGGGAGAAGAATTTCGACTACCCTTACATGAAATTGAATAGTTTTGCTCCACTGGACAGAAACAAGCGTACCCCACGAAAAGATTTTAAAGTCGGCCTTAATTAGTTGCTGAGAGGGGTTAAATTGATTAGCTGCTGAGGGTAAGAGGTGCGATTTGCGGAACATGCCATAAAATGCTACCAAACAGATAGCCCAAAATGAGGCATTTTTTGAAATCACAAATGCTAGTGCTCAATAGCTAGATTGATACTGATGTGAGCTAGACCTTAGTTCTTTAAGTAACTAGTACTTAGTATGTGAATAAGTGAATATTATTGGCTTGTAAAAGTCTTATGACTATCATGCTAGAGAATTGCTCAATTGATATATAAAATTAGACTGCAACTTGCCTGGACCCAGCTGTGAAGCTATTGAGTGGTTGTCATGTCTAGATTCATATTTATAGTATTAATATTCAACATCAAGCATGATTATGACTTTGTAGTTTCAAACAGTGCCCTTGCTCCTCCCTGTTGCAGATCATTACAAAAGGAGTCTCTGGCCCAAATGTTATTGTCACACTTAAGGCTTGTACTGAGTCTCATACTCATAGTCTGATCTGAAGGCCTCCATTGGCTTGTGAGGATTCATTTGGCCCAATTTAGAGATTATGCCTAAACTAATAGTCTGCCCTGAATAATACGCTACAAATTATTATTATGCTACAAATTTGTACTACTGTCGCGGTTCCGATTCAAGTCCTCGGGGTTCGCAGTGATCAACCACACGCTCCAACGTTGTAACTTCACTGATTTATTACACAATAGACCATTTTCATTATGACGTCACGCACGCAAAGGTTTCTGGTAGTTGTAGTAAAGATCGCGCCCAGGGTCGCTCAATCGCGGGAAAATTCAAAATAATCCACAAAAACACATGCAATGCAATGGCGGCCGAGTTGGTCGACCACATCACGTCTATAATGTGCATAATTGAGAGGACCTCGAGTGACATACGCGACAAACCTGCTTTTACCCCACCAGGACACATCAAGAGACAACAATGTAGAAGTAAGGAAGATTTATTTTGCAAGATTTTCGATATTTTTATCGTTTCGCACTCGGTGCGTTACAAAACTTTCTAGCGGATGGCTTCTTGTACGCTCGATTTTCAGGCCAGTAATTTTACAGGCATCCGTAGGATGAAGTCTTATGAAGACATTTCTTTTAAAAGCTTGTTGCTACAAGGAAAAGACCTGAAGAATACTCGACGGCGGTTATAGAAGAAATTGGAGAGGTTTTAGAGCAAAGAAATCCTTGCTCGAGAACAGAATGTATTGTCAGTGTCGTTTTTATTTCCAAGGACAACGATCGATTTTAAGTATTTCTTCCACTTCAAACGTTGCTAAATTACATGTTTGACTGTGGATTGACTTCGTAAGAATTTTTTAACTGAGCAAATCCACATTTACAATAGCTTTCTTGAAATGTTTAAAAACCTTGCAGAAATTTGGTACAAAACAGTGTCAAGTTAAGCGGAATTGTATTCGAGACATTTTGCCTTCCCAGGACAGCAAGTGCTCTTCTGAATACTTTTTTCATACCTGAAGGCTTGTTTTCCCTTTTTCTCTGTTTGTATTTTCATGGAATTTCTTATTAAAATTAAAATAAGCGATTTGACATTGCAGTTGCATTTATTACAGTTAATCTTGGCGACAAAATTTGTGCGTATAAACTTTCAAGACTTTGTCTTTGTAGGTTTTGTTTATTAAGCTTAATATGTCTTATTTCGCAAAATGGTGAAAATAATTCAAAAAAATAGTGATAGAAACTATTCTAGACTGAGTTAGTGTTTTTTCTCAAGCCAGTTTGCTTTCCTTTGCACGGTACTGCACATTGGGTTGTTTGAACGCAAAAAATCGTTCGGCCGTCTTTTACTCTTAGTGCGAATAACATTGCTTGGTTTTTCAGTTGACGGAATATTTCAATCATCATTACATGTTTTGCGTTAACTAGACTTGTAGTAATGAATGGTATTTTTCTTCCATTTTAATGATTTAACTTAGAACTGCAGATTCACTCAAAGCGAAATGTTTAATGCTTTGTTTTGTTTTTATTAAATCTCAGAGCGAGTCGCTCAAAGCATTTCAATGGTTCCTCCTTTTGTTTTGCACTATGCTAGATATAAAATTTTTATTGCTTCGATCTTCATTTGGTTCTGTTATTTAACAACTGTTCCAATTGTTCTATATCTCCTATCTCCTCCCTCCTCCCTCTTCGATTCTTTTTCTCATGAGGGAAATTATATAAGCACATTGTTAAGACATGTTTTCCTGCTACACACTCGGTATTCAGGATTTGGAAAAAAAGTTTTCCTTTGAAATGTTCGTTAACAACACTCTTCGCAATTCCTCGCTTATCCAAAAAAAAAAAAACATAAAAAACCCCACGCTGAATTTCTTTGAATTTGTATAGCAATCGAGCACATAACTTTGTGAAACACCTGGTAGCTTGCCTTGGCCGACATGGCGCTTATGCTGATCCCTCGATTGCGCGACACTGGGGGCGATCTTTACTACAACTACCAGAAACCTTAGCGCGTGTGACGTCATAATGAAAATGGTCTATTACGATCATCAAAGCGTGCGGTGAGAACTAAAAATTACAGAAATGTGCGTTACGCGAAGAAACAGTTAAAAATCGAAGGAAAAGGAACACCAAACAAGAATGAATAGTAAAAGGAAACTAAGACGAAACTTACATTATAATTCCTGACTCCTTTGTGTTAAACCAGAAAAAGATATCTCCACTGAATAACAAATATCTCCGTTCTAACAAAACATGTCTCCGTACTATCTCCGAGCTATCTCCGTTCTCGCTACGTGCGATCAAGTTATGTTTGCAATTATGAAAGGCTAGTGAAAAATTAACTGGAACAGAAAATGAAAATAAATAAGCGTAATGCAATGTCAATGTTCGTGACACTCCTCAACCAAGGATTGAAATCCTTGCTCTAACAATGTTCAAACTATTAAAATCTCGTGGAATCAAAGTTCTTAATCAGAGTAAATGAAAATGCATGACAAGTCCTTGTGTAATGGTCTGGGCGGTCCTGGACTCTCCGAAACTTTCAAGCTTCCTCTTCATGTTTAAGCAGAAGGACAAAACTGCAGATTGGACGGTCATAGGTCTTCATACTTCCTTCTTTCCATGACGTCACTTTAGCTCTCTGTACCTTGCCGTCCGAACTTGGTGTGACTTCTATTATCTTCCCCCAGTAACCAGTCGTTCCGGTGCGCGTTGTCCTCCTTAACAAGCACGATGTCTCCGACGGCGAGGTTGCGTTCGCGTTTCTCCCACTTGGTTCTGTTCTGCAGGTTTTGTAGATATTCCTTCCTCCAACGGACCCAAAACTGATCAGCCAGGTACTGGGCCTTTCTCCACCAGTTGCGCGCGTAGAGATCCTGTCGGACGAAGTGGCCAGGGGTAGGCGCAAGAGGGCGTGTCTTCATCGTGAGCAGCATGGCGGGATTAAGGGGTTGCGGTTCATCAATGTCGGAAGGTATTGTTGCGATGGGGCGGCTGTTGACAATCCCTGTAACTTCTGCCATGAGGGTCACCAGTAACTCATGAGTGAGCTGGGCGCGTCCGATCTCCAGAAGCATGGCGTCCAATACGCAGCGAATCGTACCAATTTGCCGCTCCCACACGCCTCCAAAGTGCGATGCGTGTGGAGGATTGAATATCCATTCGACCCCTTGCTCTGCTGTAAACCTTTGGATCCGAGTTTGGTCCATCTCCGAGAGTGCGTCGTCTAATTGAGATTTTCCTCCCACAAAGTTGGTACCCTGGTCGCATCTGAGTTTCTCCACTGGGCCGCAAATGGCGAGGAATCGGCGCAGAGCGCATGGCTGCTAAGACAGGTAAAAACGAGACCCCAGGGCTTGGCGTTGGCTGCGCACCCTCTAAGTCGTCTCGTTGCGATCTCCCAGGGACCAAAGACATCAAAGCCGACGTTCGAGAAGGGTGGGCTGGTCTCCAATCGATGAGATGGTAGGTTCGCCATGTGTTGCGTCAAGATTGCTCCTCTTAACTTCTTGCAGGTCACGCAGGATTCTATGAGGCTTGATATCATACGATGAGCTCCGACGACCCAGTAGCCAGCTTCACAGACGGCTCTGCTTGTGATTTGGCGACCTTGATGATGGACCTTTTCGTGAAAGTGGCGGATGATCAACTTTGATACATGATGTCCTTTTGGAAGGAGCACTGGGTGTTTCTCTTGATACTCGAGTGTGGAATTTCTAAGGCAACCACCAACACGAAGTAGCCCATTTGGATCTAAGAAGGGATCGAGTCGCAGCAGGTTCGAACTTTTTGGCACTGTTTTCTTCTCTCCAGATGGGGATAACGCCTTAAACTCCTCAGCAAAAGCTTCTTTCTGTACTGCTTTGACTACAATTTCACTGGCTCGCTGGAGCTCGGCTGCTGATGGAGGAGGTAGATGGTTGATTGGCTTCCTTGAATGCTCTTGATTTCTCTCCTTGAAACTCTTTATTACTCGGATGAGGCTGGCTACCACGTGCTTAACGGACGACCAGCTGGAGAAGCAGTTAAATCTCGAGGTGCCGAGTTCTTGGAGTATTTGTGACCTCGTGATGCATGCGACGACTTCTCGTTTCACTTCTGGGTCGCTTTCGGTTTGACGGTGAGGCCGTGGGCTCCATAAAAATTCTGGTCCCGAGGTCCACCATGACTCCAGCAGCTTGTCTGGGGACAGGCAGCGAGTCGCAAGATCGGCAGGATTACTTGCGGTGTCGATGTATCTCCACTGACTTGGCTCCGTGGTGTTACGGATCATTTGGACGTGGTTTGCTACATACATGTAGAATCTTCTACTTTCGTTCTGTATGTGGCCCAGTACCACCTTTGAGTCGGAGTAATAGATTTCTTCGTCAACTTTAATGTCAAGTTCCCTGCGTATCATCCTCACGGCCTTGGTGGCTAGTACCGCACTGCACAACTCTAGCCTGGGAATGCTTGTGGAGTGGGTCGGCGCGATCTTGGATCGTCCAAACAAAAGGGAAACCCTAATGCCCCCTTCACTGTTGATCTCGCGCAGGTATACGGCGGTACCAATGGCATCCTTGCTTGCATCGGAAAACACATGTATCTCCCTGCGTTCGACGGTGCCAAATCCTTTTGGATGGTAGCAACGAGGAAAGGCCACTTTTTTCTAAGTTGGGAAGTGCATCTCTCCAGCGACTCTACCGCTGATTCATGTTCTCCGGAAGTGGATCGTCCCAACCAAGAGGATCATTGTTGTTTGCTTTCTTTCCCATGAGGACGAGCTGTTGGAGTATCAGCTTGCCTTCCAGGACGACTGGGGATGCAAGGCCTAGTGGGTCGTACACAGAGTTTACTATGGAAAGGACTCCTCTACGTGTGAAGGGTTTTTCTGGCAATAAGACGCGGAAGGTGAAATGATCCTTCTCGAAGTCCCAATGGACTCTAAGCGAGCGCTGTGTTGGCAGTACGTCGTGGCACAGGTCAAGGTCCTTGACGCTCTTAGCGTGGTCTTCTGCTGGCAGTGCCTCCATGACTGTGACTGAGTTGGAGACTACTTTGTGTCTCAAGTTCGCGGTGGCCAACATGGCTTGGGCATTCCTGACTAGACAAATGGTTTCGCTTTCTGTGGGCCACGAAGTCAGCCCGTCGTCTACATAGAAGTTTCTGTGTACGAAGTCTCTTGTTGCTTTACCGTACTTCTCCTCGCCGTCGTCTGCTGTTTTTCGTAACCCGAAGGTGGCAATGGCGGGACTTGGTCCATTGCCAAATAGGTGTACGGTCATCTTGTTCTCGATAATCTCCTTTGATGGATCGTTGTCTTTGTACCAGAGGAATCGAAGAAAGTTCTGATGCTCTGGAGCGACGTGAAATGAGTGAAACATTGTTCTATGTCACACATTGCGGCGACGTTCTCCTGACGGAAACGGATCAGTACTCCAACAAGGCTATTCATAAGATCTGGGCCCAGAAGAAGCTCTTTGTTAAGTGACACTCCTTGGAACTCGGCTGACGAGTCGAAAACAACATTGATCTGATCCGGTTTCCTGGGGTGGTACACCCCAAAGTGAGGCAAGTACCATATGCGACCTTCGTTTTTGTTGTCTGCTCCTGGTCTGGTAGGCCGCGTTCATTCGGTCCATTTGTTTCTGGGTGGCTACTTGGCGCTGACAACTCTTCCTGAGGGACTGGAACTGCGTGGCCACGATTGAAAACATTGCCCATAAACTGAAGATAGTCTTCTTTTATCTTGGGTTTCTTCTTGAAGGTGCGCAGCAGGCTGTTGAGACGGTTGACAGCTAAGGACCGGCTGTTAGGCATTGCTATGTTCGAGGAACAAAATGGGAGTGGCATCTCCCAGTTTCCAAGTTGGTTTTTGTGGATCTTTGTCTCCATAATCTCCAGGAAGCGCCTGTCCTCCTGTGACAGGCTCGCTGTGTTATCGTCCGGTGTCGTCCGAAAAAGATCGGCTTCAATTTCTCCTCTCTCCGAGAATTGCTCTTTGATCTTGAAATGGTTTGGGCAGGGCAGGACTTCATGATTCGCAGAAGAACGATTCGCTGTCTGGCTACTCGTGCGATGTGCAGAGATGTGAATAGGTCCACCCACTCGATCTAAGCACATTTGACCAGATACTGTCCAGCCTAAGTCAAGTTTCTGGGCCCACGGAGCACCTTTATAACCATTTTTGCTCTCTCTGATCTTCAGCAACTCGGGCGCGTCTCTGCCGATAAGGATTTCGACCTTTGCTTTAGGATCGTAGGGCGGTATCTCCTCGGCAATCTCTTTAAGATGGGGAAACTGTCTGGCCATCTCTGGTGTCACGATCTCGCTCTTGACTTGGGGAATGTTGGCACACTCGACCAGCTGGGGAAGCCTTGACGTTTTGCCAGCCATGGAGCGCAACACAACACCAGAAACTTGCCTCCCTGACTTCTGTTCTTTCCCACCACTGCACATCGAGAGAAAGTACTTATAAGGTTTGGTCCGGTGGCGCCTAACTTGTCTGCTCGGTTTGGACTAATCATTGAGGCGTTGCTCTGGTCGTCTAAAATTGCATAAACGCGGCATGGCTCTTGTGCTTGATTTTCACTGAAAATGTCTACGAGAACAATTTTGCTACAAGAAACTCCACCACTGCTGGGATCTTGACAAACTGAGGTGCAGGCTATCTGAAGCTCCTCGCCATGCTCCCTTCTTGTAGCTTCGGTCTTATCTTTGTGAAGGATTGTGGGGTGATGATCATCTCCACACTTTCACGACTGCGGTACAATCGCTCGACCTGTGTCCTCGCGAAAGACAGCGGAAGCAAAGTCCTGCTCTTACGATACACTCATTCTTGGCTTCGAGGGTTTCACTTTCGAAGGCTTTACATTCGGATAAAATGTGTCCTTTCCGTTGGTGGAACGGGCAGTACTTCTCCTCTCCAGTACCTTTTTTTGGAATGTTTCTATCTTCCATAGTTGACTTTAACACTCTTCTGTCTGAATCCATACTCGGTTCGTGCGCATCGGGAGGGTGTGGTCTGGGATCACGAGTTTTCTGTTCGAGGCTGCTCAGTTGCATACTCGCTAAAACATTGGGATGATTCTTCAAGCGGGCCTGTTCTTGGATCATAGCGGCGAAATCTTTGAAGCCCGGATACTCGTCATCGTATTTCTCCGCATGGTGTACCACACGCTTCTCCCATTTCGAACGGATGGAGCTTGGCAGGTTCTGGACGATGGGGACGATCGCGGTGGGGTAGTTCAGGTACCCGAGCCCAGGAAGGAAGTCGAGTTGACTATTTACGTCAGCACACACGTCTGCGAATGCCTGCAGTCTGTCACTGTCTCCTTTTCCGAATTTGGCCGTTTTTCGAAGTCGTTCTATGAGAACGTTGGTGATGGCGGCAGTGTTTCCGAAGCGTCTCTCCAGCTCGGTCCATGCGTCTTGTAAAGCTACGACCGGGTCCCTACATCGCCTCTGTCTGTAGTTGTTCACGACTTTCTGGGCATCTCCTTTCGTGTAGCTTCTCAAGTAATTGATCTCCTGTTCAGGGGTCACGTCTGTTCCTTTGAACACTCCTCCAGGGGTGGAAAAGCGTCACGTTGCCAGCGAACGTCTCCGGGTGGCACTTCGGAAGATTTTGTCGTGCCAAGTTTGCAGCCAATTTTTGGTTGACCGTCGTCAGTTCCTCCATAGGACTCGGTGTAAAGGGATTTGTCACACGGGCACCAGAAGGGGGGCGTGTTCCCTGCGAGACCATTTCCTTCTGTAAATTTTCCGTGACTGGTGGTGTTTAAGCCGGGTGAATGCTCTTCTTTGTTTACCGGTGAGGGATCCTTCGTTTGTTCGTTTCGAGGCGTGCTGTGAGTGACTTTATCGTTTCCCTTTTCCGATACGTTCGCGAAGTTGGTCTGGGCTCTCTGTCACGCAATCCACTGTTTTAAATGTCTCTTGTGCATCTATCCAGGCTTGCGTCTGATATTTACTACTGAAGTGGTCGTTGAGGCCTGGAGTAGAAACCAATGTGACTTTCTCTTCTTGTTCTTCTTCTAAAGACTGCTCTATTGCCTTTAACTTTGCTTCAGCGATTGCAAGTTTCTTGTTCGCTGTTAGGACGGCCTTGTCGCATTCGAATTTAGCTCTTTGGGATAATTTGGTGTTTTCTCTCCTCCTCTGCTTCGATCTCCAGTCGCTCATGCTCTTCGCTGCTGCAGCTTCCGCCAAAGCTTTTCTCCACGCGACGCTCGACGAAGACAAGAAGCGAGACGAGGACGTCGCGTGCGAACGTGAACGTCTGCCAGATGTTTGCGAGACCGAATCTAAACGTCCACTTAAAAGTGGCTCCTTCGGGTATTTCAATTCATCTTCGTGTTGTGATGATCCTGGTGACTTTAAATTTCTCGCCATGTCGAAGATACTGGACGAAGTTCACGAATTTGGTTCTTGGGGGCGGTGCGCCACGAGGTATTGCATAACAGAATAACACAATGTTCAGTTCCAAAACTCCAATCTCCATTGTTAAATCAAAACTTCTCACTGTCGCAGTTCCGATTCAAGTCCTCGGGGTTCGCAGTGATCAACCACACGCTCCAACGTTGTAACTTCACTGATTTATTACACGATTACGATCACCAAAGCATGCGGTGAGAACTAAAAATTACAGAAATGTGTGTTACGCGAAGAAACGGTTAAAAATCGAAGGAAAAGGAACACCAAACAAGAATGAATAGTAAAAGGAAACTAAGACGAAACTTATGTTATAATTCCTGACTCCTTTGTGTAAAACCAGAAAAAAATATCTCTACTGAATAACAAATATCTCCGTTCTAACTATCCCCGAGCTATCTCCGTTCTCGCTACATGCGATCAAGTTACGTTTACAATTATGAAAGGCTAGTGAAAAATTAACTGGAACAGAAAATGAAAATAAACAAGCGTAACGCAATGTCAATGTTCGTGACAACTACAAATATGCATGTGTGACCCCTTGGCTTGTAGCCAGATATGGTATAGTGTAGATGGTATTATCTGGTTCCAGAAAATATTCACACCCCCTCCATGGATGAAATTGGAAACTCCAGAGGGGTACCTAGTAAATTAATCGATCAAAGGCTCAGGAAGTTCTTGGGAGGAGGGAAGTGGACGGTTTTGTGTTGTTTGCAGATGGTTCACTTTGAAGAGGAAAGAAACTGATTTCAGTAACATTTGCATAAGGATTATGTTTACATTTGCAATAGCTCATACAAGTAGAGTAAGCTTTCCAAATCACACAATTGAAATACAAAGTTCATTCAGACTTTGCAAATTGCATGCAAATTTTTATGATGAACTTTTTGCAAATTGACAGCAACATGTCTCATGGTTACAAAAACATGTCACCATGGCAACATGGTCCTTAGTGAAATTTCCTTTGTGGTGGGGGTTTGGACATTTCTGCAATCACAGTTTTTTTAGAACAAATATTGAACAGTTTATTTTTCACATGTGTAACCAGTTTTTAGTTTTGAATGTAATATTACCTCCAACAGAGTGCAGAGTTCCATACTTCCTTTTTTATATCTTGACATTATGGCCATGTCATAAAAGCATCTAGAGATAACTGCATGTCATAATTGTCAGTATCCATAACACTTCTTATGAGTCTTTCTCCATCCTGAAAGGTATCTTTTCTTAATCTCAATTCCCCTAATCAAAGGTTTTACCATCCTTTCATGATTTTTCTTGTCAATGACTTGTTTGATTTTGGTTGACTTATTTTATTTTGCCTTTTTGCCATATGTGATGAGCATAATATAATCTTCCCTATGTCATGAACTGTCATGTATGTTATTGGGGTAACTGAGGTCACTTGTATTCAGGGATCTGACAATCACATGTAATGGCTTTTGAGATATTCTGTGGTCAATAATATAAAGTGGACAGCTTTTTATCACCTTGAAGAGCCAAGAGACTTACAGGAGACATGAAAACAAATATCAAATACATGCAGTTTGTCTAGTGTGGTTTTCTGAGTGAGAGTACAATGTAATTCTTTACAAGAAACACAAAGGTTTTCAAAACTCTTTGGATTATCTTAATTTCTAACCATTTAATATTGTAAATGTCAAATACTTCTGCAAGCATCCAGCTATGCAAAATTTCTTTTAATTGTATTGTGTTATCTGCATGATCAAAAATGCATTTCATCAGCGTGATTTTTTCCCTTTTAAATAGGTAATGCTTTCTGGGATTAAAAAGCCAGACCAATTAGTTTAAAGTCATACAGTGACTATGTGGTAGCATGGTTTTTTTCCTGCATATTTTATTAACTGACAAAGTCGAGTTAGAGCAGTCGCGTCAAGAGCATCGACTGGTTTGGTCGGTCAAAATACGTCATGTAAGGCTCACAAGGTGTGTATTTCACTATGGCCCACGGGATGGGATGACGTATTCTGCAGTTAAGCCCATCGATTAGTACACACATGCACGCATGATAGGACAAGGGTCCACATAAAAAGTATCGTAGGTATAGAAGGACACTTCCGCCGAGCAGTGTTGGTTTTGACCGGACTGAAATATCTGTGCAATAATAGTGAAAGAAAGCAAGGAGGACTGATAATAACGGGAGGTGAAGTCCAGTGGCACTGTTGATGCTGGTGGGACCAAAGTGTTGCTGAGACATCGTAAGGATAGAATCGTTCTCAGTAAAGGTTATGAAAGGAAAATTCTGGTGTATCATTGTTGTTGTGGTTATGTTTATTACTTGAAAATGTCTAGCTGCCAACATTAAGAAAGGTTATTGGCAGGTGGGAAATGAATTACGACACAGGGCTGGATCTTCTTGGATAGTATACTATAAGCGGCACAGAAGGATATACCAGTTAGTCTTTTTAATTTTTCTGCTTTACTTTTGATTTTGAACCGATTTGTTCGATTTTAGAGTTCGAGACACTGTCTTGCTGACTGCGGAAGAGGAAACCAGATTTAACGATTACGTCATAAGACATGCTTTAACGTGTTTGAGATAAAGTGACGACTTCGCTTTTTACTAATTTCCCCAGATCGATAATCATGTTTGTATAGTGCCATATTCACAACAGTATATAAATGCTTCGCTTACAACTCTTGATAACAGCATGTTCAGTTGTGGACAAAGTTTATCTTTAAATTTTAATTTTAATTCAACAAAATATTCAAAGCGATAAGACAGATGAGCTGAGTCATCCGATTTTAAACATTACGTCATTCGGTAACGCAAAAGACAAAATACTGTCACAATTTTCGTCACGTTGGTTAGCACGTTGAGATTCTGACGATGTGTTTGTCTTTATCGATAATCATGTTTTTGTAGTGCCCTATTCACAACAGTATATAAATACATTGCTCACAACTCTTGGTAAAAGCATGTTCAGTTGTGGACAAATGTATATCAACATTTAATTTTTTAGTTTAATTCAACAAAATTAAATATTCAAAGCGATAAGACAGATGAGCTGAGTCATCAGATTTTAAACATAACGTCATTTGGTAATGCAAAGGGCAAAATACTGTCACAATTTTCGTTACGCCAGTTAGCACATTGAACCAAGTAAAAACATTTGTCGAGGGTGGAGTGGGTCAAAACGACTGGTAAATGCCTATAATGCGCTTTCTTGTAACCTGTACGATAGAGCATAGCAATGATTTATTTCATATTTGCATTCACAATTTGGCTTAAGGAGCCCTTGACATGATTAAAGGAAACTGTGCACAAAGCGTGGTTCCCAGGTACGGTGCCCATACTGATCAATTGTGAAGATGTGGTTACTTTTATACTGGGAAATTTGTCGCCCATTTTTTGAACTGCGTCTGTTTTGAGAATTTTTGTTCCGGGTTTTGAGGAAGACCGACCAAAAGACAGCGAAAAATGATCTTGAGTGAAGAATGCATAGTCTGTGGAGCTATATTTGGTGAGGAGAGGGTGAATAATTCAGTTGACCTCCTTTCCAGGGTATTGGTCGCCTTTTCAGTTGGTCAAATTAAGCGTTAGTTACAGTTACACACTTTTACTGCAACTTGCTGTTACAGATGCTTGAATGTTATTGAAGCTGCAGTCACGCACGGCTCGCTTGCTTTCTTTTCGAGACGAAGCAACACTTCGTCGGTTCTGCACGCATTGCGGGCCTATGTTTGTTACTAGCAATAAACGTTTAGAGCTTTGTAGTAGGTTTGTGTCTGTGCTTACAGTATATAGTTACTTCTTTTGAAAGCAGTTGATGATGAAAAGTCTCTGATTAATTATTTGAATTTATTAATTTAATCACTATGAAGAAGAAATTTTCATTTGAAGCAATATTTTATGAAAACAGCACTCTCCAGTTACCAACAGTCATTAGTTTATCAAGTTTATTGTTTGATAATTATATACTATCACCCATATTATAAACCATAAACAGATCTGTGTCAGTGGTTCTGCTCATAATTAGCGTCAGGTGTACTTTTTTATTTGTTCCTCAAGACATTATTTTCATTATTTAATTTTTGTTGTGGACTCATGCATATCAATTTTACCTTCTTGAGAAACACTTTTATGGAGTAAGAAGTGAGTTGCTTGTGTCCATATGCTGCCTGTTTTGATTTAGTTTGTCCCACATGATTTCCGGTGATGTTTTTAATTCATCAAAGAACCTTTGTGGTAACCAGTGTCATTGCAGTCTTTGCAATGGAAATCAATCAGACTGTATGTTTTTTTTCTTGGAAGACCTACAGCATAATTCTTATTTTTGATGACATGATATTTGCTTCTCGTTTTAACTTCTTTTGCATTTTAATTTGTTTTGCAGCCCCTGTCACCTCCGTTTGGTTGTCTTGATGCTTACGAGAAGCTTGAACAACTTGGGGAGGGTTCATATGCAACAGTCTTCAAAGGAGTTTGCAGGTACAAGATTCAACTGAGCACATGTATTACCCTGGACTAGTCAACTGGATAGATGTATGATTGACTGTCTTGTTAGCTTTTGAGTGTAGCATAAACAGAGGTAGAAATACAAGGAAGGCAGGAGGGTTTAGCTTAATATTTTTGCAGTCAAACGGATGTTCTTTTCATACCACTTTGCAACATTGTCATCCAGTGCTGGTGTTTTGATTGGTAATTAACTTTGCAACTGACATACAGGTGTTAAAGCAATTTCAATTGTTTCCATTAGCTGCAAATTTGCTGGCTAGGTTCGTTTGAAAAATTCTGTTTCATTTCCAGTTCATATGTTTTGTCATGTTTCTGAGCAAAAGAAAGTAAGTTCACAAAGAACCCAACCTTTTTGCACATTTTTCACTTCTTCCATGAAAACCCAATGGAATGCTGCATGTGTGCATTTTACCCAAAAAAATGAGATTGATTGTTCTTTCTGACTTTTTGGAATCAGGAACTTGTGATTAGAATGTCAAGATGTAGACAGATTATAATAAGCCAAACCCAACAGCCTTGTTGCCATGATAATGGCCTGTTGCTCAACAAAGAGTTCTAAAAAAGAACTGGTGCTGTTGCACTGTCTTGTTACCTGCCAATTTTAGGTGCCCTGGCTTGAATCACTTAAAAATAATGATAAATAGTGAACAGGTACTACCTTACATAGCTGAATTTGTAAATCAGTACTAAACAAGAATCATGTGTGGTGATGTTAAGAGTGATTCAAAGCATATATTGAGAATATGCTCATTATCTGGTAATAAAAAAAGGCATTCTTTTATCCTAGTGCAAACAACAAAATCGTGGCTTTAAAAGAGATCAGATTACAAGAAGAGGAGGGAGCACCATTTACTGCCATCAGAGAAGGTACAAAGGTGTTTAACACTTTTCCAGCCATTGTTTTTATTATATTGTTCAGCATTCAGAGTGTTCCCTTGCAATGAAGAGTTTGTTTTCTTCACTGGGTCACTCAAGAGCTATCCTGCATACAGCATAGTTTAACTCTATGTGGCTAAAATTTTGTATTTTAATGTGTAAATTTTATGATAAACATATTAAAAGCAAGGTCTTTTATAAATAAGTAAACATTGTTCTGTATTCTGGATACACTTTACCCTTGCTACTAACTGGAAACATGATTTGTTTGATGTGTACCTGTAGATCCTGTACTCCATCCCTCTTCCTGCATGAAGAACATGCATATACTTAGTATTTATATGACTCTTAGGTCATGTTCTATTGGGATCAACCATTTCAACCAAAACCGGATTTGGTTGAAACAGTTAAGGTTCCCAAATAGAACACTTTTTCAACCGTTTTTGGTTGACATGCGGTTGTGACTGGACATAGTCATTTCCAGACTTCCTCAAAGTCCTCCTTGTTGCTTCGGTTGTCTCTTAAGAACTGTAACAAGAATGAATCAGAATATTTAGCAGCATGTTTTGGTCATGTTTGGGACTGTATCAAGCGACAAACCTCTCTCATATCAAGGTTCTGAACATCATCATTTCAAAAGAGTGCAGTCATCGTTGTTTGTTGACAATTTTACCGTGGCGACAAGCACACTTGAGCAGTTTATGCACAAAAACAATGATGCAATAAAGCATAAAAACTGATGCTTGCTAAAAAGTCAGCAGACGCTACCCATCGTTTTCAACCATTTCAACCAAGCTGTACACTGGCTGAAAAAGTTGATCAACCAAACCAACCAAAAGCGGTTTTCTCTCAATAGA
Organism: Siderastrea radians; assembly: GCA_964017195.1. NCBI lineage: Eukaryota > Metazoa > Cnidaria > Anthozoa > Scleractinia > Rhizangiidae > Siderastrea > Siderastrea radians. The sequence goes on along the minus strand of OZ024900.1, from coordinate 25,424,966 downwards.
ACACGCAGAAACTCAACCAACCAACCCAACCAAAAACGGTTGATTTCAATAGAACACGGCCTTAGTGTAACTCTTTCTTTGTTTTTTTTAGCTTCTCTGTTAAAGCAGTTGAAGCATGCAAACATTGTGACATTACATGACATTATTCACACCAAGGATACTCTCATGTTTGTCTTTGAATTTGTGGTGAGTTTTTTAATTAATCATGCTGATATGAAGAACAAATATGGTTATTATACTAGTTTTGATTATTTGGCAATTTAGTACCATTGGAGTCAAGTTTGCCATATGTCTGTTTTATTTGTAAGGATAGTTAAGAGCTTTCTATTTTAGATCCATTAATTAAGATTGTCTTTTTCTGAGTGTTTACCTTTGTTTGTTACTTTTAAAAAAGTTTGAAAAAAGGTAAAATCCAGTGATATCAGAGTGTCTCTCAAGTGTAATCAAGTAATCAAGTGTCTCACTTTGACGTCACTTGATTACTTTTGCGGGAACCCAGTGCCTAAGTGTTACATTGTAGCTATCCCAGCTGTCCACAGCTGCTAACACTCGGGCTCACTATTTATTTTAATTATTTTTTTAGGGTAGATCAAGGGGTAATGCCTGCTATACTTATGTGGCATTATAATTAGTGCCCATTATTTTGTAGCCACAAACTACCCAGAGCATGCATGTGCAGGACTTGTGATAAATGAACTACAGCACTAAATCATTTTCATACTGGGGAACATTCTGACATTTTTTCATACTTGTACGTGTAACAAAAACTCTTGTTCGAGTTAATGGTGCTGTCCAAACATGACATTGTTTGTTGTGTGTTGCAGGACACAGATCTAAATATTTACCTGGAAAAGTATCCAAGGGGAATCCCTCCCTATAATGTCAAGGTTTGTATACTCATTTATTGCTTGTAGTTTTTTAATTCCCTGCTAGGGGGATCCTGTGTTATTTGCCTCTTTTTCAAAATGCTTTTTGTTGCTTATTTTAAAGGTCTATTAGGTACTAGTTGTTACTGTCTGTATTTCCTTGATAACAGATACCTTGTTGCTATTTCATTTGAAGTGCTGTTGCCACTTTTGTGCCTACTTGGCTTGTTGGGATGAACCCCAGTAGGGCCCCTTTATAGCAACGATTGAACTGTTATTCAGCGGTGTACTGTTGACTAAAAGGTTCTTGTAGAGTACAAATTATGTACTCTTTAAGTCGAGTGCAGAGAGTCAGGATGTGACTTAAATGTAACGTGGCTTGCGTGAAACCCAGAAGCCTTCGAGATAATTTTTATTGAAGATTTTTGTAACTGAGTGTGCACTGTGTTTAACCAGCCTTTTAAGGTTGACTTCTCAGGTGCCTAACCACGCAATAAAGCATGTACTGGTACTAATCATTAGCTTCCTAAATGCTTCTCATGTTTAACTCCACTGTGCTGTTCGCAGCTGTTTTTGTTCCAGCTGTTAAGAGGCTTGGCTTACATTCATGAAAGAAAAATTCTTCACAGGTAATCTGTGTTAACAATAATGTCAGAGTATTGTGAATGCTAACCAACAGTAACTTGAGTTAACTGTGATATGTTAAGTCACAGGCAGCTCAAAGGGCATGAGCTTTCATCAATCATTAAGCAACTAAAGTACCACTACTCCCCTCTTAGCGGATGGTTAGTCCATTGTAAGGTTACCCCTGCCATTTAGTTAGAGGGAAGTTTCTTTATGAGAGAATTATGTCAAAGAACGCAGTTAAGATGTGATGGCAGAGGAGATAATGATTTATTTTTAGTCGTGGGTAGTAGGATGGTAGCAAGCCAGCGAGGCTTTTGAGCCAGACCTGTGAGGAACAAGAATTCACACAAGGCAGAAATACTAGTTTTGTTTTGATCCATTGCTTGCGTGTCCCACGTGTTTTGATCCATGTATCGCATGTCTTGCTGGCTAACATGTTGGTTAAACTGTGGACAGTCTGTCATACATGTACTTTGTTTGCTGAGGGTCATCCGTTCAAGCCTGGTCTTAAGTTATTACATATAAAAACACAAAATGAACAAGCCTATGCTTTGATGCTCTGAATTATCCAGAGCATCAAAAGGCATAGGTTTGTTTGGTAAAATTATTTAACATGCTGTGCTGGCCATATCCTTTTTTCCTCCACTTAGGGACCTAAAGCCCCAGAACTTGTTGATTAATGAAATTGGAGAATTAAAGCTGGCTGATTTTGGTGAGTTTAGCAACCCTTTGTCTCAACTGGAACTGATTTTTATTTGCCCCTCCCCTCCCCCCCCCCCCTCGGGATGTGACTCTCGGTGGACCATGGTATAGTCAAAGCTATCAGCTCAGAGATAATATTAACATTTAGAGTTAACTTGAGGATTTTCCTCTGTAGATGTCCTTCAGAAAAAAAAATATTATTGACTTGCTTTCTTCTGTTGAGTAGTTTGCCATGGTCTTTGTAAAACAGTGCACGTGAGACATTTTTGAAGGACACCCAGCAGTGACCTAGGATCCTTGGGAAGTCCAGTGAGAAAACACTATGTTAGTGAAAATAAACTTCAAACATTCAGGCTAATCTAATTTCTGTTGTAATTTATTTGAGAAGTAATGCTTCTCTGTTGCTACAAACACCTTTCATTTCTAAAAGAACTAAACCTTTATGATATTTTCAGGTTTAGCACGTGCCAAATCTGTTCCCAGCCACACATACTCACATGAAGTTGTCACACTATGGTGAGGAAAATTTGTTTTTCTTTTTACTACTTGCTTTGACCATCACAAGCCATGCTGTTGTTAGAGATTGATAGAATGAAAAGGTAATGACAGCAGCAAACAAAAAGCAATTTTTAAAAAGAAAGAGATACAGAGTGAACAAGTTAATCTTATCAACTTGCGGACACTAGCAGTTTTGTTAGTGTCATTGTTTCCAAATTTATTCTACTCTACATTATTCCTAATTAATTATATATTCTATCTTGTGCTGTTGTAAAAAAAAAATTCAAAATTGTTATGTCCATTGTAACTGACAATGACTGTTATTCCTTCAGAACATGTCACAAAAAATGTTTGTATTACTACTATTATGCACATTAAAAATAAACCTTATAATTATTTACTTGGTGCTCTTTGTCATTAATGGCAGGTATAGACCACCAGATGTTCTTCTTGGGTCAAAAGATTACACAACATCACTAGATATCTGGTGAGATATATAACAGTATGAATCAGTACAGTTACTTATAAATTGTTTATTGTGTTATAATTGTAAGGGAAGGCCAATTGGATGTGAGATGAATTGGTCATAAGCTGTATTGCTGGTTGTCCTTGTGGCTTGATCTTGGAGGTGTCATGATTTCTGATGCACTCTCTGAAGATTGTGTGTTTTGTGAGTGAAGTAGCAGACAAAATGAGACAGCAACAAAAGTTAGTAAGCAAAGGATTCAAAGAGAACATTTTTTGAAAACAGGTTAAATGCTCAAAAATGAACAGTGGCACAGGAATGTGTTACTATGCAGTTTCCATTTAGTGGTCACAATTAGGGATTTTCATTCACAGGCTCAAAACGTAGAATAACAGAAAGGGTAAAGGTGATTTTATTGATAAAGATTCAGTACGTTAACCATAAACCATTATTCAACCATTGGACAGACTGCTGTACCTTTGTAGCTCCGCCCACTTCGATAAGCTTCTGCTATTTGCCGGCAGAACTGAATCTTCATTTATTATATGGAGGAGAGTGTTTTACTGGGAACTGAACTACTCAATGATTCCATACGCCACTCCATCCGGGACCCGAGTGGCGTATTTTCCGTATGTCACGCTTTTGAGTGTCATATCGTTCAATGACGTCACGATTCCCGCCTTTTCTACTTTATTGAATTAACTGAATGCGTCGTTGCCTCAGTGTTGTTTAGAATTATGGCGGTGGCAAGCAGGTTTGTTTTACTAAACGTTGAACAAGTGAAAGAGTTTTCCGAAAGCTTCGACAACGAAAACACAAAAAATAAGACCTTGTACGATTTGAAGGTTTTCAAAGAATTTCTCGACACTTGCGACGAGAAGAGAGAGATTGAGGATATCGTGCCTGTGGAGCTGCAAGAAATCATCAAAAAATTTGTTCTCGCTGTGCGAAAGAAAAATGGTGAAGAGTACGAACCCTCGTCAATCAGAGCGTTCATACAAAGCATCGACCGGCATCTTCGAAAAAACAATTATGGATTTTCCGTCCTCAACGACAAAGAGTTTCATGAGGTTCAAGATATTTTAAAGAAGAAACAAAAAAGTTAAAATCCGTGGGCAAAGGAAACCGGCCAAACGCAGCGGATCCGTTGTCGGATGAAGACATCGCCACTTTTTACAGCCGTGGAGTTCTAGGAATTCACTCTCCTAGAGCTCTATTAAATACCCTTTGGATGAACAACTGTACATTCTTTGGTATGAGGCCAGGGAAAGAGCAGAGAGACCTTTGCTGGGGCGATTTGCAGTTAAAATTGGATTTGAAGTTATCAATATTTCAATTAAAAAGACGCTTCATGTCAGTTCAAAACAAAATGGCGCCCGTTTTTAGCATACTTTTACGAGATTTGAAATTAATTTTCTTGAGAATGCTTGAGAATTTCATCGCAGGGTCACTTGGGCAAGTGAACTAGAGTGAGATGTTTCAAATAGCATTTAAAATGTTACCGTGCTGTGAGTGGTTTTTTGGTGAATATTTTTTGCACTTGTTGCTCGAACGTTGAGCGGAATCCGTCTTAAATGTTTTAAATAGGACTCAGCTTTCCCTCAGTAGCAAGTTGTAATCATGTAAATAGATATTTGTAGGTGATGCAAATAACCAGTTTGGCTTGTAAGCGTCACATCAATGTATGTTAGTATTGTTGTAAATAACTTACGTAGGAAAAAAATCCGCATGTGTAGGGTTAGTAAACGCATTATAAGCAGTAGTGTAAGCAATAGTATCGTATGTAGTGTAAGTAATTTCTATTGTAGTAAGCTTGTAATAGTATTGTAAGTAATGTGTCTGTGTTGTAATAATGGTTGTATTAAAAAAAAAGAAAAAAATTTGCAGTTAAAAACAGATTCGGAGGGGAACCGCTTCATCGAGTTCAACAAAGAAAGACAAACAAAAACGCGTACCGGTGAAAACCCTCGAAATATCAGAGAGAAGAAACCTCAAATGTACGAAGACAAGAGCAATGCAGATCGCTGCCCCGTCAATGCCTACTTGGCCTACAAAGATCACCGTCCCGCTGCAATGATGAGCGATGAATCGCCTTTCTATCTTGCTGTTAACAACGAAAGGCCGAAACCCGGTCAAATGTGGTTCAAATGCTCTCCGCTTGGAATCAATTCCTTGAGAAGTATGCTGAAGAACATGGTACAAGATTCAGGCCTGGATTCAGACAAAAAGCTCGTAAATCACAGCACAAGAAAGCATTTGGTCCAGAAGCTGGTGGATAACAAGATACCACCCAACGAAATCATTCAGATTACTGGACATAAAAACGTGAACTCTTTAAACAACTACTCATCTTTGTCCGATAAGAAACAGAAGCAGATTTCCGCTGTATTGTCTAACGATGCCAGTACCAGCCAAACCTTGTCAGCCGTCTCCACTGAGGAGAAAACTAAGTCAGATAGCTATTTAGCGGGTGCAGCTTCCGGAAGTTTATTTCAAAATTGCCAAATCGGAACGGTAAATGTGCAAGTGTATCAGCCCGGTCGTACCGAAAAGTGTTCAAAGATTCGTTCCGAAAAAAGGCTAAAAATCACCGTTTCTGATGACTCAAGTAGTCAGAGTCAGTGACATTTGTAAAATTAGTTCAGAGTACAGCTGTATGTTATATCCTTGGCACCGGGTATTTTGTATTTTTCACTTTATCCTTGGCACCGGGTATTTTGTATTTTTCACTTTGTATTTCCGTATTTGTAAAACTTAAAACTTGGAAAGAATAAAATGGGCAATTTCAGATATTTTGTCTCCATATAATAAAAAGAACATTACACGTTGGCTCGAAGATATGAATTTTATGTTCGCGTGGCAAACACAATATCTCAGCGTGAGATATTGTGTTTGCCACTCGAACATAAAATTCATATCTTCTCGCCACCGTGTAATATCCTCTATTTATGAGTATTTAGTACTTAATAATTCTTGTATTTAATAAATCTAATAAATTTATTTCTATGTTTGATTTGTTGTTGTTCAGGGGCGCTGGGTGCATCTTTGTGGAGATGATAACGGGAGTTGCTCTGTTTCCTGGAGTGAGCGATTCTATTGATCAACTCAATAAGATATGGCAGGTAAACATTGGCTTCAACTTGATTGTAATCCATAAAATAAAAAATGACACTTAATTAAGTTCCGATCTGAACATTTATAAGACACTTGTGGGATCTTTAGCAGTGCTGAAAATGATTTTTCTTCCTTAGCAGGCCAAGTGTCCTTCCAAAAACTTAGCAAAGCCCCAAGGGTGCTTATTTGAGTCAAGCACCTTTCGGGGGGGGGGGGGAGGGAGGGGGGCGCTTAATAGGGAATGGGAAATCTTGTCAGTAGCAGTCTTTGAGGTGGACCATGTATGCTTGATACATGTTATTTGTTTACACACTGTGCACACGTTTGATGCTTGATGTACACCCTAAAGGACGTCTGAAATGTGTAGTTCCAGAAAAAATCCATACTCATTCCATGGAAAGTCATCTGAAATTCCTAGGGGGAGGGGGAATCCGAAAAGCCAAAATTTAAGAAGCAAAGTATGAAGCTAAACTGGAATTTCTTGGGGGGGAGTCGGGTGCAGAACAAAAAAACCTTGTGGGGGAAGTATGGAAATTTTTTGGGAACTACACAATACTTCTGCAGGTAGCTTCTTCTAGGCTTCTAACACCCATTCAGTACTGTTCTTTATTGTTTTGGCTGCAAACCACAAGTAGAGTCAGTATTTCAAAAGTGGTTGGACAGCCATCACTTGAATCTTTTTCCAAGAGGTGATTGATTCATAGTGCATATGGGGGCCATTTGACATAACAAATAAAGTAAAATTACACTGAAAGGCTGACATGGGATTTCATGGTAATAGGAGTTCATCTTGTAAGATATTCATCTCAGGCCCTTGTCAGTTTAGAACACTGATGAAGAGGTAATCCCCAAAATTCTGTTGTTTGACAGCCTTCATGAGCACTCCGTTTAAATATTTATCATTAATGTTGCAACTGAGTGAGAATGTATTGGTGTTGTCAAAATTATTCTAGATGTTAGGAACAGCAACTGAGGAGACATGGCCTGGTGTTACCAGACTATCTGAGTATAATGCAGGTTGGTAAACATTGCAAGCGAGCAAAATTAGCCTTAAAAACGATTTTTTTAGCTCATCCCACTTTATAACAGGTTTGACCTCAAATTAGGATGTACTGACATACTAATAAAATGTGGGCTCAGGTGGGTGGACTATCAGATTGAAACAGAAAAGTGTAATGCAACCTTAAAACAATCCATATCTTTGAAATTACTGGCACTAGCTGTTTGAAACTCTGGTATCTGACTAGGTGGCGGTGTGTTAAAAGAAGACAGCTATTACCATGGGAACCACTGCTTTGGAAAGAAGAAATAAAGAAATGAAGTAATTCTAATCAACAGCTGTGCTTAACCGAGAACGCCTTAAGCTAAAAAATACTTGAAATGCAACTATTTCTTTCTTCCATGGTGTAAGACGAGTCCAGTTACATTACTGTCAGTTTGAAAGGATTTTTTTAATTTTCTTTAGATTTGTTTGTTGATTTTCCACCTCAGCGACTTGGCATTGTTGCCCCAAAGTAAGTGATCCACTTTCTTCTTTACTTTTTTCGCTAAACACGTGCTTGTAATTTTCACGTCAAGATAAAAACAATGTACGGAAAGTAGTTAGATGACATAATGAAGTGTACTGTGATGTAGGTAGAAAGTAACAGTATTATTTTGTTGTATTTGTGATCACCACAGGTTGTTGCTTATCGCTGGAGGTGAATCTCTGGCCACAGAAATGGTTCAGGTAAATGATGAAATGAATTAATTTACTGATAATGAGTCACAAACAAAGTAGACAAGCCAAGCCTCACAAGCCAAATCGCCGGCAAATTCGTTACAGCGTTAGTGTATGTGATGGGTACTACAGGCTGACAACAAGAGACAAAAGTTTGAAAAACAAAATGTCGGTGTCCCAAAGGGGTTTAGGGCTAAAAAACGTAGGCTCCAGGGCTCCAACACACAAAAATTGGGGCTCAAGGGCTCCACAACTGTACTCTAGGGATCCAATTAGCAAGAAACATCATTTTTGTCCGGGCTCCAAGTAGTAAAAGGCTTTGGGCTCCGGGCTCCAAAGACCTCCCCTTTGAGACCCTGAAATGTAGACGAAAAATCAAATGCTGCAGATGCCAAGCCACTGACAGACACAAGCCGAAATTTGAACTGACAACTTTCTACAAACGAGCGACTAGAAGCACGGATGTCAACAATAACGTTGTTGAGCACCATTTTCAAACGAGCTGCAGAAGCTCGCAAAATAACTCTTGAGACTCAATTACAGTACGGACTACTACCAACGATTCACTCAAATGAACAGGTTTACTGACTTAGAACAAACGCCACTGAACCGACGTCAATCGTTCTCTGGGCAATACAAATGACTTATAAACGATATCAACAGAACAACTAAACAGTAGACTCTCAAGTGACAATTTGACTAACAACAGACCAATGAAAATGAAAGAAGTGATCGATCGAAACCCACCAGTCATTATTTCATTTCTTCACATCCAATAACATCATGGCTTTTAACTGAGTGATCAGAACAGTAACCAGAAACATAAATGCCATCAACTGACGATACACTAATTACCTGACTCACAAGCGTCCTTCTTAGGATTACTCTCACCCGGATGATCACACTAAACAGACCACTTAGACTCCAGGCCCCAGTTGTTCAAAGGGTGGATAACGCTTTACACCGGATAAATCACTATCCAGTGGATAAATGATAACAAAACAGAGTACACTATCCACCGGATAGTGATTTCTCCAGTGGATAGAGTTATCCGCTCTTTGAACAACCGGGGCCAGGGTTAAACCCTAATATAGGAGGGTCTATAACTCACGTGTAGCAAATCAGCACTGACTGTGTATCTCTTGAATCCGCTTTTTTTTTCAGCTGTAGTGTGGTATGGGTGGGTTTTAGGACTATTTGCTTTTCCCTGCGGAACACCTCCCTCCTCACTGAAACTTTTTCAGAGGTGGGATTTCCTACCTGGACACGCATTTGTGTTCACTCCTTTGGTGCTCATACTTACACCCTTCCCCTTTCATAAAATCATAGATAAGCCCCTTCATATTTTTAAGGTTTTCGTAACGAGAATACGAACATATTAGTAACATAAATCATTGTTTTGTAGTGCGTTCCAAGGAACAGAATATCAGCAACTGATGCTATAAGGCATGTTTACTTTAGTGACTTACCAAAGGAAGTCTTCACGTTACCAAATGGTATGACATACTTGTCTTTGTCTGGCTTGTCTGCGTTTTGTTGTTGGTTTTTGTTTTTTCCTTTTTTTTTTCTTTCCTTGATTTATTTTATTATAAATTTTTCTTAAATTTGCTTTGAAAAAATGTAGGCACTGTTTAGTTCCAGTTATATTTCAGACTTAAATTGAAGTTAACCGATGTCCTTAAACACGATATCATTAAGAAACCGCCATTTTTTGCTTCTCTCCTTTATACACAGAGTGAGAGATCTTGTTTCTAATTTTAACCCTCCATATAGTGTAAATAAACTGTGTGGTGCGTTCTCGTTAGCGTCCTGGGACAATTCAGCGTTATGGTCATCATCATTCAATTTCAGTATACTCGCACAGTTTTCATAAGGTTTTCCAGAAAGATGCTCACGAGGTCTTTCCAGAAAGATGTTCTGCTGAAGCTGCAACCGTCAACGAATATTGGTCAATGAATATTGCAGCAGGGAGCCCTCTAAACCTTTTTTTCTATGAGATGGCTCCCGGAATAGCACTTGCAATACAATTTCACACTTTCTTCACAAACGTTGCCCACTCAGTAAGCGTAGTGGCAAATCTTCGTAGAGTTCTTCGTTTCTAATGTGATATTGCCGTGTTGTTTTAGGCCTAATGCAGCCCTTGAGAAGTCTCTAGTAGCTTTATAGTAATGAAGGATTATGTGTTTCTTTTAGTGGCGTCAATATTCACAGTTAACGGTATTCAGCTGAGCAAGGATGAGGAATGAACTGAGGTCAGTAGCAGCGCAAGTTATTTTGATTTTCTGCAACTTGTACGTTACACACGACGTGCGAGCGTAGTTCTGTGTGTGCACTGCACTTCTTGATAGACACAAGGGCGCAGGTCAATAAGATCATTGACTAACGACTCTAGAATTGAACCCAACTCCACCTTTCTATCTTTCAAATATACTCAATTCAGTTTCCATAGCAGTGAGGTGACTAAAGGCATTACTCCTTCCCTCGGATGGGACGTTGATCTGTTGTAGGGTACAGTTGGTGCACTCGCTTGTGAAAAGCTCATATTATTTTAGGCACACAAGACTTTCCTCTGGCACCCAAGGAAGGTCTGTGGTTCGAGTCCTCGCTTTTGCATCGTTGAGACAAGAAAATTTGCTCCAGATCATTTTATAGAAATGGCCGGGGAACATTGGAAATAACACGTATGCTGCAAATAAAGCCATCCTTAGTGTCTCTTTACTTATTTGTTCCGTACGCGATCAGATGAGTTGAATCGTGCGATTTGGTTGGCTGCCCGAGTGTCCAGATTCTTTGGTCTGGACAGCCAGCGTGCATTTACCTTTCCGAATACGTATTTTGTATGTTTTTTTCTTTGTTTATTTGTTTGTTTTTTTTTTTTTTAATTTGCTTTGTTTCTTTCTTTGTTCATCTTGGTCCACATGTGAACAAAGAAAAGAGCTTGGCCAATATTTCCACATCTGGTTCCAACAAGCTTGGTCAGCCGCTCCATTGCTCGTTGACCTTCTTTCAGTCAGCCACGCCACGACAGCACGCAAGAAATCCTCTGGTACCCAGGGTGGGTGCAGCGTCCATGGACAAGGAGATGTATATTGCGGGGCTAATTGCTCTGTCTCACTATTATTTGCTTGCTCATTGTAGGTTGATGTTATCATTACTGGTGTTCAATCTCCAAGCAGCAGAAAGAGTTTGGCCTTCCCCTTTTTTGTCACAAAGTCCGAGATACCCTAATGCCTCCTAAAACCACGAGGATTACATTTCGCGCCAAACCGGCCATATTCCAGAGTAAGAAGAAATGGAGTGGTCTTGGCATTAAACTTTATCTAGTGGTAACGCCTACGACCATCTTACCTACACACAATATTAAGATACAAACATAGATACATTCCAGAATAAGGCTATTCGAACGCACCCCAAATGAAGCGGGGGGGGGGGGGGGGGGCTTTATCATGCTTCTTTTACTACGTGTTAGTTTTTTGTTTCCGGGGCTGAATTCATGAAGCCTTCCTAAGTTAAGATGTACCTATATATTGTTTCTTAACAATAGCCTGTTGTTATTCCAGCAATGTGCTATTGTTAAGAAACATTTAGTATAATTGCTCAGGTGATTATAGAGAAGCGCGCACACTGATTGTTGGAGGATTACGTCATATTTTACTATAATATCACCCCGCGGGAGATGATTATAATACTGAAGCACTAATTTTCAAAATGGCCACCGCGCGATTTTTGATGTTTCTGGAGAAAACAAAAAAGAAAATGCATTTGCTCTGATAATCACCTGAGCAATTATACTAAAACAATTATTCTCCTGAGGCTCAGCGAATGTTGTGGAATAATCTCCTCGACTTCGTCACGGGGATTATTCCACAATATTCACTTCGCCTACGGCGAATAATTGTTAAATATTTAGGACACAACTTAGCTTAGGAGGGCTTCGTGAATCCAGCCCACTTGAGTTTAAAAGTTTTCGCGAAAATTTGAGGCATTAGGGTTCTTTAGACATGACCTACCTTCACTCGGCTGTATATGTGCAATATTTACTTACTTCATGAATATTATCGTTAGTTTATATGAATAATGCGTTTAGGCAATAAATTATCTTTCCCAAAACATTTTGTTCTAAAAGTAGCGTCCTCGTGAATCTGATTCCTAATCGGGGGCTAAGGGTTGTTTCGAGTTTATTTATAAAAAGATGTCACTTTCGTGCGACCGTCTTGACTGGTGTAGTATGTTCTTAATTCCAGTATATATATTAACTATGTATATAGTTTTACAATGCAGTATATGCAATTTTTTAGGATTTCTCCATTGAATTATGGCTTCTAATTTATTATTTGCAATAATATATATGAAAGTAAGTTATACGTTTTCTACATTAAAATGGTAAATTTTGGGATATGTTTGGATATATACTTAGTGAAATGTCATTGGCTGTTTTTCTTTTGTCGAGATTTTATTGGTTGCGACTTTCTCGTACTTTTATTCTAAATGTACACTGTTTTAGTTTGTAAAGAAGTATATTCACGAATTCTCATATTTTGTGGCTACCTCTGCATAACGTGTTTGATTTTGTAAATGTGGCAGTTTAGTGTTTAAGTGTTGTCTGTTCACAGTGCTTGTTTGTTTGTTGGTTGGTTATTTGTTTGTGAACCTGCTCGCGTACTCAAGAATTAAGAGGTTGATAACCTGAAAACCCCAACTGATGATCATTGATCAGCATTTCATTTCTCATAACTCCAGTCAATCCTGCATAGCCTACGGCCGGGAGGTGACAAGAAGTTCATCGTGAAAGGGACTTGATGATTGATTTTGTCCTCTCAACTAATGCATAAACCCGTATTTCAGAGTCAGTAAGGAGAATTTAAACGTTGACTCTGTAGTCTCCAACGCAGCCGTTATTGGCCGCGCTGGGGAATATAACGCAAAAAAGATTGGCCAGCGAAGCGAGCCCGTGACAGAGGGGGGGGGGGGGGGGGGGGAGAGAACGGGGTGGTTCGGGGTGGTTTTCTTCGGTCGCCAATTTTTTTCTCGCGTTATTTCCCCCACCGTGGAGCCCGTTTGCAAGCTACCACTGCTCGTTTTTCGTGATTAATGATGCCTTTTTTAAGGCATTGAATATCTTTCCTATAACTGCCTGGTTTTATTTATGATTTGTTCCTTTATTCAATTTCAAAAGTTTGCGATGTGAGGGATCGTAGACTAATATAGCAAACGTTCTACGCAGATATTTAATACGTTGTGTATGTATTTGAATTGTATTTTCTTAAGTAAAATAATGCGTGGATAGTATTTATTAATACAAAACCATTAAATGTCCAAGACACTATCTTGTTTGTTTATCCTGTTTTCTCTCTTGCCAGTGTTATTGTACTGTAAATGCTAATGGCGTCTTCGGCCTGTTTCCTATTTGTGATCCTTAGGGTCGTTCGAGGCCATTAATTGCTCGGGCTGCTCGGGGGCAAAGTGAGGGGGCATCTTAGGGTGCCCAAGAACCTTCTAGTGACCAAGATAACAATGTCTAAAATATTGGCATAAAAATATCCCTTAAACACTGAAGGGCACTAATACTATTGATTTTTTTTAGAAAATAATTCATGTGAAACGCCGGAAACAACGTTATCAGCATGTTCCAAACCTGTAGTAATCTTCTAGAGGTGGCACCCACCCCGTCGCCAAGTTATTAGCCAGTTGAATAATTTTGTTTGCATCATATTAAAAGATAAACGATTTACGACTGCAAGCAGTCTGTCTGGACTCATGGATACCTCGAGCGACGAGAACAGGGGAGAGAGCGCGCACATGGGATTCCTCGTGCGGCAGGTCCTGTGGACCGAGTTTTTAAAGGTTTGAGAAAGGATTTGCCCTTAGATGACCTTAAACTTGCATTTGAGAGAATTTTCTTGACCGTTAATATCTTGGGAAACATCTGAAACTAGTACTATCGAACTATTTTCTATTTTCTAATTTCTAATTGTTATTTTTGTTTTCAATGTCAGCTCTTTTGAGAAAACCATAACCACAGTAAGCTTCTGCTTTTATATATTCTATAGAATCTTGGGGCTTCCCTTTTTAAACAAACTCGCTAGGAAAAAACTGTCTGTAAGTTATCTCACTGGCAGTGATAAAGGAAAATATCTGTAAATATTTTTTACCTTGATTCCGGATATTTTTCGGACACAAATCCAAATTTTTTTTTTTCAACTTCATTAAAAAACTGACAAAAGCTCAATAGACTACCGTCCAGTTCAATCGTGTCTGGCTGTTGATTGGTGGAACAACTGAAATGAACAATGGATGTCTGGAGTTATAAATTAATAAGTTAATTATGAATAAGATCACATTCTATGGCAACCGCTTGCTCAACAGTCCGCAAAAGGAACAGTCAATTCCTTGCCGTGTCTTGTGGGGTTTTGTCGATAATGTGTTGTGATAAAGAGCTCTTAACATGATGTTTTCCCTACTTAGCCAAGGATATGGAACGTATGACGGTAGGGCAAAGAAAGATCCGCAAGAAATCCCGGACCAAAAGGTAAAGAACTGACAACAAGATGTTTGCTGTATATAGGAACTCATGTTGCCATTAAGTTTGTTTTTATGATCCTTCCCAAAACAGCACTGCCATATTCGCTTCCACCGTTAAATGCTAAATCTTTTTACGTGGCTGGAAGCGTGAAGGCGTCCTGGCGTCATTTGCGGGATTTTGTCAACAAACTAATCCCTCAAATTATCGCGCTTCGACCGACATATTCGCTTTAGTGACTTTAGTTCGAGACATTGTCCGCTGTATCGCGTTCCGTTTGATCGAGTTTGGATTGCGTGCGTTTAGCTTGGCAGTTTCTATGAATCAGCACAAATGGTCGCTTTTTGGTCGTGTGGTAGTCAAACCTGATCTTATTCCGCTGTGAAGGTAAAAAAGGCTGCGAGCGAAAGATCATGAATGTTTAAATTACAACTTTCAGCACGCACACAAATGCCTTTTCCGATTCCATTCGCGCCTGACATTCTGACAAGATTTAAAGTTGCAAAAGGAAAATACGTTCTAATTTACACTGCAAAACAGCAGTTTTCTGTTGAGAATTCAGTTGCTTTATAGTTAGCGGTTGAGAGGTACCAACATAACAAAATTAATTACTAACTAGTCTTTCTTTCACAATGTAAACAAAGAACCAACGATGTGAAAAAGTTTCACAACAGTAAGCGCAGTCTTATTTCAGAAATCAAAAGGATGTAAGTCTTTAATTCCAGCGCTAATTCCCTCATTTCACGGTTGAAATGTCTATTGTAACCATATTTTATCGAATGCCTGTAAATTCACAGTTTTTGCAGTTGCTGCAATTCAGAATTAAATAATGTGCATGACTGATTTTTAGGTGCACGTTCAAAGCATTTTCTCAATTTCTACCTTTCTTCGGGTGTCAGTGAAATGCCACCTTTATAATAGAGTTGTATTGCAGTCGGGTGTCAAGTCAATTATATTTTTTCCTTTTAAGTTTATTATATTTTTTCTTTTTTGTTTTGATGTTGTTGTTGGTGGTTTTTTTTTTCATTGTGTGGTGATGGGGTGTCTTGTCTGTCTACAACAAAGAAAAAAACAAAAACAAAGCAACAGAAGCAAAAAATAAATAATAATAATAATAATAATAATAATAATAGTAATAATAATAATAATAATAATAATAATAATAAGAGAGAAAAAAATATAAAAATCTAGACTCCCTTCTACAGCTCCAAGTTGGGTGTTCATGTTTTACTATGAGAAAGGATTGCATAGCTACCTCATCCCATTTTGTCTTATGTCTAACTAGCTATTTGCTATTGCTACACGTGGAAACACTGAAAATTGCCTTATGATTTCTGAAAATGTTAAAACTTGTTAAGAATCCAACTGATGGGGTACTGACTAGTAAAATATTACATAATCACAACTCAGCAATCCAACGGAAGCTACATTGTACATGATTTGTAACATGTGTTCTCTTGATGACTTGACCAAATTTGTCACTTTCTACACAAAGAGTACTTCTCTGCATTCATGCACATTCATACAAACAGTCGGGGGAACGGGTACCTCTTTTGGTCAATTTTCGTATCTATGCACGAAGGGGTCCAAAGAAGCTCTGATTTATATTGTCCAATCAGAAAGAACTACGAACTCGCGCGCAAAAATGAAAGGAGTGTTTTCAAGTTTTAAACATGGCGTCCCTAGCACGGAGGAATCTGCAGGCCATAACCTTACTTCCAGACATGCTTTGGGAGCATCGACGAGAAGTTTGGCTGTTGGAAATTCTGAAATTTATGCGTTACTGTTGAATAATGGTTTATAGTTTGTTATAGTTTGTAGTTTATATTATAGTTTGTTGAAGCTTAATTGGTTACATATTTGGATTGTTCTTCATTAACCTCGCCAGGGCACAACACTGAATTAAAAAACCATTTAGTTTTTACGGCTTTCCAAGGCTGAAATATAGCGTTATTCAAAGCATGTTAAAAGATCCGACAGAAAAGAAGGTTACCTGATCTTAGGTAAGGCAGTTAAGCTTGGGTTAAACACGGTTCACTCGTGGTTTTGACATGATTCAAGACAGGTTTCCACAAACGGTCTGCTTTTTCTTCCACATTGAGAGCTAGCCGCCGTTCAAAGCAACAGAATAAACTGGTCCTCAGGTTAAATAGTTTTAAAAATGGAGCCCTTTTTGGTATTTCACTCGAGGTGATTGAGGCCTTGAGGATTCATATCTGAGTGGCCCACTGGCCAAATGCCGAAAATCGTGGGCTCAGTCTTTTCTCTGAGAAAAGATTTCGCCATCAAATGGCACTTGTTCCCTCGACTGCAAATGGCATGGCTGTCTTTAGTTGGTACCATGCATTTTAAGTATCAGGTTTTGAAAGAAGGTGAAAAGCCACCTGTGTTCTGTAAATGAATTTGAATGATTTTCCTCATTGTTTGGTCTCTTTTTTTTGGAAGTTTTTGTAACCCCAATTCATGTTGCCAGGTGAAATGTATTAACCGTGAATGAAACAACTCAATGGTTTTCTGGGAAATTGCAAAGCTTGCCAGTGTTATAATACATATAATGTAGCCATCTGACATTATTTTTATCAATTACAGATATACAGCTTTTCACACATAAAACCCTGCTACTGACGCCATTAACAGTGAAAAACAAGTAACTAACTGAGGTGTTTTTTATGTAGGATTACTTCTCTCTGGAGGATCTTCACTTGCCACCGATTGGTTCAAACTACAGGGTGGCAGCACCGCTGGAGGTGTCTGATTACCAAACTGGTCCAAGATATGAGAACAAGCCATTTAAACTACCTAAAGTGGAAAACACCAAGCAAAGTGCCATACATGTACCAAAAACCTTTACTACCAGGAAAGGAGCATTACTGCTGTATGCAGAGGATTTTTTCCCTCCTGGATCTCCAAAACCTAGAAAGAAACGTCATAGAATTAAAAAGCAAACTCCAGTAAAGCTCAAAACAATGGGTGATTTAAGGAACTTTATATTGGACTACAAGAAGAACGGGGTATGTAAATGCTGTGCTTTTGGTGCAGAATAGGCTATGGGGTTTGTAGGTTCTCGGTCCTTAAATAGGGTATACATTTTGCCCTTTTTCGGTGTTATGATTCTGGTGTGATTCTGAGATAAGGTTTGTTTTAAGTATTAGATAAATTTGCTCCACGTAAATCCACTAAACTAAAAAAGATATGGTCTATTAAAACTGAACTACCCGTAAAAGCAATTTTATAAAAGAAAAGAAACAAAAAATGACCTGTTAACACAGATCTTAGCTACTGCTATTCCCTTAAATAGGGTGTAATATTTTTGGGTTTGGGCCTTAAAATGGGTACAAATTTTGGAAATTTGTAATCCTTAAATAGGGTTAGGGTTTAAGAAATTTTGTGACACACACCTATTGTAAATTGACGGGAGTACCTCCCCCCCTCCGGGCTTTAGTCATGGCATGGTAAGGTGATGACATCGCAAGAATTTTGTCTAACTTGTACTCTTACCTTGAATTCCTTTTGTCAAGATGCATGCTTGTCAGAAAATTCATATCTAGGCTGAATAGAGTCACACATACACACTATTAAGATACAGGTCATTAGTGATTAGAACACTCCCATTAAAATCTTTGGCAATACCTCTAGTGGAAAAAGTATTCTTAACACTAAACAGCAGTCTGTTGGAGAACAGAGTTGCTTGGGAGACCAATTTTAAGTGTGTGCTCCTTTTCATCAAGACCCAGTTCAGCCACATAATAACTGAAGCTGTCTTTGTGAATCCATGTTGACAGCAGTCATATTTTCTGAAACTTAAATGCTCTTAATGTGGCAATATATTTCTTCCAAAAACATTCTTGTATGCTTGTGTGTGGGTGGTTTTTTGTTTTGCTTTGTTTGTTTTTTCGTATGTAGAGCTGATTGCTGAAGTAAAGTCAAAGGACCAATTTGGATGGTGTGACTTTTGCTAATGGCCGTCACATATGACTTCTGTAGTGTGTGCTGTTTGTGTCATTGAAGAAATCGTAACACGTCATTTGTGTAGGCCATTCATCAGCGTGTTCCATACAACAAAGTTGCACCATCTAAAGTGACTCAAACATAGACATGGTTCAAGACCAAATTGAGGTTGATACTGGAACTGCATAAAACACACACTTAAGTGGTTACAATGATATTAACAGAACTTCTACAAACCAAAGCCATTTGTACAGTGTATTGTTGTGGTTCCATTTTTATTTTCTTTTGTTTTTGTTTATGGTAATGTATGATAGTGAGCTTAAAACAAAGCAAAATTAAAATTGAACCAAGGATAAAATTGAACCACAATATATACATGTATAGAGTCTAACAAATTGGCCTAATTGCCATGACCCTGCTTGTAAAATTGGTTTAGACAAAGACACTTAATACCTGTTGAAACTTTGTTCAAGCAGTTGGGCCTCAGCGATTGTTTTCATTGTCAAACTGTCTTTCTATGTTACTCTTATTCATCGTTTTTTTATCATTGTAGGGTGACCCTCTCTTTCTCGCATTGCTTCAGAAGCGACTAAGTGGTTACAAAGACCAGTCTGTGAGACCAGGCTTTTCACCAAAACGTTACATTGCTACTCTTGGAAATTCACTGCAAGAAGACACATGGAATAAGCTCGCGGCAACAGGATCTATTAAGGACCCAGCCTTACTGACTTTTGATCCAAAACTAGCTCCAATGCATGGTGATGGTGCAATGAGCACTCTCTTTCCTGATAAACCACAGCCATACAGTACAATGTCTCTTCCTCCACTCTCCCCGTCAAGCTCGATGTTTGAAAGCTCATTTCATTTTTACAAGAATGGCATGTCCACTGGAGCTGCATCACTGATTTCTTTGAACAGTGAAACTGAGGAATATGCTCCATCTTCCAGAGCTCTGAGTCCAACAGAATCATTGAGTAATAGACTCTCTGAAGTTGAGTTCCCGCCACAAAGAAAAGATCCATATGCTCAGTTAAATGCTAAACAGAAAGAAGACTTGTTATCTCAACTTCTGCTTCAAAAAACTTTAGATTCCATGAATTCTGATCTGACAGACCTTCAGGGATGGGTAACTAATTACCCAGACCACAGGGGAGGGGAGGAGCATGAACCTGCTGCTGCAGTGACTTTGCCAAAAAGTAAAGCCAAGCACCGAGCAAGTTTAAAATCAGGGTCTTTAACGTCAATACCGCGCTTGCCCCCCATACAATCAGCGGGGGCAAGACCAACCACACCTGTGGAAATAACACAAGATAGAACATTGCCACAGATATCATCTGACATGACAGCTGATCAACAAAGACACAGTTCATCTGACAAAGAAGGAGAAACAGATGATATTCTAGACCCTGGCTCAATACATGTAGACTTAAGTTCACTGGATGAATGTTCTTTGTTAGCTGACCACAAAGAAGGTTAGTAACATAAGCAGTTAATATCCTGTAAGTATCTCAAGCCCCCAGGAGCTGTGTGTACATGAGGCCATGCTGGTGATGCAAACAGTGAAACCTATTGACACATGGGTCATAAAATGTGTGATGTGTGTTACTGGGTTGGTTGTGTAACAGGATTTCCAGATCCAAGAAAAATGACTGCATTATAAGTGTCTGTTTTGACCCCCAAATATGACTTCAAGAATGAAGTGCAGGGACTATGAGACTGACATTTGAAGTTAATAGCATAGTGGCCACTGATATGTCAGATTTCACCAATCAAAATAAAGTTTCACTTCTGTCTCGTCATTGTCATGAACAATTATACATGTAAATCAGAGTAAACCAGGTGCTCTTAAACTTGTTTATGCTGAAAAGTATTGAAGAAATGTTAAAGGTACACTGTAAAAGGAAATGTTACCCTTTCGTTCCTTTGTCATTGATTAGAAGTTTTTTTTTCAATCACTCCCACTAATTTTGAGCCATGGAAGTGGTCAGTATTTTCACAGGGAGTTAATACTGTATTTACTTGACTAAGCGCCGCGGCGCTTCAGATGCGGGGCTTATTCGGGGGCAGCGTTTATTCAAGGGCAGCGCCCTTTAACAAATCATAACATTTGTAAATGAGAACAAGCAAATGTGAACAACAAAATAATGAAATATCGTCCCACTTTCAACTGAAAAACATTGTAATGCAGGAGAATAGACTTCTGAGGCTGGTTTAGATTGAGTTGTACTGTACTTGTTTTTTAGTTTGGCTCCTCCAACAATTCAGTCTGATGTTGATTCGATTAAGCGCTGCATTGTTGTGAATGAATGCGGTGCTTACTTGAGGGCGGCACTCTTTAATATTTTGCTCTCATATGCGACGCTTAATCGGGGGAGGTGCTTAATCGAGTAAATATGGTATGTGTTAATGTACCCTCAATCCTCTTGACAACAGCAACCCTCTGATGTCAGTGGCCATTATGGGAAGGTTACAGTAAGGGTATTTGAATGTGTGGGCATTCACTAACAAGGACAAGAAAAATAGCTGCTATAGAGAGGTGGTGGTTATGGAGAGGTAGCTGTTCTTGGAAGTTTGACAGTATAACCTTAATTTTATAAAAGAAATTTTATTTACTTGCTTCATGCTTAAGAAACTGCCACGTGTGTTATCTAGATGTGTGGCCTACATGACACATAATAAACTATAGTACATTTAGTAAAGTTCCAACAACATGGTACGGTGTTCCTGTCACTGAATTAACAACTAGTTTGTTATTAGACTATTGGAAGGATTGATTATTTTTAATCAGTCCCCATCAATCAAGCCTCCTGAGCTATTTCATGGCAATCTTATGTTAAAGGTGGTGAAGATTTTGTTAGTGCTGAAGAAACTGACAACAATGTGAAGGAAGATGACAATAAACAAGAAGATTCAGCTGAAAAGATCCATCAGTCACCTATCACAGGCACAAGTGAAGAAGGTAATTATATAGGCACTGCAACTCCTCATTAAGAATCTTAGTTATTTGAGATCCAAGGTTAAGATTTTAATAATTCTCCTTATGTTTTGTTTTGTGTGTTTTGTGTGTTTGGGCTTAAGGCTTGGCACTGGTGATACAAGGTACCCTCTTGCAGACAGGAAGGGAATATACATGTATATCCTATTTAAAAGCAAATGATCAAAATCTGTATTTGAATTAAGCCAGCTCTACAACCATAACCTCTTAGGTTTCTTCCCATTTCTAAGGATATTATTAGGGTAAAGTCTTCATTGAATGACCTGTTTAAACCTTCAGGTCTACCCATTTGGTTCTTGACTTCTATTGAGTGCATCCTACATTGGTATACCCCTAGGTACTGTTAAAGTGGCCATTCAACTTACATGTAATAATAATAATATTAATAATTTCTATTGCAGATTTAAAAAACTACACAGTTGAAGTGAGCCTGTATCTAAGTATCAACCAATGTAGTGTTAAAAGTGTGTCTGATATTTCTCTGGAATGGATCTGAGCCATCTTAGTCATTCAATCTGCCCATAAGGCATATATATGTATGTTTAATTTCAGCAATGGAACCCTTGGATGTTGTCCACAATGAAGAGCCAGTGCCTGAAGAGCATTCCACTGGTGAAGAGTCAATAGTTGATCAAGGGATCACACAGAATGATGGCGTCATAGCCCTTGATGACATTGTTCTTAGCAGTGATGATACTATGCAGGATCAACATGCAAGTCAAGATGAGAAGATGGAAAGTAATGATGATGCAGAGCAACTTATAACAGAAAGAGAAGAAACTTCTTTAAGAGTAGATAAGGAAACAGCAGAAGGGGTTGAAAGAGATGATGAAATGGTGGACAACACAGAAGATGTAACACAAGCTGATGGTGAGCCAGTGATGACAGAACAAGCTGATGTGGAGCCAAGAGAGATGAGATCTGAAAATGGAGATGAAGGTATTGGCCTTGATGGAGAAGAACTTGATGATAACACAAAGCAGGACACAGGAGAAGAATTGAATCAAGCTGAGGGGGCAGCAGCCATGGAGGAAGGTAGCTACATTCCTACACAGTGTCAAAATGCATTTCTTTGCATTTTTCAAATGTGTTTTGTAGTTACTGTTGTTTTCCTGTTGTTTTTAACCGGCCGTCGCCATGGCGACCGCCGGTTTATAAAATGGACACGGTTTTTGGTGAAAGCAAGTTGGCTTAACATACGAAGAAAGTGCTGTAAAGCTTGTGGTACGGGTACTCAAGAGCGGTACTGTCTTATATAAGACGCATGCGCATATAAGTCTTGTGAATGTTACCTTCGTATGTTTTTGTCGTTTAATTTACAGTATTTAAATATGAATGGCGAAGGGTTGTTAAGATTGGGTTTTTTTGTATTTGCCTTGTTTTTTAACGGCTAGGGAGAAACGAGACTCAAACGAAGCACGCGTATGTTATTGTTTACGTGTCCCGGAGTCCCAGACATGCGGTACGCTTAGCGGCGCGAAAGATTTCGCTCGATTTATTTCACTTAAATGAGGAACAATGGCAAAGCACAGTCCATCAGTCACATTATTAAAGAACCGACATTCACCTGTTCTGTGTTGCTGTACTTCCACCAACATATTAAACTCGGACAAATACTTTTAATTAGTTGCGCTCACACGTGTGAGAAATGAACATGGTCACTCAGATGAAATAATACCCGAAGTCTTAATTGGAAAAACGCATTATGTTTGTAAAAATAGTTCCACTCATTACGCTGAAGTCGATATCACATTTTAAATCTTCGAAGTAAACCAAAAAAGTCTGAAGGAAACTAAAACTTCGCGATCCGAAAGAAATTCGGCACGTCAATTCTAACCTGAGTAAACACAAATCTGCCGTATGCAAATTTGGTATGATTTGCTTGAATGACATTTTGTAACGCAATGCATGAGCAGTTCTCTAAGCCGTCAAGACAACAAGCCCTGGGCAGCAAGCTGTGTCGAAAGGCGAATGTGTAGTTGAAATCATATGTCTATGCTATTTCTTCGAGTATCCCTTTTTTGCTGGGAAATTAAACTGGTAAAGATGCAGGGATTCTTGATGACTTCACCCACGCGATGGCATGACCTCCTGCATGTGTAAGTCTTGTCTTGTCTTGCCTGTCAAAGAAGAGTTCGCGCAGTTTGCTACAATTATAGCTTTTGGACCTTTTTGTTTCTATTTCTTGGATGGAATAAAAAACTGAATTGAGTCAGTTCTGAGTTGAACCCGTATCACTGTATCTGAGACACGCTTAAAAAAATTGTTCATGTTTTGTCATGTGCCGGAGATCATGTTAAGCTGAGTCATCAGAGTTTAAACATTACGTCATCCAGTACCGCTATAGTCAAAATATTGTGTCACACAATCACTTTTCGTCACGCCGGTTCGTAAAAAGAGAGGATCGCGCTAACATTTGTGAAACCTAGGGGTGGGGAGGGTCAGAATGGCCGGTTAAAATGCCCAATAGGCTTTCTTGTTTCTTTATAAATTTGTCTCATTCAAGGGACATAAGGGAACCTTGCAGTAAAAAAACCATAAGAAAAAAGTAAAACCTTGTTCCAAACCCTTTTTTTCAATTTTGTGGCTTTTTGGAGCAGTAACACTTGATCAGTGCACAGCAAGAAACTGTAGGACTATGAGAAGTGAAGTGTCCATTTTGTTTACTTCAGGTATGCAGTCTCCTGAGCCAGTTGAGCTGCCTCCACCAATCAGCTTAGAAGAGCTACAGGGTGAGGCCCGTACTGTTGCCAACAGAGTCCTCAGCCGTCCTCAGTCAGGAATGGTGTTCATGGAAGATGTAAAGACTGCAATTGCAATGTGGGCTGATCGCTTAACAAACCTCCTAGGACCTCCCAAACCAGGTATGCTGTTTTTCATGAGGAGATTGACTTTTATTGCAGGGGTATGAAAAGTCTAAACGTGATTGATTTGTCACAAATAGTTGTTTACTTGCAAACTTGTGTTAAATTGTATTTTGTTTGTGAGCCTCAGTTTGAACCCTTTTACCACTGATCCTAGATGGGAATTGGCTTAAAATTCTCAAAGCTCCATGCACCATTGATTCGAGTAATATGTATTTTTTTAAACAAAATTAATTGTGTGATGACATCTTTTGTTCACTGCAGGATCAGGTCATCAGGTTCTTAAGATATGTAAATTAGAGATAAGCTAACACTATTACTGAATAAAACCTTATTAGACAAGAACAAGAATATTGCATATCGCAATTTTCTGTAACTTATTTGTAATTGTTTTTTAAGTTAATTACATCTCACTTTTAACCTGTCAAAGCACCCTTTGCAAACAATGTCATCTATGGACATCTGTGGCTTCTCTTCATTGAAAGAGGAATATTGTTTTGCATGTCGTTTTGTGTTTTTCTTTATGCAGATGCACGTGTCAGTTCAGCCAGTCAACAGAGACCAGGCCTGGCACCTCAGGGAGTAACAAGCCGTCCCACAAGGTACAGGAAGGTGAGCCGATCAGCGGATCCATCGATAGCGGCGTTGAGGAAAGCTCTAAAGATTTCTGGGGGTAAGTATCTTTACACTTTGCTGTTATTAATTTGAAGCACCCTGTATTGTCATTTGAGGAGTTTTATCAGCTTTAAAAAACAGTTGGGTTTGCCAAAACATGAAGCACATGTATAGCTAGGAGTATGGATGGGTGCCACGTTTTGGCAAAATCGCAACCCGAAACACACAAGAGCATGGAGCCCTAAGTAACTGACCTAGGGAAACTAAAAACGCGGCAACCACAGGATATTCTACTGTTTTGGCTCATCCTATTAAAAGGGGTGCAATTTTTGCTCGAAGTCTTTGAAAGGGGGGCCATTTTGGTAAAAATTAGGATATTAAAGGGTAAGGTTTTGAGCCTCGGGGCGGAGCCTCCCCGTATAAAAGTTTACTGAGTAGCTCCCCTGATCTCAAGTGTTGATATTTGATCAGTGAATTGGTTTACTTAAATCATACCTTTGCTTAAGCATATGTGACTGTGATTTTAGGTAAGCAACACGATTTCAACGTTAAATGAACAATTTAACGTTAAGGTGGGGTTCCCCTAATTAACGAAAAAATTCCAAGATCAGTCGAAATGTCATGACATAAACCATCCAAAAAGCAAATTTGTTATTTTATTTCATTTTATTGAACGCTGGACCATACTTCGGAACGTTTTTTGGATTTAACGACAGCGTAAACAGCCTTGAATCATGTCTGGAAAACATTTTTCTAACCCATTGTTGTCTTGAAATGTTTCTAGGGGAAATACCAGAAATTGAATTCTTGAGAAACTTGCCACCACTTCCGGAAAGATTCCACAAGCATGCACGACCACACCCACCAAGTGGAGTGACCAGTGGACAAGCGCACTACGAACCACGTGAGTAAATTGACTTTGGTCTGAGATGGTCTGAGATGTGGGTTTGTTCACCTGCGATCAGGGTCGTTTGGCTTGGTACATGTAAACCTATCCCGCTGGAAAAGCGAAACGCGAGTTTTAGGGAGCAACCCACGTAAGAGCATATGGGACAGCTGCTAAAATTCGGCCTGAATGCAGGTTATCCGTACCAGTAAAATAGAAATAGAATACATGTATCAACAAGATTGTAAAATAGAGAATAAATGTCTGTTAAGCTGACTGACTGACTGACTGACTGACTGACTGTGTTGTGTAATGTATCTTTTCTTTTTAGTGAAAGATGGATCAGTGTCAACCAAAGGATCTGCTTCTTCCGGCGCTGCTCGGTCCATTCCCTGGGAGAGAGTTTCTAACGCTGACATGCAAGTTGATATTTTCAGTTACGCGACAACGGAGCCGAGTTTTCAACGAGTGCAGGCCGATGAAATCGCTGACGAAGAATCAGACGAAGATGACGAAAAATTTAAAACAGCTTTGAATGCTATCGTCACCGAAGTCAAACCGGACTATACGCTGATAGAAGCAAAGTCAAGAATGGCGGTCTCGTCTCCAAAGAAGGATCAACAACCATTTAAGTTTCCACGCCCAATAGCCTCCAAACCCCCACCTGGGCTTCAAAACAAACAGGCGGCGGGACAAGCCAAGGGGAAAGCTAAACCAGCACCGGCAAAGAAAGCAGCGCAGGCGAAAAAGAAGGCCGGAAAGAAACCATCCAAACAACAGACTAAACCAGGCAAAGCTGTCAAAGGTGCTAAGGGAAAAACAGAGGCACCGAAGAAGGAAGAACAACAGAAGAAAACAGAGGATGTTAGTGAGAAGATTGTTGAGGAGGTGGCAGAAGAAAAACCTGAACCTGTGAGAGTTGACTCAGAAACAGGCGAACATGAACCTGAATCGTCTGACAGAACTGCTGCGTCCTCTGTCCTGTCAAGAAATACGTCAGCTAGGATTTCCTCCAAAGCTTCGGATGAGTTAAATGAGAGCAAGACGGAACTACCATCTGACAGCGTGGCGTCAGTTCCCGAGATCCCGCGAATTGTCCCGAAACCACCCGAATCACTGGTTACCCTACAGGCTGCCCCACAGGCAGCCCCACTGGCTGCCCCTCAAGCCGTGCCACAGGCTGCCCTACAAGCCGTGCCACAGGAACCTGAAGAAAAGCAACCTTCCCCAGCAGAAGAGCAGAAACAAGCTCAGGAGTCAAGAGCCGCTAGGAGGGCGGCCGAGCGAGCGGCTGCTGCTGAGCGAAGACGCCAAGAGGTGGAACGAAAGAGGAAGGAAAGAGAAGAAGCGAAGAAGAGAGCCATTGAAGAGGAAGCCAGATTAGAGCAACTGAGACTCGAGGCAGAGGAAGAAATGAAGAAGAGAGAAGAGGAACGGCGGTAAGATAACAGATGAATAAAAACAGTGCACGTTAGTACCTCAACTGATTTCCTTTCGGCTGATGGGGGTCAATCCTTCTTTTTCTAGTTTTGTCCTTACGGGTTAGGTCTGAAGGATTTTCTAATAAGTTCTCGTTATTTTTGTTTTTTTGTTTTTTTCAAATCATCATTTTATTGGTTTACTTCTTTTTTGTTGTCTCTTTTGCAACAAAAGGGTATAGTTCTCATATTAAACCTACAACAAAATGTTCGATAGTATTATCTGCGCCATTCGTTAGATTCTTATACAAAGTTGAGTTTATAAAAGTGAGTTCCAGTAATAGTGCATTACAATAATAACTTACAATAATAACTACCTTTACATATTCAAGTTCGTCCTTTTTAACCTGTGCAACTGCATGATGAAGATAGATGAGACTGTCGAAACTTGTTTCTTTCTTACCATAGAAGAGTGAGAAGTAGACGCTTTTTTCCTCCTGTGACGACGCTTCGGGGTGGATTATCCACTGTTGAAAAAATAAGATTATTATGGCTTATATTCTTAATCACGGACTCTCGTATCTAGGGCGGAGTAGCTTTAGTTGCGTGACCTTCTGAATATCACCCACCTTTGCGTGACCCTCTCAGGGTGACCCATTTATACAAAATTATATGGTTTCTTTTTTGGTTTCTTTTTTTCCCATCTTCCTCTTCTTTTGCTTTGTTGTTGTCGTTTTGCATTTTTCGGCTAAAAAGAATGTTGACAACGTCTAGCAGAGTTATCACCTTCATGTGCTGACCATTTAAGTTTCATTTTTTACATGTAGCTACTAAAGGCAAACTGTTATAAATCGTGGAAATAAATGCTTGGATCAATTTTGAAAAAAATATTGACTTGAATATTCAGCTAACGTAGAATCCTAACTGGAGTGAGCAACGTCCCCTTAAGCGATGTTTTTGTTTCTTCGTTTGCTTTGAGTTTTCACGCACTCTCTAACGTGTCTTGTCCAAATTAAATCGATGATTTGTGTTTCCTTCCTCAGGCAAAGACGGCAAGAAAAAGAGGACGCAAAGCAGCGGGAACGTGATGAAGAACTTGAGCGTGAGCGGCAAGTCAAACTGAAAGCTGAAAAGGAACACCGTGCGCGCGAGGAATGGAGGAAACGACAACAGCAAGTTCTAGCGCAGAGGAAACTTGAGGAGGAGATGAGAAGAGAACGGGAGAAAATCGAGGCTGAACTGGAAGCTGCTCGGCTCAGGGAGGAGGAGGAAAGAATCAAAGCCATGGAGGAATCTGAGAGAATCGCATTCCTGGAGAAAATGCGTCAAGAAGAGGAAGAGTTGAGGCGAAGATTGGAGGAACAGAAAAGAAAGGAAGAAGAAGAGAGACGGCTTAGAGAGGACGAGAGAAGGCAAAGAGAGGAGGCGCTAGCATTACTGCGGCAAAAACAGCTACAGAGACATTTGTTTATCGCAGGAATCTTAAAAGAAAGTCACTACCTTTCATTATGTCAGAGACTAACTAGAGCATTCACGTTTTCATACTTTGATCTTCTTCCATGGAATCACTTACAGCATTTGGTGCCGGCACCCTCTCCTGTTCGTGACCTCCTTAGTTCTGTGAAAGAAAATATCCCTCCTACCATTATGGAGGAGGACGAGAGTGTTGAAGATTAATTGAAAGAATATGATGGAAGATGAAAAAAACCTAGATAGATATTTATTTTACAATTTCGTATTTGAAAGATTTTTTCAGACAATAAAGAATTAATTTGCACATTTAAAGATCCTTCAGTGGGCGTAATTTTGATTCTGAGAAACACTGTGCACTACAGCGTTTTTCACTCGTGTGCTTTCAGTTTCCAATGAATGCGTGGTTACGGAATCTTTTGAAGGAGATACGATTTGATTTAGGGGTGTAACTTTCCTCCCTAGTGTAGACGCTCCCCTCTCCGGTCAGTGAACACAGTCTGCTTAATAACAGTCTGCTATTTACACCAGTAATCATAACGGTTTTCAATGCAATTTGGGTTACATCAGCATGAACATTCATTTAAAACTGCCACCGCCTCATATTCGATTCGACTGGATAGGACTCGATTGCATCTGATTGTACTAGATCAAAGTTTGAGACCTTCCATCTCAAACTCGCTATTTCATTAAGTGATTAGCCAAGAAATGACATCAATTTGGGTCAGCTGGATAAATGAAACACCAGATCAATATCTTACTGGTTGTGATCTAAGGTCAAACACCTGCATATTTAAAGAGCAACTTGCGCAAATTACGTGGACATAACATGGCAATTACAATTCTGACAAACGTTACTCGATGCCTTCATCAGCTTTCATCTAACGTATATTAAATCTAATAACTTCCTTAACAAAATTTATGAGCAACGGTTCGGGAAAACTGTCCAGGTTCTTCAGCTGTTCTTCGTGGTAATCTATCATGTCAAATCCAAGAGCGCCCATTCCCCCCTCCCCGGGCAAACCCCGGGTATTTGGTGTAAGGTTAGAAATATGACGCGAAACGCGGCCAGCTCGGTCGGGCATTTTACTATCGATGGAATGTTCGTCAGCGGACGCAACCTAAAAGACTTCAAGCTCCATAATCGCTTCATAAACGATTTCATAAACAGAAACTAGTGAGGGTAGTCTTCGTTTTGTTGTTGTTTCCAACAGTGTTGATGTTTTCGGTTGAATTTGATACAATTGATTAGTTATTGTAAATATTGCGTTATTCTCTGTTTTGTTGGTGTATCCGTTTGCATCCATGTTCACAGGCTTGCTGAAATAGTGGGCTGTCCAAAAACCATAAAAACCTTGGTCAGAAAGTCCAGGTTATCCAATAAATAAAAAAGAGTAAGAAAGCTATGAGCTACATCAATGACAAAGTTACTACCTAAAGACGTGGCATATTTCTGTTTTATTGGATATTTTATTTTGACATTTAGCTTCCTTTATGTTTTCATTTCTACTCGTTTTTTAATTGTATTTATTGTACACATACCCCAATTTGGGCTGCCTGTGCATAGCCAGTGTAAATGTACAACTATAAGCCGAACGGCCAATCGCGCGAAACAGCGATCACGTGACTGAAATAAAATGGCGCGAAAACCTTGTGGGGAAAAAGTCTTCAATTATTGGCTGTAAAATGGGGTACGTGTCTGATGTTTTATGAAAAGTTTTTTTTCTTTTTATGTCTTTTATTTATTAAAATTCTAATATATAGATTTAGCCAAGCCTAAAAGCGGAGCCGCCAAGGAATAAACTGGTGTTCGTTTCTCAAAAATAGTCCTGAAACTTTTCGGTCTGAAATATATTTCGGGGCTTTTTTGGCTCGTTCCCCTTCGAACAGTGTTTCTCAAAAAGCCCGAAAGTGTTCCGAATTGTCCTTCAATATTTTAGGGAACTGTTCTGTAAAACCAAGCTCGAAAGGTCATTCTAGAAGCTGAGCACAGCTCAATATTTTTTGGGGGGGACATCAAAATGAACACATTTTACTCACGAG
Source organism: Siderastrea radians (assembly GCA_964017195.1). NCBI lineage: Eukaryota > Metazoa > Cnidaria > Anthozoa > Scleractinia > Rhizangiidae > Siderastrea > Siderastrea radians. Next base: position 25,394,214 of record OZ024900.1, on the reverse strand, counting down.
CCGTCTTGCTTGGTGTTTGCAATGTTTCCATATCCTATCATTAACCGTCAAGGCTTGTCAAATCTCCTTGGATTATTGGCTGTTCGCTTGAATGAACTTGAAACGGCGCTCATTTACAAAAACAAAATAAAAATTATTCGACTTTTTAAATGGGTTATCTTCATCGCGTTCGGATGTTAACAAATAGTCTAGTCCACTATTAGTCTGGTCAAAAATTTATACTCACATTTCACTGGCATTTTACTGGGATTACCCGAAAGAAAGGATCTGGGGAACTTCGAAGCACTTGTAATAAACTTATCGAAGAAATGTCGCGTAGCAGGCGCGAAAAAATTCGAGCACTTTGAGGAACACACATCACTTACCAGATAAAAAAGCTTTAAACTCGACCATCGAGATTGAAAACAAACACCAAACATACGTAACTCTATGGCATACGTTTTGCGGCTGTAAATTGTCTGAAATTCGAGCGCTTTTAGAAATGCACAGAACTGTTTTTGGAAGCTTTTCGGGTATAATAGGTTTAAACTGACAACTGCCTCGCTTATAGTTTTTCAAATAACTGTTACATTTCGTTCTCTAACTAGAGACCATCAAGATTGAAAACAAGCAAACACCAAAGATGCTTTAAATTATGCCGGCATAAAGTTTTGCGGATGCGAAGTAAGCCTATATAAAGTTGGGCTCTTTGAGGAACGCACAAAACTGTTTTCGGAAGCTTTTGGGATAAAAAAGCTTTAAACCGACAACTGCTTCGCTTAAGAGATTATGACTATTGAAAACTTCTAGGACAAGAAAATCGAGAGTTGCACAGAGAGATGGACCGGACAGTCAAAATTGAAAGCAAAGCTTGTGCAGTTGTCCTGCGACTGTGCTTAAACCTACTGTTATGAATAAACAAACACCAAATAATGGACAGAGAAACCATTTTTGACAAAAATTTAGTCGAAAACCCGTAAGTTTATACTTAAATTCAGCTTGCGTTACACTTCCCGAATCGTGGGTCGGTCCACGCGAGTGAAATCGGCTGAGCATGGCAAAATATTCAAGACTTTCACCGTAATAGTCAAAATCATATTCCTTAGTCCCTTTAAAAACTTCACTTACTCGTTTGTGTTTCAGAACAGGGCAAACTCTCCGCCGTGAAGAAAACAAAGCGATGAAGTCCTTTGAAGGCAGCTTTCGAAACTTGAACTTTTCGCCTTCTACCAGTATTCTTTTGAACTTTTTCTTTCCATTTATAGACATTAGATGTTTTTTTTTTGTCAAGTATAAAACTTCAGTACTCTCGAAAAATCGTTTTGCTAAAGAAGCTTAAGCTTTAAAAAAACTTCTTTTTCAAAAGCGACGATGGTCATGCGATTTCCCGCCAAGAAAAACGCCGGTTGCCCAAAAGCGTCGCGCGGTTTCCCGCCAAGAAAAGATGGCATTCTCTACCCCCCGTCGGGTTGTCTTGGGACTCCCCTCCCCCTCCCGCAGAGTATGTGCGGACGGACGGACGTAAGGATGTACGGATGTACGGACGTACGGACGGACGGACACGTGACTATTACGTGACAACCAAATTTTCTCGGATCGATAGGTTGATAGGTTACCAAATTTCCTTAGCAATTGAGCTCCGCTGGCGGGCTTTCGCTCCGCTACTATGTACAATTTTTGTTAATGACTGTTATTATCACACACACAACACACACAAAAATTAGGTCTTACAAAATTTTGTGAAAAAGTTAGTGTCGGGGCAATTCTAAATATATAATCACATAACTACATGACTACGGGTTACAATCGGTAATTGAGAAATTTTAGGTTAGAGGCTTGAATTTCCATTTCTTTTTAAACGTATCTAGAGTGTTGTTTTTTTGAGCAATTACTAATTCTATGGAGTGTTTCTGATTTAAATAAACTTTGAATAACTGTATACTGGGCTCAATATGATTTCTTCGGCATTGAAAGATAGTAGATTTTCCAACTAAGCTACAATAATTTAAGAATTCACAGTCCTCATTGAAAATACTAACGATTATGTCTTGAACAGACAAATTTATTACCTCGTTCGTATTAATACTCCAAAAAACCTCGAAGTCTCTCCAAAACAACAAAGAGAAAGGACAATGATGGAATAAATGTTCTATATATTCCCTATCTGTATTACAAAAACTACACAAATCAGAATCAACTTTGCCCATTTTCTTAAGAAGAATATTAGTACATGTTATGTAATTAAGTAATTTGAACTGAAAATCTCTTAAATAACTTTCAAGACAAACAGTTCGTGACAGAAGATAAATATTCGGTAAACTAATAGAATCAATATCACATTTATCTTGCAACTTACTGGCACTCTTTGGTAGAGTGGCCTTAAGTTGAATGAGAAATTTATAATATTCTCTGCTTTTGGCTAAAGTAACATCAAAAAACATTTTATTGTAATAGAATCCCAAAGTGTCTAGATGTTTGACTTCATCCTCCTTTGTTCTTAAAGAGGGAGGAATCGCGGACCTTAGACCTGCCCACACTAATAAAATTACAATGTATATCCAAATCTCTCCGAGTGGACTCCAAGGATTCCAGGTTATTCTGCTGGAGTTTGAGTTGACTGATTGAAATTAACTTTTTTTTCAAAAAACTGTTTATAAAAAAAAAACGGTTTTCCATTTATTCTAATGTTTTTATTGTTCCAAATAATAAACGTTTTTCCTTCCTGTTCAGAGAAGGAATTCCTAAATTCCGCCCAAAACTGAATTAATTCATAGTAGAACCTATTATCTATCTCATAATCTTTTGGATCAAAATCGCGTTGAAGAAGAAAAACACCACCAAAGCTTTTTAGTAAATACCTTAGATAACATTTCCAGCCGGCGGCCTCCTCGTTAAAAAGCCTTTTCAACCATGCTAGTCTGAGAGATTTCACCAACGTTTCAAAGTCGAGAACTTTTAAACCTCCATTTTCATAGTCACTGATAACAGCACTCCTAATTACCCTATCCGGACCTCTCCACAAAAATTTGTATACACCTAATTGAAAAAACGTTGTCGGGTGCAAAGCATAAACCATTGACGATGGGACCCAACGGATTTTTGGGTAGATGTATATTCTCATTTGCATATTCAAAATACAAGCCTGTTCCCTTGAAACTGATTTGATCGCAGCGAGTTGCACGTGGCAATGGAAACCGTGCAAGCCTAACTGAAAGTGGTCAAATTGGTCATCAAGGAACAATTCGAGCGCTACACAGTGCGAAATTTGCCAAAGTTTGCATCCGTACCTGAGTTAAAGCAATTTTTGCCAGAAAACTATTCGGTGGAACTACGTCCTGCCACCAACCATTCGTTCACTGTCGGGTACATGAGTGACGGACGCACAAAGTGCGATATCAAAACAGACAAACAATGTGACGGACGCACAAAGTGCGATATCAAAACAGACAAACAATGCAAGTGAACGGCTTTCAAAATGCAAATCAGTAAATAGATCAGATGTTTCCCAGCAAACCACTGGGTAGTATCGTTTATGGTTTGTGGTCTTTTCCCGTCAACGTTTTTTCAATCAGGTATATAATCTTGTTGACTTCTTTAATAACCTTCTCTGGGATTGGAAACATACTCGCTATGTAGAAAAGCTTTGGGAGAAGAAGAGAGTTAATTATTTGCACCCTTCCGTAAATAGTGACCCCTCTACCTTTCCACCGACTAACCGTGTTTTCCATTTTCTTCAATCGCTGTTTATAGTTTCATTTAATAAATTCATCATAATCATACGTTAAATAGACACCTAAACATTTGATAGGGCGCCTTGGCCACTTTAACCCGAAAATTTCACGTTTGCAATCACCACTCTCAGCTATCCACATACATTCAGACTTTGATCTATTAATTTTCAAACCTGAAACTTTTTCCAAATTATTCAAGAGTTATAAAAGTGTACCCAAAGATGTTTCATCTCTTAAAATACCAGTTGTATCGTCTGCATATTGCAATAGTTTAATTTCGTTATCATCTAGATTAATGCCGTGAATCTCGTTATTTGTTCTAATTGCTATCGCTAAAATCTCTACTGCTATAATGAAAAGATATGGAGATAAGGGATCGCCTTGGCGAACGCCTCTTTCAACTTTGAAGAAGTCCGAATGCACACCATTATTACAAACAAAGCTAGAAATATCCGTGTACAATACTGAGACCCATGTCTTAAAGTCCGGGCCAAAATTAAAGACTTCTGAACATTTATGTAAAAATTCCCATTCAATACTATCAAACGCCTTTTCGAAGTCCAAGAAAGCTAAAATGCCGCTTATTCTTTCAGACTTTGTAAACTCCATGATATCATCAATCGTACGGATAATTTCACCAATAAATCTTCCCTCCACGTAGCCGCTTTGATTATTATGAATTATCTTCGGTAGGACCTCCTTAATTCGAAAGGCTAAAACCTTAGACAGTAGCTTAACATCTGTATTTAACAATGAGATAGGTCTCCAGTTGCTCAACAATGTTATGTCTTTATCTTTCTTATCAATGAGTGTTATAATCGCCTGCCTCTGCGACGAAGATAGAAAACCAGAATCAAACGCTTCGTTAAAAGATTCAACTAAACTATCTACAAGAAGGTGCCAGAACTTTTTATAGAACTCACTAGGTAAACCAGCGATACCGAGAACTTTATTATCCTTAAAAGAGTTTAAAACTTCCGAAATTTCCTCAATTGTTACCCTGCCTTCACAAACTTGGATTAGTTCTTCAGTCAGATTCGGTATGTTGTCATTTTCAAAAAACAACTTATCCTCCACTGAGTCTAAAATAACTTGCTTCGATGAATACAAATCTTTATAAAAAATTTTTACCACCTCCTAGAATTGTATATAGGTCGGTCGTAATGACCCCACTTAAATTTAGTTTTCTAATATGTTTACGGATATGATTTCTTTTTTCCAGACTCAAAAAATGTTTATTACTGTTCTCTCCGTGTTCATGCCTATGTACCTAGTAAATATGTAAATAGTAGTTTAATGTACTGTATATAATATATTTTATTTTTATTTTTATTATTAATGCTATTTTTTTTTCGTCTTTTCTTTCTCGGAGAAATTAGCTATACAGCTACCCTTGTAAATCCGAGGTGAAATAAAGGTGATGTTATGTTATGCCACCTTGCCCTGACTCTCACAATTGTGCCTTCTATCCTCTTCTCTTCTAAAAGTTCTAACTCTGATTTGATTTTTTCTAGTTTGTAAAGAGATTCATCTGAAGGATTTAGTTCATGAACCGCCTTTAAAGTTTCATACTCTTTTAATAATGCCGATTCTTTTTCCCTTATTTCCTTGCGAGCTTTTTTGAAAAATCTAACGAAAATTCCCTGATCTTAAACTTAATCCATTCCCAGGACATCTTACTGTCAGCAAAATGTTTTTGTGAATCCTCCTTCCATATAGGAATATTTGACTCCATAGCATTAACATAGTGTTCGTTCATTAGGAGAGAGACATTTAGCTTCCAAGAACCTGGACCTTTTAGATGTTTCTCTATCATTTTAAACTCTAAGGTGATCATAGAATGATCAGGTTTAATCGCAGGACATATATCTACATTGTTGATGTGATAAAAAAGGTGAGCCGAAGTCAGCCAATAATCAAGCCTACAGAAAACAAAGGGTAAGTTTTGGCTCCAAGTAAAACTTTTCACTTCTGGGTTTTTTATTCTCCAAACGTCGTGCAAATTAAAATTGTTTTGGATATCTTCAATAGCACCTACTACATTTGCACGTGGAATCAAAATTCCACCCATCTTGTCTAATTGTGGGTTTAAAGGACAATTGAAATCACCACCAATTACAATGTTATCTTCATTAGTTATTCTAAATTCTTCCAAATGGCGTTGAAGACTTTCAAAGAATAAGCGGGAACTTCGATCTCTATTGGGAGCATAAATATCTACAATAGTAAACATATTGTCGTCCATGTTTCCTTTGACAACCAAAAATCTTCCTTGAGCATTAATTTTAAACATAGTTACTCGTGGGACTAGTTATGAAACCTTGCAAGTTTCAAAGGCCATAACAAAGGTGCTGCAATTTATGTTGAAAGTACTACGACCGTGCACAATCTTTTGTTTTACGTTCGCACTCTAGTGCTGAATAACTTAACAGTGATATTTTTATTGGTTAGTTGCTCATGCAAAATTCAAAACTATTGCTGTTTGTGCATGGTCAAGGCTGAAAAAGGCAACAAAAACATAAAACAAAGGACTTTGTTCAGCTTCATAACCAGATTCTTTTATTAACTATGTTTTAAAGGAATTTAAATTTACGTCAAATCCATTTCTAAATAAGATGGCTACACCTCTCGCGTTACTTGAGCGTTATTTTCTTCATTCATGTTCCCACTGCTTTTCTATTTCTAATTTACTAGGGGTTTCTTGAAGGAGGATGATGTCAGACTTCATCTTTCTACACCAATTAAAGATTACCCTTCTCTTTTTAAAGTTGCTCAGGCCTCTAACGTTTAAAGAAATTATTTTAAACATTTAAAAGGAATATAAATAAATAGCATATTTCCTATTAAAAAAGTACTTATTATGCAACCCGTAGCAACAAAGTAAGATGAAAATAATTGTCCGTAACTAATTAAGAGGGTCTGAATGGGGGTACCTCGATAACAGTTAACACTTAATTTTTGGGCTCTGTAACATAAAACAGTTAAATTTTAGGCATTTTAACACTAGCAGTAAAAAATTCATTGTAACAGTAAATTTCATCCAGAAAGAAACAAAATTGGCTCCAAAATTGGCGGAAAGCAGTCCGAAGGTCGTTCGAACGTGTCCGATCATTTCCGAAGATTTCCGAAGAGTAGCGAAGAATTCCGAGGAGAATTCCGAAAATGTTTCGACTATATACCAAGGACAAACGTTCATTCACCACTTAAGCCGCGGCTACACGAGCGATTTTTTGCTTGCGATGGTGATGCGATTTTTTTGAAATTGTCGCGTCGCCAGCGCGCGGCGAAAGTCGCTCGTGTAGCCACCCTCTGACGAAGTCCGTGATTTTGTCGCAAAAAATTCAACTCATTGAATTTCTCGCGATTTTTTTCTGCGATTTTTCATCTGTCGCATCACCTGTGCGAGGCTGGCTACACATGCGATTTTCTCCACGCGCTGGTGACGCGACAATTAAAAAAAATCGCATCACCATCGCAAGCAAAAAGTCGCTCGTGTAGCCGCGGCTTTAAACAAGGAAAAGACGTTAGCAAACGTGACGTATTCGACACATTCACCTGTGAAAGATATATCTTTTCAGTGTAAAGACAGAATTTTCCTCAGTGAGCGAAATCCTTGTATTAAATTCACTAATTTATATCATAATAGGGGATATCATTTACCATTAAATGCTCAACAAAAATGACAGATGCAATTCCTTCCTTGCTAAATTTATATGTATATGACGTATATGAACCATGAACTTTTCAGCGCCATTTTCCGTTATGCCCTCGAATATGAAAAATCTTTTCAGATACATTGCAAGCTTCAATCTGTCGTCCAATCTGGCTCGAAGGTCAACTCTTTGTAAAATTGTTGAGTTGTGAATTATTGGTATTTAGAAACTCAGTAAAAGCTGAATCAGTGTTTTTACACTTTGAAAAAATAATTTACCTTGCAAAAATTCATGTCCGGAAAAATCTCATGGATATGTGCATACCTGATCATCCTGATGTTTCTACAAATCATGCCGAAAATGAGCGCGGATGGCTCGACCAGACGTGGTGACCGTTATGTCAGGTGGAGTATCATCCTCGCTGCAATCTGAACAGTTTCAGCTCAAAATTCGCCATGCCAAATCTCAATGCAAGCTCCGAAAGCCCAAGAAATTCGGTCAGATGTTTCTTGACGGCTGCCACGTTGGATTGCTTTGCAAGGTCAAACGTGACCCTGCTTCTGTGCCTTTCGAAAGCAGAATCCTCTCCGCTTCTATAGAAGATCACTAGAACTTTAACAACACTGGATGTCGCCATGTTGTTTTTTTGGCCTTTGACCGATTTGACCTCGAGTTGCAACCTCGTCGACCCTCCGTCGACCTCCCGTCGACCGACCGTCAACCGACCGTCAACCCCAGTTCGCACGCGACTCTGACCAAAGGATCGCGGGCTCTTGGGACGCTATTGGTCTCAGGTTTCCCGACAGGTTTCCCCAAAATACTGATGCGCATGGGTAGAAAAAAGAGATTACTGCCGAAGTTAAGACCGGAAGAAGACCGGAAGCCCGCCAAAAAGCCGAGCATGCGCACTCATTTTGCCGCTGTGTCATTACTGCCCCTTTGAGCATAGGCTCAATGTTGGGGGAGCATGGCGATTGAGTGGTTTTATTAGCGATTTCAGCAGGGCAGATAAGTATTTACAATGCTAAAAGACTATGATTTTTTTTTTACAAAAACCTTCTAAACACTTAACAGTATTTTCTCCGAAAACAGTTAACATTAAAATATTGGCCAATTTAACAGCAAACACTAAAAATTGTGGGCGAATAACACTAGACACTAAACCCCATTCAGACCCTCGTTAAAGACTCAAGCTTCTTGTTCGTGTAACACTAATTCATGTGAATTAAGGTGAGAATTTCTCTCACTTTAGCGTCCTAAATTTATTTCTGTAATTTCTTGGATATAATTAATAACGATGTTACATTGTTAGAGATAAGACTAGAACTGCTTAGACGTGGACGGCCAATAACTTACAACCGACGAAAACTAACTGGAGTTAAAAAAAATATATATTCGGAGGCGAACGAAGGCAGTGTCTGGCAAACGTTTCAAATAATCTTCGAGTTATAAGATATTGCAGCGCGAAACTAGTGTGACCACTTTTACCAATTAAGCAAACTTCTGAAAAAATCAGTACTGCGGCACAACACAAACTGTAGACCCTATGCAGTGAGTCCAATCAAAATCCAATTTAAATTTACTTGAGGGCCTAAGTTAGTTACAAAGGAGTTGGAATCAAATTCCAATTGGATTGCCTTAGTATCTGTGCAAACAAGTCTAGAGTGGCCACACTTCTTTCCTTCCCACCGTACTGAGATCTGGTCACCATGTTTGTTGTCCTCTTATGAGAGACATGTTGAATGAGATTTTCTGAAAACTTTACTCATGTGATGTCTTTGTCAGGTTACTCTGTGGTCACCTATGGAAGATAACGCTCGCTAAAAGTAAATGCGGTCGCCAAAGGTCTAATGACCGAAGCAAGACGACACCAGCCTCCGAGTATATTTTGTTGTTTCCGAGTTGTGAGGTGATTGATCAGTCGTCATGACTATTCAAAAATACCCGTGTTACCTGTACAGGTGATGCAAATGAATTTTTTGGCTTAATGCAGTACTTTGAGTTTTTTCTGTTCCATTAAGGTACTTTGCCTTAATCATGTGTTATACACGTGCGCTTGTGAGGTCTGATTAATTCTATCCTGATTCTTTTAATCTTCTCTAATACATTGTTAATATATAGATTTAGCTAAGCCTAAAAGCGGAGCTCCACATCTCCCTTTCATGCTTGTTGGCCCGTAAAATACATTAAATTTCAGTTGTACAGTTATTCGCCAAGAGGTGAAAAACAGCAAGGGAAAACATGCGGACCATCGAGGAAACTGCGAGTTGGCTTTAATATTTTTCTTCAAAGAGAAGACTTCAGCACGACTTTCACCGACAGCTCTTCTTGTAGCATTCTTTCGAAAGCTAGCTTATCAAGTTCAAGAAGAGTACTTGCAAAACTACAATTGCTAAAAAACCCACTTAAGTTGCTCCCGGTAACGACTCGACAGACTTTTCCCTGCAAATACACATTTCTCACTGAGTCCAATGCATCCCTCTGGCTGTTTGATTCTGTTAACCATGAAACATTTCTCGAAATCTGTTTTGCTAAAATAAATAATATTTTCCCGGCATCAAACCGTTAACTGACAAAAAATTACCCAAAAATGTTTTCGGAAACTTTTAAGCACACGTATAATTATCAAGAGAAAATGACACCAGTTTTTCACCCGCGACGTATTAATCGGACGCTTTCAAGAACACACCCTGAACTAATTTTGGGAAGCTTCTAGAGTCTCATTTTAGACAAAATAGGCTTAAACCGAGAAATGCTTTGCTTATAGTTACTTAAATAAAGATTTCATTTCGATCTGTAACTAAAGACACACTGAAAGGGCTCAGCGGTTAAAACCAAAACGAACACGAAAACATGCCCGACACTGAACTCACTCACTGAAACGGCGATTCTAAGTTTAGTCGCAAAATTAACAGAAATGTCATTCACTTCAAATGAAGAAACCAAAAATATATAAAAATATAAGGAAGATACAATATTCCACAACTGAACTAAAAACATATGGAGCTTTACACTAAGATTATAAACTTAATAAAAAAATATTGACGACAGAGCGACTCTTCAGGTGTTGAATACTAAATTACGAGTCAAAACAACCCAATATGCGTTGCCGAAGAAAAACAACCTACATTGAAAGAAACAACACAGACTCAGTCTAGAATAGTCACGATTTCCACTTTTCGAATAAAATTCACTAGAATTGCTCTAAAAAAAATATTGAAAATTACGCACAATAAAAGTTCAAAAGGAAATTGAGCGTAATTGAGTTAAGCCTAATAATATCAGATTGCTCACTAATGAAAATTCCTTTAATGAATAAATACAGAAAAAGGGACAAGAAACCTTCAAAAACATGAAATGTCATTCACGTGCGAAGCACTTGTTTTCCCAGGAAAGCAAACTGCATTCAATTTTCCCCTCGAGTGAAGTTACTTACTCGCAAGCCGGCAAACGGGAACTACAAGGTAAGTTCAAAGCTATTTTAAACAAGTTTTTAAAACATTTCAAGAAAATTACCGTAATTTACTAAACATGTAAAGTCGCTCAATTAAACAATTTTTACAGTGTAAATCCACAATCAAATCTGTAATTTACTTTGCTACTGAACTGAAAGAAGGACTTGAAAATCTAAACGAAAGTCGCCCGGGTTCTTTCCAGATATCCTTAGCTTTGAAAAAAACAAGTATGTCCTCGAACAAGGATTTTTTGCCTTCAAGCTCTCCAATATCTTCCATATGCGCCATCGAGATTGTAGCAATCCTTTTCCTCTTCATGATGAATGGTTACAAGTCTTCATTCCAAGAGTGTATTACAATTATCGTATGGAAAATCCAGCGTGCGAGGAACCAGCCGCAATATTGTTTACTTCAGCTACAAGAAAAGATGGCATTCCACCTTCCCCGGTTGGGTTGTCTTGGGACTCCCCTCACCCTCCCCCAGAGTCTGTACGGACGGATGGACGGACGTACGCTGACGTCAGAACCAAAAATTTTCGGATCAACCGGTTACCAAATTTGCTTACCCATGGTGCTCCGCGAGCTCCGCTATTATTATTAATGGTTACAGTGACTTGTTCATTTTCTCGTGGCCTTACAGCTGTATGTCAATAATCAATAATAAACATATGCAACAGGAAACGTACTGGAAATTGAGTTTTTCTTCCACGTGCAAGAGTATCGGATATAACTGAGTCCTTCTGTTCTTTTCAGACACGGGTGTTTATTTTACTTGCCTTAACCATACCTTTCACCAAAGTCAGTCTGTCGAATTGCCCTGACTGCTGAATGCCTTATTTGTGATCGTAAGGAGCAAAAGAGAACTTTCGGCAGCTTTCCTAGTTGCAAATTTTACATCGGCATATAGAGAAGCTTGAAGAGGTAACGTTGATTTTCAGCAAATATCAAAACACGCTGTTGCCGATAATCCTATCTGTAGACAGACTACAGTTCGCAATACCCAGCCAAAGTCGACAAATGTTCAACTCTATAAGAGCAGAAGAGAGTCAATGATGGTTCACGAAGGGGGGGGGGGTGGGTAATCCCTGTAGTGGGCTATACGGGGAGGCTCCGCCCGAAAGGCGTGCCTTTTTTAAGCTCACAGTATATAAAAGGTAGGGAAATTGCCATTTTAGTAGACGAAAGGGTCACAAAACCAGCTGCAAAGTGAAAGAAACGATGGCTAAAGCGAAATATATCAAAGGGTGCCATATTTTGCCAGAAATGACTATACAATTGAATCAGAACGACTGAAAACCAGGAAAAACGTCGCAATTAATTCTATTGTTTTGGTTTACCCTTGAGGTATAAGAAAGGGGTGCAATTTTGCTCTAGGTATAATTAGTAAGGGTTTAAACTTCCGGGCGGAACCTTCCCGTACAAAACTTTATTGAGTAGTCCCCCCCCCCCCCCTTGGGTTCACGAGAGTTCGAGGCCAAACGATAGCGAGAGTGTCGAGCGTAAGTCCAGCGCTGGTGTGGCGTAACGCGGACTGTGGGAACGCCTGTTTGATCGTGGGCTCATTTCTCAAACACCGCTGTCATAAAGCCTACCTCATCTACCTCCAGGCCTGTTAAATCGAGGATGAGCAGCTGAGGGCGCTTTAAGAAAAGGGTTAACTGTACAACTTTAAAACTGGTAAGACCAGAGAGTTTGCCGGAACTTAAGTGAACCTGGACCAGTAGAACACTCGAATTGTTAATGAAGATTGATCTTTACCGGATTAAAACGCAAAAATAGAAAACAGAAACTTTTAAAGTTTTTAGTTGCATATATCTTTCACATTTAGTATGTATCCAAATTTTCTGTTTTTGTCTCCCCGCGTTTTACTGCCCAAAGGATCAAACTCTAGGGCGACTATAATAAGAAAAAAGAATTATGCAACTTTACAGGAAAAAGGAGCAACTTTTGAGAACATTTTGAGCCATTTTCTGGCTAGGCCTAGCTGTGGTGGCTTTTCATCGAGTTTCCCCGGCTGATGGATCGGTTTGGGACAATAAGGTTTCTAACACTCCTAAAGGATATTCCTGCCAGGCAGGTCCAGCGACCGAGACGAAGTCAGACCGGTCTGAGTTCATTCTGGGAACGCAAGAAAAGAAATGTATGGAAGATACCCTCATTGTCAGCCCAATGGGTTGTGCCTGTCGTTGTGCCCAAATAACACCGTCCACAAGGACAGCCGAGGAGTACTAGGAACGACTTTCCGATTCGGCCGTCTTTCGGAAAATTCTCGGCAAGTATCCAATATGGCGGACTGAGCATTCAAAGCAGGCGTTAAAGAGGCCGAGAAAGACGGTTTTTACTGTACACTTCACCCCATTCATGTACAGTGCTTGTTTAAACATGAAATTGGCGTCGAACTGTTCAATGTCTTCGAAAAAAAACTTCTGTTAGCCGACGCTAAATAAGCTCAAGTACTCCAAATTAAGAAACTGAAACGGTAAGCTTGTGAGGGTCTTGTAAGAATTGAAATGTTTATTTAAAAATCGTCTTTTTGCGATTGAGACATTGTCTTACAAATAATCGATCTTTTGTCACAAGACTGTTGCGTTTTATGTGTAACTAGGTTGCCTTGTCCCTCTAGTCGGTATTACCCTAAGAAGTAATACCGCCCAGGGGGACGTAGAGACATATGAGCTTCTTATAAGCTTACATCATACTTTGAATATTTTTTTCAAATCATTGCAGGCCTTGCTGATAAGGTATAATGGTAACTCGGAAAACTTGATTTATCGTAAATATTTTCAAACTTAGTGTTCTTGCCTTCACCTTTGGGGGGGGGGGGGGGGGGGGTGCAAGCTGTGTATATGTATATTCAGCTTTCATTTACTTTCCACCTGGATTTCTATTACACAGTTTCTTTCAGGTTATGCTGTTTACAGGTTTCTACTATAACTCTGATAGCTTAACATAAATATTTTCAGACTTAGTAGTCCTTGTCCCTTTGACTGGTATTACCTAAAGAGATTGTACCATCCGTGAAAAGACATACTGTGTGTTCACGAGCATTCACAGCTTACATATTTTCGTTAATACAGAAACTCATAAGGAGTTGAAACGTGTAACTCGCGCTCGATGCTCATGAACATTCATTTTTCAAACTACCATATTTGGAAACCCCTCGCTCCAGTCTACGAAGCTGCAGATCATTTCGCTTTCTTTGGAAATTGAACTTATAAGCGATACAAATGCGCAGTTGATTCAAAACTCAATCACTAGTTACCGTAAAAATCAAGACAGAACGAGAAAAAAACGAGAAAGGAAAAAAGGGAAAATAATCCATCACATGACTGAAAGGATAAGGCGCCAAAACCGTGTTGCAGCGTTTCTTTGCAAAGCTGAATTGATCAATGAAACTGCTCCGTAGTGAACATCCGAGAATAATTTTTTGAAAAAGTCCTCCAAATATTGGCTCTAAAATGTGGTACAGGTTTGACCTTTCCTGAGAAATTGCTGTTTTCATCGTCCAAAGTGGATTAAAGCTACAGTATGATTTCAGCTTTGAAGATGGAGAGTGGAAACGAACACAAAACGTAGTGGTTACAGGTTCAGAGGCCGCGGACGGAATGTGTCAAAACAACAATGAATCAAACATTCAACTTATTTTGCATTACAATCTCTTTATTTTAACATTTGAAGCTGCTTGAACTCAGAGCTACATCAACAGCAGGTGAAACGATGTTTTTTTGTGTAGTAAGCTTATAAAGCCGAAAAAAATGTCGTCCTTTCTTATTCAGTTACAGTAATTATTTAGCTTGATTTTGGTAGCGAACAACCGAAAATGTGTGACATGTGACACTTAGATAAGCTTATTATTAAACGGTTCTCTTCAATTTTACTGTGTTAAATATTTTTGTATCATGTCTTTTTTATTTTGGTGTCAAAAATTTTCCGTGTAAAACTTACCTTTTGTGAACATTTCTTGATAGTGCCACGGTAAAAGAAATCGTAAACACAACGCTAGACTAGTTTGGTTTGGTTTCGCAGTCTGGTCTACTTCTAACCCCAGCGGTTCGCTCGATGTTGTTTCAATTACCAACTTTGTTGCCTGAAAAATTTCCCGCTCGGTCTTCGAAACCATTATTTCTTTTTGCTTTGTCGTTCCAACGTTTGAAAGCTTTGTCGGCTTGTTTTCCCCCTGTTTGTCAGCCATTCTCTGAGCAAGCGGGCGAAGTTGGTGTGAAATTACGTCACGTCGTTCACGAAACTGATTGGTCAGTTCTCTTTCTCCTCATGTTCCAAATATGGTACTTGCGAAAATGAATAATTACGAGCATCAGTCAAAACCTACATATGCGAGTTACACGTTTCAAGTCCTTATGAGTTTCTGGTTAATATTATCAAAGATATTGGTCTTGTCCCTTTGAACCATATTACCTAAGTAAATAGTACTGTAGTACCGCCTAGATGGACACATGGCTATTCAGCTTGCATGCTGTTCATGCTTTGTAGTCTTATCCTTTTGTCAGGTATTACCCAAAGAGATAGTACCATCTGGGGGACAAACTGTTTGTATTCATGAGTATTCAGCTCACATTTCATAAAAATCTCTTTAGACTTAGTGGTCTTGTCCCTTTGACTATTCAGCTTGCATGTTGTAGATATTCTCATGCTTAGTTGTCTTGTCCCCTTGGCAGGTATTACGCAAAGAGATAGTACCATCTGGGGGACAAACTGTTTGTATTAATGAGTATTCAACTCACATTTTATTAATATCTTCAGACTTAGTGGTCTTGTCCCTTTGAAATTTATGGTATGACCTAAGAAAACAGTACCGCCTAGAAGGACACATGACTATGCAGCCTGCATGTTGTAGATATTCTCATGCTTAGTAGTCTTGTCCCTTTGGCAGGTATTACCCAAAGAAATAGTACCATCTGTGGGGACAAACTGTTTGTATTCATGAGTATTCAGCTCATATTTCATAAATATCTTCACACTTAGTGGTTTTGTCCCTTTAAATGGTATTACCTAAGAAAATAGTACCACCAAGAAGGACACATGACTATTCAGCTTGCATGTTGTAGATATTCTCATGCTTAGTAGTCTTGTCCCTTTGGCAGGTATTACCCAAAGAGATAATACCATCTGGGGGGACAAACTGGTTGTATTCATGAGTATTCAGCTCAGATTTCATAAATATCTTGAGACTTAGTGGTCTTGTCCCTTTGAATGGTATTACCTAAGAAAATAGTACCACCTAGAAGGACACAGGACTATTCAGCTTGCATGTTGTAGATATTCTCATGCTTAGTTGTCTTGTCCCTTTGGCTGGTATTACCCAAAGAGATAGTACCATCTGGGGGGACAAACTGGTTGTATTCGTGAGTATTCAGCTCAGATTTCATAAATATCTTGAGACTTAGTGGTCTTGTCCCTTTGAATGGTATTACCTAAGAAAATAGTACCACCTAGAAGGACACAGGACTATTCAGCTTGCATGTTGTAGATATTCTCATGCTTAGTTGTCTTGTCCCTTTGGCTGGTATTACCCAAAGAGATAGTACCATCTGGGGGGACAAACTGGTTGTATTCATGAGTATTCAGCTCAGATTTCATAAATATCTTGAGACTTAGTGGTCTTGTCCCTTTGAATGGTATTACCTAAGAAAATAGTACCACCTAGAAGGACACAGGACTATTCAGCTTGCATGTTGGAGATATTCTCATGCTTAGTTGTCTTGTCCCTTTGGCTGGTATTACCCAAAGAGATAGTACCATCTGGGGGGACAAACTATTTGTATTCATGAGTATTCAACTCACATTTCATAAATATCTTCAGACTTAGTGGTTTTGTCCCTTTGAATGGTGTTAGGGAGCGGTCATTATTTAGAGCAGGGCAGGGGGTGGATGATTTTTTTAACCCCAAACAGCATAAGTCTATAACCCCTCCTTTAGCAGATGGTAACTTTCTGTGACCCCTCCTTGAAGTGGTTGAAAAATTTCATGACCCCTCCTTTAAAGAAAAACACTTTTAATAGACCATTAGTGCTTGAATTGGTACAAATTAAGCACAGTAACTGTCATGAACAAGCCATTTAAACAAGGGCCTCTCTCAAACTTAGTAAACAGCCTGAAGGTCAGGACAAAGTACAAATTAATTATATACTTTTCAGATGTGTATGAAATCCCTCACTTCAAAAGCCAGTGTCATGGCAATGCTCTTAAACACAAAGTGGAACATTTCAATTGTCAACTGATGCAAGCCAAAAAAAGTTATTTCTTGTAGCCTTAATATGTCATTCACAGAGTATCATCAGTCATCTGAGTGTCACTCTCACTTGCTTGGCTTTCCTCAGCCTCTTGTGAACTATTATTTCCGGATGCCTGGCAGCCCAGAGCTAATATTATAAAAGAGTTTAGTAATGGAAATCTGCAGACAGAGACTGAAATGGACCACTTTGCCACCAAATTTGCAGTAGATCCGAAATCAGTAAAGGAGTATGTGCAGCATCTAAATGATCTTAAAGATTGCAGATGAGAGCTGCTCACGGAGAGGAAGGAAACATCAGTAGCTTAGGCGGAACACATTGATTCGAGGAATATGAATGGTGCCAATTATTTCTGGGAGGAGAAATCAGCAAATTGGAAGTATAAAAACTAGACAAATATCTGGACAAACACAATCTTCTTACCGGAAAGAAAGCATTATAGGATGATAAAGTAAAATGCATAATAAGTCATGTTCTTAGAAACTATTCTTCAGCAACTCACACAAATGCTGTCCCTTGTGCCAGTTACAAACAAAGAGAATGCGTGGATGAATCAGACAAGGATGAAGACGATGACAATGATGATGAATGATTTGGATGAATCAGCAGAGTCGGGGGACAGTGAGATGGAAGAGAATAAAGATCGACCAGAATTATTTGATGAGGTTATTCTTAGGTCTGGAAGACTGGCCACCACGTAGCAAAGCCGATTCCTAGTGCGAAACTAGAACAATAAAGCCATATTTCTTGGAATCAATAAAGTGTTCATTGATTCTAGTAACCCCTCCTTTTTTCTCTGTGGGTATTCCATAACCCCTCCTCTAGCACTTCCCAAAAATCCATAACCCCTCCCTAATTTCATCCACCCCCTCCCCTGCTCTAAATAATGACCGCTCCCTTACCTAAGAAAATAGTACCGCCAAGAAGGACACATGACTATTCAGCTTGCATGTGGTAGATAGTCTCATGCTTAGTAGTCTTGTCCCTTTGGCAGGTATTACCCAAAGAGATGTACCATCTGGGGGGACACACTGTTTGTATTCATGAGTATTCAGCTCAGATTTCATAAATATCTTCAGACTTAGTGGTTTTGTCCCTTTGAATGGTATTATCTAAGGAAATAGTACCATCTACAAGGACACATGACTATTCAGCTTGCATGTTGTAGCTATTCTCATGCTTAGTTGTCTTGTCCCTTTGGCTGGTATTACCTAAGAAAACAGTACCACCCAGAAGGACACACAGGTATTCAACTCGCATGTCACCAAACAAGAGCCTGCTTGCAGGCTTTCCTGCTTAGTGGTCTTGTACCATCCATCCTAGATTGAGGTGTCTAATTGCAGTGTTAAGTATTGTCAGAAAACTCCCACAAAGGTGAATGTGTTAACAGAGGTATCAGCTAAGGGCTATTTGTTAATTCATAAATTTCTTGTACAAGTAAAATTGAAATATTGTGAATGGAATAAAATTGTTGTTTGAAAATTAGATTCATTGTTCTGTGTCATTGATGTAGTATTTCATTACAGGAATTGTCCATTTCCCTTCCATGGAAGGGTTTTTTTTGGGGGGGGGGTTGAGACACCTCCCCTCACCCCACCCCTTGAGAGATTTTAAAACTTTGTATTTTGAGACCTCCACCCACCTCCAAATTTCCGAGAACATTCTATGGGGGAGGTATGGTTATTTTCTGGAACAACACAATTATTATATTTTTAACTGGGGGTTGCAGCAATATTAATGGAACTGTTCCTCACTCTCTCAAATTTTACCACAAGAAAGTCGTATGCAGTTGGATGCTCTCTCAAAATGAAAACCCTGCTTAATCTTAGCATTTTCGAAAGAAACATTTCACCGTTTGTGAAAAAGTAGCGAATGCAATTTCACAATGCGCTAATTAATTAGCGCATTTCAAAACCATAATCCAATTACATGAAAACAGAGAGGTAAAACTGTTTAAGCTTCCCATTGAACTGAAAATTAAGGTTAATACAATAACACTGACCTTTGGCACCAAAGCCTTTGTCTACTCTTCTCACAATGAATTTGCTGATTGTAGCTTTCTGGAATTCTGAGATCACTCTATTTGTTTCTTCCAGTGTGGAGACAAACAACTCACCACCAGAGGACCAGTCATGCATATTTTCAGCTGTCTCCAAGGAAAGCTAAGAATATTGGAAAGTCCTACTTTGAAACAGTCGCTTTTCCCGCCAATTTTACTGCGGGAACGCGCACATGTCTGAAGGCTGGGTTCGAAAAACCATGGCAATGTTAAAGTTTACTACAGTCACATCAAGGATGCCATTCAGTAATCATTCTAAAAATTAGAACTTGTTGTAGTCATCACCCATCTTGACAAAGTAAAGAAATTGATTAAATAAGTTAAAATGGGTGTAAAAGGACAGTTTTTTGGTTAAATATGTTTTACATACCAAAATTCTCTGTTTTCGTCTTGTCTTTCTTTTACCACCCTTAACCAAAATTAGCACCACATCATTCCCAATTGAGCAGTCTCAGTTATGAGCGGGTTTTTTTCTTCAACAGATGGTGAACAAGTTGATTACAGTTACTATTCCCTTGTCATTGTAAAAACGAAAAACAAAATAGAAAAAGGCAAACAATCAACAAATTATTATTAATAACTCATTTTTATTACATTTGAAACAATATTACATACATACATAAACTTTATTTACACATTCGGATTTGTACAGTAGCAATTCCTGCTAGTATCTCCAAATGAAAAACAAAATTAACTAAAAATTAAAAAGAAAAAAATTATTAAAATTAATGTTTGTTTTCCTTCCAATTGCCTTTGCCTCCTTCATGGGCACAGAAAGAAACAGTTCAATTAATATCACTGCAACCTCAAGTCAAAAATATAATTGTGTTGTTCCAGAAAATAACCATACCTCCCCCACGGAAGGTTCTCAGAAATTTGGAGGTGGGGGGAGGTCTCAAAATACAAAGTTTTAAAATCTCTCACGGGGTAGTGTGAGGGGAGGTGTCTCAACCCCACCCCCCCCAAAAAAAACCCTTCCATGGAAGAGAAATGGACAATTCCTGTAATGAAATACTACATCAATGACACAGAACAATGAATCTAATTTTCAAACAATTTTATTCCATTCACAATATTTCAATTTTACTTGTACAAGAAATTTATGAATTAACAAAGAGCCCTTAGCTGATACCTCTGTTAACACATTCACCTTTGTGGGAGTTTTCTGACAATACTTAACACTGCAATTAGACACCTCAATCTAGGATGGATGGTCCAAGACCACTAAGCATGACAGCCTGCGAGCAGGCTCGCGTTTGGTGATATGTGAGCTGAATACCTGTGTGTCCTTCTGGGTGGTACTGTTTTCTTAGGTAATACCAGGCAAAGGGACAAGACAACTAAGCATGAGAATATCTACAACATGCAAGCTGAATAGTCATGTGTCCTTGTAGCTGGTACTATTTTCTGAGATAACACCATCCAAAGGGACACTTCAAGGAGGGGTCACAGAAAGTTACCATCTGCTAAAGGAAGGGTTATAGACTTATGCTGTTTGGGGTTAAAAAATCATCCACCCCTTCCCCTGCTCTAAGTAATGACCACTCCCTAACACCATTCAAAGGGACAAAACCACTACGTCTGAGGATATTTATGAAATGTGAGCTGAATACTCATAAATACAAATAGTTTGTCCCCCAGATGGTACTATCTATTTGGGTAATACCTGCCAAAAGGATAAGACTACAAAGCATGAACAACATGCAAGCTGAATAGCCATGTGTCCATCTAGGCGGTACTACAGTACTATTTACTTAGGTAATATGGCTCAAAGGGACAAGACCAATATCTTTGATAATATTAACGAAATGTAAGCTGTGAATGCTTGCGAACACACAGTATGTCCTTTCACAGATGGCACAATCTTTTTAGGTAAATATACCAGTCAAAGGGACAAGAACTACTAAGTCTGTATCAGAGTTATAGTAGAAACCTGTAAACAGCATAATCTGAAAGAAACTGTGTAATAGAAATCCAGGTGGAAAGTAAATGAAAGCTGAATATACATATACACAGCTTGCACTCCCCCCCTGCCCCCGCCCCCGCCCCCGCCCCCGCCCCCAAAGGTGAAGGCAAGAACACTAAGTTTAAAAATATTTACGATAAGTCAAGTTTTCCGAGTTACCATTATACCTCATCAACAAGGCCTGCAATGATTTGAAAAAAATATTCAAAGTGTGATGTATAAGAAGCTCACATGTCTCTGTGTCCCCCTGGGCGGTATTACTTCTTAGGGTAATACCGACTAGAGAGACAAGACAACCTGGTTACACATAAAACGGAATAGACTTGTGAGAAAGGATCGATTATTTCTAAGACAATGTCTCAATCGCAAAAACACGATTTTTAAATAAACATTTCAATTCTTACAAGACCCTCACAAGCTTACCGTTTCAGTTTCTTAATTTGGAGTACTTGAGCTAATTTAGCGTCGGCTAACAGAAGCTTTTTTCGAAGACATTGAACAGTTCGACGCCAATTTCATGTTTAAACAAGCACTGTACATGAATGGGGCGAAGTGTACTATAAAAACCTTCTTTCTCGGCCTCTTTAACGCCTGCTTTGAATGCTCAGTCCGCCATATTGGACATTTGCCGAGAATTTTCCGAAAGCCGGCCGAATCGGAAAGTCGTTCCTAGTACTCCTCGGCTGTCCTTCTGGACGGTATTATTTAGGCACAATTGTCAGCGGGTGGAGGTTGCGTTGAATTCTGGGAACGACCCTGGGAATGCATGTGGGCCGCTCAGCGACTGTCCCGCTCAGCTGGTTTTATTCAAATTGTGTTTACAATGTATGAGGATTACTTCCATGTTCGAGTTCTGCAGGCAGGAAAGACACAAAGGATAAAAGGTAAGAAGTGATGAACACCGTTCATTTAAACAAGGGAACAGTACAAAGGTTAGCTTGTTTTGGAGTGTGTCAAGCTGCAGGTAATCTACTGAGCTGAATCTACAAATAGCAACCTGAAGCACGAGCTGGCATGAAGTAGCTGGAAGAAAAATGTCTTGTTAAAAACAAGCATTATCAGGCTTTATCATTGTGAAGAACCATTACTGGCAAACCTGTTTTATAATGACATCCTTATGAAATTAATGAAGCGTATTGTAAGTACAGAATCAACCGAGTGACGTGTTTATATCTTGCAGTGTGGCCAGCAGACCATTCCACCGCTCAAAAGGGAAGCGTGAAGCTCGACAGGCAACTACGAAACGATGAAACAACTTGCTTTTGACGAGGGGAATGAGGTGGACTGGAAATGATCTTCACCAAAGGTAATTCGCCAAGCTAATATTTAAATTTGAAAATCACTTTTTGGGCGAAAACTGCTCTGTATCAGGACCCACTGTCCTTATGCATATTGAGGGCGTTTCTGTGCCCTACGAATTGAAGATTTGGAACCTTTGCCTGAAATTCATAGTCTTGTGAAGAAGGTGGGTATCCCCTAAACCTAGGGGATATAGCCATAAACAAAGACTTGTTCTCCCTTTATTGCGGGGGGATATGATGCTTGATGTAGGCTAGGCTACTGCCTAGATTAAGGTTAATACTTGAGGTATTCCTGGTGGCTAATTTGGACATTTTTGCCACTTATTTTTATGTCCCAATTCTCTACAAATATTTGTTCAAACTCGGTCATATTAACACAACAGTACAACAGATTCGTTGAAAAATAGTTTTTTTCTGAAAGTATGCAAAGAATTCCTGTAATCTGATACTTTTGGGTGTGGTCAAAATATTCTTGGTTCTCCATTTTTTTAAAATATAACTCAAAGAGAATTCATTCAACTTGAAAAGCTTTTTCCAATCTATGTATGTCACCGAAACCTTAAATCTTGTGGGAGTACGTCACAGGAAAGGCAAATCGAAAAATGTGACGCCACAACAGTCAATTTCACTAGTTTATAGAATTCTTGAAGTCATCGTGGGACTGATATCTGAGAACATTTGACGTACTGCCAAAGAAAACCCCATACACATATCTAGTTTATGTCCCGGTCAGTACAAAATGCAGACTGCAGACTGCAGACTGCAGACCGGGTACAAAATGCAGACAAGGTACAAAATGCAGACTGCAGACTGCAGACTGGGTACAAAATGCAGACTGACATTTGAAACTGTTTTTTTTTTATATTATTACCGGTTGTCACACAATCCCTTTTCCGATGTCATATTCCACGAAAACTCGCATTACCGGGGAATGATCTTGCTCCATTGCTCGAAACGAAAATGCTGAGTCATGATTTCATTTTGTGTAGCAATTGTGTGGTCATTCATGATCCCACGCGATAAAACCACAACAAATGTAAACAAACGGTCAGTCACGGAATCCTGTCCTCGAAAAATTCCCCCGATTTGACTTTTGTTATCTTCCTGGTTTATTAATTAATAAGTACAGATAAAACACATTGCAAATGTAGGAAACTTAAACTTTCTTTTTTCTCCAACACGACATCTATGCTCCTACGTCACATGCAAGATCTAAATTCTCTCACGAGGTATGTGTCTGCTGGTTTCTCGGTATCATGTTGCAACGAGTGTTGTTATTTTATGTTATGCGATCTCGCGCTTGAAGTAGGAAGACTGAGAAGGCTTAAATCATGTTTAAGAACGAATTGATCTTCGAGACCTCGTTTAAAAAGGATATTTCGAGTAATGGAGAAAGATCATTCCCCGATAATGCGAGTTTTCGTGGAATATGACATCGGAAAAGGGATTGCGTGACAGCCGGTAAGTTATAAAATGAAATAATATATAAAAAAAAAAACCGTTTCAAATGTCAGTCTGCATTTTGTACCCAGTCTGCAGTCTGCAGTCTGCATTTTGTACCTAGTCTGCATTTTGTACCCAGTCTGCAGTCTGCAGTCTGCATTTTGTACTGACCGGTTTATGTCCTGCAAGTTTTTTATTAAGTCTGTCCGGTGAACCAAAGAAAAAATATTGTAATAATATATATAAATCCCCACCTTTGATGAAACTCATATTTTTTTAGCCCAAAATTGCACTGGAATCGAAAGGAAATAAGTCTACAGCCTTCCTCCAAACTGTTTCCATGGCAGCCATGTTGTTGAGTCCTTCAGTCATGTTCTCTACTGGGAAAAAGCAAAATGGTGCCCTTTGTTTGGTCCCTCTTTCCTTTTAAGGTGGGCTATTTTTCCCACATAACCAATCAGAAGAGCCAGTATAAACAATGACACCTTTCCTTAGCAACCGATGTCGGGGAGCACAGCGTTGACAGATTTATTCATTAGTGTTGCAAATATCAGAGTTATTCCATGAAGTACCAAAGAATCTTTGCTCTTTGTGATAAAATGAACTTCCAGAGATAATTTTAAATACTGTGTGGTATTTTGCAACAGACAAGATGGCAATTTCGGCAACCTATAGTAAGAAGTTGTCGTTGATAACTCTGGGTGACAGCTAGTTTTTTAATGTCACGAACAAAACTTGCATTGCTCTGTCTTCATAGAAGAAAAATATATTTCAGTAGACTTCTACCGCCAAAAAACTATTGTATTTCATGAGCGAAAAGTGACTCATAATATTCCATTTGAACTAGCATGAATAAGGCACGTTAAAGGAGCTATGTCACAGATAACGCATCTCAAAAAAATTGGCAAGTTTTTTCAAGTTAATCATCCGTAATCCATCTTAATCTCCCCCAGTCGAAACCATCCTTGTGTAGTTTTGGTTTATTATTACTTCTTTAGTGTTTTTCTGCCTTAGGAGACTATTATTGTGAGGTTTCCTTCAATAAAAAAATAATTTTGTCAGATCAGAAAAGTGAATGAAAATACCATGACATAGTTCCTTTAAGGGAAGCGACTGTGACTTGTGATAATTTTGCAATTGAAACTGGAGATCGCAAGCTGTCAAATTCTCGCATTGTAGGGGATGTTTTTGTAAACCACAGTTACATTTTTTAGCCGTCTGCTGTGGTAATTTTTCCACAAAATTTTCCTTGAAGACGGAACTTCAGGTGCTCATATCTCGCTACATACAAATTCCCTTGAACTGAAAATTTGTAAACAAACTCATCAGCTGCATCAAAGTCAACTGATTTGAAAATGGTCACTTGAGCCTCCAGGAATACCTTAACATTGAGTTAGTAACACTCAATCAAGTGTCTTCATATCTCTCAAATTTGGTGAACAACACTTAACCAAGATTAAAGATGTCTTAAATAAATGAAGTGCTGAGCCTTTTTTAAGCCCAAAACCCCTAGAATTACCATTTTACTCTACTTGACTAATGTTTTTTTAACCCTTTAAGCCCTAATAGAATAGTGACAAGCATTTAATTTCTCCTTACAGTATCATTACTTGATCAAACACACAGGTCATGACAAGAACTGTAGTTCTCTTTGTAAGAATTATTCACCCTGCTCAAAAGAATTTTTTAGATTTTATTTGAATACTTTTATTCTTCACACAAGAATGAGCATTCTTTACATTGCAATAAATAATCTTCACATGGGTGAAACATTCTTCACCCTAGACATTTTATTCTATGTTGTTCAAAACAGCTTTTCCTACAAATAAATTTAGGAAGTTCAGAAAATTCATAGGCATTTGTACAGTTTATTTAAAAAATATCAACCTCAAAATGAGTCAATATTTAACAATTATTCGCCGAAAGCAAAGTGAATATTGTGGAGTCGAGGGGATTAGTCCACAATATTCGCTGAGCCTGAGGCGAATAATTGTTTAGTATAATTGCTCAGGTGATTATCAGAGCAAATGCATTTTCTTTTTTCTTTTCTTCAGAAGCATCAAAAATTGTGCAGTGGCCATTTTGAAAATAAGTGTTCAGTATTATCATCACCTCATGTGGGGTGACATTATCCTCTACCAATCAGTGCGGGTGCTTCTCTATAATCACCTGAGCAGTTATACTAAAAATAATAATGACATCCAGCAGACATTTCATGCATTAATTTAATTGCCTCTGTATGTTTACTCTGTACATTTAGTTAATAGTGAAGCATCAAATCTCCTTTCAAAAGCTTATTAACCAAAATATAAGATAAGAAAAGGAACATTTTTCTTTTCTCATGTCACCTTGTGCTTATGCCTTTGTTTAACATCAAGTGTGAATACACATAAAATAAGAACAAGCATAAGTATAGGCACTCAAAAGAGTGGTGCCTGCAAAGGTCTTTAAACGTTCTTCCCTCTGGCTTGTTTTCGCTGGAAACCAGGTAAATGGCTCCTTTCATTAAGTCCTTCCTATGGCTGGTGAGACTTTTTATATAATCGGAAGCTAAGAAATGTTCTGAACAACAGTATCTGTTCTTGGCACTCTTAAAATAATCGTCTCCTCTTTGCATGTGAACTTCCCACTTCTTCCTAGTTTTGGAATCTAAAGGAAAGTTATGGTAAGTCAGCTCTGGTCAACTTTCTTTGTGGTTGTTGCATAATGCTGCAGCACAGGTCTTGTGGCTATTTTTTCCATTTTTCTGCTTATGCAATGTGAAGTTGTGCTTCAATTCTGCCACCATTTTGTTTTCTGAGGACCCCTAGACCTCGCTTCCATGCAACTTCCGGTTTTTTCCTGAATCGGCGTGTAGGATAGCATAAGCATCATTAAGACTTAGTTATGACAGTTAAATACATGTACATTACCTTTATAACTTTCCTGAATGGTTTAGTTATTCCCCATGCAGATGAAAAGCAGGATATTTAACAATTATCCTGCGAAATCGCGCGGAATATCACCTGATACTTAGCCGACGAGGCCGTAGGCCGAGTTGGCTAAATCAGGGGATATTCCGCAAGATTGAGCAGGATAATTGTTTTATTATTCAACAAATTCCCATCGCCTACCATTTTCAGAACGAGAAAAACTACGGCTCTATGATAAAAACGCTAAAAGCTAGCAACACTTAAGCTCAATAAAAACAAAACAGAACTTCAAGAAATCGAAGTTTACTACCGTTCACCTAAAAAGACTTATTTACAAACTCATGTTTGGAAATGACAAGACAAAGGAAAAAAAATATTGCTACCTTACCGAGAATAAGTCCTCTTTCTGTCAATTAAAATCTTTTCAACTTTAGTCTTTACAGCTTTCCGTGAGCAAGTGTGCTGCTTCGTTCGCAATAGCATTTTCTTGGTTGAGTTCTCACTATGAAAATTCCAAGTCAACCTCTGGATATCTTTGTGAGCTGAAGCAAACACTTGTTGACTTTTTGAGAGCATTTAATCGTGGAAAGTTTCTTCCAGAGAGTTAAAATTTACGGAGAACACTGCTAAAACTGCCTCGCTTTTCAAAATGGCCGCCAAACAAGCAATGAAAGAAAATCTGCAGTGCACTTCCAAATATGGTCATTTACGTATATCGCGGGATATCTGTCATGTACGGATGACAGATATTGAGGGCTTCCTTACCATATATGGGCATAGTGACAATTTGTTGAATAATAAAACCATTTAGCTGTCTTTTCATCTGGTGGAAAATTGTATTGGCACAATATAAGGATAACATTGCCAGTAAATGGGGATCTTTACAGAAGAAAAGAGTTGCTGTTCACATTGCAAAATTAATTAAAATGATGACCATCAATGAAGTTATGATGCTTCTGTTGCAAAAATTAAAATGGATAGTTACAAAGCTTAAACAGAAAATGGGTCAATACAGAATACTAGTCTGTTGACCAAAAGAATGTGTTACACTCAGACACTTCATTACTAGGGACAAAATGTACCGGTCCTTCATCCATTTGTTGAAAGTTGCTTTCACAGAGGTCATGGGCCTCTAATATTTTGTCAGAGTTGGCTACAGTGTATTGCCACAGTTGTGGCAGTAGTGTGGATCATGCCTCAGTGTAA
The DNA here is from genome assembly GCA_964017195.1 of Siderastrea radians. Classification (NCBI taxonomy): domain Eukaryota; kingdom Metazoa; phylum Cnidaria; class Anthozoa; order Scleractinia; family Rhizangiidae; genus Siderastrea; species Siderastrea radians. The sequence goes on along the minus strand of OZ024900.1, from coordinate 25,366,258 downwards.
AAGTAACCTCCATCATAAGCTAATAGAAGAGAAAGTACAGTTTTTTGAAAAGCTGCCATCACATTTGCATGTTCTGAAAGTGGCATTAAGCACCATCCTGATGGGCCCATTTGTTTCTTAACAGAATTAGCTTGCATGTTTTTAAGCAGACTAATTCCTGTTACATGTACCAATTCCTCCCTCTCGTTGAAAAACTGTCAACAGAGTCAACCTTTTGTAAACTGTGAAATAAAAATACAGGTATTTGAGGCTGTATTACGGTGTAATTCACACTCTGTGTAAACCAACGTGACCCCACACTAAAAACATGATTTTGTCCCCACCTGATCATGTTTTTGGAACCCTGGATACTCCTCCACGACTTTCTGTGTAGTCTTCTTTCTATTTAGACTTTCAGTCCATTTCCTTCTTTTATTGAGGGAAACCTTCAGAAGAGCTTCAGTTTTGTTGTGGTCCAGTTTCTTTGCATTTGTTTCTCTTTTTCAGCTGGCTGTTGTGGCCATCTTGCATAGATATGCTCTCACTGTACACTGCATCCAATTTTTTTGCAGCCATTCCACAGGTTTACGGTTATAATATGCCTTCTTCACTGTCTAGAACTGTGGCCTTAAAAAACGTTTAGAAAAAGAAAAAGTACCTATCATTACTTACTGTTATTCTGTTGATGCTTATACAACAGTATAAAGTAACAATTAACTGCTACAGTATTACCCTTCACAGGGATGGAAAGTAGCACTTGCTCGCCAAAGCAATTTTGTTATGAAATAAAGGGATTTAATGCTATTCAAATGGATTTAACACTTGAATGTAATCTGAACACAACTTCTATTTATTCCACGTGCTTTCCCACTCTCCATAATGCACTTCGGGCATCTTAAATGTATGTCACAAATGCTACAGGCAGAGCAGACAACAACATTATAATCTATAAGCGGTAACAGTCTGATGGGAATTTCCCTTTTAAGAATAGGGAAGTGTTTAATTCTGTTAATTGCTTGCTCAATATAAATGTGGACGTTAGCAATCTTTGATGTTGTTTTAACCTCTTTGGTTGCCATTTGCAAGTTTGTGTGTTTAGAACGGGGGGGGGGGGGGGGGGGGCAAAAGCATTGATGAAATGACAGTGAATCATGAATTTTAAAACCTGCTCTGCCTTTTTTCCTTCATAAGCTTGGAGGCAATTTAATAAATGCATCAATAGCCCTTCCACCATAAACAGGAGATACAAATGATATAGCACCACTGGGTGTAATGCCATAGATAGATAAGATAATTTATTTAATGACAAGAACACAGGGAGTGGTTTCCCAATCTCCCGAGCTAGGGGCTCATGATACAAGTGTTTGATAGGCTAAAAAGAAACTATGTACTAAGCTGGGCTGGCTAAAAAAACACCAAGAACAAATTAATACATATAGAAATCAAGCTAAATCTATTATCTATATAATTAATTGGTCAAGTCTGAAGGTAATTAAGTTAAATTAAATGTATGATTTATGTAAAAATGTATAACACCATTTATCGAGAATTTAATAGTATAGTGCTGTTTGTAATTTGACCAACACATTGTAGCCATTTCTAAGGTAGAGGGTGTCTCTATATAAACTTTGGTGCAATCAGTGATTACATGGAATTTAGGATAATACTTGAGGAACATGTCAGGCATATTCCTCTGTATTATAGACCTGTCAGGCCACAAAATGAGCCAATTCAATTCTTTATACGTGAACTTCATGCAAGTAGTAAAGATGGAGGTTACAGTGCTCTCTGAGGTTGAGGCATAAAAACAATTTTTGCTCCAAAGTTAAGGCTCTCACTGTTCTCATCACCTTTGATGCCTTAATGTGTGAAGTTTGGGAATGTTTTTCACCTGTCCAATAATGCATTTCACTGGCTTTTGCTGACAACTGTTGGAAAAGCAACTGAAAAGCACTTGAGGAGGGCAATCCAGTGTGAAATCGGACACCATGTTCACTCATAAGCTGTTCAAAAGTAAAGCTGATATTACATTGCACCTGTGCTTCCTGGAAGTGTGAACGTTTCTTTGGTGCATTTGAAGGGGTTTCCTTTGTCATTGCGGGTTGGAACTTTCCTTTTCTGTCGTGAGTGCTTAGATTTATCACTGAGAAGTAGGTAAAGCATTGGAGCATAAGAAGAAAATGTAGGTTTTCCAAACTGGAAGTGATTTGAGGACACTACCTTATAATCTGTCACTACAAAATCCTCTAGCCTCTTTGAAGTGTTTTTCACCCGAACGGCTCTTTCATCTGGATCCTTGAAGAAGTAATGCAGTCTTGTGTTAAATCCCCAGTAACGTGTCCTCTCTTCACTATCTTTTCTAGATACTTTGAATTGTTATCACATCCCCAGTGCAGCAGTGATAATGTGGCATGATTTTGACTGTACACCACAAGCTGAATATTATTTTTGCAACTGTGAACCTCAGATGGCTGTTAAATATCAGAATAATCACCAAATGTTCTCCAAAGAAATATTTTTAGCATCAGTTTTCCTTTTCAGGAATGAAAAGTTGCAAACAGTTGGAAAATGATTGAGTTCAACCAGCATCACAGGCAATGCAGGGCCACCATCTTGTTTTTGTTTGCACTGATTACCCATTATCCCCAACAAGTGCAAAGTCTTCTCGAAGTGGGCAAATTCCCGAAACCCGAATATATTAGATCAGACAAAAGATGCACAGAACTAATATGTGTATTAGAAAAAGATGCACCGTCCTCAATTGAATACCCTTTCATTTCAAACGTGATAAAAAGTTTGCATGAATAGTATAAACTTGTCCCATTACAAACCTCACTTAAGTGATGTGTAGAACTCACTGCTAAAAGAAGTTTCCCATGAGTTTAATAAGCATTAATCTGTTAAAGGTGCTATGTCACACTATTTTAGTATCTTTTTGAAAAGCTAAAAAGTGTCTTGGTATCAATTGAATTCCCAAAAAAAAATTGTCTACCTTTATTATTAAAGACTGTCTTACGGCACTGAAACTGTTTCCTGTCGTCTGTTGTATCCAATGGCAAGGAATGAAAATGGATTGAAACCCAATTTTTCCAAGTTTTGATGCTATGTTCTCAAAAATCACCCAAAAAATTATCATGGTTAGCTCTCCCTGATAAAATTCAATTGATATCTTCCTCATAGTTTTACAGGAGCATTTTGTGTATAAATAAAGGCACTAGGTAATGATTTTAGCGCAGAATTGACCTAAAATAGCAAAATCCCCATGACATAACCCCTTTAAGCTCAAATGAAAAATTCTTAAATCACTTTCTGTGGGGTAAGAGCAAAATTTCCCTTACTGGAATGGTCAAAACTCTTGGGGATGTTAAGTGTTTGCAACCTGGGAATAGCGCTAAGACGTATGTACTGCACTTAAAAATTTAAGACTTGCTAAAATAAGTGTGTTTATAATCAAGTTAAAGGGAGAATCAGAATATGTTATTGACTCAAAAACAGTATTGCATTTACATGTATATTTCTTACCATCCAAAGACAAATGTTGCAATAAAATGATATTGCAGCAAAAACTTTTGTTATGTTTTAATTTGTATTTGTGGTATACCTGGAAAATAGCTGTCATGCAATGCTAACTTAGGTTACTGGCGTGACGTTCAGCTAATGTTTTACCACATCAATAAAGTATTGTATATTGTATTGTATATAATGTTATTATACATGTAGTGTTCAATAGCTCATGTATTATTCTAGTGTTTTTAAAGAGCAGCCACAGGAAGAAGGTGCTTAAAGTATAGTAGTCACAGAGTTTTTCAGAGAGTCCTTCCCAGTGTGTTGTATAAACTTGATTCTCTCAACACTTAACCCCTTGTTTGTATACACAATGAAATCACACCACTGTGCACCTGTTAGTACCATTTGACCTTGCACTTGGTCATAATAAATGTGTCTTTTCTTCAATGTGGGCTTTCCATCTTTATTTTCCATAAAGAAGCTAGGGTCTTCAAAGGTATCACGGGGTGAGGCATTGAACTAGAGGAGGGACGTTTGACTTCTCCAATCCCAAAGATGTCTTTGCCGCTTAAGTCAAGAACTTTTGCATCTGGTGAGCAACCTAAAATTGGGATTTTAGGTGAAACAAACAGACCACTCTTGATTGCTTTAACAGGCTTTCCTATTTTCCTCATGTATTTTTCATATTTAAAGCAGTTGGGTCATATGTTTTGCCATCTTCCACAGCAGCTGACGTAAATGTCTTTTGTGCTAAAAGATCATTTACAAACTTGCCATGGTTTCGTTTTCTTTGTACAATTTTTCGAAAGTTGGATGCTGTGAGTCTTGGGTTTTCTGCTCCAGACTGTTCACCTCGATGACATTTCCCTTAAACTTGTTCAGTAGTTCCATGTCTTTATCACTCAGACTGTCCAGTTATTCTCTTTGTCATGAATGCTCAAGGCTGTACTTCACGATTTCACAGGTTTAAAGTTGATTTATTTTCGAACAGGTGAAGCTACAAGGTTTCAGTCTCTCTCTGAAAGCGTCTCTCTCTGAACTAGTACAAAAGGCCACTGATAACAAAGGCGAAATTGTCAGGAAAACAAAGTTCTCGAGTTCCTATTTACTTAATTAGTTTAAAGATCACTGAAATGTCCATCATTGATTGAAAGCTATTACAAGCATGCACTAAAATTGACTCTATAATTGCTTCAGATAAGAAAGCCTAATATAGTCAACATGTCTGTCACTAAACGAAGTAATGTTACTGTCACGCAGTCTGAAAATAACCAACACACTCCCCCTGTTCGTTTCCGAAAAGAATGAACAAAGAGAGGTGACTAAATCATGTCCAAATACTGAACAATAAACATCAAAACGAGGCATCTAAGAGCATTGTTCATCTTCTGCTTGACTCTGGATTCTTACTCTAGCTGCTACCGCGGCATCTCTTGTTGACCGGAATACTGGGGCCTGGGGATTCAGGGTTCTGTTGGGCACGTCTGTGGTCCTGTCACAGGACAATTCGAGGGGGTACAAATGCTGAATGGGCCTTTCTAGGTAAGACTTTCCAGCTCGTAACCTGACACTCCTGACAACACCATCTCTTCCTGGGAAGAGCTCTTCGACGATTCCTAGCTTCCAGTGCCCGCGGTTCCTCTCTTCACCTTTGATTATTACGACAGCTCCCTTTGATAGAGATAGTTGCCTTTGGTTGTGTTTCATGTTGTGCTTCTCACGTAAGCCTCTTAGGTACTCAGTAGATCACCTCTTCCAGACCACGTCCTTGCATCTTGCTAGGTACCTTGCGCGCTTTCGTAGGTCAGGATTCTCTTGCTGGTGATCCTCGTACTCAGGCAGTAAGTTGGGACGTCCAAACTGCAACAGGTTTGGGGTAAGTAGAGGTAGCTGTATATCGTCTTCCACATAGCTGAGGGGCCGATTGTTCAGCGCAACTTCTACGTCCAGCAGCACATCCTGTAGATCGCTCCAGGTGAGGGTTCCGTTTCTGACGGTCTTATTGAAGGCTTGCTTAACAAGGCAGACCATCCGCTCAAATTGTCCACCCCACCATGGAGCCCTGCTGAGGTTGAACTGCCACTTGATGTTCATCTTGGCAAGGTAGTCGTGCAGCCTTTCATCTTGCATCGCATTTCGTAGCCACCTCGCTGCACCCACAAAGGTTCTGCCGTTATCTGAGTAGATCTTGACAGGACGGCCTTTCCTTGCGATGAATTGCTTCAACGTACTGAGGAACTCTTCTGTCTCCATGGTTTTCGTCAGTTCAAGGTATAAGGCTCGGGACAGACTGCCTGCATACAGGACTATATAGGCTTTACTCTCTCTGTTTCTGCTAGCACGGTACTTGATTGGCCCTGCGTAGTCTACCCCAACTACTTGAAAAGGCGACGCTCCCACAGTCCGATATTGAGGAAGGTTTCCTGGAGGAGGGTTGGCGTATGCAGACAGATTGAATCTCTTGCATCCATAGCACCGCTTCATAAGGCGTTTGGCAAGCTGCCGCAATCTAGGTATCCAATGTGTCTCTCGCACTTTGGCCATAGTTAAACCCACTCCCCCGTGCAAAGTGACTTTGTGGACGTGCTGTACTAGCTTCTCGGTGTAGATCGCACTGTCGGGAAGGTAGAACGGATAATCGCCTTGGATCTCCCGCGACATTCCAGAAGACCATCGTGATTCATTTGTAGGTTAAGTTTCAGCATGTCCTCTTGGAACTGATCCAACCCAGCACACTGCTTTTGGGCTCTCTTCTCCCAGAAAATCTTCTGTTTCTCTATTTCCTCTGTGGTGAGAGGGCCTGTTATTCTCTCGCCCCCTTGAGCTCTGGTGTTGTGCAGGAACCGTATGATCCACGCTCCTACCCTCAGTGTATGCCAGAGGGTTCTTCTGGAGAGTAACTCATCAAAAGCATCTTCTTCATGCACAGCTAAGGCAAAGATTTGTTTGGTTGCCTTCGCTTCTGCGTCAGACTCTGGGGTCGCGGAAGTGACAATATCTGGGGGCCAGCTTCCTGGATCCTTCAGCCAGGTTGGTCCTTCCCACCATAGCGATTTCTCTTCGTTCACTGGACCGCCTCGACTGCCGAGATCTGCAGGATTCTCATGCGTTGGTACGTGTCTCCAAACAACAGATTCCTTCTCTTTAATCTTGCGAACGCGATTTTCAACGAATTGCTTGTACTCTCCAGAACCTTTAATCCAGTGGAGGGCGACTGTGCTGTCAAGCCAGGCGTTGAGTGAATGAACAGGGAGCCCAGTCAGAGCATCGTGGACATTGGTCAGCAAATTGACTGCCATATGACCAGCAACCAATTCTAAGCGGGGAATTGAGAGTCCCTGTTTGGCGAGGCGTGCTTTGGCTGCCACTAATCCTTGCTTTACTCCTGTCTCTTGCTCCACCACTGCATAAACAGCTGCGGCAACCCCTTGAGCGCTGGCGTCTCCGAAGGCGTGCAACGCAATTGCCTGTATAGGTTCTCTGGCAGGGACTAGGGACCTGGGTACTTCTACTTTCTCAGGTGGGTTCATTTCCGATTTCTTCCAGCATTTGGCGAGATCTTGAGGTAGTTCAGCGTCCCATGCTTTCTTTTGCTGGCAGGCATCACGATACAGAAGCTTCCCCTCCAAGGTCAGTGGGGCAGCTAGGCCAAGAGGGTGTAGACCTTTGCGACCTTGCCAAGTATACCTCTTTTAGTAGGGTCTGCGGTTTCTTGGGGAATGCTAACTGCTATGGTGTCAGCATCCTTGTTCCATTTCATCCCCAGGAGTCCACACTCTTCTGGCTTCACTCCCAGTTGTTCCTTGGCGTAGGTGACTCCACCTTCCTTGTCGACTTCTACTGAGGCTTCTAATTCTCTGGCGTTAGAGTTCCATTTGTGAAGCTGAAAGCAGGCTTTTCCGAAGATTTCGGTGGCAATGTTCTTAATTTCAGGTGCCTTTTCCACGGTTTGATCTCCTGTCAGCAAGTCGTCCACGTAGAGCCCACGTTCGATCTCTTGTACGGTATCAGGGTAGTCAGGCCTGCAGATGTCAAGGTGATGCTGAGTGACTCCCCCAAGAAGAAAGGGAGACGGACCCAAGCCAAACAGTGCTCGTGTGAACCGCAGTGTACGTACTTGCTCAGGATTCTCGCCGCTGATCCTATGAAATCGTAGCGCATCTCTGTCTTCTGCACGGATACGCACTTGCAGAAAGGCCTTTCGAATGTCTCCTGCTATAGCCACTGCATTAAACCGTCCGCGTACTAGCACTTTCCACAACTGATTTTGTAGCGGGGGACCTGATTCCAGACACTCATTTAGGGAGGGAGCTGTGTCAAAGGCCCTGGCGGATGCATCATACACTATTCGCATCTTTGTTGTCTCTGAATTCTCTCTAATGCTGCTGCATTATTGTGTCATAGTCTTCTAGCTTTCCGCTGCATTTAAGTCGCTGTACTAGCGTTGCAAGACGCTTGAGGCTTCCAATCTTGTTGTTGGGCAAGGGGGGATGACCACCTTTCCAGGGGAGAGCTGTTTCATACCAACCCTCTGGACTGCGCTTAAGCTGCTCGAGAAACTCCTGATGTACAACTTGCTGATCTCCGATAGGTGTGTCTTCCAACCCGAGTACATCCATGCGGCATAGTTCTTCGTAGTCTCCAACTGAGGTCTGGGTCAGGAACATGTTCTGCAGGTCAACCTCAGCACCTGATGACATAATCGTCCACCCAAACCTGGTCTGCTCTGCTATAGGCTCCCCCATGGCTCCGGCGCGCTGATAACCGGCCATCTTGATCTTCATGTACTCATTTGCCCCCAGAATCACGTGAATAGGAAGGATTTTCTTCGTGTCGGATTCTTCCATTTCGACACCATGGAGATGAGGATACTTTGCCAGCAACTCAGGATAATTTGGATTTTCAAGGGTAAGCAGCTTGCACTGATCGATTGTCGTCGCGGAGACCGGCAGTACACACTTCTCTTGCGTGTCGCTGATTTGAACATCGTAGGTTTCTATGCGCTTGGTGACCAGGCCCATAATTGTTTTGATCCCATGTGTAAGGATGCGGGAAGGCTTAACTTTCAGTAGGTCCACTAAGAAGGCTGATAGGTATGATCCAGTAGCGCCAGTATCGAGCAGTGCACGACATTTCACTCCGTTGACCTTGACTATGACCACGGGATGGCAGACTTTCTCCCCCACCTGAGCAGCGGTCATGGCAGCTCCATCGTTTGCGGTTTGAGATTGCCGATTGCAGATAGAGGTGGAGTGCCTTTGTTTACATCGTGAGCAGTTTCCTCGGCTTCTACATTGAATTACTCGATGTGGACCAGTGCAATTAAAACACAGCCTCTTCTCTTGTAAGAATTTTCTTCAATCTGCTGCGCTCGAGACGACAGTGGACTCACTCGGTTTGTGTGCAGGATCGTTGCAGTAAACACACCCCCGCGGTGCATTTGGGTCACGCTCTTGTACGTGAAAACTTCTCTTATTAGGCGAACGAGAATCTCGAGGTTTCGCGATTTCGCGAGGATGAATTTCCTTCCACGCGCGGAGGGCATTGATGAGCTGCGTGAAATCCCACGTCTGCCAGTCTGGCCTTCCCTGAACGAGCTCCGCTTTGATTCCAGGTAATTTAGTAAGGATTCCTCGCACCAATGCCTTGCATTCTGACGTTTTACCCAGCGTTTCGAGCGATTGTACATTGTACAAGAGTGTTTCGTAAAAATCGTGGATCTTGGCAGGATTAGAACTGGAAATAACTGGAAGCCCTAAGATGTTTTCGACGTATGCATTAATGATCTCGCTGGTCTGGCCATAATTTGTTTTAAGAATGTGTTTAGCACGCTGGTAACCCTCTGATGTAAAAGGAAGGCCATCGATGCTCTTTCTTACACGCGGCTCCACTAGTTCCTTTAGGTAGGCGAATTTCGTCACTGCAGGCAAATCAGTTTTGTCGATCTCCGCTTCAAACCTGTTCCAAAATGTCAACCAGTTTTCAAGAGCCCCATTGTACTTTGTTATCACAAGTTTTGGTAGCTTAACGCTCTGTTTACTCGGCTCGGCTTTTGCTTTTGAATACTCTGCTTTTAACTCCAATTGTTGCCTCTCAAACTTTAATTGCTCCTAGCGCTGGCGGGCCAACTCCATTTCTTTCATTTCAGCGATCATTCGTTCCACGCGTGCGTCGAGAATCTTAATCTCATCATCCGCAGCGTCGATTTGTTCTTCAATACCTCTCCCCCATTCTCCAACCTTCTCTAGAGATTCTCCATCTTCTAGCTTAGCTTGCTCTACCTCTCTCTTGACCTCATCGACGCCTTTGACAATAGCTTGTAAGGCTTGTTTGTGGTGGCGAATTTTTTTCCACATTGGCGGTGTCGACAACTCCCTCTGTTTTGTGGCGTGTCAATTTCAGAAGTTGTAATTTTGCATCTAGTTTCTTGCTCGATGCTTCCATAGTTTTCTCTTCTAATAGTTGTACTCGTCCCCGTCGGAGGTGCCACTTTGTCGTGAATGCTCAAGGCCGTACTTCACGATTTCACAGTTTTAAAGTTGATTTATTTTCGAACAGGTGAAGCTACAAGGTTTCAATCTCTCTCTGAAAGCGTCTCTCTATGAACTAGTACAAAAGACCACTGATAACAAAGGCGAAATTGTCAGCAAAACAAAGTTCTCGAGTTCCTATTTACTTAATTAGTTTAAAGATCACTGAAATGTCCATCATTGATTGAAAGCTATTACAAGCATGCACTAAAATTGACTCTATAATTGCTTCAGATAAGAAAGCCTAATATAATCAACATGTCTGTCACTAAACGAAGTAATGTTGCTGTCACGCAGTCTGAAAATAACCAACACAACAGCCATTGCAGTCATCAATGGAAAAGAGGGATATGGTGGAAATTCTGTTACCATGCAGCATGTGGCCTCTTCAAATCCTGAACTTGTAAAGGAGAAATTTGTGCTTAAAAGCTGTGAAAACGTGTTGGGTGATAATAAGAAATACATTTGATCGTTGGCAGTTTAATTGTCATGCAGATACTTGCCATATAGAAAAGCTTTGGCGGTACTAAGTCCTGTCGGCAACAAGTGGTGTTCGCTGTATTGCTTTTTCCCCAACCTTGTGATGTGGTTATCGCTTTGTACATTTAGCATAAAGAATGGATTAGTGGCAAGTTTTGTACCCATCCATTAGTTGGGAATGACGCATTTGTCGTGTTGTTGTCAGTTTCCCTGTCAGCTTGCCCTGGCTGAAGAGCAGTGTCCTGGCTCAATTGTCTTTTGCTTGGTATAATAAGATTTTCTTCCAGGTTGACCAGAAGATAGTCACTGTTGGAACTCAAATGCTCATTCATGCTGTAAAAGAATAAAGCAAATGAAACACTTGACCTTAGCAATTGCAATTTGTGACAGTAAACAAATATGACCTACCCCTTACAAAGTGGTGTTTTGGCTACTAAACCTTCACAAGAATCACCGCTACACTTTAAACAAAATTCAAGCTCACATCTTTTCAACCGATTTGGGTCACTACCAATCAACGAACTGCCAGGAATGTGTTCTTTTCTTATTTTAGGATACATGTATGTGATGATTGCAAGTTGAAATTCATTTGTCGCATGTTCAGCATTACGGATTTTGTGGTCAGCTTGTGGTCAACAAACTTGTGATCATTGAAATCAATGGTCTGTAAAGAAGGCGGAAAAAATTTCTTCTCAAAGGGCATCTGAGATGGATAGTAAAGCTTTCAAACATTATCTTGATTCACTTACTTAATTTTTCTATTATTTCAAATATAATGCAACTAATATTTGCAAATATTATTTTATTATAATAAGACAGAAATTAAAACCAAAATTATTGAATGTATAAAATGACAGTTAGATTTAAAAAGAAAAGGGAAACTTAAAAAATTAAAAAGTTGGAAGGAAAATATATAAAAAAGAAATAGATTCGTGTCTTTTAATAAGAAAGAACTCAAATCAGCACTGGAAACCAAAACACACCATTTTTAGTTTGTTCAGAGAAGGATGGGCCATTTGATGAGCGAGTGAAAAGCAGCAAGCTGTCAGATGCTCCATGTATGTACCCAGGCTTTTACAATTAAAAAAATAGAAAAAAACATTGGGTGGTAGACAACCCAACCCATGTGCAGCATGTGTAGCATGTGTAGCATGTGCAGCATGTGTAGCAACCCATGTGGCATTGTTAGGCACTGAGCTTTGATTTGCATGAATGTACACTTGCACAGTACCAGTATTAAAGGATTTTCATTCTCCAGGTTGGTTGCAGCAAGATAAAGAGGCTTCTTTGACTCTGTTAATCCTCACGTTCCTTTTAAGAAAGTGATTAGAACAGTATAAACAAGAAACAGTGAGGAAATTAGAACACTTGCCTCGCCGCCTCCTTGACATCCTTTAAAGTAATTGTTGTTTGTACCCATTGTGGCCCAAATTTTTCTTTCTGAGAAAACAAAAAACCCTCTCTTCCTCTTTTCACAGTACATGGTCACACAATCAATAACATCAACCACAACGTTGTTGACCATACTTCTGGGAGTAGCATTTGTAGCAGGATAAACTGGTGATATTGTGACCTCAAGAGGGGTACTTTACATGAGAACAACACAGATCTTTTGAAGGCAATGAAAGTTCCAACTTAACGAAACAAACCAACAGCAAATACAAATCGATAATTCTTGTAAACTAAAAATGAGGTTACAAAATATAACTAAATTAACAGCTACGACAAATGAAAAGCCAAACACTATGAAGTAAAACTACTTTCTGATATTTTGGGGCTTGATTACAAACATTGTATAACAACTGGGAAACAAAACTATGAGCGGTCCGCATATAAAAGATACAAAATATGAATCAAGGGCACTTGTAGAAGGTACTTTATAACTACGCGATAAAGCACTTAAAAGGATATGAAATTTTCCTGAGTACAATACTTGATTAACATGTGTACCTGAGGGAATCAAAACAAAACTGTTGAAAGGGCACTTAAAAATGACAAAGAAACTAAATACTTACATATCTGACCCTCACAGTGAAAGCTCTTGGGCAGGATGGTGAAAGATAAAACTTGACTTGAACAGCTTGACTAGTACAATATGTTATCACAAAACCTTTGGAACTATGCATAACTTAATGGCATGATCTGATGCGGCATGATCAGCCATGAGCTGATGTTAAAATGATACGTGTGGGCGAAAGAGAATAAATGAAATAATAAAAATTGAACGACATTTAATGACATTATTAACATGGTTCCCCTGATAAAAGAATATTTCAAGACTAAAAAGGATTTCTAGTGAAGAAAAAAAGGAAAATGAAAGGGTATAACTACTTAAACTACCGTAACCAAAATTACAGTTTAAATATTGCTCCTGGTCTGGGATCTATCACGGTCTTTCCTTTTTTTTAGCAGCATTACTTGAGAACAATGGGATCAACTTGTGGAATGGATTGTCCAAACATCTTGCAGGTCCTGTTCTCACCCAAATTTAAATAACACTCCATCTCATGGGCCTCTGTTGCAGTTATAGGAGGGACACTTGGTTGCATGCTATCTTTTGTTCCAGTTCCTCCATTTTCGTTTTGGTATACTCCTTTTTGCTCTTCCTCGTTTTCAAGAATGCATCCAACTCTCTCCTTAAGATCCAAAGTTAATCCCCCCAGAGGAACCATTATCTTCTTTCTGACCAGGTTCTCCGAGTCTTCCTTCTTGGTTTCAAGAGATCTGGTCCGCTTCACCAAGTTTTTCTTTTTGCTTTTTATAGATTTCATACTGCAGTTCATATATGTCATTCATATATTCATACATGTTCATTTCATCATAGTTCTTATTCTTTTCTCCAAGTCTTTCTTCTCAGCTTTCGGTGTATTTATTCTGTATTCTTATACTCTAAGGAATCATTTAATTCCTCAAGCATTTGGCTCGAGATAAACTATCGACAAGTAGTCACGTAAATCTTCACTTAATGCCCTTTTATAAAACAAATGCCACTTATTACTGTATCACAAAATACTGAAAATGTAGCATCTACTGTTTGGCATGAAATTTTTGCAATATGTTTATAGACCTGTAGCACAATCACCTGTCACATTTGGATGTATCAAACTAATATAAACAATTTCTCTGTAATTACCCAATGATGAAAATAATAACTTTACATTTTACTGCAGAAATACTAAATCTTCAAAACTGTACCAAAAGGTTTAAGAAAGAACACGAATGGCATATTAATATGCCAAAGAAGCACCAAAAATTGTAGCAAGTTACCTGTAATGTGTAACAGTTAACTTCCAGATTTCATATGATCTGCACTTGCAGTGGGACAAAACATGACAACATGCAAAGTTACAACTTTCATGCTTTATTTTTGAATCTACAACAATTGCAAAGTTAAGAGAGTCTCCTTCTTGTCTGTGTAACGCTGCCCTCATTATACAGCATCTCCCAACGTAACAAGTGAATTGGTGATTCTACCGGACACTGCAATCAGAAGTAATACGAGTTAAAATTAAGTTCATACGAAGATGTTTAATGACTTTAGAAATGAAAGAAATTCTGAAAAAACTGTCAGAAACATGCCTTTTGGCTTGATAGCTCAGCTGGCTAGAGCACTGCAACGGTATCGCAGAGGTTATGATTTTGAGTTTGCTGTGTTCTGCATTAATGAGCCCCTGCGGTTTGTACTATAAGGAAACAAACATAGAGGGTGAAGCAGACCTTGATGATGCTCGCAACTATGATTAAAATCCCCTGGTTGCACTAAAAGAGGGGGGGGGTGGAAGGGGAGGACGGTGTCGAAGTGGTACAGGCCATTCCATTTCATGCCTAAGAACCCCCAGTCAGACGGATGGACTGGGATATTGTACAAGGTGGACTTTATGTCTAGCTTGGACATAAAACACCCTTGACCAAGTTTCTGTATGATTGAGATGGCATTGTCGACAGTTCTGTAGTGCAGTGAATGCTAATGCTGGGCTAATATGAGCATTAACACTTGTGGAGTAGTGTGGGATATGAAACGAGTCAAAGGAGTGTTTTTTGGAATGACCCCAGTTGGATAAACCTGCAGGTTGGGGAAGGGCCAGCCCTCTGGCCCAGTTGTACCGCTTTTAGGATATTTTTACCGATGATAGAAGGGTTGTCCTTAGCAGAAAGAAGGTTAGAGTATTCGTTGGGGATGCGGGGATCTTGGTAACCAATTTTAAAACCTTGAGAAAGACCATTAGGGAGGGTGTGAGCAGCCTTCGGGTCAGGGTGATCAAACAAGTAGGGGGAAAGTTTAAGGATGTTGATAGGAGTGGAGGGGGATATAACTTTGACAAGTAATCAGGTGCAGCTTCTGGAAGAATGGCTAGAGTGGCTAGCTCATTTGCTCACTGGTGGCACAGAAGTAGCAGAACTATTTCCCAGAGAGTCGCTGCCTTGAAGCCGGGCGATGAGGGCAAGGCATGGACCGGTTTGGCTGAGGTGACATTGGGACAGCATAAGATGAAGTGACTCCGTTGGCATGGCTGTGTAGTTCATGGAGAGATCGTTGGTCAACGGCTGAGATGGAACGGCACCAGAAGTGGAACGGCCACCTCCGGTTTGGTTGGCAGTTGTTGTGGAACGGTTGCAGCGAGATCTGCGTTGTTTAGGCGTGGTCAGTAGCTGAGAGAATGTGAGCCACCAAAGCAAAGAACAACCTAGCTTGAAGAGTAGCTTACAACTGGGACAGGGTCACAAGACAATGGGATTTTACCAACTGGTGATTGCACACCAAGATCACACGGAAGCATGAGAGGAAAAATACTGGGAGCTTTGTCATATGGGTTCAGAGAGTAACAGAACAACTACTTCTGGTTAGACATTATCCCCAGACTATTGCCCAATAACTAAAACATTGAGATAACAAAGCCAGTAACAAATTAGTTATGGGTATGACATAAACCACAGAGTTTCATTAACAACAGTTTAAAGGCTTAAACGTCAAATTGAATTTGAACTTGATCTTGGTCAGCAATTAGGGTGAACTCACACTGGTGTGACTCACTCGGGTATAAGGTCTTGTGCTGATGTCATGTAAACAAATTCATACAGTCACAAGAGGGAACAGGGATGAACTCGTACCAGAATGAAAGTTGCACCAGTTTTTATATAAAAAAACACCCTTAATATCCTCCTTAGTAATCTCCCCCCACCCCCGCAAAAAAAAAAGTTGCAAATGCTTGCATCCGCCACAGTCAAGCATAGAAGTTGTGAAAAAGCAACTGCTTTTTTCAGAATCATGGGCAATAAAATAAATGCCATTGGATAGATTATCAGTAAAATGAGGCAGCTTGAACAAGATCAGAAGATATCATTATACTGAAAATTTTTATCTGATGGTAGTCGCTTGTTAACTTTTATTACATCAATTGATGAAATGTATCTTTATTGTCCTAGTCCATGAACATATTTCCATTCGATGACTTTAAGTTTAGTGGTTCTTATGTCATCTTTCTTCAAGGCTTCTGTGGCTTTTTTGACTTTGACATCGGGAATATGCAGGTTGCCACATGTGTCCAAGTTTTGCTTGCACCACAGTTGCATTCTTGTCTTTTGCATCCCGCTGTTCAATAACAAGGTGGACAGGCACTTCTTGTTTATTTAAGAGTTTACTCTTAAATAAGCAAGAGCCTTTTGAAAATGATCATGGTAAGTACTGCCTTTGAGCTTGAAGTACTCTGCGTAAAGGGTTTCATTGTCTTCAACACCAGCACTATTTTGACTAACTTCCTCTGATTCAGAGAGATCTTGTTCACTTGAATCGCTTGAATCTGAATGTGTCTCAATTCGCAAGATAGAACAAGCTGCACTACTTTTTACAGTGACATTTCCCACATTGGGATAACGACTACAATTGCAGTCAACAATCTTGATGTCGAGCCACAGCATTTCCTTAAGTTTGTCATTTTCCTCTTTGTACTCGTTGTAGGGAGGAAGATTTCAGGCGATGCTTGTTTCATTCAACGTCCAAGTCAAATCAAACATAACCAAGCACATGGTGGCCTTGATTGTCGTCTTTCTCATTTTCCAGCTGCATAAAAAAAGCCAAAATAGTACGTGTCAAAACTGGCCTGAACATAGGATTCGATCGATCAAGAGCGACCATATGTGTTTAACTTTTGCTTATTTTCAAAACTGTTGTCATTCTAAAACGGTAAAATCACTAACAAGCAGAAACTGAATAAAATACCAGATAGACAGCAAACAGCAAGTTTCTAACCTCGTGAATACAACTTGATTTTACTTAATTCACCGGAGGAGGTCTCTCTCAAATTTTGGGGGAAACTGACACGTTCTAACACTGTGAGAAACCGACAGCAGGCTAAATTTGCTGATTTTGAAATCCAAACAGTGAACGTATAACAGCAGTGAGGCTGAGAGCATCGATGCGTTCTCTTTGAGCAACTCCATCCTCCATCACAAATGGTCACGTGGACAGTTCGAGTTGATAATATAGTTCTCCGCAAAGCATCTGTGGATAGCTGAAAAATTTTAATTTGCAATCATTAAACTGCGATGGTCTTCATCAATTCATATCTGCAGTTTAACTTCCAACTTCCAACTTTATTGACACTTTGAAATAAAAATACACTTGCAATGCTTGAAGCTCGCAGGTACCTATCGTGCTATTCGAGGTGGGCTCATGAAAGAGAAGAAAAAAGAATAAATACAAAATAATTACTGTAATTCTAAAACTCCTAGATGTTAAGTATGGTCTGATATTTGTAAAGATATTTAAAAGGCAAACGGTGTAGGTGTAATATATTGTTAACATTTAAACTTCAAAACGCATTGTTTAATCTGAGAGACTTCAGTATAATCATCTTCAGTTTCAAAGATTTTGAGAGCATTTTGTTTGATTCGGATTTATATTTGGTTTCGTTAAGTACTTTTATAGACAGTGGGAGACTATTCCAGATTTGGATACCAGATCTTGAAACAGATCTTCTCATTTTTCTGGTTCTTGTATGTTGCGCATAGAAATTTTCTTTAGTTGTCAACCGAGTGCAATATTTTTTAGTGTAGGTCACTTTCTGGAACATATTAAGAATATTTTTCAGGTACTAGGTTATTGTGTTGTACACTAGTTGACTAATTGCTCAAAGTACAGGGAGGATATGGGGGAGTTGCTTGGTTTCTAGAAACATAGGTATTGCAAGCTCTTTTGGTTTAGGGAAAATATTAGGCGATGGGCTTGTTTTTGCAATATCAACAATTTCCGGAGATGTGTCTGGGCACTCTGACCCAAGTGCGAGCCCAAGCACTTCGTGGTCAATCAGGCACAGGAAAGGAAAGAGATTGAAGTCATGTGAAATGGCCTATGGATACATATGACTAGCAGGAAGGACTTCAACACCTCAAGAAGGACTTCTCCAACAGAAAACTTTGAAAAGCGAGCAACGTAGAACACTCAAAATGTTTGTTAACGAGAAAACTATAAGGCAGTGTTTTGTACAGCATAGGTCAAAATGTGAATGAAACAATTCAAAATGTGAAGTAAATACAACGGAAAGAGTCTTTCTAGCTGCTGCCATCTGGCTTTGGTCACTTTGCTATGTTTTCTTTAACTCATTACCGGCCGCGTGTTTTTTGATCGATTCGCTAAATTAGCAGTTGGTAATAAACAACCCCACGTGCAGTACGAAACGACAATTTATAGGCTCGAAAACACAACACTCACGATCTAGAATAGTTAGAATTTATAACTTTCGAATAAAATACACCAGTTGTCAATTAAGAATTAGCCAAAAATACAATCTTGAAGTCAAAATTTTGAAAATTTACGCAAGAGATTCACATGTCTCGCGCGTGAAACCAAACCACAACAGAGGATTTGTGTCTGTTTAGGTCAGATTACTATTTTTCGAAATTTCATGAACGAAGATTCGCAGAAGAGGAGACAGTAAGCTTTTCTAAATAACACATTTATTAATACACGCCTTTATTCGTTTCTGAAAACCAAACGAGTTCAATTCTTTCTTCGAGGGAAGCTACGCGCAAGCGTTTTCGCTCGATGTGCAAGTTATTTTGAAGAGCATTTACTGATGCGAACTGTGCACGTTTTTCAAAACTTTTACGAAAACTTTAAGAAATACAAAGAATCCTTCAATTAAGAAGTTATTAAGAAAATTTACAATCAAATGTGTAATTTACTCTACCGTAGACTCGTAGAAGTGCTTGAGCATTTCCCAGAAAGTCTGCAGTTTGAAAAATCTCTTGCGATGGAAGATTGTCCTTCGCGTTGACAAAACGGCTGTTCGTCCTCGAAAGATGTTTTCTTCGCTCTAAAAGCTCTAAATTCCATCGCTTAACTTGTCGAGTGTTCCTTAGAGCTTCTTCTTTCGATTTTTAAGTTTCAAAAGGTAATCCTTCCTTCCGAGAGTGAGATATTGCCATCTTGAAAATTCACGCGTGAAGAGCACGGCAGCCATTTTGAGTGAAATGTGATCTTCTTGGAGAGTGACAAGAAGTCTTCCCCTTCTAGGACCCCCTCAAGCCTTCAAATATATGCGCAGTTGGTGGATTCTGATTGGTTGAACATTCCCAAAGACAACTAGGACAAAAGGGGACCAAAAAAGCCTTTCTAGGAGAGGCTGGGGCCAAAAGCGAACACACGCAAAATCAAGGCTGGCTCAGGCCGGTGTCACAGCGGATTTGGACCCCCCCGCGGATTTGGACCCCCCGGTCCAGATCCGCTAGCGGATATGGACCCCCTCTCGCGGATTTGGACCCCCTTGAAAACAAGCGTTCTATTGAGTAAAACTAGCAAAATTGTATTTGGAGCTGTTAAAGAGGCAAAATAAAAATAGTAAGGCAGTTTTTTTCTTTTCAAGTAATCTTTAATACTTAGGGTAAAAGAGAACCTACAACGCTAGTTTGTATCGATAAATTTTGAAAACTAAACTTTAATGACGATAACTTACAATATTTTCTACCATAATTGACTTAAAGCGAGTTTACAATCTCAAGGTTAAAAAAAATATGACTTACAATACTTTCTACTATAACTGAATCAAAGCAAGTTTTAAAAAAGCTATATTTACATGACCAAATGAGGAAATGGTATTATATTAATGAATAAGAAACTCCAGTTAACAACAACGAATTTTAAGAACTTGCATTCTTAAAAAAATCTATTACATTAAATTTTGAAACTTGAAGTCCTACACCACTACAGTTCTTACATTTTTCGAAGCCTTTTTGATGGTGGTCTACAGACTTTACAAAGCCATTCACCTTCCGGCTCCTCGTTCAGTTCTACACACCCCATGTGATACCATTCAAGGCACAAGTCACATTCGATCATGTTATCGTAGCATTCTGGCATGCTACCTGAACAAAACAAGTCAATGTCACAATTAACTCTTTGGCTTTTACGTGGAGTTTTTTGCAGACGGTCCTGACGGGGAAAAGGTTCAAAATGTTCGTTTTCTAAACAACGAATCAAATGCTGGCGCATTCCACTCTGGCAATAAGCAATTTCGGACGGGTCATTTCCACCCGCAAGGTCACAGGCGAAGGCAAGGGCGAAGAGCCCACAATCGACTCCTCCCTGCTGGATTTGTGCTGGAGGCAGTTCTACTGCAAGTTTCTTGTCCATAGCTAGGGACTTGTAGCATTCGCTCAACTGGACTTTCATCGATGAGGTCAGGTTTTTCGGAGACGCGCTGTCGTACAACCGCACATATCCACCGATTGATGAAGAGCAGACCCAGTGATTTTTATTAGTGAAATGAACTTGGACAGATTCTTCAGCAATAGAAGAGAAAGATGTTTGGCAAAGCAAGGTATCTTGCCAGCCACCAACGTTAGGAAACTGCTTCCTTAGGATGTTCTGTGATCTGTTGATAATCGTGTCGTTGAGGCGTTGCTGGTTCAGGATCATGTCACGCTCTTGTTGTGTGAGGTCAACTTTAACGGGCTTTGACTGCACAGGATGGAAATAGGTCTTCAATCTTGTGCTGTTGAAGGATGTCTTAAGCTCATCCCCGTGTTCGTTTTGGAGCTTGTACAGTCCTTTCAGTAGGACGCTGCTGACTGTGTACGGTCCAGACCACGATTTTTCTAGTTTTCCACCTTTTCTCGCATCGTTCCTCATGTTTTTGAGCAGCACTGTGTCACCTTCTTTGAATCGTAGTGTCTGGTGCTTCGCATCGTAATTCTTCTTTTGTCGCTCTTGAGCTTTGTCGATGTTAGCCATGGCTTGTTCCTTCACCTGCTCTCGGATTTCCATCATTAATCGAACTTTCTCCTCAAAATCAGGAGCTGCTTCTTCTACCTGCTCGCCTTCACTGCTGGGCTTTGACTTGATTTCCATCTCGATTGGCAAAACAGGTGCGCGACCAAACATTAACTGAAACGGCGTAAATTTAGTTGAGCCGTTCTTGCTTGTTCGGTACGCAAATAGAACGGACTTGATGTGGACGTCCCAGTCATCCTGGTTTTCGTTCACGAACTTACTGGAATTGATTTCTAAGAACGCTACCGTAAGGCATTTTTTTGTGGTTTGTCATTTGCATTAATCTTCACACAACTTAAAGTAGTCTTAGATTCTAATTGACTTTGTTATCTTACGAGCGTGTCGAAACAATTCACCTTGATGTTCTAATTCTCCCTTCGATACTTAACTTCCATTAGCTTCCTACTAACGTTTTTCATGACACGCGCGTGTCGTAACAATACAGTTTGATGTTCTAAACGTTCAGAAGTTCTTTTTTGTGAAAAACGCCTCTCGCCCCCTAAATTTGTAGTTTTGAATATGAGATAATTTCTTACCTTCAGCAGATTTAGTTTTCAGGGGCGCTGCCTCAGGCCACTTGCTAAAATAGCAAGTGCAAGTTATCAGGTACTTGTTTCCTCGCGACGTTTCGGGCAGGGGGCCAACAAGGTCTATTCCTATGCGATGCCACACGGTGTTCTGCACTTTGATCGGGTGGAGCTGAGATGAAGGCTTGCTAAACTTTTTTGAGCTGCGCTGGCAAATGTCACAACGTCTCACTGTCTCGTCGCAGTCTTCGCCAATTCCAGCCCAATAGTACCGAGAGGTAACCTGAAAATAAACCCAAGTACAACAGTTAGAGACAAATTTATATCTTTTAATCCATATTAAGTCAGTCTTAATTCAATCAAGATTATGTACTCGAAGTTTTAATTAAATCAGGTTTGTGTATTAATGTAAATTTTACGAACCTTTTCTCGAGTTTTGTCGCGACCGAAGTGTCCAGCAAGTTTGTCTGAGTGACAGGCATGTAAGACTCTCTCCTGTTCTTCCTTGTCATGCACCCATCTCTTCGGTGGACTATTCTCATTTGCAACGAAGAACAGCGCACCGTCGTCCAAGATAAATTTTTGGGCCTTTTTTCGTAGGTTTCGCTTTTGGTCCTTTGTACAGCCCTCGGGATACTGATTATCTCAGAGATAATAAAAAACTTGGTTGTATAATGTGGTCTCAGCCATCTCGCTCGAACAGGTCTCAACAGAATGATTATTAGACTAACTCTTGCGAGAAGTACTTTAAATACTTTTATTTAGTGTAAGCGAAGTTTACGTTTGTCAAAACAAAAGTTTTTAGTCTTTTGTTCTTTTGCTTTTAATTCTATTTATGAAACCGCGCTAAGATAAACAATAGTATTTGACATCAGCTTGCTGCGGTAATTGGAGGGGCGGAGTAGCAAGCGTACTTTTAAAATTAGCTTTTTTTTCTCACCTTCTTCTCACCTCAAATTAAGTTTGTTAGAATAAATGGTAACAAAGGGATTAAAAGAAAAAAATAGGATTTTAAAATCGCACCTTCTGTAAGAAATACCGCAGCGCGTGTTTCAGACACTTACAGAAGTTTTGTGGGTTTGCGGTAGCACTCCATTTACTGAACCTTAAGGACCCTTAAGCATGACTCTGCTATTTTCATTAAAATGAAAAAGAGAAATCACTTTTCCTAGCGCGTGTACGTAAGCACGCTTTTTGAGAAATTAACTAATCTAAGTTGTATAGTCAAGCAAACTTTTTTTGCAGGGTGCAAAATGCGTTTTCCAACCAAAGGTGTTACCTTAAAAAGTAGCACCTCCTTTGTTAAACCGCCCGTTCAAACTATGTTGAATTCAGTATCCTGGAAAAATAATAACAACACGTATGAAAGAAAACAAGATTTTAAAATCGTATCCTCTGTAAGAAATACCGCAGCGCGTGCTTTAACTGCAACGTTTAGAGGTCTGACCGTTTGCCTAAAACGAACTGTCAATTTACTTGATCTAGTCTGACTCTACCTCTATTTATGAATAGGTTTGCAGTATTTTGAAAGCCAAACGAAACGTTTCTTCTTCAAGATCAAAAAGTGAAATTATTTCGGTACTTTATATGCGAATAACAGGGTGGGTTTTTATAATTACATAGGGGGTCCAAATCCGCGAAGGGGGTCCAAATCCGCTAGCGGATTGGGTCCCCCGGGGGTCCATATTTGCTAGCGGATTTGGACCGGGGGGTCTAAAACGAACTGTCGAATTTGGACCGGGGGGTCCAAATCTGCTGGGACACCGGCATGGACGTTAATGAGTTAAAGCAGCCAACTGGATCAGTTGGCTGAACAATATTGAACATGCAGCTGGAAATTAATCTGATGGTTGTCAAGGTCAAGGATGAATGGTGTGGCTTCACTTGAACACTGAACTTCGAACACAACGAACTTCTTTTTAAGACAAATTTACCCTGTCACAGTTTGATGACAGCCTCTCAGGTTCTTGTGTTATGTTTTATCAAGGTTCCAGCACTAACAATGTACATGAGCTCTGGGAACATCTCTGTTAAATCTCTATTAAATCCCCCTTTCTATTAACCCCCCCTCCCCTTTGAACAGGTTACTAATTACATGAGGATGACATGACCCTCAATATTGAAAGTTGAACTTGCATTTAAAAAGATTCTGAAAAGATTTTATTTTCTACTTTCAGTTAGGACCTCAAGTTTGAGTTGTGTTGCCCGGTGTCGCTGATCATGGTATTGCTTGATTTGCTCGCTCTTTGTAACTTCGGTCATAACTTCTGACATCTTGGTCCTGTGGTGCAATTGCTGATGAGAAGTGTTCGTAGTAGGGTCGCTAAACGATTTTATCCTGCAGTTTTGCGTACAATCACCAAACTTGGCACAGATGTTCCTTGGGCGACATTACTGTCCAATAACCAAAGATATGAGTTGGAGATAATTGCCCCTCCCCTCCCCCCAGAGTGGTCGAATATTGGGGGCACCCCTTCTGAATCTGTTTGGTTAAGCTGTCCAGCTCAGACAAAATATAATGAATTTATTAATTTAATGTAACTCAGAGTATACTGTATGTGAAAGCAACTTCACAGGTGAGCAGGTGTAGATTACCTTTGCGACATGTGCAGCATGCGCTGGATTGTCGACTCTTAACATCTGCATTTGAGTAATTCACGGCAGACGTTTGATTCTTCAGGAAGAGTGGTCCACACTGCTGCCCAACGACTATCGCTCTTCATCCAACCAAAGCTGGAAGGTTCTAGAAGCTCTTGCTGAGGTTGCAAGGAAACCCACACGGTAGCCTGATTAATATAGATCGATTTAAATGGTTAAGGACAAAGACCTTTCTAGGCGGTATGTTCCCTAGTTCTCTAGCTCTCTTTGTGAAAAGCTCCCTCTGGGTAATATTCACACAGCCACTTGCACTGGTTTTATCATACGTGACTACAAATTGCTCGATGGCAGCAAACATAGGAGAGTCAATTGTGAGGGGAATAAACGGATTGTTGATGACTTCCAAGAAGGCGTTCGTGACGTCAGGATACACATCCCACACTTTTCTTGCCGACGTCTTCCCTCGTCCTTGGAATGTCAAGGTGGTAAGCGCCATAGCCTTGCTCTGCCCCAGAGTTCCAGCATACACGCATGCTGTTAACCAACAGGTGTTGGAAGTATTTGCCTGTGCCAAACGCAATCAAGATTTGCAGCTTGGGCTGGAACAGCAGTAGAGAGCTGAAATCTAGTCAGAGTGATGACAATCATGTCAGTATCGACTGTGCGGATCATCACTGGCTTGGTGCCACTCTTAACAGCGTGTCGAACATGGACAAGGAGATGTGTGTCTGCCTCCTCGTGGTTACAAAGCGGAATTCCTTGATGTGCTTTGCCACTATTGAATTGTTTACCTGAAGATATTGCAAACGTGCATTAGAACTAATTTAGAGGTACTTTCATAATCATAATATTCACGAATTCAAATGGTGATACTTGTTGGAAGTTATTACGATGAGCTTGTCATCTAGGGAGATGGTGCTGCTAACCTCGGCCGTTAGGAGGGCTAACAACTCCATCTTGTTGTAAGAGTCCTCCAGGAAGGCTTTCCAGTTGCGAGGCATCTTCACGTTCACGGCTACCTTCTTTCAGCTTCCTTTGCCTCTCTTATTGCGAGTGCTTTCCTTTAAACTTGCTGGCTGGAAATTGTCCCACACAATATCAGTCCCTGATGCATTGTCAAGAGTGCATCCGGCAAAAGGCACAAAGAGGTCCCTTGCGTACTCAGCAAAAGTGAATGCCGATGAAGTAGGAAGAACACAGACAATAACAGATTCGCCCAACACTTTCACATCAAACTGGTCAGGACGATGATTCCCTTCAGCCGTGCCTCTTGTCAGACCTTTGATCAGGTCCCATTCAATCAGGTCATGTATGGGTGATTCCCATGCCATTTTAACATGCAGTTAGATTCCGTTCACACAAAACTTTTCATATAGCAATTGAATACCTTAACACCTCTTCATTCCTCAACTATTTTTTCTAAGGGTCGATTCTAGCATGAAGACATGGAGTCATCAAAACGTTGTTCGGCTTTTCTATTGCTATTTCTATTCGTAATATCCTAAAAAATAAACAAAATACCGGTATTCCCAAAAATCTCTTGAATAACCGTCCCCCAGAGAGAATGTCCTAAGAAAGTGAATCCCCGTGCCCCATGATAATTATTTCAAATCCTGCCTTTTTTTGGCCCTGAGCGACCCTACTATCAAGTTTTGTCCAGACTTCTCTATTCATCATCAACTCGTAGGGTGTCTTCTTGGTAGCTGGGTGTGGTTGTGGTGTATCTCTGTAGGCGTGAAGCATATCATGGGTTGCCTCGTGCACTTCCATTCCTTCCTGATTTGCGATTGTTGCTGTCTTGTTTACAAGTTTGTTAAATCCCTCCACCTGACCTTGTGCTTTAGGATGTTTTGGTGTCACCTTTCTGTGCTTGAATCCCATTTCTGCTGCGAATGCCTGGAACTCCTTTGAGTTGAATGGTGGTACCCCATGCGTAGCAAAGATTTTCTTTAGCTTTCTTCGAACTGGTTTGATTGATGTTGAACTGATAAGTTCCGCTTCGGGTATCTTGGGCATTGATCGGTTACAACCATACATATTCATTGTTAGGGAAGGGTCCACAGAAGTTTGCTTCAACAGTATCCCATTGTTTTTTGATCTGTCATCTTGGCAGGTTCGGTGTGGTGGGTGTTGGTTGCCACTTGGCAGCTGAAGCATGTGCTGACAATATCCTCGATGCACTTCTACTTCCTTCTGATGAGTTCTTTGGTTTTTGAGATGCCTAAGTGTCCTTGCTTGGGAGCTATGGTGATTATCTTGTCTCTGAGTGATTCCGGTGGGGTGCTTCTGTTTACCCTCAGCAGCACGACCTCAGATACGTACATTTCCGCTCTCAGGACATAGAACGGTACCAAGTCTGCCCTGTTTCTAATGCTTTCATCAGTTTTTGGAGTGTGCTAACCTCTTTAGCTGCTGACTCAATGGTTTCCATGACTACTGCATGATGAACTTCAATAACAGCTCTGACGTGTTGCTCATGGCTGGTCTTCTGTATCTCTGGTAATGGCTGTCTGGAGAGATAGTCATATTGGACTTTCCAGGTATGTGGATTACAGTGAAGTCTAGGTTCTGCATCTTCATCACTATTCGCTCGATTCTGGGTGGTAGCTTTCCATTTGGATTGTTGAGGAGTGGGAGGAGCGGCTTGTGGTCAGTTGATAGCAGAAAGTGTTGTGCTCCAATTAAGTACATGTGCAGCCTGGTAGTATTGAATTCTGCATCCAATGCCTCCCTTTCTATTTGTGAGTGGTGTTTCTTGGTGTCTGTCAACGATCTGCTCACAAAGTGGACTGGTCAGTAACCACGTTCTGTCTTCCGGAATAAGCCACCTCCAAGGCCAGTTGGGCATCCACCACAGATGACTATTGTGTCTCGTCCTGGCTTGTAGGGAATAAGAACGGGTGCTGTAGTGATTGCAGTCTTCAAGTCTTCAAAAGCTTTCTGTTGGCTTCTGTCCATTCAAACTTGTGCTCTTTTGTTGTGAGTCTTCTTAGAGGTTCGCAGCAGCTTGAGAAGTCATTATAATATCTCGATAGATATGCCATCATTTGTAAAAATGACACAAGTACAGCTTTGACCTTGTTGGGACTTGGTTTCAGTCCTTCAGTAGTGAATGTCGCGGAGTCTTTACAGATCCCGTAGTCGCTGGTCAAACAATCAATGAGGACTGTATATCTTCTTTTCAAGGTTTATTTGCGGAGTTCCATTCCAAGTCCTAACCGATACTTTCACAATCCAACAATCTAGCGATTCGACAATCTGACAATCCAACAGTTCTTCACTTCAACAATTCTAACACAATCTGATCTTACATTATACTCTACTACAATTTTCATAGCCCATCTTCCATAACTAGTAATTTCCCCACGATCACGTGTAGTGTAAAATCCCAAGCCTAAGTATTGTATTGTAACTAAATTTAATTCCTATTTCACAATAGTACATTCTCTTCCCTAATTTAGCTAGCTATATGCGTGCAATTACATTTGTTCTCTCACAGTAATAAAACTATGGACTTTGTTCACATTGTTGCAAAACTCGTGTCACGAGATCTACGAGTTACAAGCATTGTGTTTCACAAAAATCAGTGTAATAATTAATATTTCGTGGCATTGCATTACGGTCTAAATCAATAATCAATTATACGTGAAACATTTTCCGACACTCTCCCCCCCTTGACTCGCCTACGAGTCAAGCATTTGTTTTGTTTTCCATCTAGAATCTAAAGCGGCTGATCTAGTTGGGTTGCGCCTTGCGCGTTCCCTTACTGGCCTAATCCTAACCTGATTCCTCCCTTCAAAGGTACTTTGCACTTCTGTGGGTTACAGCTTTTGAACAGGTCTGGAAATGCGCACAGGTTTCCCTTTGGCAATGACTCTTACGTTTGCCCCTCTGACAACGTGATAAGACCCTCTACCACTGCCAATTTCCACTCTCCTCTCTTTTTGTTCTCTTCAAAAACTGTTATTACGTCCCCAACTTTAACTTGCCTAACTGCGTGACCCGATTTGGCGTGGTGAAATTCTCTAAGATTTACTAGATACTCGTTTCTCCACCTCTTCCAGAAATGTGTTAGCCTTTCTGTCAAATACCTGAAACTTTCATAGCAACTACTCTCATTCTCTTCGGGTTCCTCAGCTATCTCATCTGGCATAGACTGGATTCTCCTGCCATAAACTAAGTGCAAGGGTGTTAAAACTTCATGCCCAACCTCATCTTACTCGTACGTTAGTGGTCGTGAATTTAACGTCCCCTCCACTTCAACTAGTGCTGTTAACAACTTGTCAAAACTTAATCTCTTAATTTTAGGTTGCCTTCAACCATTCACGTTCGGCCTCGGTCAGTTCTTCCTTCGTCAGTCTTCCACTTCTTTTATTTTGGCATTCTCGTCTCTGTTTGGTTGTAAATTTCTTATGAAGTGGAACACCTACGCGGTCACTCTCAACAGTTTCTCTAGATTTCCATGCCTGTTGATGTCCACAACATTCGCAACACTTGGCAAGCACTCCACTTCCACTACCATCGCATTGGCTGTCTTTTTTAGTTCTTCTTGACTTTCGGGTCTGTCGATGCCTTCTATCGTCGATGGCCATTCGTCTTCCGTCTGGGTTAACCACTTCGGCCCGCACCACCAAAGTCTCGATCCTAGCATTCCCCGTGAGCCAATGTCTGCTGGATTTTCTTCACCAGGACAATGCCCCCAATCTTTCTTGTGTGTCAATTTCAAAATCTCATTCACTCGGTGACGTACAAACTGCTTCCACTCCCCCCAGTTTTGGATCCAACAGAGCACGGTTTTGTCGTCCAACCAGTACTTGGTACGACTTATTTCCAGCTGGGACTCTAATGCATTCTTTACGGTCTCCATGAGTTGGGCCAAAATTCTAGCGGACACGAGCTCTAATTGCGGAATAGTTAACGTCTTAACGGGCGCTACCCTGGATTTCGAGGCTAACAATTTCACATTAACTCCCTCATTTGTAGTATAAACTAGGTACACTACAACGCAATAAGCTTTTGTGCTCGCGTCCCCAAATCCGTGCAGCTGAAATTCGAGAACCCTTTGTTTTGGATTTCATAGACACATTGGCTGATTGAAATCCCTTTGATTTCGGAAAGATCCTCCACCCATTCACTGAATTTCTTTCTCGATTCCCCTTCAAGCTCCTTGTCCCAATCCCATTTTTCGCAGCAAAGTGTTTGAAAAAGCATCTTCATCCGAACAAGCATGGGGCTAATAAGTCCCAGGGGGTCAAATAACACTGCCAGTAAACTTAACAAATCGCGCTTCGTTGCCTGCATTTCTCACGCCCGCTCTACAAACTTCTCAAAACTAAATGGAATACTATCCCTTTCCAAGTCCCATGAGAGACCTAAGACCTTTTTGCAAAGGTTTCCTCTCCATCACTGGCATCAGTTGTGTTGCTCTCTGACCTCTCTTTCTCTTCGTTCTGCTCAATGCGATCTCTCAACGCCTTGTCATTCGTCAACCATTTTCGAAGCCTGAAACCTCCTGCTGCCATTCGCTGTTTTGTCGTCTCGTACAAATGGAATGCATCAGTTGAATTCTTCTTGCCCGTCACCAGGTGGTCGACATAGAAGCTCTCAAGCATTTTTCTCACGAATTCGCGATCTTCCTCTTCGGCCTGGTACATGCTGCTGGTGTACACGGCTAAAAATCACACTTTATTTGGCTCTGTTGAAATTATTACAAATCAGATCAAGGAGATATTTGGTAAAGAGTTAAAGTTAAAGAATTTCTTTCCATTGAATAGTTTTGGTCCTGGCTATAAGATCCAATAAAAGAGAATATTCTAAAAATGTCGACTAAAATGGGGACATTTTGAATACTTCGCGTAACATTTCGAGTCTAACCATGCACAATTTAGGATTCCTTCGTTTTGATGAAAGGTATCCTACTTATATTTCTCAACAAAAGTTATTGGTTTATGAGTAACCAGTATCTTAAAAATTATAGCAAATAATCGAGAAATAAGGACGTTAGAGTGAATCATAGCAGGATGTACCATTTTGCATCCGCTCAGAAGCAGCCTGAACAACAATTTAAAAGAGCGTTTTAATGTAAGTTCCGTTTGTTATGGAAAGGAAGAGAAATGACTTTCAAAATTCTCAAAGGTTCAGCTTTCTATCTAGGGTAATTCTTACAAATTGGGAAAACCCACTTCTAAACTACGACCAAATTTACAAGGTTAGACAGCGCTTTTATAACACGAAAGTTCTTCGGGCCGTGCGCTTGATCGAAATACAGATTCTAAAGCATGCCTTGGCACAAACAGTTCGTGCATAAAATGTGCCCAGGTTGTGCATATAGTTTGCGTTACAATTTTTATATGTGTGCATAAGTTGTGTCTAAACTGTGCCTAGATTGTGCCTAAAATGTGCCTGAGTTGTGCCTAAACTGTGCGAAAACAGTGCCTAGCTTGTCTGCCAAAATCGTGCGTAATCGCACGCCAAAGTTCTACGTTAGAGCGCCAAAATTATTCTTTTTATTTACCTGAGTGAGGTCTGTACACTCTTCCTTATTCGATGGCTTGAATTTTAAACATTATCCTATTAAATTTTTTTCTTTCAGCAGTTTCTGATGCATTAAAATTATTTTATAGCAAAACAAAAAGACTTACGAGGTTAATTGTTTAATACCCGGGTCGTTAGATATGTCGGTGTTGTAAAAATTAAGTTCGCTTCTGGACCTGATGAAAGTTAGTCATCTTCTCAGGTACATGTACAATTACATTATTGCGATAAGACGTGAAATTTTAGTATAACCTGGAATTTGCTGTCGCGAATAAGACGTTCCGTGCGCATTTCAAATATAAAATTTTGTACAGTACTCTATACAGTGTTTACAATTACACGCCTGCACGTGGCGGCCTTTAAGTGAGAAGAAATTAAGACCAACATTTTAGATGACTTCAACTAGAGGAATTTCAAGTTTATCTTCTACATTGAATGAAATAGCGAATCACAATATAGCAAGGTGGTTTGACAATCTTTTATAGTTTTTGTGAGAGCCGATGCAACAATCTTGAATGCATTACTGTGTTTACAGATCGGGCATTAGATAAGAGCGCTGACAATTCCAGATTACGCACAAAGGAATCTTCTAAAAACCGCAGATATCCTAGATTTGTATTTTAAATGTCTGGTCCTCATTTGATTGCAAAATTTCCTTGCTGCGTTGTTACAGAAAGAGCATCGCATTATTTTTTTCAAGCATTTTAGGGAGCCATAAAATGATGCCAAGGGCACAGCAAAAGTCACGGTGAAAGAAGCGGACGGGAATTCAGACACAGTCAGATGACGGAAGCAGCATAAATATCCGTTCCCTTGTATCTTTCTTCTTCTTGAAGTCCTTTAACACTATTCTTGATTAAAATATCGAGTGATCGAGCAATAGAGGATCCGGATCGGTTCGCACTATACGGTTGCCCGGTTCAGTCACCGCAAGTTTCTTTACTGAAAGTTCTCGACGTTGACTTGTGCTTTTTCGGCATCTTTGCCGAAGAAAACGGGCCAAGATTTACGCTTACGTTTCCAGGACGGTATGACAATAAATAAAAGCAAACTTTGCGAACTTGTTACGAAATTCAAAATGACTTTTCAAAGAGAAAAACGTGTTACAAGATGCGCGTGGTTTTATTTCATTCAAAATCAACTGCTATTGAATGAGTAGGTACTTGGTTTTCAGAAAATAAGCTAAACTTCTTCCACAAAATATAAAGTGACCCATCGATATCGGGTAGGTGACTTCAGGGATACATGTACACTTGCACTGAATCCAGGCGAAAACAAAACGCTAACTGACCTTAATTCTCCATCAAAATCTGCAAACTGTGGAGCACTACGATTCTAATCTGTTGATTTGGCATGGCAAAATGTGCCCCAGACGTGCCAAACTGTGCCTAAAATGTGCCTCAGCTGTGCCTAAAATGTGCCTAAGTTGTGCATAAACTGTGCCTACACTGTGCCTAAGCTTTCTGGAAAACATGCCTTAATGGTGCCTTGAATGTGCCTAAAATGTGCCTAGATTTGTGCCTAGACGTTTTTGTCTTGTGCTTTGGCATGAAAGCTGTGCCTTTCACTGAAGCCTAAATTAGTGCATATGCACGGTGTTATGCTTGTGTACACCAGTAGCGTGCGCAAGGCCCTTCATACTTGGAGATATGATATCTGAGCATGGCATTCAACAAAAATGGCGAGGCATTTAATCCGAAAACTACACGGCAAAAGTGATACACTATAATCTTGCTATCGGGCTTGTGTACATCTTCGCACCACAGAAATCTGAGACTATCTCTATTACTCTCGTCTACCTCAATGTTGAGAAATGCTTTCTCAATATCTCCTATCAGTGCCACCCTTTTCTCTCTAAACCTAAGCAAAATGTCGAACAACAAGGGGTTCAATGATGGTCCCACATGTAAACAGTCGTTCAAGGAAGTCCCCTCCTTTCCTATCTTTGCGGAAGCGTCGTACACAACACGAACCTTGGTTGTGCTCGCTTCTCGGCACACGACCACCAGGTGTGGTATATAGTGGACCTGTTCTGCCTTTTCTAATTGCGTGACTGTCTCAATAACTCCTGAATCTAACTGTTCCTTCATAACTGCGTTATACTCTTCTAGTACTTCTGGCTCCTTTCTAAGCTTCCTAATCTGACTCTTCATGCGTGACAAGCTCAACTCGTAATTGCTATGTAAAGTATCGTGACCTTCCTTCCAGGGTAGCTTCACTGAACACTTAGCACCGTTAAAGGATATGTTGTCCATAAACTCTTCGTACACTCCGTCATACTCCTTAACTCCCAGGGTTTCTAAGTCCCACAACCTTTGGATATTTCTGTCTAAACTATCTAGTGGAACACTGTCACATCCTATGAAGTTTACCTGAACTACTTGCTCTCTATCTGCTGACTGATTGTAAGTTAATGGCCCCAAAATAACCCAGCCCAACTCTGTTTCTACTGCGACTGGTTCATGGACCTGCCCTTCGTACCACGTTGCCTGTCTGGAAACTCCACAAATAGTCTGCCCCTATCAACAAGTCTATTTCTAACTGATCACTGCTCTTGCAAACGTTCGATAGCCATATTTGCGCCAAGTGCAGGTAATTTTTGTGCGCAATCTCCAGATGTTCATTGTGCACATGCGAAATTTCGGGAACAACATACGCTTCAATTCTCATGACCTTCCCTCCCCCCACTGGGGTCAAATCTATTCTGACAACATCCCTCAAGCTGGATCCCGTAGCCCTTCGCCCGAAAGTGTTAACAGTTAGCCATTCCCGCCTACGAGTCCCTAATTCAAATGATTTCACAACTCGTGATGTAACAATTTATGACTCGCGGTGTCAAAGAGTACCCTTACCCTCAAGGAACCCTTACCCGCTATTTGGGCCTGGGCGGTTTGTAAAGCGACGCAATTTCCCGTCCCAACGTGCATACTATTTCCAATTCCCACTGGCTCTACATTTCCCGGGACCCACTGGGTTTGTAACGTTTCTACGTTCCCTTGGGAGGCGATACAAAGCGCTGAATGGTGCCTTCCATTACACTATTTACAAACTACTTCTTTACGGTTACTACAGTCTTTCACCATATGTCCCCTCCTTAAACACCTAAAACATCGACCAAACTTAATTAATAGTTTCTTACGTTCCTCTACGTCCTGAATCTTGCGACATTCTTCGTGCTAGTGCTGTCCTAAGCAGAAGGCACAGTTCATTTCCTTTTCAGAATCCACGTGCATTGTTGTTGATGGTAAATCGCCCCTTTTCTGGAAGTCTCTTGCGTGACTGTGACGTGTGCTGTCATTGTACTCTTCTCTAAGTTCAACTTCGTCTCCAAGGGCTTCCAGCAAGGCTATCAAGTTCCATTTCTGATGCTCCTTTCCTCTCATGATTGTTAGCCGTAATGAATGGGGCAGTTTTTTCAAGATTGATGGAACCACGATAGCTGTATTTTGTCTCCAGGAAATCATATAGGCTGCGAAGTCGTGGGGCGTCTCTTTCATGAAACACTGGCTGAGTGTTTAACAGTTCATTTACATGAGCTTGCTGGATGGCCGTCTTTTTTCCGTAACGTTTGTTAAGCAATTCTACTGCAGATTCATAATTGGCTGATGTCAACCCGAATCCTGCAATGGCCGATCTTGCAGGTCCAACAAGGAGTCCTCTGAGATAGGAGAACTTGTCGACGTCGTCCAGTGATTCATTTCTGTGGATGGCGCTCTCAAACGAATCCCAAAACTCTTGGCACTTGTGTAGCTTTCCGTCGAACTTTTGGACTTCTAGTTTAGGCAACCTCACTTTTGTTTTCGATGCGCTACTCTGCACTGGTTGGATCTGTTGCTGTGGAGGCGACGATCGCGGCTGTTCATCGGCTAGCTTCTCTGCTATCGCGGCCAATCAGAACGTCAAGTCTGCCTTTGGCGGTCCCCTTTACTTGACTTTGTCAGCCACGTCTTTCTCGCTTCCTTTGTCATCTTCCATGATTTGATCAAGTATGACTGCGTCCAGTGGAAGGATCTTTTCGAGTTGCTCCTTCAAGGTGGCTTTCCATTTGACTAGTTCAGCTTTTGATCCACTGTCGTAGCTTTGCAAACACTAGGGACTTTAAGATACGGCGACTACGGACTACGGACGGGAGGCACTTTAGGACTGGGACGAGACATGTGTTCTGTTGTCCCCACCGTCGCAAGCTCACGACGGTGTGTAGTGGAAGGATTTCACGTAGTGCAGCGTGGTGTAGTACGAGGAACTGAAGATGGTATGAAAAAGTAGTCTAAAGTTAGAAAAATGAGGTTTTCTTGTACTGTAACGCTTGAACTACAAACCAATACGCATTTGGAACAATTTCAAGTGCTTATGAACTCAAAACAGCGAAAAATGTACGGCTTACTTTGTTTACTGATTTTGACCGCCGTGTTGTTTTCCAGAATGAAATTAAATTTGATGCTTTGAATATAGCTTGTAATATCAACTCTTCCCTTTGCTCTTTCTAGACACAAATGGCTTCCCTTCAAGTTGAGAAGTAATTAATTTAGTAAAATATGTCAAATTTGCTTCTGAAGTAGTTTTGCAAGCGAAGTAATTTGAAAAGCGAGCCCTGAAAATTTGATTAAGCTTCTACGCAAGCCTCACGTGCAATTACATTTTGAATTACAGTGCGACGATTACAAGTCAAAACCAGAGTATCTCGAATCTTTTTAAAAGAGATTTTGTGTCTGTTTAGTGTAGAGTTGACCTTCGCTCTTCATTCGTAGTCTGTTGTCTGTAGTCTGCGGTCTTAACTTCGTATTTTCGCGCCACTCGTTGTGTACTCGGCCCGGTGTTTCAGCCAAAGAAAAACGCGCGTCCAACCGTAGTCCGTAGTCCGTAGTCACCGTATCTTAAAGTCCCTACTCGTCCACTTCAGGAAGGATATTCTTTACATATGTTCTATGGCCTGCTCTCTTCCTTCGTTCGTTTGACATTTCGGCGTCCGGCTCGTGGGACCAGATGTCGCGGAATCTTTACAGATCCCGCAGTCGCTGGTCAAACAATCAATGAGGACTGTATATCCTGACTATATAGGTTTATTTGCGGAGTTCCATTCCAAATCCTAACCGATACTTTCACAATCCAACAATCTAGCGATTCGACAATCTGACAATCCAACAGTTCTTCACTTCAACAATTCTAACACAATCTGATCTTACATTATACTCTACTACAATTTTCATAGCCCATCTTGCGTAACTAGTAATTTCCCCACGATCACGTGTAGTGTAAAATCCCAAGCCTAAGTATTGTAATGTAACGAAATTAATTCCTATTTCACAATAGCACGTTCTCTTCCCTAACTTAGCTAGCTATACGCGTGCAATTACATTTGTTCTCTCACAGTAATAAAACTACGGACTTTGTTCACATTGTTGCGAAACTCATGTCATGAAATCTACGAGTTACAACAAGCATTGTGTTTCATAACAATCAGTGTAATAATTGACATTTTGTGGCATCGCGTTACGGTCTAAATCAATAATCAATTATACGTGAAATATTTTTCAACAGTGAACAGGTGTCCGTGGAATTCAATTGTGGACTCTCTCTGGATTGTGGACTCTCTCTCTGGATTGCGATGTCTTATCTGTTGCGTTTTGCTACTGGAGTAAAATCTGGTTGAGGTCTTCATTTCTGGTTTGCACTGTGTGGACGGTCTGGGTTTTGTCATGGTTTGGCTCCTTTAGTCCTCCATTCACATCCAATTTGAACATTCCCAACTCTCCTAGGATTTGTCTTCCGAGTGGCAGTAAGGAGTCGATTTTCCCTTGAATTACTGCGATTTTTGCCTGCGTTTTTTGCATTTTGTATTCCAACGTGACGTGAAATTCTCCAGTGACTAGTATGTCATGTAATTTTATCTGTGGTGTTGCCCGTACAGTACCGGATAGAAGTAACCTAACAGGGAACGCTAAGAAAAACGCGTTCCATAAGCGTTCCATTTTGCGTTCCCCTTGCGTTCCCTGAGCGTTCCAGTTTAAAATGGAATGCGTTCCCTAAGCTTTCCAGTTTCAAATGGAATGCATTCCCTTGACTGCGTTCTTGTGTACACTACAGCGGTACACGTACATGTACAAGAGTTTGCAGTTTAGAGTGAATCTTGGACAGCTTTGGTGTCCGGCTGCAATATGGGCAAACTCTCGCTTTATGCGAGAAAACGAATCGTAAATTTGCGCCGGCTCGGCAAAAATGTCAGCGAAATAGTGAGGAAAATAAGAGAAGAAGACAATATCACTGCGTCAAGACCAGCAGTAAGTCTTTTCTTGAAGCGCTTCAATCAAACGGGAAGTATCAACGACAAACAATGAACAGGACGACACAGAAAACTTGTCCTTCGACATTTCGACATCATAGACGAAAAAATGCTAAGAAACGACGAGCTTTCATCAATCGAACTTGCACGTATTTTGTGTGCTCGTTGCGACGTTGATGTGTCGCCCCGAACGGTTAGACAAGTGCGAAAAAAACTTGGCTGGATGTGGAGTGGAACAAAGTACTGCCAGTTGGTGAAAGATGTAAACAAACCCAAACGAATGGAACACTGTTTGAGAATTCTGTCAGAAGGAGACGGCTTCGAAGACGTCCTATTTTCTGACGAGTGTTCAGTAAGCATTGAACGTTCAATGCGTCGCTCATTTCATAAAGTGGGAGAGCCCCGTCGACTTAAGGGTAAACCAAAACATCCTTTGAAGGTAAGTTTCTGTCCGTTACTTTTGAGTTCTACATTTTTTGGTACATTTTATCGCCGAGGTTGAAGTCTCGTTTCCAGTCTAACTCGTCCATTTCATCAAAGGGTTTCCCTTCCTTATTTGGATATCTTATCGATGCATGTGTTGATCGCATTGACTTCGCTTGGGGATCAAAGCTTGTATACTGTCGGGTAGAGACAACTTTGAGAGAAAAAAAGAACAGAATAATTTCTTGTTAAACTTGCGACGTGATTTCATGAAAGTGTGTTTACCATGAATCGTACGCAGAATTAATTCACCGGTGAACTTTGCGAATTCATTACCTTTGGTGGCGATGAATGCTTTTAAGCCTTAAGTTTAGCTTATACGTTGTATGAACTAGTGACGGCTTCCACTTGATTTGGAATACATTCATTCTTTGACTTCCACACTATGTTGTTTTTCATACAGGTTCATGTCTGGGCGGGGATTTCTACTCGAGGAGCGACAAACATATGTATTTTTGAGGGCAACATGGATAGCGTCGCCTATCAAGATATCCTTTCTCGTTTTTTGTTGCCTTTTGTTCATAACAAATATCCCAAAGGATACCGATTCATGCAAGACAATGATCCAAAGCATACCAGCCGATCGACATTGCAGTGGATTGAGAGAAATGAAGTCAATTGGTGGCGTACACCTCCTGAATCACCAGTAAGTTCAATTGTGTTTTTTTGTTTGTTTTGTGGAGTATTCATTACTGGCTTGTGAAATACCATAAGGCAAGTCAAAACATCACACTAATGGGAATCATGGATAATCAGAGCTAGCATGCCACTCAATGCACTGTTTGTATGGCAATCCAGTCTGAAATAATTTTGCTACAATGTAAATTTTCTAATATCGTGAACATGAAAACGTGCAATACACAAAGTTATTTGATGCTGATGGCACGTTTACCCTGATTACCCTTCATCCTCCAATAAGTGCAAAGACTGCAGGTCTCTATGGAATGGCAAACTTGAGGTTCCATTCAGTTTGTTGTGGTTAATGAAGGGCCTCAATTCAAATGTCAAAAGTCAACAGGTGAGACAAAATTAGGCCGTTCTGTTACAAGGAACCCACTGTATTCAGCAGACATTTCAAGTGTTTTTAGAATGCATGTTCATTAGATTGTGGGATTATCACCTACTTCTAAAAGCTTGTTTTCCATAAAAAGTAATTCAATGTGACACAGATGTCTGCGAATTAGGTCTATGAATTAAAATGTAATGAAATCAGTATGTGTGGGTAATAAAAGTGGAGATATGGGGGTCAATAATAAACTGTTATGGAACAGTACACCAGAACCTGTATTCAGCGGATGCCCCCTATTAAGCGGACACTAGTGAGAGTCCTGAGGGTGTCCACTTAATACAGGTTTGACTGTATAACAACATTAGAACTCCTTTGCATAGCCAATCCAGTTTCCAGTTCGCCATTTAGTTGGCCACTGTGTTATGCTTATTCAAAATACATTTATATTAACTTCAAGAAATGTTCTGTTATATTCTCTAGGACCTCAACCCAATTGAGAACCTTTGGGGTACAGTGAAATGGTACTTGAGAAAGAATGTAAAACCAAAGACAAAGGAGGAACTTATTCACGGAATAAAGCAATTCTGGTCCTTAGCCACCCCTCAGATGTGCACACGATACATCAGGCACATTGACAAAGTAGTTCCAGTTGTGGTTGCGAGAAGAGGAGCAGCTTCAGGGTACTAATATTGTTTGGGTTTGTTGTGCACTCTGTATTAATTTTGCTCTTCACCTCAATCCCAGTTATTCGAATGAGACTGTGTGCTTAAAGACTTCAATTTTGTCCGTTTTTGTATGGATCGTACTGCCTGTGTAACCAATCAAGTGTTGGTTGAGTATTTGTAGGACACAATTTTTTCTGTATTCAGATGACCCAACTGAATCGTCTGTTGCCCTGAATATTATTTGGACTCTTATCTTATGATAGATATTAAA
Organism: Siderastrea radians; assembly: GCA_964017195.1. Classification (NCBI taxonomy): domain Eukaryota; kingdom Metazoa; phylum Cnidaria; class Anthozoa; order Scleractinia; family Rhizangiidae; genus Siderastrea; species Siderastrea radians. The sequence goes on along the minus strand of OZ024900.1, from coordinate 25,327,128 downwards.
AAAATATTGTGAAAGGGGAACATTATGTTCTTGTTACCCAACCAGAAGTAAACACATGATTGGTGTTTTCTTAAAAAATAATGCCTTTATTTTAATGAGGGTGGCACCCTAGCAAAGTTGTGGTTCTCTGACAAAATAGTACTTAATAAATAAATGTACAAGTACTTTAAAAATGTACTGGACATAAATATACATCATAAGCATCAAAGTTCAAAAATGTTAGATTAAGTTTGAAAAGATGAAAAACTATTAACAACTAATATTAGCTAATTTTGTTTGTCTAGAATGTTAATTGACCCTTTCATGCCTTACAACTTAAAAAAAGCATGAAACTTTTAAGTCACTATTGTAATAATGATGACTGAAGCTGAAGTGTGAGAGAAGTAGACTTTCAATTTTTCAAATGCCTGGCACTGTTTCGGAAAATTTGCAGTGCTAAATCTCAAACAGAGACCTGTTAAGGTACAACTGTATCTTTACTGCTACACATTAGCTATCAAGAGTAGCTACTCTGACCCCATTTGTTTGAAAGCCAATTTGTTATTAATACACCTGGAGTGAATTGAGGTTTTAATTACTGACATGTATTAAGACGGAATCCATTACGAAACTGAGTAATTTTAAGTTTTAGTGGACAAAAATCTTGTACCAGAATAATTTAAAGCGCATCGCATTCTTTTTTACATTTTTTGAGAGCTATGGATGTAATTTGTTATCTGTAATAACCCCAAAGACAATTTCTTATGGGAGCCCGAGAAAACAAATTTCAAATTTCACAAAATGAAATGTTACGCATAAGAATTTACCTATTTTACCTGTGTTTACACAATTCCTGTGAAATTTGAAATTTAATTTCACAGGCTCCCATAAGAAATTGTCTTTGGTGTTATTACAGGTAACTTATTACGTCTATAGCTCTTAAAAAGTGTAAAAAAGAATGCGATAGACCTTAAATTGTTCTGGTACAAGATTTTTGTCCACTGACTACTCGATTTCCTGATGGATTCCGTCTTAAAGTGTTTTTTTACTAAGCATGCTTTGTGGAATTTGAGATTTTCTCAAAGTCAAAACTGGAAAACAAAAAAATAAAAATAAAAAATAAATCAAAAGCTTTCTGAAAAGTTACCAAAAACTAAAATAGATATTCAAACTTATGATGAATTAGTTCAATTGGCCTTTGAACAACTGGGTCCTGAACTCCAAGTAAATATTTTGATGAGTGTTTGAAATAATCCTGTATGTTTATGCTGTAAAATTCCAAATACATTGTATGAGCCTTGGGCTTAGCTAAAAACAGCTAACTCTAACTGTTCAAGAAGGCTTATTATCAGGAGGCTTGTGTCTGAGATGTGGGAAGGGGGGGGTATTTTTTTTGCTAGTTGGGCTTGTATTGGAATTTAACAGTTGCTTAATAATAATTAATTAACTTTTTTCTGTTTAAACCCTTTCTTTCCTTACTGATGAGTCAATTGCCTTAACACACTCCTCCCGCCAAACCTTTTCTTGCAAATTGGGGGTACACCATACACCTCAAAAACACAATTTTTAACCGAGGTTAGTTTAATTTGGTCAAGTGGCTCCACTGGTGCTCCTCTAGTGGACCTTCCTGTGCAATTTCGCCCTTTTCTTTCCTCCAGAGTAAAATATAAAAAGACTAGATTTTTTGCAAAGTTTCCACAACTTGAACTCGTATCGTAAGCTTTTTGTTTAATGACAGGTGGTATGTCATTGACACAGCAACCCCCTGCTGTTGTAGTTGTCTGGGATTTGTTTTTTGGAATTCTTTTTTGGGAATTTTTAAGAATGCGGCAATTTCATCAACTTTATTGTTGACCTCTTCCACCCTTGCATACATGGCTTGTAGTAAGCCTGTTGTTGTTACGTCAGTCCAGTTATAAGGTAATGTGTTCTTTGTAGTTGTTGTGTCACTTGTCATGATCTCTTCTATGATCTCCTGACATGTTGGCAAACTGTTTGTTGCCATACTCTGAAATTCCTGCAAATTGTTTGTTCCGTCAAGTTCCATGTTTTGATCCATCGGGTAATAATTGTTTTGTGAGTTATCTGTTACTGTGTCATATGTAATGGTGTGTTGGTTAAGTGACACTTTTGTTGCTGTTGTGTCAAGAGTTGTATTCTGTTGGGTCAAGTAATAAAAGGTTGATAAATTGTATGTTGCAGCCGTGTCAGATGTTGTATTCTGTAGGGTTGTTAATGTGTTTGTTGTTGCCGTCATTGTTGTGTCAAGTGTCATGTTCTGTTGGGTTGGTAATGTGTTTGTTGTTGTGTCAAGTGTCATGTACTGTTTGGTTGGTAATGTGTTTGTTGTTGTGTCAAGTGTCACGTACTGTTTGGTTGGTAATGTGTTTGCTGTTGTGTCAAGTGTCACATACTGTTTGGTTGGTAATGTGTTTGCTGTTGTGTCAAGTGTCTCATCCTGTTTGGTTGGTAATGTGTTTGTTTCTGTTGTTGTGTCAAGTGTCCTGTTCTGTTGGTTTGGTAGCACTTGTGTTTCTGTCATTGTTGTGTCAAGTGTCCTGTTCTGTTGGTTTGGTAATGTGTTAATTGTTGTGTCACGTGTCATGTTCTGTTGGTTTGGTAATATGTTCGATGTTGCTGTTTCCTTGCCAGTTGCTACAGTCTGTTGCGTGTGGTTTGTAGTTGCTGTCGTTTGGCCCTCTACCGTTTTTGTTCTGAACAACGATACCAGTTCTTGCACAGGCCTCATTTCATCTTCTGTTAAAATTATGTTGGCTTTAGAAATTTTTCTTTTCACAGGCCTTTTCAGACTTTTGACAGACTTGTTCTTTTCACTGGTGCCTGGATTCCCACCACCAAGGATTTTGACTTTCTGTGAAATAAAATAATTTCAGTTTAGTCTTGATTTGTTCACATCATAGTGATAGCATAGGGAACCCACAATAGTGCATGAACATGCACAAAAAAGCTCAGCACACGACTGCAGTACTATTATGTTTATCACCTGAAATTGCAAATAGACAAAAAAAACACAGGACAGTTACTTCTCCACTTCTGTGAGTTCCTGAGATTATAGTATAGAGACTGGAACATTCATCTGATCTGTTCACCCAAATGTGTACATTGTAACACCTTAATGCTCATTCTTGTCATCATCATCACTACACTGTAACACTTTGTGTCCACACTGCCCTTGCAGGATTAAATTTGCACCCGAAGAAGTATGAAATGAATTATTTTAACTTGTAAAAGGTAATACCAGTACAGCATCCCAGTCAACATTGTCTCCATTGCAGGGGGCATAAACACGGCACGTGTAACCTCCCATATATCAAAACTTTCCCTGCGTTTGTGAACAAAAATATTGTCCTAAGAGTCCACTCTCATGAGGTTATTTGTGAATGTCAGTCACTAATTAATTTCAACTACCTTGTCAGCAACTTGTGGTGAATTTTTTTGATTTTTTTTCTTTCCTTTTTGCTCTACTGTGTTTTGGCAGTTCATCAAGGTTCCTTTCTTCCCACTCCCGCAGGGACTTCAGGGCAGTTGATCGATCTCCTGTGTTAGAAATTTAATGTCGTTCAAAGGCTCTGAAGAAATGACTGAATGCACTACAACGTTCTTACATAATAAAAGCTGTCGTTTATTCAGTATTAAATATTATTATATAATATGCTCAATTCTACGTGCGTTTTTATTGGTTCTTAGCTATGATTAGAGGACAGACGCAGAGATCACGTCATCACTGACAACTTTTTGTCTCTATAATATAAAACAAATACTGGCTACATTTCTTCTGGGATAATCCAGCCAGGATACATGCATCTATCGTACATAGATTTGAGATGAGCAGAGAACGAAACCTGGAGATTATCCCTAATTAACTCCACCCATTTAGGAGGTGGACCCCAAGAGGGCGTGAAAAAGAAACAGTGAAGACCGGAATTTGCCCGAAGAATGGCTTGGACAGACTTCACAGGAATACTACAACTTTTCTCGATATCTATGTGTACATAGGAATTGCTAGCACAAAATATTTCTTGAAGCTGATCTACAGTAAACTGTTCACACATAGACAAAACAACTTTCTTTGGGCAACGTAAGCTTTTAAGTGCTTGCACTGCCGTTTGTGCCTCAATGTTACAACAATATTCCATTACTAATGTATCCAGATTTGGCATATTGTTTATAAAGGATACGTTTTGGATTGTTTGATTGTAACTGATATCCAATTCTGTCAGCTTAGTACGGCGACTAAGTGCTGCTTCAATATATTCAGAAGACACTTCCATTCTGAGTTGCCCCAAGTAGCTCACAAAGGATAAACTTCGGAAAAATGGTGCATGTTGAAAAACGTGATCGAGGCGTGAATTGTTGTAATCAACATGGAAGCCAAAATGTCTCCACAGAGTTGGGGAGTGGTAAATGTTTCGCATTCTCCTGCAAACTGGTGACATGTTCCTCACGAGATCAGGCAAATGAAGGAAGCCAAAGATCTTTATTAATACTTCCACTGGTAAATCGCACAGTGTCAATCCTATAATTAAGAAGATACTGTCTAAGAACTCTTTCGTGAAATGATGATCATACTAGTTTGGCCTACGTGCACCGTTAAATAAATAGTAGGAGTAGTCACAATCGAAAACTACAGATATTTGGTAGCATTTAAAACGAAGCTGTGGTACTTTAACTTTCGCTCATACTTAATTTCGCGATTTTCGCGTTTTGGAAAAAAATATTGCAAAAATTAATACGGGTACTCACTTAAAAAAGAGCGCGCGAAAATAAAGTGTTCTGAATTAAAATCTCGAAAATATATTTTTCTGGTGTTGTTTTCGACACCTTCCCTTCCACGCATCACGGTAATTAATGTTCGTGCAAAATTAAGTACGCTCAAAAATTAGTAAGATTAAGGTAGTCACTTTCTAGAAACTTCACCAGATGAATTTTGCTTTCGCTTTGCAGCAGGTTGAAACATTTTTATTCCCCATTAAAAGCTTAGTCTTCCTGTAAAGTGAGGTTTATGCTTCACTGAATGTCACAAATATTAGGAAGGCGCGCCAAAAAGAACGCACTTGATTGACATATGTCAAGTGTTGTTTGGTGCCGCTCAGTCGTCGATGACCCGAGAACAAACTTTCACTTCAATGAGTTCTCAAAGCGCTTCAAAGTCGTTAATTCTCTTTTTATTTACGCTTGTGGGAAATTTTTTGAATGAGATGTTGAAGTCCCCATCAAGAACAGGAAATTGCGTAGACTGAAAAGCATGGAACACAGCTTCGCGTACGTGAACAACTTACAAGTTCTACAAATAACCACAGACAAGGGAAACTCAGGGACCGTGACTGTTAAAAAAAGCGTAAGTCGCTTTGATGAAAACTCGGAGATATTTTCAATCACGTATTTTTATTGAGTATTGCAAATACGTTTTTCACTGTTTAAAGCAGCTTTAAATAAGCTTAAGTTTAATTAGTAGACGGTGGATAAAAAAATTTACCCTCCGACCGCGTCGCTTAAACTAAAGTTCTACAGAACAAAAGTTCCGGGAAAGCCATTTCAAGCCATTCTACGTTACGATGTCGAAAGTTAATTCTATATTTACAGTGTAATTGACTACAGCCTGACCTAAGTTAAGCCTCGTGTAAGTAGGATCAAAAGATGAAGGAACAGTACACTTACCGCTCAAAACTATCACTGCTGCCTTCTCCTCTTTTCCGTTGAAGTTGACCACCACTTCTTCGCCCTGTTTTACTTGGCCACTCTTGATGTTTTTGGGGCCCACAATGGATGTCTTTTCTTTGGTGGCGAACTTAATCCCAATGAATTCAGGAGTTTTTTGAGCTGTTTTAGAAGCCGAGAGAGGAGGTGGTTGTTCAAAATCTTCATTTTGTTTCTTTTTTTTCTAAAAGGAGATCGATGAAATTGACAATTTGTACTCACCTAGTTTTAGGGTTCCTTCCGTCATAATATCGGTAAAAAATGGCCAAAGAAAACTGCCGAAAACTTGATACCTTTAATATGAACAAAATGAACACACTTGCACACGGTATATCTAATGCGCTTTTGCCGGCTAAAATTTACAGCACTTATATTCTGTACATGTACCTAGCGAGAACGCGTTCCATTGGATTTTACCGGCTTCGAGAACGCGTTCCCTTAAAAATGTGGAACGCATTCACTGTTAGTTTTCCCTAGTGTTCCTTTGGCGTTCCCTAATAGCGTTCCTTTTACGTTCCTTTTGCGTTCCAGTTAGCATTCCCTAGTTTTTTAATAACGCGTTCCCTGTTAGGTTACTTCTGTCCAGTACTGTAGCTACTCACTGAACTGATGTTTATCTATAATGTTGGTCTCTGCCCCTGTATCCGGTTTGACTTCCATTTTTGTTCCATTTATCCAAATCTTCCATTTGTTTTTGTTGGCATTTGTTTGGGCTGTGCGGTGGACGTTCATGTGCTGCACAATTCGCGCAATATCTTCGTCAAGTGAGTTGCTTTCTGAATCGCTGTAATCGTTCTGTGAACTCTCTTGTTTATCTCCTTGTTGGACGTGTCAAATTCATCTACGGCGGAAACTGTTTTCGTTAACAGTCGGCAGTCTTGCGTTGCGTGGCAGGTGTGGAATATCTTCTTTCTTGTCTTGGCAACTCGATTTCTCTCTTTTTCCCGCTGAATGGTGTTTGCTATCAGTGTTTCGGCGCATTTTGGTGTGGTAGTTTCCTTTACCACAGTTGTAGCATTCAGCTCCGTAGGCCTTGCAATTTCCTTTCGCATGTTTTGATCCAGATCGATGACACATTTCACTGCGGTCACACTTGTCCTTGTTGTGTTTGATCTTTTGAGATTCCGTCATGTCATGGAGTTACTCGTTGATCTTGTTCGCTTCAGGAGTGGATTCTTCTTCTACGGCTGCTTTGTCTAAAATCTGGGTTAATGTCACAGTTGTTGCAAATTCCTTTCACTTGTATGCAGTTGTATTTCATTGTTTTGATGAGGTGGTCTCTTATCACTTCATCTTCATTGGTGAATTCACACTTCTTCGCAATTTCACGGAGTCCTGCATGATACTTCGCCATACTTTCATCAACCTCCTGGGAAAGATTTCCGAACTTAAATCTGGCATAGTCTTTGTTTTTCCTCGGTAGAAAGTTCTTGTCTAGCTTCCAAATGAATTGTGAATAAGATGTCTGTGCCCTGTTTTAGCAGTAAATCTGGGAGAGAGTCTTCAGAGTCGGCGATTTGTGGTCCTCCGTAGATAATCAAGCCGTCCTTCTTAACTTCTGGATCAGTTGGTCGGAAGAATCTGAACTGTCGTTCGATATCTTTCTTCCATTTTGCCCATCGCACGGCTGTGTCATTCGCATCGTTTGAGATGGTGAAGGGAAGGATATTTAGTTGTTGATTTACCACTGCGATATGCTGTTGTTCTTGCATGTTCTCTGCAGCGCTGTCTGGTGGGTCGGGCATTTTGTAGATTTCTTCAACTCTTCTCTCTTGTTCCTTGAGATCCTCGTAGCCAATGTAGTGACCTGAAGGGCTCCTTATATTAGAAGCTTAGAAAGACACGAGTGAAGACACGATAATTTCAACCCACTATATTATCAGACCATGTGCTCTCTGCTTTTGCAAAGATCATGTGACCTCTCATTCGATTACATAACCACGTAATATCATATTACTACAGTGTTGTGAGCGCTTGTCTTAACATATTTAGTTGAAACTTTTCGACGACATTGTTTTGTGGGAGAGGGAGGGAGACACAATTGTACCGACAGTGTTCCAACAAAAATTGAGTAGTTGTAGTCAGGAGTTGACATAGTGGTGAAAAGGTTTGACTCTGACCTGTTTTAAATACTTGCTAAAAGACCTTTCGGCTAATGCTTAAGCCTTCATCAGTTTGATGAAAGATTGTTATTACGCGTGATTCAAAATTATGGCACGTGCATGTCCAAGCTAGAAAGTTATTAACAAGTTGTGCGTAATGTTTCAAACATATCGCGAGACTTAAGCGTGAGCCAGAGATTTGTAAACCACTGGAATGGCAATGTGGCTGCTCCCCGCATTCTGATCTTTAGTTGACAACTGGGCTTCGAGGAAAAGTCACTCTTAAAAGTTGCTTGGTGTCCAACATCTTTTACATGGCCAAAGTCCATGTGATGACTGTTTTTGTGGACATGACATGCCACCTTGGAGTTGTGGTCAAACAGAGACGGCCTTTTTATGTTCTGCAATCCGCATCTTCAGTTGTCTTTCTGTTCCAATGAAGTGACACTGATTGTAGCTCTTCCTCTGGTGGTTTCATGATTCCTTTTGCTTTTAGAACTTTTCTTGTAGTGGAACTTTTTGGTAAATTGTTAATAATTACCACTTTCTTTTTGGGATTCTTCGGAAGTGCTGCAGTTATCTTGTCTTTCAAACGCCCTCTTTCCATTCAAGAAGGAAAGACTGGCCCAATTTTTACTAGAGATGAATCACAAGAACTTACACTTGCAAAATGCCTAACATACTCTGGAAGGTGACTCCAGAATACTGGGGAACACTAGAAAAACCTGATCCTCATCAGTCTTCAATCTAAATGGTGGAACTTGGTTGCCAAGAACTCTGTCGTAGCCTCACTGGCTTCTGGTCTGCCACCTCGGCAGCCTCATCTGCAATAGTTCCAATACTCCTGGCCATTTTTAACCACCAAGTGATTTTTTTAATGGCTTTTCCGAGAGTGACTAACTTTACTTGAGGTACTGGTACTTGAGTTCACTTACTCCTAGATTTTTAAGGAGATCTAGAAGGCTTGGTTACTTCTCATTTGAAATCTCTTGTTTTGCTAACCAATTAATGCAGTAAAAAGCCTTCTCCAGTATGATTTCATTCAATTTATTTCATTTACTTTGAAATGTAAATATCCACGGCATCATTTCAAGTTTTTGGGCATCTTTGTGCTGCTTTGTAAGATGATCTTGGACCATACGGATACGTTCCCTACATTCCGGATACGTTGGTGATACGTGGTGATATATGGTGATACATTCCCTGCACCAGACTTGCTACGATTGCCTTAGGGGTTACTCTTGCAGCAAGCATGCAAAAAATTGCTTTGTTTTCTTCGTAAACTAGCTATCACAACCCAGTAGTTTCATAACACAAATTACACAGATTAATAGTAATTGTGGAAGCTTGAAGGTTGCAGCAACTTCAGCTTTAACTCACACACCCATGACTACAGTTGTAGTTGTCACTGTTATCTGCTATTTGTTATTACTTCTATCTTCAGGGTTTTCCAATAGAGGCAAAGGTGTACTCGAACACATGCTCTTGGTGTCTTGTCCAGATTCTGTGGTGGAAGAAATCAAGGTCCCTTCAGTGATCTCCTTTAGTTCTCTAACTACCTTCAACAGATTTAAAAACTTTCTTTGTACCAGGGGCTTTAGAATCACCTTTCTTTCCTCTTTTTGCTGATGTTTAAGCTGAAATTGCAATTTTCTTGTTTTGTCAGGAATACACGATTTGCCATGAACTAGAAAAACTGCCAGTCATTGAGCCTTGATTGGAATTTGTGTGATTGTTTGTAAGTGGAGTGTTTCCTATAGCAATGAGGTTTAAATGGGCAATAGAGAGAGATAGAGGAATCCATTGTTAAAGGTCACTCCAGAAACGGTGTATTTTTGAAATCGCCAATAAAAAGATAACACTTTGTTGAGTTACTGACCGTGGCTTTCGCTTCTGAAGTGCATCTGAACCCACTGAAATTCCTCTCCAAAGAAGGCCAAAATTCAACATCGTGGGCCGCCATTTTCAATCGTACTTAGCAACCTGGCCTCTGGCCTCTTATCTGTGACATCATTCCGTCCAACTTGAAACGGGCGGGAAATCTAAACGCAGCTGGTATAGCCTATAGCTTGTTGATACTGTTACAAATCTTCTGCTGAATATGTTTCGTTTTCATTTTGTGAAGAGAAAATGCTTAAACTTGCTCAGTTCTGGATTGTAATAACAGGTCCCAAAAAGATAGAATAAGCGGAATTATTATTCAACTGCATTTACAGTGTAGTAGCGTACAAATAACACCCAAAATGAGTACAAATATCCCACAGTATTTGTATTCCAGCAGACCGGTTTGACAGGTTTTCTGCAAATGTCACGTCAGGCATTAGGCTTACAAGGTCAAAATGCTCGTTTTTTCCCGAAGAAAACAATGAATGCTTACCAAATTTTGAGGTTTTTAATGAAAACAAGTTCCTAGAGACAAGCAATAACCTAGACGACAGTGAGATTTCCTTATTTATTGAAGAAAATCGAAACGTGAATACAACCAAAAAGACAAAAACTGACCTCAATGTATGTAAAAGAATGGTGTGATTCCGTTAAAGCATTGTTTGAAGAAACAAGGGCCATTGAAGAAATTCCCGCCAAGGAACTTAAAAAATCAGAAAACAGAAACCATCTTTTCTCAGGAGCTTTCCTCAACAAATGCACAATTGTTGTCGGTCAGCAATCTCCACCTCTATCTCTTCCAAAACAATGCATGGTTATTGATTCAGACGAAGATGACTGAGCTTGAAGTACGTTTGGAGTGTTAATAAGTTGCTGTTTAACTTTGTTTGACTTGACTTTCGAGTTCTGTTTGTTCTGTCGAGTTCTTTCTTTTCGTAGTTTTACTCAGTGACCAAGAACGTTGTTAATCTAATTGTAAACCCGAAAATAATTCAGTTTTGCCTTATTCCGTCTTTGTTTTCCTTGCAAGTTTGAAATAAAATCACGACACTTTGCTCGATTGACAGGTTTGACAAGTTTTCGTTTTTGACCAATCAACAACAACCTCGCACGAAACCTGGCCCCACTGGCCCACTCACTCACTACTCGGAAGTCACGTTAGTTTGTCAGGCAACTCAGTTTATAAGCAGACCTCTTTTCCTTTTTGCAGCTAATGAGAATAATAAATCCCTTATTAGATGGTTTAGTGTGTAGTATCGTAAGATATTTGTGACCTCTCACGCAAAAACGTACACTAATGGCTTTCCGTTAAACGGGTGAAACCCATGGCTATCGAACGGGTCGCGAACGGGTCACCAAGCCATTTGAAACGGGTGCCATTGAACGGCTTAATGGGTTGTTAGGTATTTCGAACGGCTAACATGAATGGGTGATCGGGTCATGAAAAATTTTGAACGGGTAAATATGAACAGCTGAACGGCTGAACGGCTGAACGGCTTACTAATAATTTGAATGGTTTGCCATGAATGGCCGAACCGTTCATAAAAAGTCTCGAACGGGTAGACCTGAATGGCTGAACGGCTTCCTGATAATTCCGAACAGTTTGCCATGAATGGCAGAATGGCTCATGAAAAATTTCAAACGGTTAGACACGAACGGCTAAACGGCTACTAATAATTCGGAACGGTTTGTCATGAATGGCCGATTACCGCTTGGTTATCATCCCGAACGGATAGCCATGAATGTCTGAACAGCTCACGGCTTATGATTTCAAAAGAATAATAGTCACAAACCATTTAACTGCACAAGATTCATTACCAATTGATAGTTTCCATGAACAGAAGAAAGGACAAAGACAACGGACGGCCTGGCTAAAGAGCAAGAGAAAATCAACGTGTCATAAATAAAAACATTCAGCACCGAGTTTTATACTGAAGCAGAACTCAAGGGTCAAATACATTATACTTCAGTTACTTGTCATTGTTTACCTTTTCCATGTTGTGTTTATTGCCGCTATTCTCAAATAATTATGTGCCTTTTTTGTTTTCTAGCAGCTTCACGCATTGTCAAAATGTAATTCCACGCTTATCATTACTTCTTTTTACGATTTACACGGATTTCGCGTAGTCGGTTATAATTATGAAGGAATTTTTGGTTGAATAAACACATACATCCATCTTTCCAAAGTTGCATAAAGTAGGAGTTACAAAACAGTGAGGTTGTGACAGGTAACACAACACCATCCAATCCGTATCAATCACTTGGACAAAAGGGCGCGTTGTCGTGGCAACTACAAACAGAAATCCCTCTCATTCTTCATATCAGAGACCTTCATCATGGTGGAATGCGATCTACTTGACATGCTTGAAAACGAGGGAATCATAGCTAAAGTAAAAAAGTTTCTGCAAGATGGATGCGGGTGCTCCCATGGTACGAAAGGCTGCCAGTGTTGTCAGCAGTTTTCGAAGGAAGCTGTGCCGTCTAATTTAAACAATTGTCTGGAACTGTCACGTGGAGAACTCGACCTTGTTATACTGGCGAGCATTCAAGCGTTCACGAATATTGAAATCATTGGCGGAAAAAGGAAACGAAGTTCACGATGCAGTTTCCCATACCTTAACCATCCGATCTGCAAGAATATGTTCTTAAATCTTTACGGCATAAACTACTCACGGTTTCGCAGCTTGAAAGACCATTACGACCAACATGGACTTTCTCAAAGGGTTCATGGAAACTGCAAGAGACTACCTCACAACACTTTGCACCAGGCCGTAACCGAGGACGTCAAAAACTTCTTAACTAATTACATCAAAGAAAATGCTATTGTACTTCCTGGAAGGATCCCAGGATTTAAAAACGATGACATTCGCCTGCTTTCGTTGTCTGACACAAAAATGAATGTGTGGCACGAGTTTAAAAGAGCATGCGAAGAAACGGACAAACAGGCTGTTTGCTACGCTACATTTACAAAATTATGGGAGCAGTTTCGTCGTGACTTTCTCGTCGCCAGGCCCATGACGAACCTGTGTCTAACTTACCAACACAACACGTCAAAACTCCTGCAGTCTGCAAACCTTCCCGATAGAGAAAAGTCCGATTGCGTCCTGGCTCAGCAAGAACATTTGAACTGCATACACAGAGAGAGAGTGTTTTACAGGAACACTTGTGCGGAATTAAAAAGCAACTTCGAAAGATTTGAAGAGACAATCAAGTTGGATGAACAACACGACGCATGCTCGCTCGATACAACCGTCCACTATTCATTTGACTTTGCCCAGCAAGTGCACATTCCAAGCAATCCGATGCAGCCAGGACCGATATATTTCACAACGCCACGCAAATGTGGAATCTTTGGCGTTATGTGCGAAGCACTCCCTTGGCAAGTAAACTACCTCATTGACGAGGCAAGTGACGTTGGTAAAGGGGCGAACACAGCAATAAGTAACGTTCATCATTACTTTCAGAACCACGGACTCGGGGAAATGCGCGTCCACCTTCATGCTGACAACTGCGCGGGGCAGAATAAAAACAACTGTTTTCTTTGGTACCTGGCATGGAGAGCAATAAACCAGCTTCATGACTCAATCAGTTATTCATTTTTAATTGCTGGTCACACAAAGTTTGGACCTGATCGTTGCTTTGGCATCATCAAAAGATCGTACAAAGTTAGTCACGTATCTTCTCTTTACAAATTTGCCCAGATGGTTGAGTCATCCAGTGCGACCGGAGTAAACAAAGCCCAGCTCGTTGTGCCAGGGTACAATTGATCAGCGTTCTTGGAACAGTACTTTCGCAAGTTTTCTAACACTTCTCCTGAGCAATCTTTTCTGCTGCTGAAGAACGCCGCCATTCTACCACCTGCAGTGCTTCCAGCCAAGCTCAACCCCCAAGGATTATCTGAAGAACATAAGCAGTATCTGTACCGCGAAATTCGTCAGTTCTGCAAACCACAAACAGAAGATCTGGTTGCTCCAGCACCATAAAAAACGAACCCTCTGCTAACAACCTGGCTGAAGAAAACAAGAACAGCTGGTTTCAGAGCTTCCACTCTGCATTGCACTCCACAGGGAAAATCCTTTAGGTCGAGTGTTCAACATTGCACTCTACAAGTAGCAGAGAAAACGGCTCTTTTAGGAGCCACCACTTCTAATAAAAGTTATGACCAACACTGAGCTTACAACGACTTGTGATCAGGGTGAATATAGTCTAAAAGTAGACGTTAGTATGTTCTCTCCCAAAATAAGAAAACTCTTCCGCTACGTGTCTTTTTTTTCTGCGCAAAACAAAGTATGCATTTAACAAAATACGGTTCAAAATTCACGCCGTAGTGGTCAAGACGTCATTAGAAAGACAATAGCTTCCCTGAACAATAAATCAACGTGGAATTTTTAAAAAACACATACTGTATTTACTTGAATTACCGTTGCCCTCGGATAAGCGCCACGTCCGAATAAGCACCGCACTTAAGAGCAAGAAATCAATAAGCACTGCCCCCCGAATAAGCGCCGGCCTCAAACAAGCGCCGCACCAACAGGGTGCAGTGCTCTTTCGAGTAAATACAGTAAACCACATAGCGGGTTTATTTGTAGACATTGCAAGTGAAAGTTAAGCTTAAATTAAATTCAGTTCTGGAAGACTCAATATGCTTACGCAACATGCTCCTCTTCTGTAAATTCTTAAAGCAATAGTTTTAAGGGCGCACGTGAGTCAGTGGAAGCGACTAAAAGTCCAGGCAAAATGAGAATCAAAGTCGAGCAAGTTATTTCCATTCACACTGATAAAAAACAAAAGCAGAAAAAGCTTATCACAACGGTCACAAGTCCTGCTCGTGCACAAATACTCACACATGACGTTCTAATTACTGAGCTATTATTATGTAGGCTTTTCTTTTCCACACGCGAAATGCCAAACTAAGAAGCCAGAATCAATACAAGATATCGCAAGTATTAAAGGACCACCTTCACCCAAAGGAAAGAAAAAAGAGAGAAGTCGCCTTCTATTTTACACTAAGTGAAAATGCACCATTGAAGTACGACACTCAGTTTTAAACAGACAACTTCTTTAATAAATAAACAGCTGGATATGTACAAAATACTCTTATGATGAGCCATACTTTAAAACTACAATCAGAAGTATACAAAGGAACTGATTACAATGAACGAACAGGCGAGTCTTTTGCTGAATACTTGCGGATAGCACGACACTTAGAATTAATTTTGTTTTTGATGAGCCTCCAGACTTTTTCTTTTTCCTCGCTGGTGCTAGCTGGAAACTTAGTAAAAACTATCACTTTTAGTGAATTGAGTTTGGCGCTGTCGAGACACTTTTTGTCATAGGTACCATTGATATTGCTGGTCGCTAGTTCATCGTTGGTGAAGAAAGACTGCAGGAGCTTCAGAGCACACAAGTGCCGTTCACTTTCCTTTCCCAGGGTCTGCTGGACTGTTTTTACTTTCGTGGGAGTCACACACATTCCAACTAGCTCTTTGCCGACTTCCTGTGCAGAACTTGACACTGTGATGGTAGGTTGCCCGACTCAACTGTTCTCAGCTGGTTGTATTTCCTCGCAAAGTCTGTTCAGGGTGTCTGTATCAATGGTGGTCAGGTCTTGGTTGCCTTCAGGTGGCTCAGTTTCGTCTAACACTGGGTCCTCATCAGCGCATCCATTGCTTACAGTGGCATCGAGCTGATAACAAGGAGAAAGATAAAACAACATTGTCATTACCCATTGTTACTGTTTCATTATGTTTGCTCACTGATTTGTTTCTATATACCGTGATTAGCATCTAATTTCTTGTTTAATAACACTGCTTAATCAAAGATTATGATCATGAGAAAGAGGTCTAGATTGTTAAGCAAATTCTTCTTATCATGAGTGCAAGAGAAAGTGCATGAGTGAAAATTGCACGAAAACTCTGTTTCCTCGACTTATTTTCCAGGAACCTGCCTGGTCAAAATCTAGCTACGTTCTTACAAGAAATTCTTACCAAGGAATAATGATTAAGGGATTGTCCTTCCTGTGAGCCAAGGTGTACTTCAAAGTTTGAAAATACAGCACCGACAGTGTGTTCCAATACAGACATCTTCTTCAGTAGTTTGTCCTTGATTCCTGACATAGTTGTCTCTATTTTCTCCATCATCTGCAAGAGTATAAAGCAGGGAATCTGGGTCAGCTTACTGATACAAAGTTCTAGCAATTCTTTGTTCCATTTGTTATCCTGTATTACTTTTACAGACAAACCTAAAGAAGCTACGTCACGGTTTGATCAATTTAGCCGAAATGGGTTTTTAGTTTGTCGTTGCCGATCTGTGTTTATCTCCTCCATCGAAAAATAGTTTACCTAACTTAAATCTCGAACTTTCCTTTAATTTTAAGATAATTGTAAGTTAAAGAATTACATTGCATATATCTTTGTTTCGAGAGAAAGTTGCAAAAAGCATTTTCAGAAAAAACACCTGGTCGCAGGTTGATACATTACCTTAAGTTTTCTTGCATTTGCATCTGGCAGGAGAGAATTTTAGTGTTCGTCTCTTCCATGGCATCCAGCCTGTTCACCAGGTGACGACACTCTTCTGTCTTGGCACAAGCTGCTGGCGGGGAAGGTTTTTCACTGCTATTTGTCACCATCACAGGCGCTGAGGACTGCCACCTTGGCCCTCTTAGATTCTCGGACTGATTTCCATTCAAGCTCCCGCTTCTTCTGACTGGCCAAAAACTGCTCGTACGGATGGTCACTTTGTTTAGTACTGGCTTCGGTCTTGGTACACTGCACTTCAGCAGGCTAAGTCAAAGAATGTCCAAATGATTAGAGTTATTGAACAACGTACAAAGCAATTTTAAATCGTTCACAAACACTAATGCCTTAATTTGTGGCGTATGAACTTGGGCCTGTTTACGGAGTTAACGTTTTGTCGGTATCAATTAACTGCATGACGCTGCCACTGTTTTTAATCGCTAATTTCATTTGTGTAATGAATAATAATATTCTTCTCACACACAACTGGGAGCAATGCCGAGCCGAACCACGCAGCCTGACCTTTATTCAAGTAATGACAAACACGGAACTATAGTGTCCCGAAGTGGTATGGCACACAAAAGCACTCGCGATGTATAGAAAATTCCAGGGTTTAATAACGAAAATAAAACAAGAAATACAAAATAACTGCCCTCGCGATCCTCGTGTTGTTTGCAATGTGTCTCCTCTCAAAACCTATCTATTTCACAATACCTGTTCCTCTCCTATTTCAATTTCACTTGTCAATCATGTGAATACTAAATGTGACATCCGGTTGTAACGCTGGGCAGTCACGATAGTTCCGGTCATGCTCCCCTAAAATTTGAGTGTCGCTTAAATTTTACTCAATCACGATCAGTGTCACTTAAAGGTGAAACGAATCAAAGTTCATTCATCCACAGCAATCAATCTGATTTTAGGTCCTGCGTCTACCGCTGCCCTTCTTCTCTTAATGGTTCTCCCCTGCACTCTCGTCTCTGCTTACTCCTCTGTGTTCCCTTCATGCGGCCTCCGTATTTCGAGGGGACGTACCAGCTGGAGTAGCCGCTGGATTTGGTTTCCCTTGTGTAACAAACCAACTCCTCTTACAACTCCGTCTCTGCCTCTGATGTGTTTCAGAATGCGACCTTTCTTCCATTCTCCTCTGTTCTTCTCATCACCGATGATGAGTACGACCTCCGATTTCTGGGTTATCACTCTCGCCTCTCTTGATTCAGTGACTTTCCATGAGGCCGTGAACATACTCCTTCCACCTCTGCCACACATGCTGCCTTTTCTCATTCAATCGTGCACGTAACTTGGTGACTTCGTTTCCATCCAACTCTATGTCTTCTATGGTATGCGCCTCCTGTCCCCACATCATTGCGTTGGGCGTCAACACTTGCTCCTCTCCTGTTTTGTTTCCATATATGTCAAGGGATGGCTGTTGAGATGTCATTCGATATCCATCACTACAGCTTCAACTTGCGCGTACTCTAGGTGTGTTCTCCCCATTGTCTTGTACGAGGTTCTCTTCACCTCTTTAATTAACGTTTCGTACAATCCTCCCCACCACGGCGACCTTGATAAGTTGAACTGCCACGTTATCGGCTGTTGCACTAAGAAGTCTTGCAGTGCTTCACTCTTGCGTATCTTCCTGATCCAGGTGGCTGTGGTTTTGAAGACGGCTGCCGTTGTCCGACATGATGCGTTTTGGCCTGGTACGGCATGTGATGAACCTGTTGAGCTTTCTCTGGAATTCCCCTGCTGTTTGTGACTTAGTCATCTCTAAGTACACTGATCGTGATGTTGTACAAGTGAATATCAAGATGTGACACTTGCCCTGTTCTTTCTTGGAAATTTTGTAACTGAGGGGTCCTGTAAAGTCGATCCCTGTGGTCTCAAATGGTCTTCCACATTCTGTGCCGAACGGTGGTGGTGCAGCTGTTTCTGTTGGCCCGTATGGTTGAGTGATAAACACCTTGCACAAGTAGCAGCTATTGATTATCTTCTTCACCTTTGATCTCAGTTGAGGTATCCACCACTCCTCTCTGACTGCTGACATGGTGCGTGCGACTCCTAGGTGCTTTATGTCTTCGTGGATATGATGTATGAGTTTGTCTGCAAATACTCCCCCCTCAATGTACATCGGCTGGTAACCAGGGATCCTCCCCTTGCATTTGAAAATACCAGTGTTTTCTTCTGTTACTAACTTCCAGCCGGGGCTCTCGAGATCTGGTTCCACGTCTGCTTGCTCCTTCCTTATCCATCGGTCTCTTGCGTAACTCAACTCCTCGGTCGTCAACAGCCCCATTCTCTTCTTCGCTTTGTGTTTCTTGGTGAGTGAGTTATGTTTGAACCATAGAGCCCATGCGGTCACTCGGAAGGTTCTCCAGAGTTTGCTTCTAGCAAGGAGTGTGTCCCACTCATCAGGCTCCCTCTTGGCTGAATAAAGCGTTTCTTCCTTTTCTGGTCTGTGTTTTTCACTAACGCTTTTAGTTTTCTCTAATTCCGGCTGTTCTGGCCACTCCTCCTCATGTAGCAACCACTCCGGCCCCTCAAACCACTGCCCTCTCTGGATCTTCTCTAGTGAGGCACCAGGGCTTCCTAAGTCTGCCAGATTCTTGTGGCCTGGCGCACGCTACTGGTGTACACGAGCGTAACACCGTGCCTATGCACTAATTTAGTCTTCAGTGAAAGGCACCGCTTTCATGCCAAGGCACAAGAAAAAAACTTCTAGGCACAAATCTAGGCACATTTTAGGCACACTCAAGGCACAGTTAAGGCATGTTTTACAGAAAGCTTAGGCACAGTGTAGGCACAGTGTAGGCACAGTTTAGGCACAACTTAGGCACATTTCAGGCACAGCTGAGGCACATTTGAGGCACAGTTTGGCACGTCTGGGGCACATTTTGCCACGTCAGATCAACAGATTAGAATCGTGGTGCTCCATGCTTTACAGATTTTGATGGAGAATTAAGGTCAGTTAGCGTTTTCTTTTTGCCTGGATTCAGTGCAAGTGTACATGTATTCCTGAGGTCACGTACCCTACATTGATGGGTCACTTTATATTTTGTGGAAGAAGTTTAGCTTATTTTCTCAAAACCAAGTACCTTCTCATTCAATAGCAGTTGATTTTGAATGAAATAAAAACGCGCATCTTGTAACACGTTTTTCTCTTTGAAAAGTCATTTTGATTTTCGTAACAGGTTCGCAGAGTTTGCTTTTATTTATTGTCATGCCTTCCTGGAAACTTAAGCGTAAATCTTGGCCCGTTTTCTTCGGCAAAGATGCCGAGAAAGCGCAAGTCAACATCGAGAACTTTCAGTCAAGAAACAGCGTGACTGAACCGGGCAACCGTATAGTGCGAGCCGCTCCTCTACTGCTTGATCACTCGATATTTTAATCAAGAATAATGTTAAAGGACTTCAAGAAGAAGAAAGATACAAGGGAACGGATGTTTATGTTGCTTCTGTCGTCTGACAGTGTCTGAATACTCGTCCGCTTCTTTCACCGTGACTTTTGCTGTGTCCATGGTATCTTTTTACGGCTCCCTAAAATGTTTGGAAAAATAATGCGATGCTCTTTCTGTAACAATGCAGCAAGGAAATTTTGCAATCAAATGAGAACCAGACATTTCAAATACAAATCTAGGATATCTGCGGTTTTTCGAAGATTCCTTTGTGCGTAGTCTGGAATTGTCAGCGCTCTTATCTCATGCCCGATCTGTAAACACATTAGTGCATTCAAGATCGTTGCATCGGCTCTCACGAAAACTATAAAAGATCGTCAAACCACCTAGCTATATGTGACCCTATTTTGGAAAAGATGGTCAAAGGTGAAGAGGAAAAAAACGAGTTTTTTCGCGTTTTAATCGAAAATGCGTTTAAACGCCGTTTAAATGGGTTCTACAAACGTTTAAACGAGTTTCAAAAGCGTTAAAATACGTCAAAAAATGTTTAAACACGTTTTTGATAAGACAAACAAATGTCCTTCTTCGAAGCGTTTAAACGCGTTAATTTAGTAAATTTTGTCAAGAGCAGAAAAACAACCCAATTGCGCAGTAGATAACCAAACATTGTAGGCTCCCCAAATTAACTTCTTTTTACACTGGAATAGTTAAATTAATATGTTATGATATAAAAAAACTATGGCTACGCATAAAGTGTTAGGCGAAAAACAACCTTGAAAACATTTGTAAACGAAAATAGCTGACATTTCCGTCCATGAAAGCCGCTCGTATATCAAATTTCAACTCCCGTATGCAAATTAGACCCGTTTACAAAACATTGCTTTTGAAGCCCTACGCATCACTTAAAACAGAAAGAATAATTCACAAAAAGCTTATCCAGTCGAACATTTTGTTCAAATAAACAATAGAATTGTTTTTAGAGGCAAAAAACTTTTGATTTTCTTGCTTGCGTGCAGACATGCACGTAATTTTTGCAGACAGTTTTCATTAGTTCTGTTGGCGAGCGGTTGCGGCTTTTGCGAACAAAATTACAGAAATTATAGAAATCTGCTGGAGTGTGCGCTCCAAGTGTAAATCAGGCGAAGGACGAGAAAACAAATGTTTGCTGAATATAATTGCCTTTTCGGCTTACTGAGATGGACAGAAAAAAAAACGTTAGTGGTATGTTTATCTATGGAACTGATTTTCGTGAAAACTTTATGCCTAACATTACTGTGATAATTAAGCCTCTTGAATACAAAATAAATTAGTTTTTTTCAAAATAATCCCCAATCATGGACCGTAAACAGTTGCAAATCAATTTCTTAGCCGGCTTGCATATAATCGAGGAAAATTTCATTGTAAGGAGCAACGGTCTTCATAGTCAGAGAGTAACCGTGACAATACCCTAAATTATGTCCAAATTATGTTTTTACCGAATTGAAATCTGTTGAAACTGACTAAAACAGTAATTTAAACGCATGCAAAGGCGCATTAAACGCAGGACATTAATTAGTTTTTGACCTAGCGTTTAAACGCGTAGAAAAAGTGTTTAAACGCGTTGGAAAACCGTTTAAACTTGCAGAAAAAGCGTTTATCTTAGTTTAAACACCATCGTTTAAACGAATTTAAACGCCATTACACTAATTCACCTTTGACCACCTTTTCCAAAATAGGGTCACATATTGTGATTCGTTATTTCATTGGATGTGGAAGATGAACTCGAAATTCTTCTAGCTGACGGCATCTAAAATGTTGGTCAAATAATTTCATCTCACCAAAAGGCCGCCGCGTGCGGGCGTGCAATTGTAAACACTGTACAGAGTACTGTACAAAATTATAATACTTGAGATGCGCACGGAACGTCTTATTCGCGACAGCAAATTCCAGGTTATCCTAAAATTTCACGTCTTATCGCAATAATGTAATTGTACATGTACCTGGGAAGATGACTAACTTTCATCAGGTCCAGAAGCGAACTTAATTTTTAAAACACCGACATATCTAACGACCCGAGTATAACAATTAATCTCGTAAGTCTTTTTGTTTTGCTATAAATAATTTTAATGCATCAGAAACTGCTCAAAGAAAAAATTTAATAGGATAATATTTAAAATTCATGCCATCGAATAAGGAAGAGTGTACAGACCTCACGCAGATAAATTAAAAAATAATTTTGGTGCTCTAACAAACAACTTTGGCGTGCGATTGCAACGCACGATTTTGGCGGACAAGCTAGGCACTGTTTTCGCGCAGTTTAGGCACAGCGAAGGCACAGTTTAGGCACAGCGAAGGCACAGTTTAGGCACAACTCAGGCACATTTTAGGCACAATCTAGGCACAGTTTAGGCACAACTTAGGCACACATAAAAAATTGTAACGCACACTTTATGCACAAACTGTTTGTGCCAAGGCACGCTTCAGAATCTGTATTTCGATCAAGCGCACGACCCGAAGAACTTTCGTGTTATAAAAACGCTGTCTAACCTTGTAAATTTGGTCGTAGTTTAGAAGTGGATTTTCCCAATTTGCAAGAATTACCCTAGAGAGAAAGCTAAACTTTTGAGAATTTCGAAAGTCATTTGTCTTCCTTTCCATAACAAACGAAACTTACATTAAAACGCTCTTTTAAATCCTTGTTCAGGCTGCTTCTGAGTGGATGCAAAATGGTACATCCTGCTATGATTCCCTCTAACGTCCTTATTTCTCGATTATTTGCTATAATTTTTAAGATACTGGTTACTCATAAACCAATAACTTTTGTTGAAAAATAAAAAAAAGGTTACCTTTCATCAAAACGGAGGAATCCTAAATTGTGCATGGTTAGACTCGAAATGTTACGCGAAGTATTCAAAATGGCCCCATTTTAGTCCACATTTTTTAAATTTTCTCTTTTAGTGGATCTTATAGCCAGGACCAAAACTATTCAATGGAAAGAAATTCTTTAACTTTAACTCTTTACCAAATATCTCCTTGATCTGATTTGTAATAATTTCAAAAGAGCCAAACAAAGTGTGATTTTTAGCCGTGTACACCAGTAGCGTGCGCCAGGCCTTGTCAGTTGGGCAATATCTCCACTCAATTCCGGTTTCTTGAGTGATCCCAGCAATTTTCCTTACTCGATTGGATACGAATGTTTTCCATACTCTTCCTGGGTTCCAGGGCCAGAATAGCACAACCATACTGTCCATCCACAGATTCACCGAAGTAATAGGCCACCGTCCCAGCACTGTCAGCAAATTTTTCACCATGTTTGCGGCCATCTGGCCGCCCACCAGTTCTGACCTTGAAATCGATGTGTTACGGTTTGAGATCCTCGACTTTGACGTTAGCAGCCCCTTCACAAAACCTGTTGAGTGTTCCACTACAGCAACGGTCGCCGCTGAACACGCTATGTTGCTGGCATCTGCGAAAACGTGGAGATGTACAGCCTTTATCTTGCTGATGTCTCTGGCTACACTCCTGGGTACTTTGATGTTCCTCAGCTGACTCCTCCACTTGAGGCAATCTTGTGAATTGACCCTGTTCCCTTCATTGTTCCAGCCAATCTTTTCATCGCACACCTCTCTGTAAATTGGCTTGCCCTCTACCATGGTCGGTGAAATTATGCTGAGCGGATCATAGATACTTGAGAGTTGACTGAGAATGGATCGTTTCGTTGGTGTTCATTTACCCTGTATCTGTGCTTGGATCTCTAGCGCATCCTCCCTCTTGTCCCAGGCGAGTCCGAACAACTTGCTTGGATTATCCTCACTGTCTAATTCTGGGATGTTGGATTCCCACTTGTGTACTGGGAACCTGGTGCCTTCAAGAATCTCAGTTGCTTCCTGTTTGAACTCCTTTAGTTCCTCCACGCCACTTCCGGTTTTCATGATGAGATTGTTCACATAAGTGTTTTCTTTTAGCGCTTGGACAGTATCCTCTAACTCTGGCGGTTGCTCCTTGAAATGATGCTGAAGGGTAGCCCCCAGCGTGAACGGGCTAACTTCCGCTCCGAAGGGCACTCTTGTAAAACGTAAATGTTCTTCCTTGCCATTTATGTTGAATAAGAAGTGGAACGCATCTCTGTCCTCCTCCTTGATTGCAATCTGTAGGAACGCCTTTTGAAGGTCCGCCAGCAGTATGTCGGATGACATTCGCGCCCTAATCATGATGTCCCATAGCAGCAGTTGTAGCGGTGGGCCGGTGTGCATGCACTCGTTCACACCGTTGGCGAGTGGATGTGGTTTTGCACTTGCGTCGAACACCATTCTCACCTTGGTTGAAATAGCGCTTTCTCTCACCACCGGCTTGTGGGGCATGTAAAATACACGTTCACCTGTTGGCTGCTCTGGTGCTTTCTCGATGATGCCCTGTTCGATCTGCTCGTGAACTATGTTGTCATACTCAATCTTCAGCTCCTCGTTTCTCTTCAGTTTTCGTTCTACGCTGTGAAGGCGTCTCCTGCTGGGCTCCTCATTTGTATTTGAGAGCTTGGCGCCTGCAATCAACGGCACGCCCACCTTGTACCTGCCATCACTTCACTTCGATATGCTCTCTTGAAATTCCTTGTAGACATCTAGCTGATCGTCTTCCCCTCGGTCATCTACTCCTAAAACGTCGAGCGAGTACAGTCTTTCATACTCGTCAGTCTCTCTCACGTACATGCATTTGCTGTCTGCGTATTCTTTCCCACCATGAACAATCCAGCCAAATGTGGTTCCCTCAACGATTGGATCCTCCGGTTGGCCTTTGTACACTTGTTCCGTCCTGATCTTGCAGTAAGTGGCATCCCCGAGTATTACATGGATTGGATACTCTTCGCTTGCGGTTCTGTAAAACATCTTTGCCTGTACATGTTGATATTTCTCTTTCAGTTCTGTCAGGGTGGGCCTCTTGATAGTTGTGAAATCTGCAAGTTTGCTTCCTGTAATCTCTATTTTCTCGCTTGCCTTACTGTCAATTGAGTTGATTGTCA
This sequence comes from Siderastrea radians, assembly GCA_964017195.1. Classification (NCBI taxonomy): domain Eukaryota; kingdom Metazoa; phylum Cnidaria; class Anthozoa; order Scleractinia; family Rhizangiidae; genus Siderastrea; species Siderastrea radians. The sequence continues at coordinate 25,302,543 of OZ024900.1, read as the reverse complement.
CGTCATAGATTGGCATAGACTGTTTCTTCGTCCCGTTAACCGTTACAATGTAGCGCGACTCGTGACATATTGGGTTTAGCTTCAACTTGTTAGCTGCTTCCTTGGAGATAAAGTTCCTCCCCAACTCTGTGTCTAGGTAAGCCCAAAACGTAATCCCCAGGATTTTCAGCGGTACTATGGCGGGTAGAGACTTTTCCTCGACAGAAGGCGTGTATCCGCTTAGCGTGGCGTTGGGATCTTGAGTCTCGCTCCCCTTGGACCTATCACATAGGCTGGTGTGGTGTTTGCTCTTACACTTATAGCACCCCCTGCTACGATATTCCTTCCCAGTATGTCGTGGGTGGGCGCAATTGTAACATAGCCATCTTGCTGCAAAGAACTCTCTCCATTTCGCGATTGTGTCATATGTTGGGCACGATTCTCCCCAGTGGTTTTGCTCACAGAACAGGCAGTGGGGTTCTTTCTGACTAAATTAATGGCGTTCCCTTTTCTTTGGCTCCATTTGATCTCTATGATTGTCTTCGGCCTTGTTGCGCTTGAGCCATTTTTGGACAGAATCGATCAACTTTTCCATGTTCCAATCTTCCCACCCCTCGTCTGTTCTCACCAAATTGGGTTTCACTTGGGGGAGCTTGTTGAAGGTTGACAGGACAAAACCCTTGAGCATCTCTCCCTCCCCCAAAGTTTGCAACGCGTCAAAATTCTTGCTCAGCTTCTCATAAAATTCGCGCACCCTTTCGTAATTTGATCCTCTGGTCACTGGCAAGTTAATTATCTCTTCCATATGTGCAGCGACAACAGTTTTGCTCTGTCCAAACTCAGATCTCAACCTGTCCCACGCGGTTTTGTACCCCAGCGTACCCGGCTTTAAATTAGCTAATCTACTTCTCACCTTAGGGGCCGCCAGCTCCAAAAGATATCTGTATTTCTCCTCGTCGGATAATGGCTTGCTGTGTATTTGTGATGTAAACATGTTCTCAAACCAGTTCCAGTCAACTGAAGTGCCATTGAAAGGGGTTATCTTGAGCTCGGGTAGCTTCACACGGGCGGCTTTCGTGGCTTTTTCCATCTCGATTTTCTTTTCCGCCATTTTGAATTCCGCTTTCATCTTTTCTTCCCAAAGTTCCTTCCCTTGTTGCTGGATCTCGCGTCTAAATTGCTCCTCCTGCTCGAATTTTGCTCTGAGTTTCTCCTCCTCGGCCTTTTGACTTTTGCTTCGCTCTCTTTCCTCCAAGACCTTGCTCAGTGTGGTTTTCATCCCCAGAAGCGGCGCATATGTGGCCTTCAAGTCCTTTTTCCACTGTCTCACCTCTCTTTGCGTCGATATTCCACGGTCGATTTTTAGTTCTTGAAGTGTTGACATAAGGTCGTTTAGGCGGTCTTGAATTTCATCTGTTCCCTTGCACGTAAGTGCAATCTCGCTGTAATCGCAGTTTTCTAACAACTCATCGCCTTCCTCCAAGTAGAACTTAAATTTATCAATCTCTTTCCTGATTTTCTTCTCGAGATCTTGTTCTTGCTGTGGCATGCCTGTCTCACCTTGATCAGTTTTCTCGTTGTCCGAGTCTCCCGTGTTTGTGCAAGGCCGGGTGTTGAAATCTCACTCCTTTTCTCCCGGCGTATCCTGGTCCAGGCACCACTTATGTCCCGAAGTTGTACGGCACACAAAAGCACTCACGATGTATAGACAATTCCAGGGTTTAATAACGAAAATAAAGCCAAAAAATACAAAATAACTGCCCTCGCGATCCTCGTGTTGTTTGCGTTGTGTCTCCTCTCAAAACCTATTTCACAATACTTGTTCGTCTCCTATTTCAATTTCACTTGTCAATCTGAATACTAAATGTGACATCCGGTTGTAACGCTGGTCAGTCACGATAGTTCCGGTCATGCTCCCCTAAAATTGAGTGTCACTTAAATTTCACTCAATCACGATCAGTGTCACTTAAAGGTGAAACGAATCAAAGTTCATTCATCCACAGCAATCAATCTGATTTTAGGTCCTGCGTCTACCGCTGCCCTTCTTCTCTTAATGGTTCTCCCCTGCACTCTCGTCTCTGCTTACTCCTCCGTGTTCCCTTCATGCGGCCTCCGTATTTCGAGGGGACGTACCAGCTGGAGTAGCCGCTGGATTTGGTTTCCCTTGTGTAACAAACCAACTCCTCTTACAACTCCGTCTCTGCCTCTGATGTGTTTCAGAATGCGACCTTTCTTCCATTCTCCTCTGTTCTTCTCATCACCGATGATGAGTACGACCTCCGATTTCTGGGTTATCACTCTCGCCTCTCTTGATTCGGTGACTGGGCAGTCACGATAGTTTCGGTCAATAGCTCTCATAACAACACTAGAATAAAGCTCTGGTGAAAACACTAGAAAAAATTAGGTTGAAAAATTGACAACTGTCCAGCAACCATGAGAAAATGTTCAACTTAAAAAACAAGTCCTACGACTGAATGTCAAAAAAACGACGAACCCAACACGGGCCTCCCACAATAGAAAGGAAAAAAGAACCAATGACTATCTCGCAATACAGCTATCGACACTGCAAAAAAGGGAGTGGGTGGGCGGGAGTCAGGTAATGGTGAACGGCAACAAGAAAACTGAAAACCCTGTCAAACTATGTGACCTTGGCCCCCCCCACACTAGCACCCAGACTCCCAGACGTATGTGAGAAAAATGTTTTCCGCGTAATTCGTTCCTCAGCCAGTGGAAAACAACACTTCTCACACAAAACTGGGAGCAATGCCAAGCCGAACCACACAACGGCATAAAGCAAAGAGTAAAAAAGTAAAAACGGCAAAGTTCCGAACAACTCTAGACAAGGTAAGCCATAATAGAGTTCCTAAAAAGTCCTCATTTAAGGAAAAACAAGTCCTCTGACTGGCCATGAGAAAAAACTTGACCTAGTTAACCTAACATTGATTTTGAGACCAGAAGGAGCAAGTCAATGGAGGCCTCAACATAGCCATTTCGGGCCTTTTCGCTACGCCAACCCCCGTGTCGCTGGAACAGACGGTCAGGAACTCCTAAAGCAGAAGCAGCTGAGGCTCCTCCCTAGCACAAGCTGTGAAGACCAAACTGGTGGGGGTCCAATCCTTCTCGCTGAAGCTCTTTCTTCAGCGGCCCCCTGGCACGGCTATAGGACATAGGCTGATCACGCAGACGCACTCCGCACTTGGTGTTCTGCACGCGCCAAAACAACTTTGATCCACTCGAATGATTACCAATCCTCAAGAACTTCTCCAATACTGCGACTGGGCAGGGGGGGGAGTGCTGCTACGGGCGACAAACACCCACGAACCCTCTCGGAACTGGTCATTCTTCCGCCTCTTCAGGAAAATGGCAACATGGGACTCCCCAAAATGCAAGCTGTCAGGTGACAGGTGCTGTAAGTCATCCCAGCACAGAAAACCAAAGAACCCCAAGGAAAACATAACTGCCAGCTGGAGGTCAGCGACTGTGACCAATGCCCTCACCTGAGCAACCGTCAATGGCTTCTTGCGAGTTTTTGGCTTAGCGAGGACACGCTTAGCTGCATCCACCAATTGCTTTACAACTGGATATTCGCTTGGTTCCGGGAAGCCACTCTTTTTATGAACATAGCTAACTCCGTAGATAGCTGAGTTAACAGCTAACACCGATCTGGCCTGCTGTATAAGAATGTAAAAGGCATTGACAGGCCTACACAGACTCCCCTATGTGGTTTTACATTAGCGACGCACAAGCCTTTAAAGTTTTGCTCTGACGAGTATGTCTTTGAGCGATTTACCTCATTTGTATGATGTAATCGGAGGCGTTTTGTAAATTGTTTTCAGCAGTGGCTGATTTTGGATGAGACTCCAATGTTGCATCAGTATTTGTTTTAAATTTTTAACCCCTGGATGGTATGTTGTCACAAAGGCATTATTTTGCATTTAGTTTTTTTTGTTTGTTTTTTAAGTGCCGTTTGCCTTTCGGCAAAGGAGACCTCAGATAAGGTTTTTTCAATTAGGCTTTTTGGATAACCACGTGCTTCAAGTTGTGTTTTGAAGTTACACATGGCCTCCTGGAAATTTTTTTCCGAGGAGTGTGATAGCTTCCCCTTTAGTAAAGCCTCTCTTAACACCTGGTGGGTGGCAAGAGGAATAGTGTGTATATTGAAAGGTCTCGGTTGGCTTGTAGTGAGTTTTGACGTCGAGGATAGATTTGTTTTGGAATCTTTCACCTTTGTACACTACTGTGTCTAAGAATGTAATTTCTTTCTCTGAGATTTCAGCTGTAAACTTTATAGTTGGATGAAATGTGTTAGCTTGTTCTATGAATAGATCAATGTCTTGTTTACTGGCGTCCCACAGGGAGAAAACATCGTCTATGTAGCATTTCCACACTCTCGGTTTGATGTTGCTTTGATTAAGCATTTTTTGTTTCGATTTCTGCCATGAAGAGATTGGCGAAAGCAACCGCCATTTTCGTTCCCATGGCCGTTCCGTGACATTGGAGACAGTTTTCTCCGTTGAACTGGAACGAATTTTCTTTCAGTATAAGTCCGAGCATTTGTTTAAGATAGTGTGACGGAATGGGAGGGTTGTTATTGTGGTATTTTTCGTATGCTTGGCATACTATTGTGATACCTTCTTCTTGTGGAATGTGTTTGTATACAAGCTTGTTACATCCATTGATACTAAGATGGTTTCATGTGACACTTGAGTTTTCTCTATAAAGTTTATGAAATCAGTCGTATCTTTAAGATACGATGTTTGTTTCTGAGCAATTGGCTGTAATAAATGGTCCACAAAGGATGATATCCTTTCAGTCGGCCCTTCGCAGCCGGATATAATGGGTCTACCGACTGGCAAAGGTTTGTGGATTTTTGTTAGAGTGTAGAAAATCAGTATCCTGGGTGGATTAGGAGTTTGTGAAAGCCATTTTTTGTCATGTTGTCTATATGTTTGCCATCGTGTAGTTGAGTAATAAGTTTATTAACTCTTCGTAATGTTTCAGTGACCATGGGGTTTTCAAGAGGTCGGTAATGGTCGCTATTGTCTAGCTGTACCTGGGCCTCTTGAATTTTGTCCCTTTTGTTGAGAATCACTGTTGTGCTGCCTTTATCAGCACGTTTTAGGTTAATGGCAGTATTCTTTTTCAGTTCTTTGACTGCTTTGTGTTCGTTGTGTGACAGGTTGTATTTTGGCTTTGTTATTTCTATTTTAGAAATGCTTAACTTGACATTTTCCAAGTACCTTTCAAGGGCAGGGTGGTATCCAGTTTGATTTGACATGGAAAGGATGTGGCTCCTCGTCATTCCCGTGGAATATATATCTAAGTCTCATTCGTCTAGCGAATTGTTCGAAATCACGCAACAATTGTTGCCTGATTTTATTTTCATTTGTCACGGGTGTTTCAATAAATTTAAGCCCTTTTGCTAACACGCTGACCTGGTGGTCAGTTAATGTATTGTCTGAAAGGTTTTTAAGGTATTTTTCATTTTTCGCCCTTTCTGTGATAATACGTTTCTGTATTGTGATTCTTCTACGCTTTTTGCATTTGTTATTCTTGGATAGCCTTTCTGCTTCAGTGGGTTTAGCGACTGATTGTTCAGAGATGACACTGTTGTACTTTTCAACATGTTTATGATTATAAAATGGGGTTGGGAGGCCTGCACGACTCCCACTTCACGTTTTTGTACGCTTCGCCTTACATGTCTCGGTCTTTTGACCAACTTTGCTTCTTGTATTCTTGTAGTGGGTTTATAAGGAGGATTTTTACATGGTTACTGAATTGAGCCATTTCAACTTAAACGTCGCATTTTTAGACTTTATCTCGAGGTCATATCGATCTTTTTCTGATAACCGTTGGATTCTTGTGGCTTGCGTGCACTGTTTGTTATTCTCAGTTAAATTTGACCTCGGATGATTTGTTAAGTGACTAAATGTGGTTTCTATGCCACTTTCGGCATACTAGGTACGTTGAGTCTGGCCCGTTTAGGAACTTGGAACTGTTTTTCAGCCTCTCATGTTTGTAGTTGTGACAATAAAGGATCTGAAATATTATCTGTAACGTGATGAGTTAATTTCCCTGCTAATGTTTGTAACACTGGGTCCAGCTTATTTGTATAATTCTCTTGCAGGATGTTGTGTTTCGCATCACAGAGTGTGATCTATAGACCCTTTTCTTCATGAAACTGAAGTTGTAGCTTCTTTCTAGCGATGTAACATGTAATAGATGGCTGAACTCTGCTTCAGTCAAACATATGTGAGTAAGCTCCTCTTGAAACTAAGAGCTTCGTGTCTAGGAGCTTTATAACTTTCCTCCTGTTTTTAGCAAGTCTATCGACTGCGTGGTTGTGTATGCCAATATGTACAGGCAAGACCATGGTTTCGACCTTCCACAAGGGTCTCATCAGTTGCCAGGATTGGCTTTGTGAGTTGCTCTTTATGCAAGCTCATGTACTTTGCGAGAATGACAAAACATTCTGTTTGGCATAGGTTATCCGTTGTGTATTTATATCCACTGTGCGGATCGAAAATCCTGTATTCCTATTGGCTATCCAAAAGGAGCCAATTGTCAAATGTGGTTTTCGATCCTTTTCCTTTTGAAGCTTGCGTGTGTTCGTCTTTGTTCTGTGTTTTTGAAATTTAAACACTGTTTGTTTGAATGACGAGTTGACCGTAATCTTATTTGCCACGTACACTGCTTTTTTTATTTTTGCATAAGCTGCAGCATAGTTGCTTTGAATATGGTACGCATTGTCCTTCTACTCCTCTGTGATGTTTACTGAGTGCTGATTTTTCACACATTTGTTTTATAATTTGGCGGCATTAGTTCTAAGTCTTAAGCACGTTTGTGAACGGTTTGAATGAGGAGTTGTAAGTTATCAGGCGCGCACATAATTTCTGCATAATCGGTAGCGTAGATTTAGGTATGGTGCGCTTTGTTTCGATGTTTTCTCCTCTACGATGTTTTGTTCAAGTGCTAACATATCGTGCTACTCACATGAAGCAGAACAGGGCCTCCCTAAAAACAATCAATCGCAGTTATAAAATGGGGTTGGGAGGCCTGCACGACTCCTACTTCACGTTTTCGTACGCTTCGCCTTACATGTCTCGGTCTTTCAACCAACTTTGCTTCTTGTATTCTTGTAGTGGGTCTAGTAAGGAGGATTTTTACATAGTTACTGAATTGAGCGAAGTCTTAATTGGAAAAACACGTTTGTAAAAATAGGTCCCTTCATTACGCTGAAGTCGATATCACATTCTAAATCTTCGAAGTAAACCAAAGAAGTCTGAAGGAAACTAAAACTCCACGATCTGAAAGAAATTCGACATGTCAATTCTAACCTGAGTAAACGCAAATCTGCCGTATGCAAAATGAGTATGATTTGCATGAATGACATTTTGTAACACCATGTATGAGCAGTTCTCTAAGCCGTCAAAACAGCAAGCCCCAGGCAGCAAGCTGTGTCGAAAGGCAAATGTGTAGTTGAAATCATATGTCTATGCTGTTTCTTCGAGTATTCCTTTTTTGCTGGGAAATTAAAGTGGTAAAGATGCAGGGATTCTTGACGAGTTCACTCACGAGATGGCATAATCTCCTGCACGTGTAAGTCTTGTCTTGTCTTGCCTGTCAAAGAAGAGTTCGCACAGTTTGCCACAATTATAGCTTTTGGACTTTTTTGTTTCTATTTCTTGGATGGAATAAAACACTTAATTGAGTCAGTTCTGAGTTGAACCCGTATCACTGTATCAGACACGCTTTAAAAAAATTGTTCATGTTTTGTCATGTGCAGGAGATCATGTTTACCGGGTGTTTATCTTGCAGTCGTAAAGCTGGCAGATATTCCATTTCATGACGTGAATTTTCTTCGATACTTCGGTTGTTCGAACATTTGCTTCCCTGTTTTTTTGATTAGCCTTGCGAACTTTCGCTTGACTTGGCGAATTGTTGCACCAATGCGGCGAAAAATCGCTCGAAAGCTCGGCGATATTTCAAAGAGAATAGAGCACGAGATTTGCTCTCATTACTTTTGCAAATTACCTCACACTAACACGAGCACTACAAGTTTCTTCAGCTGGACCCGCAGTACTTCTTGCGCCTTCTTGCGGCTTGCGGTAACATTAGTAACTTCTTGCGGCTTCTTGCGGCCACATTTTCAACTTCTTGCGTTTTGAATGTTCTTGCGGGTAAACCGCAAAAACATAGCACTTTCACTTCTTGCACCGGCTTGCGTGTTCTTGCGGCGCAAGAACTTCTTGTGCCACTTCTTGCGCGTGCATTATTTTTGGGCTGTACTGTAGATCGAGCTGTGTATGCACCTTTTTCTTCTTCTTCGAAAAGTTCAGTTTCACTCGATAACACAACACATCTTTGAAAGGGTTCCAGCCCATTCCAAAAACCCTTTCCAATTCTGTGATGTCAGGTTTAGTGCCAGTCAATACCTGTACTAGGTGCTGATCTTCATGTCTTTGTGCTTCAGATCCTTGCTCCTGACCTTGGTCCTGTCCGGCCATGACCCATCCCTTAATCTTAAATCCACCATGGTCGAGAATCTTGTCAATTTCGGAGGTTATCTTCTGAGCTTCTTCTACGGTTCCAGTGCTTTCGGGAATGTCCTCCATGTAGCTGTTGCTAAGGATAGTTTCGCTGAAGCGTGGGAACTCATCTTTACTCATCTCTGCCATCCTGCGGAGTGTCGCTATTGCTATGGTGCCACGGATGGTCTCCCCTGTTAATGGCAGTCATCACATGAGTGTCAGGCTCCCTTCTCTCATCGAAGTCTCTCCACAGGAATCGATGAGTCATCTGATCGAGCAGTGGTAGGTCGATAGAGTGAAACATTTTTGCAATGTCCCCAATCATGGCTATTGGCTCCTCTCTGAACCTTAGTAGCACACCAAGCAGGTTGTTTAGCATGTCTGGGCCTTTAGCATGGACTCATTTAACATGTGCCCATGGAAGTTTGCACTACTGTTGAAGACAATGCGATAGGGTGTTGTTTTGCTCTCTGGCTTAAGAACCTCGTGGCGAGAGATGTAGAATACGGGCCCATTGTAATCTTCTATCTCTTTCTTTGTCAACTTGTGGGCAACTCCTCTGTCGATCATACTTTTGATTTTCTTGTGGTACACTGCAGCATGCGCCGGATTCTGTCTGAGTCGCTTTTCCGTGGCTTTCAGGGTCGCAAGTGCAGCTTCCTTGTTGTCCGGTAGAGCTTTTGGATCCTTGATCCATGGGTACCCTGCTTCCCATTTCTTCTGGTCAGCTTTGTAAGTCAGCTTGTCCTTGATTATCTTGTATTCCCGTTCTTCCTTAAGAGTCATGCTCTTTCTGCCTGGGTGACATTGTCCCCACCTGCACAAACCATACTTTCGAGTACACTTGACTCCTAGCTGTTCTAATTTGTAGAAGTCTTCTACTCGCACCATAGCATGGTGGATAGTGGCATGCTGTAAGACCTTTCTGGTTCTTTCCTTAAGGGTAGGATGTGTACCTCCTATTATCATTCCAAATCTGTTCTCTAACAGTAGCAGGTGTCCGGCTGCTCTTTTACGAACGGGATGAAAGGCTGCATACTCATAACCAATAAGGCAATCAATTTCTCCCTCTTCTGGCCTGTCTAGGTCTTGCTTGCTCACACCTTCGAACAGTTTAATAACTCCGCTGACTTCTATTGGTGTGATGTCCGTGAATATGCGGTCTATTCCAAGTACGCTGACGGTGATTACAGTGTTGGCCTTGTCAATTAAGGTGAGGTCACAACGACAGGACTCCAGCTCTTCAATCGCTCCACCAACTTTGACAATTTGGAGGTTGACTCTTCTGCCACTCAAATTCATTCGCCTGGCCTGACGGAAAGTTATGAAAGAAAGCGTGCTTCCGCCGTCCCACAGCGTATTCAGTGATGTCCAGTTACCTCCTCTGTTGGTACCTTTCAGCTTCTGGAGTTGCAGCAGGATCTCTGTATCCCTACTCTAAGCCAGGCTAAACACCTCACTGTGGAAGGATATGCCTGATGCGTGGGCCTCATGCAACATCTGATGATGGGGCATGCCACACCCATCTTCTTTACACTTGAAGTTGCGCTTGCAGGATTTTGTCGTGTGACCCTGTTCAAGACATCTAAAACAAGCTTGTTTTCTCGGACCAACTTGGTCTTTTTCACTGCTGACTTGTTCTCGAAGGCTTTACACTTCCAGATGGGGTGTCCATGGTGGTTAGGGTGCATCCAGCAGCGCGGCCTCTCTTCCTTGGTTCCCCTGTTGGCCAAGAGGGTGTGACCCATTTCGCTGGAGCCTGATCTTAGATCACTGAATTTGTACTCTATCCTCTCTCTGAATTCCAGCAGAAGGTCCAGTAGAGCTGGGAACTTATCTTTGATGACTTCAGGCTGTAGTTGTTTGGTCACGGTCCTTATGCATTCTTTCTCAGTGGCTTCAGGCAGCCTTTCCTCTATCATGCTGACGATAGTGGAGTTACTGATTTCCTTTTGGAGGCCCATGCTCTTCAGGTCTCTGGGCGCTCTTTCGATGATGTTTATCATTTCAAGTGTTCCTTTAGGGTCCTCATCGACACCCTTTCCCAACTTCTTTATTTCAGACATTATAGCATCTACCAATTTGCCGTGGTCTCCATACTTCTTGTCAAGCCGTTTCCAAATTCTCTCCATATCTTCTCCAAGGCCCTCAATTTCCTCTTGGATTTCATCGGACAAGTAGGATCTCAATGCAAATGCTTCTTCACTGGGTTTGTAAAGTGGTTTAATGTGCTTCAAGAATTCCTCTTTAAACCTCGGGTATTTTCTCAAATTTCCTCTGCAAGGATCAAACTTCAGCTTTTCTAATCTAATACCAGTGGTCCCCGCTCCAGGCTTATCACATGATGTGGATGTTTCCCTCTCTGTGCTGTTTCGACTGATAAATATCTCCACCTCATTGCAGGCCTTGTACGCTCCAAGAGTAGTTGCAATCATCCAATGCGACTCACTTTCTACAACTTCCTTGTCAATTAAAGATCAAAGCTCAAGTCTTCTTGAGCTCTTTCACATGCAATCATTTTATCTTCTAGTCTCTTTCGGGCATTCTTAACCGCCCCGACTAAATGTTTTTCTACTGTAGTACCTTCCGATGCCATAAGCTCTTTGATAGCGTCAATTGACTTCTTGAATTTAATTTCCTCTTGATACCTACGTGCTACTTACTCTTCGATCTGCTTTCTTTCTCTTTCCCTCGCCTTCTCGGTCTCTTCTTTCTTTGTAATTTCAGCCAGCTGACGTGCTTTCATTTCTGCTTCTTCTGTTTCTTTAAGGATTGTAAACTCTTTTTCCTGTTCCTTAGTTTTAATCGCGTCTTCTAAGTACCTGTCTGCTCTTACCTCCAGTTCGCTGAATGTTTTACTTAATTCCTCAATCCAGCCTTTGTTGAGTTCTTTGCCTGGAAGCAGTTTGACAAAGTCATCATGTTTGGTTTGTGTTTCGTTCCATGCGGCTTTCAGTTCGTCGTATCTGCTTTCGTTGGTTTTAGTTGGGGCTCCAGTATCGATGGCTTGACCAAGGTTGTTAGCGGCTCGGGTAAACTTTCCTTTTGCAGTTGAGTGAAGTTTCTTCGCCGCCTCTACTTCGGCCATATTCAGTTTCGTGGCGCCCGAATCTTTCCACTGTGAACTAAGCTTTCTTTGGTAGGTAGTATTCAAATGTTTCGCACTGACCACGATGACATCAATCCGTAGATTCCAACACAACACAAGTCGATAGGTTTAATATGTTCGAATACCTAAAAGGGATACACAAAGTGATGCTGAAAAAGCTAAAGGATCTAAAGCGACTACGAACTGCATTATAAACAATGCAAAACGATGGCTAAAGTTCTCACTATGGATCCTGAGATAGTCAGTGTAAAGGAATACGTTAGAACAGCATTCAGTCTTTGTCCTTACAGCGTTCAATAGCGAATATCTAGCTTTCATAGCCTACATTTTTACATGCGTACTGGCAAGATGGCAGACCCCGAACTCAAAGCTACAAACAATATCACGTGACTTGTAGGTCCCAGTTTAAAACAAGCACAGGAGGCGCGAAACAGTATGTAGCCAGGAAACAGTCAACATACTCACTTTTGACCTTGTCATATTCCTTAAATTCTTGTAAAGTTCTTGGATTACCAGGCACATCGTCTGAAATAAATGATGTGCATTCCTTCTTCAGCAAGACAACCTCAGTTTCCTTGACCCGTCTGGCATCCAAGGGACAACTCAGAAGCCTCTCAAACAGTTTAACTGAAGTGCTGATTGGACTTGCCATCATCTGGGGGTCTAGACATCTCAAAAAGCGAACCATGGAAATTTCAGTGGACACTTTTCTAGTAACTTTTCACTAGTGCGAGTGAGAAATGCCTTGCAATCAAGTTGAAATTGCCTCTGTTCCTGCTGTGTAATCTGGTCATTCTGTTTCAGGCTCTCTCTTTGTGATAACACCAATATCAACAGCTTTGCTCAGTCTTCTATTGTCATTTAATGTAACATCAATCTTTGTCAACTGTGTGACAGTTTTAGCAGAAGCTGTGTCTCTCTCTTTCAAGAATCTAGTCATTACTGGCCTCAGCAGCTTCTCTAGATCAGATGCAAGAAATGGTATCACAGGCTTGTTTGGCTGGTATGTGGCAAGGAAAGGTTGAAAATCTTGTGTCAAGGAGATCTAGAAATGGTGCTTCGCTTTGAGCAACTTGTGAAGTGTGACTGCTTTGGCAACATACTGATTTCCTTCGTGTTTCTTTGGTGCCGTGTTTTCCAGTTCTGCTTGTCTACAGTATTCTCTAATACTTGGGGGAAGTGTGGGTGACTTGCCAGCAACTGGGAGGTTCTCTCACAGTGTAGAATGCCTATTGTTCTCGGGACATTTACTTACAGTTGGAAAAAGTGTATGGGTCTGTCGTGACACTTGTTAATATTCATAGATGCATTCAACGAGCTGTTTTCATTGGTTGCTATGAACGCGCGACAATACTCATTAGTTCATGATTAGGCGGTAAACTAAACAATGAACTCAGCGCCTATTGTTTCTTTCTTTGTTTCATTGTACTCAACACACTTTTGTTATTTAAATATCAATATAACTAACTGCACGAGTGTTTTTTGGTTCGTTTCGTGAAAGTCAAGCATTAACTCATTTTCTCTTAATGGATTTGCATTTGCTTTAAGGAGGTTTCGTTGTGTCGAATGCGAACTTGTAACATTGGAAACAAAGCTCATTTCATTGATATTCATTGTATCTGCACGAGCAAGACGATTTCACTGTGTGCAGTTTGTGTGCGGAAGTGACAATGACCTACAAACAACCTTTCTAGTTCTGTCTTCGGATGCTTAACTGTCGTGTATCCAAAACAGCCGGTAAGTGAGCATGAGTGCTCACAAGTGAGTGAGTGATTCACTGACAAGTGAATGTATCCGAGCTGGTTCAGTGGGATGTACAGGGAAAATTGATCAGAGTAGATCACAGTTCCAGGAAGAATGTGCCTTGTAATCAGATGGTGAACGCGTTTCTCTTGTTTTTGCCGATGTGTTGGCCGACGCATCAGTAGTGTCGGCCAACGCGTCATCAGTGTGTCGGCCAACGCGTTGTTTGGATCGGATTCTTTACCTTCCTGGGTCTGCACGTTCAACCTGAATTACAAACATACATCAGTCTTGATAAGCGAGATCACGAAGAGTCATGGTCCTTCCGTGCAAAGATTGTATGAAGTTAATGCATTCTCGGTTGTCCGTAATGGTTGGCTGGACAAAAATCTTTTGTCAAAAACTAGATAGCCATTGGTGCATTTCGATCCGTCGGCAGGTCCTTGCCGTGGAATTTTTATTCAGTTTTCAACCATTCGACTTTTTGTCACCATGGAGAAACGTTGTCCGCTCAGTTTTAAAATTCATGGCAAGCGTAAACTATTTTTCACTTGAGTGGCTTTTTTGAATGGGTATTGTTTTAGTCTTGGTCACCATTCAGTCTTAAAACAATAGCTCACTTGCTCGAAACGCGCCATTTTTAAACGCAAATCCAACTAGCAGTTTTCAAACCGAAAGGAACAGTGGTTCCTGTTCACCAATTCTTAAACTTTAAACGGATTCTTGTTAATAAAAAATCAATTTTTCATTTTCCGTGCGTGGCTTTTTTAAATTCAGTAAACATTTTCAGAAATTCGCTTTTGAAAACGGCCCCCATACAAAAAAAGGCCAATTTTACTGTATTTTCAAGCGCAAAAGAACATCCCGTGTGTTTGTTAAATCTTCTTCGTTTTAGCCTTAAAATGTAGCTACAACATTCGTCTTCAAAAATCCGTGCGTGGGTTGTTAGATTTTTACTTATTGAAATCCGGGAAGCAAGTTTTATCAACGCTACTGGGCCGATTTTGGTCTTTTCTTCTCTGATTGTAGAAGCTCTCGGGTTCAAATTTGCGGCTTCCCTGATTATAAATAATTAATGATGTCCATACATTCTGCCCTCTGTAGCCACCTACAGGCACCTAACAAAGTAGATTGGAATGTGAGCAAACACAGGTTAAAGGTGATATAAATTGCTAATTTATTTATGTTATATTATCAATATCAGTCTCAGAAATTGCTCCAAATATAATGTGCAAACGGACAAATACATTTCAAATGGACCATAGTAAAACCAAAGCAAGGTTTCTAATCCACTCAAAGAGGAAACAACTATTCTTGTCAAGTATCTCACGATTAAACATACCATACTCCATAGAATGATAAAATATTAACAGTAAAAAAAAAAAGAAAGACTGAGATAGATTTACAAATCAAAGTTGTGTAACAGTGGAAGATAGAGCCTACCAGTGGTTGCAAAATTTGGATGGAGATATATCCACACCACTGTATTTGACATCTGGCGAATCCCTGAACAATTTGTACTCTTTAAGCAGGTATTGATCCAGATTCTAATTGGTCTCCTTAGCAACAGTTTGAAAAGATCTGTGAACTGTGTGCAGTCCACATGTCCCATATTTTCTCTTTATCTTCGTTGACGTCAACTGGATACTTAGTAAAAACTAGGACTAATTAAGCGAATTTTGTTTGGTGCTGTCAAGACACTTTTTGCCACAGACATCTCTCGAAGACAATGTCTTGGCACGTGGTCAGTGTCTGCCTCGCCAAACTTTTTGACAGGAAAAGGTTCGATTCGGCCGAATAGAACTAGAATCTTAGAAAGATTCAAGACTGAAAAACGAAAGTGTTTGAGGTGATTCGTATGTAATACAACAAGGGAATTCTGGGAGAATAAAGATGGCGGCTCGAGTTTCACCTGCAACAGCAAAACAACAAAACGAAAAGACGGGAAAGAAACATTCTTGATTGCTTGGGTTCACGAACAGCGGTCAAAATAGAACTTTGTTTGTCCTATCAGCCAGCAGATTGAGCGCTTTAACCGACAACTCCACTGCAATAACATTGGGACTGTATAACCGCGCGAACAAGTATAAGATTTTTTCAAGTGAGCTGATGACATAATCGGCTCGTACGCCTGATTTTTTCTTGAACGGGATCCAACCCGTTTGACTGATTACTTTAAGTGTTCAACAAGTGGATGGGATCATTGTTTCCAGCGAACGAACAACCAAGTCATTCGAGCGAGTTGTGTTTCCAGCAAACGAAACTTTTAAGTGTTCAACAAGTGGATGGGATCATTGTTTCCAGCGAACGAACAACCAAGTCGTTCGAGCGAGTTGTGTTTCCAGCAAACGAACGACCAAGTCGTTCAAATGAGTCGGTGTTTCCAGAGAACGGGCGACCAAGTTGTTCGAACGAATGGATCTTTTTCCCGAACGGGTGACCGAAGCCGTTTGAACGGGTGCTAATTTTTTTCGAACGGCTTACAAACGGGTTGTAAATGGAATCCCGTGTAAGAATGGAAAGTCGTTAGCGTACGTTTTCCCGTGCAAGGTCACATATAACAACGAAGGCAAGTTCAATTTCTCACAAGATTTCCTTAGCTCTCTTTGAAATGCAAGATTTACATTTGGGCCATCCGTACAATGTTCCACGTCTTTGCTGGGTATAGGTCTTTTGTTGCCTCTTCATAGCGTGTTCTACTGTGGCCTATGAACAAGGACATGAGATATTGGGACTCCACTTTGGAATTTTCACTTGACCAACAATGCACATACATGTGCAGGTGCTTGCTGTGCAACTCTTCATTTAATGACTCGTCAAATAACAGTGCATGGGCTGGTGATTGCTTCACATCGTATGATAGTTTCCTGGCAAAATGTGGGCAAAGTCCAAATGTTATGGCACGGCTGAATTTTGAATCACTCATTGAAAAATTTGCCGCAATTTCACTGTCACTGAACAGTCTCTTGAATAGGTCATTTTCTCCAACATTTGAATTTCCAGAGAAGTGGGAGTAAACACATTTGAAAGCCCATAAAATCTCTGCATCAGCGACTTTTTTGGACAACGTGCATAAATAGGGCAAAGACTGAATTGCCTTACCTTCTCCAGTGTCTTCTCATAAGTCGGTAAATTATGATCGTTCGGGTGAGTCTAGTCCTGAGATGGACTGTTTGTGGTGACATTGACTGACGTTTCGACAACCTGAGAGGAAGTCATCATCAGAGTCATGTGAACTGTGAATCATCACTAGATGTTATAAGTCTCTGGTCGTGATCCTGTTTGGTTGACGATCTCGTGATTTTGTTGGTCGTCTGTCAGTTAAATCGTGATGTTATTGGCTGTGAAGACTGCTAAACGTGATTGGTACGTTTCGATCCGTCATTTGTTTGTCTAATGTCCGTTGCTCTATTGTTAGTCAAATAGGTTGGTTGGTCTGTTGTTTGTCTGTCTTGTTATTGTCGGCAATCAGTCATTTGTAAGGTGCAGGTAGCTGTTGGCAACGGTTCAGTGGTGTTTTTTCTAAGTTAGTAAACCAGCTTTCCGGAGTGATTTGTTGATAGTAGTCCATACTGCATTCAGCAGAGTCCCAGTCGATTCTGTGGTTTGTTTTTAAATGGTGCTCAGCAATTTGATTGTTGATATTACCATTTCTAGTTGCTTGTTTGTGTTCAGTCAGTTGGACATTCAAATTCCTGCCGGTCTCACCAATATAAGTGGCCTGGCAGTTGCAGCATTTGATCTTATAAACTGCTCCCTGTCTGTCGCTTGGTTCGTCTTTGTCTTTAACGTTCGTCAGTAGCTGTCATAAAGTAGTGATAGGTTTGTGAGCAATGCGGATGTTGTAGGGTTGTAGGATTCATGCGATAGTTTCAGAAGTCCCTTTACAAGTAAATAATTATAGTTGAAAAAAAATTTAAAAAGACCCGCCAAGGGATGCAGAAAACAGATGCTCACATTTTTGAGTAGGACAGCTATTCTTAAATCAAAACAAACTGGGTCTAGTTGGCAGTGCATAGTACAACAAACAATGGCTTTTTATCGACATGTAAGATCTTTGAATATTTTACTGGAGCTATAAACAGATTGCAATCTCGTGCGGACCAGGTGTTTGCTTGGCTAGTAATTCAAACAAGATTTTTTTCAGGAAGCCAACCATCGTTTCAAGGCTCACGAAATATTTGTTTTCTTTGCCAAAGGGAAACATCCCATTGCATTGGAGTCTATGTGGAGTTACTAAAAACGTAAACATGACGTAATAAGTATATACATAGTATTTCTTTCAGCGTGACTTTTTTTTAAATGGCGTAACCGTAACCAGCAAATCCAACAAGAAAAAACAGAAATGAAAAGGTTCCACACCAGAAACTCACTTAAGTGAGTTTTTCACAGTAAAGAATGGCCTGATGCACTGCTTTTGTGATTTTGAAAACACACTGGTCATGCAACTATGACAAATCTCACGGCCTTTACCCTTTGGTGCGTAGACAAAAGTTGACTGAATAGCGGAAGCCACTTAATCCATCCAATTTGCCGAAAAACAAGGGGAGCAAGCAGGGTCCTATCACTGTTTCTTGGAAATCAACTTTCTGTAGTGAGAGTCAACTACAACGAGTATGCAAAGCTGAATTTCCACACTTGATGGCACTGTACGCAACACGTATGGTGGTCACTCGACCTTTTTTTCCTGTACTTGTCCTTGCAGGATGCAAAATCACTCTCACTTTTCGGCTCATTTTGTTTGGTGTGCATACCCTCAAAGATGAAGATATCCATGCCAGCTGCTTTCTCAGGGCTTCTTGCTCTAATCAAGGCCAAGCATGGTGTTCAGCAAGGTGGAATTGGTAGCATTTGGAATGTAATGTAAAAACAAAGAGTGAAAAGGAGTGAGAGAAAAAAGAATAAAACAAAAATATCAAGAAAGTGATTATAAATTATCACTGTACCTTTATATACCCGAATTTTCAATGCATGATTTTTGCAAGATGGTACAGTACACTTAACCATGTCTCCTTTTTAGTCAATGGCTGGCACGATACCATTGCATCACGACAACCATCTCATGTATGCGTGACAAATTTTGCCATTTCAATCCCTTGGCGTGACATCACCCATTTCCAAGACGGTACCCATCTTTTCTGAGTTTGCACACAAAGCCAAGTCAACATGGCTATTTTTTCACCCAAATGCTTTTGCCCCCGGACCAACACCACCTGCTTGTTGTCTTGAGCGCCTTTTTTTGTTGACAACTTAGCAACCAGACATGTTTGAGAACAAACAAAACATGCTTTAATGGCAAAAAAATCCTAAGATTACGAGTGGGAGCGTTCGCCTGGACCCGAGTGGACTTGAGATGTCCCTTGTTTTTTTTTTCAGCATTTTGGACGTCTAGCAGCAAAACAGGACCTTCGAAACAAACAACATTGAAACTGAATTCGATGGTAGGAAGTCAAACAAATGTGCCAGATATAATGGAATTTTATGAAGAAGATCACCAGCAATCAATTTGACGACGGTTCTAGCTTAATGTCTGGTCCTTTCTCAGCACCTGTTCTAGCAAGTTTTCAGATTTTCTTCATAAATATTCACCATTCATGATCCCATGCAATCCCAGGTAAGACTGCCATTTTGAAACCAAATGATAATTTGTTCAACATGGTTGGTTTCATAATTTTAATTATGCAAAATTTGCAACTCCAGTTTTACATCGTCAGTCTAGAATTTCTGTGTGTAAATCGCAGGCATCTCTCCCCACCTCTCCCGAACACACCAAGCAGCCGGAGAGTGGAGAGGTGGATGTATTCGCAGGTGGTTTGAACATTTTCCTTGAACAAAATTTACAAATTGCAAATGGCAACATCAAAAATGAACCAGAACAAATATTTGTACCACTTGTGGGACAGACGGCTTGTGCTGTAGTAAGAACAAAGGTGATCCGAACAGCTTCTCCACTTAGATAATTCATTCGTTCTTCCTTCACCTTTCCATACCATGAATATGACCCTGTATCATAATCAAGGCCTGTTTACATGAAGGGAGGGCGACCCTAGTATCGGGGTCACCATCCTAGCTGGGCTGAAACAAACATAGCCTGCCTTTACATGGGGTCAGAGGTGATGGGGGTGGCTATCATATTGGGCGAGCTATCTTTTCTGGTCGGGCTCTTGTTTTGGCAGACTTTTTCTTTTATCTTTCTGGTCTTGTTTTTGTTGTTGCATTTTTTTGTAATGGTGCATTTAATTAAGCTCAACAAAACAAACATGGCAGCAAGAACAAATGTTTCAGTGGTGAAATGCTTCCCACTTGCCCTTGCTGCTATTACTGCAGGTTTTGAAGTCAACAGAAATAGCTCGCAAAAGAGAAAAGATAGCCTGCCTAGGAGAGTGACCCTGGGGTGACCATTTGTTGGTTATGCAGGTGATCCCCACCAGGTGTGTAAACACATCAGTGTGTTTTGTAAATGAATGTATGAAAAGTTGGCCCTACCAGGAGGGCGATCCTGGTGCTTTCTTATTCTCTAAACTCCGACCCTCTTGTGTCTGCAAGTAATCACGCTATTTCTAAAATTAGCAAAAACATGTCACTTGCATGTCATGATTATTGACAAAGTTGTACCATGTATATTTTCCTTTGAGGTCGAATGGAGGTGTTGACTGTCACTTGCCTTTTACAACCGTGGCCGCAACTCTCTCACTTCTCTGTCTGGCCACTTTGCGGTCAAGTATGTTGTCTACTTTGATCTCCAAGCAGTTTTTTATGAGCAAAAATTTTCTTTTTGTCTTGATTTTCTTCTTTGTTATCCAAGTCATCTTTTATAGATTTGTCTGGTGACGTGTACTTCGCTGCCAAGATGGCTGATGCAGCATTCTGCTGTAAGGGAACGATAAATATATTAACACATTAAATTACTCCGTCCATTTTTCCTAGATTCAAATACCGAATTTCAGAACAGAAGGTTAAATCAGAAGGCAAAATAGTTTTTGACTTCTTTTGGATGGACATTAGGTATGGTTTTGCCATCATGTCTGAAGTGAAGTCCGGATTGGGGAAGGGGGTGGAACACCCATGCCAAGAAATATGTGTTGTCCTAAAATTCGGGAATTATTCCTTTATTAATACTTTTACCTTGGTCAAATTTCTATTGTCTTGAGTGGCATTTACCGAGGTATCAGTTGGTGTTTCCACATGCAAAATGTTTACCTAGGTATGTGAATTCTAATACCTCGGTAAAATGTTCTAGTCTAAACACAGCATTAAACATACCAAAAATCCTCCAGAACATATTAGGGGTACACTATAAAGTCATATACTTCTTATATATCATACTGAAACATAGCTCCAACATACCTGCTTAATCGCAACCAATCAATGGATTCCCCATTAAAAACATACCAAATTCATATCATGCATGTGATCCTGTATCATAATCATACCAGTGTCATACAAGACACCTTTAGCATACTTTCTCAAACTCATCAATTATGCATGAGGTAAACAACCAATTGCCTGGCCCCATTTGGGTCACATGGATGCCCCTTTATACCTCAGTAAAGAACAGATAAAATCAAGCGTGTTTGGAAATCCAAACACACGTAGTGGGATATCCAAACAGGTGTGTTTGGAAATCAGTTAGCAAAAACAGTGTAGTGCTTGAACAAATGTTTATTACCTTCCATGATAAATTATTGTTTGCAGTTAGCATTTACGTTTATGAGGCAATTCGTGAACATTGCTTAATACTGTGGAAAATTTTTTTCTCGATTGTACCTGAGACTTGCTATGAAAGCTCCAACTGTTCTTCAAGTCTTCGCACTCGGTGAAGGCAATCTTTGAATTCATGCGGTTCACAGCTTGATAACAGCAAATCTTTTTACTCGCTTCACTTGCTGCTTCCTGACGTACCTTCCTGAAGTATACTTTTAGGCCTGCACAGGGCCAGTAAGGATTTTTTTCTCTACATTTTCCTTGCAGTCAAAACAGGATGATTCCGAAGGTAGTCCTGTTGCGATTGAAAACGACACCAATGCAAATATTAGCATTTCCATAAATGGAGATATCTAACAATTATAGGTAAAATTCAAATCCTTAAAACATTTATTATCCCGAAGTTGACTTATCGTGCCTCAATTATTCACTATTCCAAAGATACTTTAAAGCAATGTAATAAAATCTCATATGATTTTGTTTGGAACGGTCGCGACAAGGTGAAAAGAATGGCTATAATAAACGAGATCGAAAACGGTGGTTTAAAAATGCCTCACCTGGAATCCATCTTCACGACTCAATGCATTTTATGTCTCAAAAGAT
Source organism: Siderastrea radians (assembly GCA_964017195.1). Taxonomy (NCBI): domain Eukaryota; kingdom Metazoa; phylum Cnidaria; class Anthozoa; order Scleractinia; family Rhizangiidae; genus Siderastrea; species Siderastrea radians. The sequence continues at coordinate 25,280,874 of OZ024900.1, read as the reverse complement.
TTTCGGAAGAATACCACAGCTCATGGAAATACATTCTGAATTTCTTCTTGAAAAAGGTTCGTGGTATCTTTGTACTGTGCTGTAACTTCGATCCTAAACTTCTGTGTATAAAATCTATCCCACCATTCTATAATGAATGTCTCAGATTTTGCCTCGGTACAGAAGTTCTCTCCCAGTATGATTGAAGAAGTTTTACTGCAGTCTTTTTGGAACAATTTGCATATATATGAAAGAATGGAAAATCCATTTTCGATCAAAAACTATACAATCTTGGCCTAGTTCACTTAGTCGATACAATAACCGAGGAAGGTAAATTATTAACTTATGATAAGATGAAGGAAACATTTCCTAATTTATCAGGCACGGACTGCTTTCAGTTGATAGGCATCTTTTACTCGCTTCCATCTGAATGGAAACGTATTCTAGCAAATACAGCTGACGCCCTAAATATCTCGGTACGTAAAAAACGTTTGGTTTTTGAACACTTTGACAAATTGATGAGTCTAAGCTCGAAAGCAATATATCAGCTAACAAAAGAACACATCACTTTATTACCTTCAGCTCAAACAAAATGGAACCAAATATTTTCTGAACGTATTTTGATTTGGAAAGACCTATATACTATACCATATCAATGCACACTTGACACTAATTTAAGAGAATTTCAATTCAAAATTCTGCACAGAATTCTAACCACAAATTATAGCTTGTACAAGATGTCTCTTATACCTTCTCCGGTATGTAGTTTCTGTGACAATAATGACGAATCCCTCCGACATCTGTTTGTTCATTGTTCCTTTGTATCAACATTCTGGGATCAAATACTAAATTGGAACCCTATCTGTAGAGATAATTTTGATAATCTTGGCGACAACGCCATTTTATTTGGTATTCCATCAACTGGGCAAATGGAGGGAAATTACCTTATTCTCAACACTATTATTTTAGTAGGTAAACAGACTATTTATCAATGTCGTAAAAAAACTCATCAAGCCATCTTTCGCTCTTTTCCGTGCTAAAATTGATCATCTCAATTCCCTGGAGTACCAAATAGCCAAAAAAAGAGGAAAATTAGCCACTTTCTTCGACAAGTGGAAAAATGTTCAGTAATAATAATTAATATTCGATCGTATTTTGTGTGGTGCGCTAGCGAAAATAATAGGAAATTAGAATTGTAATTGTAATGTATTGTAATGTAATGTATATTGTATTGTAAGTAATGTAACAGCGTTTTTGTTAGAATTTAGGAGTGTAGTGTATTGTTTTCGTAGTGTAGCGTTAACTATGCATTTAAATGTAACGTACTAGCGATGATAGCTTGACTGTAATTAATGTATTGTTATAGTAGCGTAGTGTTAAGTATACAGTATATAAATTTCCTGTAGCAGCCGCTGATTGAAAAAATTTTGTCTTCTGCATTTCTGGCTATAAAAATGTTATTGAAAATTTCCCCTTCAAAAAAAAATTAAAAAAAATGGTTTGCGAAAAAACATTGCATTTTTGACGGCATTGCAAACAACCAACTATGTGCTAATCACAAGCTTTTACTCACAAAAGTGTTGATTATCTATTGTTTATTTATGCACGACTGAGAAGTCATATCTACAACTCGGGCTTCGTGTTTCATCAGGGTATCCAAACACCTCAAAACAATAAAAGCACTCAGCTTGCGGCCTCGTGCTTTCATTGGTTTCTCGGTGTTTGGATACCCTGATGAGACACTCGCTCTCGTTGTTGATATATTACATGAAAATACCTTCTACATGTAGGAGCTCTCACAAGGTTTTTACCCTGTCCGATTAATGCAACTGCTATGGTGGGCCAGTGAAATCAGAAACTTAGGAGAGCTGCTACACTGCATGACACAAACAAGTTAACATAATTATATTGTGTCAGCCATGTTAAGTTTCAAATCTGACACCATTAAATATACTCTCAAAAGAAATAATTGGCAGCAGTAATGATTACTGAGAAAGCAGTTTATTCAGTGACACAGGCGACTCTGAAAAAAATCCGAGTTCTCCCAACAGGAGTCGAACCTATGACCTTCTGGTTACTGGTCTAGGTGCTCTGCCATTGAGCTACTGGAGACTCGTGGGTTAGCTCTGGTTGACCAGAAGGGCATAGGTTCAACTCCTGTTGGGAGAACCCGGATCTTCTTTCCAAGTTGCCTGTGCCAGTGACTGACTAAACGTCTTTCTCGTACATTTATCATTTACCATCACACTCATAACAATAATTTTTGTGTTGCATTTTTTTGAATATATGCATGAACTCCTCATGAATAATAAAACATTTTTATAAATATTAAAAATATATAAAGTAATGTCGGTACCCTTATGGAGGCTTCAGTTCATTCATTCATTCTTTGTAACTTCCTGGTAACTGACTTGACAATGTTCAAACCAATAATCACTCCAACTTCTAGTGTTAACAAAATTCTCATTTTGCCATGTGGTTTATCAGGTTCTGATCTGCTGAGATACGCCCTCTATCTTTCTTTTCTTGCTTCCTTAAGACCAGCTCCGCGTAACTTTCACGTAGGCCGGGAAATAGCCAAAAATGGAATTTCGCCAAACTTGGCCAGAATGATTCCCTTGGGGCACTTGTTACAAAAATATTAATATAAGCTCGATTGGGCAATTACTGAATTTTTAAAGTCATTTTTTCTTCTCGATGCTTAAAACCTGCCAAAATCGAGCTGAAATGAGAGGCATATTCAGAGCACCGTACTTCTGTAAATGAAGGTTGACAACAAAAACTAATTGTACCTCGTATTTGTACTTTATATCCTGTATACTTGGAGGTGGTTAGATCGCGATTTGATAAGAAAACAAATATTTCACGAGATTTTGAAAACTGATTACTCACGACAGCCCGCAAAAGGCCAAAATTTAGCCTATTTTCAACTGCTAAAAATGCCTTCTGGTACATGGATTTCGCCAAAAAGGCTTATTTAGTCTGAAAGAGCAATCTTTCTTCTTGAAATATGTGAAATAAAATTTTTGGGTAAATGAAATCGTGAGCGCTAAGGCAGTGACGTAAATACAGCAATGTGTCTTCAAAAATTGACCTATGACCCCAGTGCAAGGAAACCGATAATTGGAAAAGGCGGCAAACTTTTCATTATTTTCAAACTTTCTTCTAGAGATATCGGTCCGAAATTGGTCTAGGTAAAAACTATGTTGTATTTTTAAATTTTAGAGAGGCTACGAAGCGGTTAAAATCACATTTTGACGCAATAAATCACTTCGTTTGCTTAGAACTGAACGTTGATAAATTTCAGTGGAATTTGCGAGCCGTGAAATGCATTAACCAAAACGATACTTACCTGAATATTTGTACGTTCACCAGTTCATCTAGTTTTGTTTTTTTAGATTTGTTTGCTTGGAATGACTTCTAGAAGGAACTAAGACAAGATTTTCCACCTTTAGTTCGAACGTGAAAATTTTCACGAGCCCACCGACTGTTTCATTTTGTAACAACTGCCAAGTTTCCACAGGACACCCAGTTTCCTGTTTAGTCATGAAATAAACTAGAAAGTAAAAACCAGTCGCCATCTCGGGATTATTTCACGGTCCAACAGACGGCGTTTCGGACTTATTCAGAGAAAGATGACTAATCAGCGGCTGACGTTCTCAGGCACACTTTCAAACTAGGACACTTCATTGAAAATGTAGTACAGAGATAAGCATCTGTACATTATAGCTGCTTCTTCTGTATTTGACTTAATTCTAGGGGTGGCGGGGAGGGGGAGGTGAATGGGCGTACAATTAACCTGAGTTTAACAAATCTTCCCAATACTTGCGCCGAAAGTAGCATTCTTCATATTTGAACGAAACCGTCAGAATAACAAAATCTATCCAGGCTTAGAAAAATAATAAGAACACTCTTCATAGTCTGTTAGATCATCAGCAGTGTACACACAAAGAATACAAGCAGCAAGATTCTAAGGCCTATGCTGTAAATACATGTGAGTGCTGGTCATGACAGGATAGGGTGCCTTCCTGTGAACGGTTAGTTGTTCATTGTTTACATCAAAATATTCGCAAATACACTAACATGGAAACACTGAGCTGATTAGGCTTGTTCGCATGGTACCTGGCGCATAAGTTAAAATTGTCATAGGTAACAGGGTGCTGCAGCTGAACTTCTTGAAGTATTTGTGCGCATGTTTCCCAATATTGTTGTCGCTCGACGACAGCCTCGTGATCACCACTGTCATATTCTGCATGTTGATGACGTAGTTTGCCATGGCCAGCTTGCCTTGAAAAGAAGGACTGTACTTGTTGTGTAGTTAGGAATTCACTTCGGGTAAAAAGCCGGTTACAGTCAACAGTTTTGGCATAGCGCATGCCACATCAGCAGCAGCAGCAGCGGCTTCCGGTTGGGGCATGGACACGGCTGCCACCACTTCCGGTAGGGGCATCGACACAGCTTCCACCACTTCTGGTTGGAGCATAGACACAACTGCCACAGCTTCCGGTTGGGGTACAGACACAGCTGCTACTGTTTTTGGAGAATCCTTAACGTCAGGGGTCTCGTTGAGTCTTTTACGACATTGCGGACATATGACTTTGAAAGAATTTATCACTATTTTATTAGATGTTTTTGGAAATTGCTAGCAAAGAGTACAATATATCGTGGATGGGTGAATAACGGAAGAAAACAGTAGGAAAAGGCGAGAAGAGCCGGGTCGGATACAAAACAGTGAAGTTCCTTTATTCAAGTCTGGAGTAAACTGAAAGGTAGTAGAGGCCCGAGTCAGTAACGGGGCGTGGTTAATGTAAAGATATTTCCCTCAAGATGCCCAACAACTTACTTGAACTAACCGCGATAACGATTCCAGTAGCCTGGTAGGGACAATGGGATTGTTTAAGTGTTTTTCCACCCTCACCCTTCACATTAGGTTTTTGGTGAGCTGTCCATGAATTGGGACTTCAACAATTTTTTCGGTTGGTCCTCCACCTTAGGCCAAGTGCGTTGCGGATGGCGATATTCTTCCTCATCAAAGATGCCTATAATTAGCAATGATAAATATATCTGCCGATTAGGAAATGACTTGCGATGAATTATTCGACGTACACATGCCGACTCTTACAGTTCTATCAAAATATAGTCAGTATAATTTACCTGCACACGCCAGCAAAAGTCTTGCCTCTGAACTTGGTGCAGATTCTGAAACACTGCATGCTCTGAGATGACCTTTGCTGTCCTTAGAGCATTCGGCAATTCTAACACACTGATTGCTAGCTTGGCTTTCCGGACGTGCACCTCAATCACCGCCAACATATTTCGAGTATCCACAGGATGCCATTTTACCGCAAAAAAAATTGGGAAAAAAGGAGAAACTCCAGGGACTGATGCCAATATAATTTGAACAAATTTTCTTTTCTATTTTATAACAATCTTCTCTCGCTACTGAAATGAACATTTAGTGGGAAAAACTGGTATAAAGTCTACTGCTGACACCTGTCAATAGTTTTATGTGAGTGGCGTGTACTGCAAGTGACCAAAAAAATTGTAAAAGAGAAACAGCGAAATAAAACAACCACAACAACAACAACCAAAAAACGACAAACGCCAATAAACAAATGAAAAACAAGTGGACTACAAAAGCATGATCCATTGGGTGTGAATGAAACAACTAATGACCAATTTTTCCATGGCCTTATCTCATGTCATTCATTTTCAATTTACGTTAGTTTGTGGACTTAAGTGCTCGGAAAAACCTTGATTTCGAATACAGCGTGATTTTGAAAATAGCGTAAAATTCCTGAAACTAAAGTTTAACTGGACTGAATTGAATGTCGATTTAATTGAAGGGAGCCAATCGGAGTTTGCGGCTCCCACGGTGTTGGTTTCATGCGCTACTGATATCATGTCTATTTATACATCTGTGGAAATAGGCTTACGGAGATTATTCCCTCAATTTGCAGGTTATTCTATTCTTCCAAGTGTTATAAAGGGAGTCAATAAATGCAAGATTTTCAAGTTAGCATTTTTTAGAGAGTTTTGGGTCCTCTGTGGTTCAAACGTGGCAGTTCTTTTGCTCTACAACGCAACAATGCATACAGTAGACACGTGAACGTAACTGAATTTAACAACGTTTGTACTTCTGAGTTTGTGAAATCTTGACTCCCTTCTTCCTTTAAAAGTGATAAACAGGAAATGGCTCTACTCTATCAAGCGATATTGACTGACGAACTAACAAAGATCCAGGTGAGTATCGTCTCCGCGCCGTTAATGTAAAGTCCACACACTCGCAAATTTCACTGGAATTTGTTAATGTCCAGTCACTCAGTAAGCAAACTTATTTAAAAGGTGAAAATGTGATTTTTAACTGCCTCATAGCTTCTGCAAGATTTAGAACTTCAAAATAGTTTTTACCTAGACCTACTTTGGACGGATATCTCTAGAAGAAAGTATGAAAATAACGAAAAGTTTGCCGCCTGTTGCAATTATCAGTTTCCTTACACTGGGGTCAGAAGTCAATTTTTGAAGACATATTGCTGTATTTACTTCGCTACATTAGCGCTCACGATTTTATTTACCCAAAAATTTTATTTCATCTATTTGAAGAAGAAAGATTGCTCTTTCAGACTAAACAAGCCTTTTTGGCCAAATCCATGTACCAGAAGGCATTTTGAGCAGTTGAAAATAGGCTAAATTTTGGCCCTTTGGGGGCTGTCGTGAGTAATCAGGTTTCAAAATCTCGTGAAATATTTGTTTTCTTATCAAATCGCGATCTAACCACCTCCAGGTATACAGGATATAAAGTACAAATACGAGGTACAATTAGTTTTTGTTGTCAAACTTCTGAATATGCCTCTCATTTTAGCCCGATTTTGGCAGGTTTAAGGATCGAGAAAAAAAAATTCAGGAAAAATTCAGGACTGAAAAATATTTAGCGTTGAAAAATAACTCAGAATGTAAATTTCAGGCCATATGGCTACCATATCTAAACAGTAGATTAAGAACTTAGATTAACTCAATCTGAGAGCTTTAATTTAATTTAAATATGGTAACAGGACACACAACTGTTAATTCCAGTGGTGATAAGTGTTATTAATATCATGTTGTAACATAATTGAGCTTCATAAGATCTTTATAAAAAGTGGAAAAAAAAAAAAAAAAAAAGGATCGAGAAGAAAAAATCGCTTTAAAAATTCAATGATTGCCCGATCGAGCTTATACTAATATTTTTGTAACTAGTGCCCCAAGGGCATCATTCTGTCCAAGTTTGGCGAAATTCCATTTTTGGCTATTTCCCGGCTTAGGTGATAGTTACGCGGAGCTGGTCTTAAGAATCCTGATTTGCGGTCACCTTGAATTTTGCAAATCTTTAGGGATGTCTTCATACATTTTAAAGGATGTCTTTCAATCTGCGACTGCATTTGAAAATCCTCCCTCTGTCAGAATATCTCCAAAAACGAGCAATTACAGGACTCGCAGCAACACCTTCCTTTGATATCCTTCCAATTCTGTGGATCTGTTGAAATTCTATCGGTCTCACAGCTACAATACAATGCAATACTTTATTGACACTCCCCTGGTGGGGCTTTTCAGTGACAATATAAGGTAAAAACAGTTAACAATTCATTTAAAAATGTGAACAAATATAAATAAAAAGTCAGTAATATTTTTCAAATAAAATTTAAAAGAAGAGATCGATTTTGAGGTTTTAAGAGTAGTGTCAAGGTTGTTCCAGATGTTTACTATACAGTAATAAAAAGTCCTGTGACCGGCCAGTGACCCCGATTCTTGTCGTGAACTGATCGCTAAGATAGCGAGGTGCTTGAGCAGTCATACATTTAAATGCCAGGATGGCATCGTGGAGGATTATAGATTGTGTTTAATTGGAACCCAATGTAGTTCTTTCAATGCGGGCATTATGTGATCAAATTTCCTAGTTCCTGTGATAATGCGCGCGGCAAAGTTCTGTACTGCCTGTAGTTTGGAGATATTTTTGCTGGAGGTGTTCAACCACACTGAAGAGCAGTACAGTAATTTACTAAAGACTAAAGCATTGATTATCGTTACTAACTGGTTACGATCAAAAGCATGTTTAACATGACTAATCTACGTGAGGCTTGACATACAAGATGAGGTGGTTTTCAAACATGGTCGTCAAAAGTGAGATGCGGGTCCAGTACAACCCCAAGGTCCTTGGCCGATGATGCAGGAAAAAGTTCTTTCCCCAGTAAAGATATTCTGAGATCCGGGAGTTTGGCAAGTAACTGTCTGGTTCTGGCGACTACAAGTTTTGTTTTGTCTGGATTTAAAAGTAAAAAATTATAAAAATACCAGTTGCGTATTAAAAGAAGGTCGCTACTTAGATGATTCACGGCAGTAGGACAATCACGCATCTTGAAAGAAATCTGAAGTTTAGTGTCATCAACGTAGCATTGTGTAAAACAGTTTTTTGGAACAGAGGGTAAGTCGTTGATGTAAATACTTAAGAGAACTGGTCCAAGGATGCTTCCTTGAGGGACACCACTTGTTAAAGGCAGCGCAGTCGATAGGGTTGAGTTAATACGCACGACTTGGTATCTGTTGGTCAAGTAGCTATTGAACCACGCAAGTGCACATTTAGAAATGCCAAGATCCTGTAATTTTAGGAGGATATCGTGATTTATACTATCAAAGGCTTTACTCATGTCCAACAAAACCATAGCAGAGACTTCCTGCTTATCCATGCCAGTCAAAATGGCATCTGTCGAGCGAATAAGTGCCGTTTCGGTAGAATGAAATTTCTTATTTCCACTTTGTTTCGCGGAAAGACAGTTATTTGTTGTTAAGTATGCCGTAAGCTGATTCAAGGCTATTCTTTGACACACCTTTGACAGTACAGGTAACAAAGAAATCGGTCTGTTATTAGAAGGTTGCTCGTGGACTCCCTCTTTTGGAATAGGTGTTACTTTGGCTTGTTTCCAGCCTCCCGGGAAGACGCCGTTGGCAATGGAGACGTTAATGATGTGAGTAATAGGCGACAAGATCTCCGGCAGGCCATCTTTAATTACACATATAGAAATTTTATCAATGCCAGGTGCTTTGTTTGATGGTATTGATACAATGATCTGTTCAACCTGCTTGCACTCCACAGAATGAAATGAAAATTGTTCAGACAATGGATAATGCCTAGGGACAAAGTTTGATTGCGTAAGATCGTATTTACATTCAGAGGCAAGTGCTTTGATTTTATCAACAGTGGTTTTGGAATAGGTGTTACTTTGGCTTGTTTCCAGCCTCCCGGGAAGACGCCGTTGGCAATGGAGACGTTAATGTTGTGAGTAATAGGCGGCAAGATCTCTGGCAGGCCATCTTTAATTACACATATAGAAATTTTATCAATGCCAGGTGCTTTGTTTGATGGTATTGATACAAGGATCTGTTTAACCTGCTTGCACTCCACAGAATGAAATGAAAATTGTTCAGACAATGGATAATGCCTAGGGACAAAGTTTGATTGCGTAAGATCGTATTTACATTCAGAGGCAAGTGCTTTGATTTTATCAACAGTGGTTTTGGAATAGGTGTTACTTTGGCTTGTTTCTAGCCTCCCGGGAAGACGCCGTTGGCAATGGAGACGTTAATGTTGTGAGTAATAGGCGGCAAGATCTCTGGCAGGCCATCTTTAATTACACATATAGAAATTTTATCAATGCCAGGTGCTTTGTTTGATGGTATTGATACAAGGATCTGTTTAACCTGCTTGCACTCCACAGAATGAAATGAAAATTGTTCAGACAATGGATAATGCCTAGGGACAAAGTTTGATTTCGTAAGATCGTATTTGCATTCAGAGGTAAGTGCTTTGATTTTATCAACAGTGGTTTGACCAACTGAGGTAAAAACTTCATTAAAGGAGTTCGCGACGGTATCATCGTTCTGAGTTTACGTTGTGCAATTTGTGGATTTCCTAGGAAGGATGGATCTTATGGTTTTTCACAAGTTGCCCAAAGAATTATTTGGGTTTTTTGTGATCTGATCCCAGACAAATTCTCTTTCAGCTAGTCTCATTTCACGTTTGACTTCTCGTTTATAATTCCTGAATCCCGCCCAGGCAAGGGGATCGTTAGATCTTTGCGCGAGTCTCTTGTTTTCATTAACTCGCATATTTCAGGCGTAATGAATGGATTGGGATGGCTACGGATTTTGACCTTTCTAATGGGTGCGTGTTGATCTAAAATTTGCTCAAATAGCTGGTGGAAAGCGTAAAGGCTGTCGTTGACATCCTCGAATGTTCCGATGATATGCCAGGGAACTTGTGAAAGGTCATGAAGAAATGCATCTGGCTTGTAATTCTTGTAGCTCCTAGCCAGAATGTGCGTGGGCTTAGGACGGGTCCTTTTCATGTTCAAAACAACAAGTATTAGTTCATGGTCGCTTATAAAAGAAGGAGAAACTTTTGTTTCCTTCACTAAGTAAGCATTTGAGACCAGCACAGCGTCAATTAGTGTTTCCGTGGACTCTGTACTCCTTGTTGGACGTAAATAACTTGTGATAAATTAAAGGAAGAGAAAAACTTCATGAGAGCTTGTGCAGCTGGGTCTTGCAGGCACAGTAAATTACAGTTGAGATCACCCAAGATGTAAACGGGCAAGTTGAAATGGGCAAAGTCTGAATCAAAGCACTCCAAACAGGTATTGGGTGGTCTATAAGCCATGCAGACTAGAAATGATTTGAAATTGTGTACTTGAATTTTTAGCCAAAGCTGATGCAAGCCAGACTTAGAGATAAACGTAATGTTAGATAACCGTTCAGCCGTATATTCTTGCCTGACAAAGGCACACACACCTCTGCCATGTTTGTTTATGCGGTCGAGTTGATATAGGTTGTAACCAGGAAATTCAATCTCAGCGTCAGAAACAGAGCTGTCCAGCCATGATTCAGAGATTGTAAAAATGTCGATTTTGTTGGAAATGGCAGTTTCCTTTGCCAGGATAAGATGTTCCCGGTTCTTGAGCGAACAAATATTCAAATGCGCGATCTTGATGTTGCATGTGTTGTCACGTCTACCTCGTGGTCTACTTGTTTCATTACGGCAGTTACTACTTGGCATTCCTGGATTGGGTTCGATGTCGCCAGAATGCATAAGACGTTGAATGGAAAAAGTGGAGACAGAATTTGGGTAGTAGGATATTTTAGACTTGAAATACCCGCCTCTTCTTGGAAGTTTATAGAACGGGCTGGTTGAGCCATAGTTAACTGGTGTCGTCGAAGACGTAATTCCTGTCGAAGAGTCTTGCAACACATCTACATGTAAGTTAAAATCCTGAGATATAAGTGGAATGGAAACAAGGACAATAAATGTTGACATGTGTTCCTTCCTTCTTGGCTCCCGTCGAAAATCTTCGTTGGCTTGTTTGTTTCAAGATATAATACGTTGGCGAACAAAACACCACTCAATGCGGAAAGGACCACCTTCTGGCAATTCTCAAATCCCCGACAGAGAATCTGCCACCTCCGCCCATGTTGTGCTACGCTGGAGTGTTCCTTTTCTTGTGTTTAGGAATATTTCTGGAGCAATTATTTCTTTACGCAGTATGCTATCATAGTAATCGCTCCAAACGATAACTCGCTTTGGTGCACTGTAATATAAACAAGAAATAACCTTTCATTTAACTGGATGACTTAAAGTTTTAGTTTAGAGTTCAGGCTTCTGATTGTACTTAGATGTGACACAACTAGGCATATCTATGAACTTACTGGAAAGTGAGCTGGATAACTCCATGTTATAAATAAATATAATTTTAAAACTCGACCACTCTTGTCTTCATTTGCCATTACACTGTGCTTTGAAAAACGAGGCAAAGGGCAATTTAGACGCTATTCTTATTCAGAAACAGACAGGATATTTTGTCCAGAAACAACATTCTGACGACCAAAAAGCTTTGCCTCGGTAATTTCAGTGAAGTTTTTTTTCTACTTTAAGCTATATAAATGTTTACCCGTCTTTATTGCTTAAGTTGACAAGTTCTTACACCGAGGATGAGCCGACCAAAGAATCTGGTTTAAAGCATGCCTTGGGAGTTTCTTTTCCTCTCAAGCTCCTTGTTCGGCAGTCATATTTGATTGGCAATGATGAATAACCGTGTATCATTGCAAGCCAGCAACCACAAGGAAATAAGTTGGCAAAAAGTGAAAAAAGTGTGTTTCAAGACACCGAACTCAAAACTTCAACAAAGCGAATCTTAAATTATGCAGATGCCTGTTGTAATAAAGCCTTGTTTTAGCAATGTCAATCGAGTAAAGAACAAGACGATGGCAAATTGAATGATTTCCCGCACGCAACGACCTGACGACATGACATGAAAACGGTAACAAAGGGCAACCAATAATTCATATGCATGATCTCACTTCTGGTCAACGTTCTAGTCGTAGATTTTCTTGGTGCTTAAGGTGATTAGTTGCTCTCAGCCGGGGAGAGGCCGAGTAAGATTGTGAATAAACAAAAGGGAACATTGTGGAGTCCAGAGAGGTTGGTTTTAACAGGAAATACCTAGCAGGCTGCCTTTAATCCCACTTCAGAATGCAGGGAAATGCAGTTCACTAATCAAAGATCACTACTAGTAGCTAGCTTGGGTTGCCTGTGGTTTTTAATCCTGAGATAGCCTCGCACAGACATTATTTTTGCTCATCACACGATCTTTTCTATTCTCCAATCCAAATTTCCACACGTACCTGCTTTTAGCTGTAAGGCTGCACTGTCATTGGTCAAGTGTACCTCCGACTAAGGGGTGGACCTTACTTTTAACTGCACTGGAATCCTTTTTTTTACATTTATTGCCAGAGCAATAAGGAACCAAAAAGTGCAGTCAATAAAATGTTCACAGTTATTCTGCACAAACCAACAGCATGTGCCATTTAAAATGATATTTTTGATAAAAAGGAAATATGGAGCTTATAGAAAATGAACTATGGCAAATCATTTAACTTCTACGTTAGTAGAGCTGATATCATCCAAAACATAGCTGAATTGTTTACTTTTGTGATAAAAGCATGACACTTTGAATGATAACGGAACAAACCACTTCCGGTCTGGAACCAAGCAAGATTAAGCTCTGGCCTCGAGATCTGCACATGCCCTAAAATTTCCAACTTGGAAATGAGGGTGAAAATTAAATTGCCTTAAAACGGGTCTCAGAGTACAAAAATAAGCTTGAAACTGATATATCAGATGCATATGTGGTATTCTGTGTTAGAAAATGCTTAAGATGTGATCACATGACCTTTTACAATTTTACGAATCTCGCTTGGGATACCTGTGATGGAATGTTACAGATAAAGATGTGATGGTATAATTAGCACTATTGAAAGCCCAGTAATCGTTCTATCATTTTAATAATAGGACGTAGCTTTTCGCATGAACTAACCCTGAAAAGGTCTAAAATTGATGCCGTACATGTAAGTGCTTTGGAAACCTGGTAATTCTATATAGCTTCATAAAGCTTTTATGACTAGAGGGTTTGACCAGGTGCTCTAGGTTGCAGTCAGTACCAATTACAGCTGTTGAGATTGCTGGTCAAAACTGCCTAACTACAACAATGTTCTTGGCAATCAATATGAACTGAGTGACTAAAATTTTCTATAGGCTGCATACTGTGAGTTTGAACACCTAGTTGAAGTTGCCTCCACAGTTGCACAGCCCAGTGCAGGCAAGACTGGCTTTTTGGCAATTGCAGAGTCCCCGACAACCAGCTTTGCAACCACAATGAATGAGTTCATAGCAGGAGTCCTTGGCTTGCAAGATTGTCGTCCAGTGAGGCACCCAGCGACTATTTTCAAGCTGCCGTCCCTGTTTAGAGGGACTTGGTAATGTGGGCTGCTTTAACAGGGTCTGGCCTCATACATAACCACCTTGGAAGACAGCTGTCTTGACATGTTGTACTAAGGATGCTTGAGTGGGAGGGATGTTGTTGAGGGATTCCCCCCTTTCTTGTGAAAAGCTCTTGTCTGACTTTGTTGACTTTTCTTAAGCTGCTCCTGCAGTTATATAGGAGTGTCACAAATCGCTCAGTGACACCCATGCATGTATCATCAATGTTCTCTGGCAACATCAGGAGTAACCTCTTTAAACACATTCCACACATCCCACGCTGTCTTCTTTCCTTTCCCACCGAAAAGTGAAACCGTGTCACACCCTGTTAAGGCATTAAACATCAGTAACACACACGATTTCTCTCGACCCAGGGATGTAGCTATGGCATGTGCTGGAAGGTTATGGACCTGCTTGGAAGAACTGTATGAGATCCACATCTAATCTAATGAGAGAACTGGAGCAATGGAAATGGCCAGCACAACAACATCAGTATCGTTGCTTTCGATCTTTCTTTCTCGATGGCCATGCAAGCTCAAATCAGCTTTCTCATGAGTACACCGTGCAAGAGCACTCATATCTGCCCTTTCTTCTGCTGACGAAGACACTCTCTCTGTGTGTTGCGAAGACTTTCTTCCCCTCTGGAAGCTGTAGCAAAACCATCTAGGAAGTGAATATAAAACGTAGTATTTGAACAACCCAATGAATAACATGGTTTACTTCTTGGTTTAATATGCTTGCACATGGTTGCTAGTAGGTTGTAAAGCTCGTCTTTGTTGTTATCAATTATTAGGAATCCCTTCCAGTCAGGGTGAATTCGGGTAGACAGCAACACTTTTCTCCTCTGCCCTGATCCTTACTTCTCTCTCACCGCTTTCTACAGAGAGTCTTCTTTGTAGAGGTCCCACACAATATCAAGCCTCTTCACATCTTCCAGCTGCCTTAGGATGTAAGGCACAAATACAGAGTTGAAGTACTCTTCAAAGGTGCTTACAGCTGTGAGTTGGGGCATCTGGACTACAGTGGCTCCATCCAGAGGGATTGCATCCACACTTGGTTGCTCCACTGCCTGGCTGAAGGAATGTGACAAGCAAGTTGCAAGATCTGCTTGGAGTTGTCCCATCTGCAACAGTAAAGGCGGCCATGGCTGGTTTTCAAACTTGAAGAAGACTTCAAGGTTTCCATCACAGTTTTGACAGGCAATATAGAGTCTCGAGAACAGGGCACAGCCTTCCTTCAACACCGTCACTTTGGCCTTATCTTTCGACACAACCTTTTCTCTGGCATTGAATGTAGACATTCTTCTTCTTGAGGGTGTCTGTTAGAAGCTTTGTTTTGTCCTCAAGTCTCTCTTTAAGGAATACTTTGCATTGTTGCTCTCCTATCTGCCCTGCGTTTCTAACTATGTGCACAACCTCGTCATTCATGTGAAGGGCTGTGAGATCTTCTCCATCCTCCTTGAATGGATTGCTGAGCTCTTCGATAGAAGGCACCAAGTTGACTACATCTTTAGCAAAGGCACTTTAAGTGGCTGGTTTTTTGGTTTTGGCACTCATTAGCGTAGATGACTTACTTGAATTCTTCAACCATTCTTGCTCGCTCTGAACCAGCGATCATCCATCTTCTCAGGGCAGCAGGGTTTTTGGTCAACCCGACAGCACCTCCTTCACATTTCACAATGGGATTGACCTCAGGGCGTGGTCTAGCATGATTGACGAGAATAACCTCTTCATGTTGTGAACCAGAAAAGAGCCATTATGGAACTCTGCACACACACCTGAATGCTTAACAGGAAGCTTGCACGTCCTGGTAATGTATTGAAAGCCACCTGGCATAGTTATGGCTGTCAAGAGCAAACATCCATGGAAATAACTCTCGAATAGCTTTAAGATACAGGGAAGAGTCAGCCTCTCAAAATGCTCTCACAAGTTTGAGACAAAGAAGTTCCAAAGTGGCCCAGTAGAGAAACTGTGGGCCCTTTTTCACCTGTTCGTCTCTCCATTCATTAAATGGTAGCGCTGGCCCATCAATCTCATCAGATTTACTGTATTCTTTATGAGAATATGGAGATTGGCTGCCATCACCTGATGAGCCAGTCTTGTTCGCGTTATGTGGCTTGCTGATACCAAAAAGAATCTGCTACACCTGATGATGCGACTGATGCATTTGTCAGCACCTCTGTCCATCCATTTCTAAGGACCCACTTGCCGAGAGCTTTAAAGACGGCCATCTCAATGTGTAATCCCCCCTGAGCATGACAACTTCATGGCCCTCACGATATGCACCAGTCACTGTTCATTGAATTTTGCAACCGTAACAACAGGAACTTGGGACGGATTCAAGTGCTTGATGGCTGTGATGATGGTATTAACGGCATGCAATCATGGCGAGCAAGTGCGCATTCTCATTGAACATCGGCAGCAACAATATAAGAGCTGGTTGGTGAAATAATAGTGGTAATGTTGAAGCCTGGTACGCTGCCCACGGCACTCTTCCTTCTCAGTAAGGACTTGCCTGGTGTTTTCCAACCAATCTTCTCGATCATGTTCCTTTGAGGTCGCATAACAATCCAGTACAGTTACCACCCAAGCACTAGTGTTGGGAACAGCAATGTTTGTAGAAGAGTTAACGGCAGTATATCAATGTTGTAGGACGGCAGTGTGGCAATTTTCTTTGGTGTTGAGCTTTTGTCAGGATTGAAAATATCCGTGGGTCTCTGTTCCTGGCTTTTCTGCAGTTAGATGCTGGACCAAGGAGATTGCCATGCCATGAATGGGGTCCTGGGAGCTGGTAGAGCTTGGATTATGACTGATGTTGTTGACCACTGTGGTTGTAAATATACCACCATGTAGCTTGGAAGGGCATACTACGTGGTCCTTATCATGCCTATCAGTTATGCTGTAAGTTATGTTGGTACAAATCAATTGAAGCCTCTCGTGTTATATGCACATCCCGAAGCTTGTAGAAGTTATCAATCAGCGATTTTTCCCTCTGAGAAGGGATAACCCCCAATTTTTTTTGTGTATGTCCTGGATGCTATTCTGTTTCAGCACTGTCAGGATTACCACATCACAGCTTGACTGGATCATCTCTACAAAGAAAAATAAAAGCAAACCAACACAATAATGTTAATCTTGTTACAATGTGTACCTGAATGTTTTTTCAAAGAAGGTCACGACTTTTTAAAAGTGCCACTGGGACCAGAATTTTGGTATTCCGTGTTTTTACATTTTCGAACATAGTTTGTGGTTCTTAGTCACCATGCCAAATTTCAACTTAATACGATGACTACAAGTCGCTTTTTTTGGGTGGTTTTTGTCGAGATTTTGCAGCTGCCATTACTGGCCCTTGTTCCGGAAGCTGGCTTGTGAATGAGCGGAAGTGACGTGAGAGGCTCACCTCAAACCTAGTGCCTTCACATGTTTACTTGTCACGGGAAATTAAACTGTTCTTGAGGAAAGATTTCTTGCCAAGTGTTTGTTGCACGACTTTGAAATCTTCCTTGCTGCAGCAGTTTTGATAGGTAGTACTTGTGTCGTACAATGCTGCAACAATAAATCCAACCACCGAGCTGGTATTTTGCTTCATCGAAGCCCTGCAAGCGGACCAGGAATGGAAAAAAGGACAATGTTCGTACTCAAACACAGTGCGAATTTTCAACCCGAGAGGCATTTTGATCACTTCACGGACAAGTTTTTCCAGAGGGCTGTTCATGTCGCAAGATCCCAGAGGTTGATCATGCATTGCCCATTCCAACTTTATGGGAAAAAGAACCAGAAAAAACATTGTCTGCGCAAACAAGACAAAAGGTACCTAATCTTATAATGCAGTTGAAGTGATAGTTTGTTTCTTTTTCAATGCATCCACCATTGTGCAAAACTGATTTTCTTTTAAGGTATTTTAAAATTTATTATCGTCGTGGAAAACCCTTTCAGTTCTGCCGTCTGCTAGTGCGACCAGCACTGTAAATACATGTTTAATGTTTAGCTTTTATAGATAGTTCCGTTTTCAACCTTTTTTATTTTATATATAATACAATTAACTTTTTATTGTGAAGCGCCATGAGCAACTAGTGATAATGGTGCTATGTAAATTTCTTCTTCTTGTTCTTATTATTAAGATCCTCAGCGAATGCAGTCCTGAATGCTGTAATTAAGCTGATATAGTTTGTACTGCTTATTTTTTCCTTTTTTAATTCCGCATATGTTAATTTCAGAGCAGTAATCGCTTAGAAGCATGGACATTTATTTAATAACATACCATCCTGAACGTGGAGAAACTTTTCTCTCTTTATTCCCTGTCGGTGAACAGTCGATTGACATTATTGTTCGGGCAGTAGCAAAACTTAGGTTAGGTAATTACAACCTAAGAATTGAAAATGGAAGACATTCCACTGCTAAACTCCCTGAGCATCTGAGAATTTGTCAATATTGCAGCTTGAAAACGAAGTACACTTCCTCTTATCTTGCAATAGATATGATGCAATTAGAAAATCCTTAATGGACGATATTATTAGTAAATATTCTGATTTCGATTCTGAAATGCTCATGACAAAATTGTATTTCTTTGAAATAGCATTGGCGCTCTCACTTGGAAAAGATTAGGTTACTTCATTTACGAAGCTTTTGCATTAAGAAATGGATCAATAGATACAGGAATTGTAAATTAATCGATTTGCAATGGAATTTGTAATTGGGAATGCAAATAAAATGTTGTTGTTCGAGATAAAGGCCTTAATAGATCGGATCGTTGGTGCGTGGAAATTGAAGTTGGGAAAAAATATCACACGCCACTATTTGCCTAAGGGTTTAACAATGTTATTTCTTTTAAGTGTCATAACAATCTTAGTAAATGAACTACCAAGGAAAATGATTAAATATCAAGTTATTGTTTTTACGCAGCAAGTAAGGCAAGCGAAAGCTTCGTTTCCTTGGCGGTCTGCATGTTGTTGTTGAGCAGCGGAAAATTTTCCTTGTGGCTTTTATTTTGACTACAAATATGTAGATTCTGGTCACACAAGGCCTCCTCCAGTTCTTGAAAACAGGTTTTGATTTAGTTCACTTCTTTCGGCTCAGAAAAAGAATTCTATAAAAACTGTTTAAAATATTTAGCAGCGCCAAGCACTTGTGTTTCAATGTGTTAAGTGACCACTGTACTATGATAGACACGATAAGCTGCCTGCCAGCTGACTACAACAATTACGGTTTTTCAAGGAAGTTTCCCAGACTATGCCAAGAATAGCCAAAAATCTCAATGCTTATTTATAATATATAATGAACATAAACATCAGGAGACAAAGTATAGCTTCTTTTATTTTCTCCCACACCAACAGTAACATCGATCGACCCATGGTTGAGAATTCGCGAGCATCAAAGTCTTAAAGTTTTTATAGGTGTTTTGTCTAAATTTCCACAGCTCAAAAGATCAATTCTTAGAATAGCCATGTCTCTTTTGCTACAGGTTTATTCAGTGGATAAAAGTTACACAACCTACCTTGGAATGGATAACTTTATGATCGCTGGATAGCGGCTGAACAGCTGGCTGGATAGCGCTATCCAAGCTTTGAACAACCAAGATGAAGCAAGCGATAAATTTTATCCGCTGGACAGCGACTTATCCATTGAAAAAGAGTTATCAACTTTTTGAGCAACTGGGGCCTGAACTATAATCACTGTATAAGCATATTTTGCTTATGTTTTGAACTCCCGCCAAATAACTCAAATAATATGGAGAGAAAAAAAACAACAGTTTGTTGACAGATTATTAGTTGAAACCTCACATCAGTTCTTACGTCATACGGTAAGAAAAATTCTTCATTTGCCGAATGAAACAAATCTTCAGCTGTTTCGGAAGCTAAAGACTCTTCCGAATCGTAGAAAATCATTTCAGTTGTTTCGTAGTTGACAGTAGACATCTTTAGTCAAAACACACAGAAACGCGACTGAGGTGAGCCTCTGACGTTGCGAGCTATTAAATTGCGCAATCACCAAGGAACACGTTTTCTGTAATGGCTGACACATTTTACGGGACCTTGGAGCTAAACAATATTATGATGGAAGGTTTGTTGTTCAGTTTTCTAGGGAAATAATTATGATCAAATAGCGATATTCTGCGACAGAATTTGGCTCAAATAAACCTACGAATTTTCGTCACAGTGGCACTTTAATGCCATTTAACATGTTTTCCATATGAAACTTCCTTTATCTTCAGTACAAGTAACAGAACCTGCCAGTGCAGGGTGTGATAAGAATTTAAGAAAGATGAAGATGGATGACTGAATTTGAAGTTTCACCTGAAACATGTGTACATTTAAAAAAAGTCGTGATCTTCTTGAAAATTATTTCCTGCCTGCTGGAAATTTGGTACCTGAATGTATGGAAATTACACTGTTAACTAACCTGGATGAAAGTAGTCTGCATACAATTGTATTTTCTTGATGAAGGAGCTGAATAACCTGCAGAGCTACTTTACTCCACACTTTCAGTGTCCCTGTTACTCTGTACTTGTCTCTGATAGTGTTGCTTGGCCCTTTAGAATTTCTGTATCCTTGAACTTCCTTCTTCTTTGCCTCATGTGCCCCATGAACATTTCTCTTATGGCGTTAGCACCAAATCCACACTCCGAGAAAATGTATTTAGCTGATTCTTTTCCTTCAGTTAAGTGTTTCACAAATTCATTGAGCTTCACATTTTCATTGACGTGGTGGGCTCTGAATGATGGAATTTCTCCATCAGTTGGCCACTGTTGTTTAATTTCTACAAGGACTGTCTTATTCTGTCAGAAAGAAACAGAACAGAACAGTCATATCTCTCACCCTTTCTCTTTGGTTAACAGCTTGGATCATTTCTTCGAATGACAGCTTGTCATTACAATTTTACACATCTTTCCCATAGAACTAGTAGAAGAATTATTTTGTTTAACCATGCAGAGGGATACAGGGACTTTTTCTTAGGTGGGGGAGGGAGTGAAGCCTTTGCCCGTACACTAACATAGGCCTACATTAATGAAGTTTGAAGAGTATGTAATCTACATGGAAATATCTGTCATATAGATCAGAGATCACAAAAAGTTAGCGATGTATGTGAAGCTTTTTTCATCAGGTGTTTCAATGTGACAGATCTCCCAAAGTATAGCTGTTTCTGCTGAACCTGACTTCAAGCTAGCTTGCAGAGCACCTTGTAAGTAAATGCCGTGGTGTGATCTTGGTGTCAACTGTGTTTATCTCTGCAAGAATTCATCCTACAAGGGATTGAAGTTGGCCTGGTTTCTTGTATTTCAAACTGAGAATTGGCCAGCCACTTCTGTAAACATGACGTGATAATCATGGCGGACAAAAAGGAGTTTTTTCTATCAGCACTTTGGAATTGCTTGCAAAAGTCTGCCGCTCATGTACACTGCCCTTGCAGTAACTGCAAACGAAAAGCAGTCAATTGAAGGACCCAGTTGAATCATTTTCGCTTGCAAAAAGTGATAAAAGCCATGTTCACCAGAAGAGGGCTACAGACGAAGACATCAAAATGAACTGTGAAGGTATGTTTTTCATAGTAGCACAAAAATGTATCATCTGGTCCATCCCACGAAGGAATCATGACATGTTTGTTATTCAGCCTTTAAAAACTTATAGTCTGTTTCTTTGATTGTCTGTTTGGCAGCTGAAGAACGACATTTTCCTAATGAAAGTAATTTAAAAAGTGATGAGATGAAGACTAGCAATGCAGATGAAGACGGAAGGAAATATGTATTAGAGGTCAAGATCAGCCAAGTCTGCAAAGAAGTGAATATGAGTCTTGTTTACTGTGCTGCTTCAAGCTACACAGAGTATCTGTCTGAGCATATGGAATGTCTGAATGCTGCTCCACCTGTTAAATCTACATGGAAACTACCTGTACAACCATCCGTAGCCCTTTAAAGCTAATTAGAAGAGGTGAAACTTCAACTCCAAGAACTAGAACTCAAAAATCCAAAGGATAGTCTTAATCTCGCTGAACGCAAGGTATTTAAAGCCCTAAAGCATACCACCGCCGTTATCCTTAAACAAGCTGACAAAGGAATTACAACTGTAGTTCTAAACTTTGAGGACAAAATTAAAGACGGTCAAACCCAGCTAGATAGCAGGGAAGCCTGCAGACCTCTTGTGAAACGAACCTAAGAGTCCAACAGCTTATTAGCGACCTCTATCTTGGAAACCACCTAAAGATGGCACCCTAACAATGATACAAAAACCAAACCCAGTCGGAAGACCTATTATTAGGGAGCTTAAGCAACAACGATGATCGGGAGGACGACGCCACCAAGTAAGCACGGAGGGACTGGAACAAGAATGTCGTTTTAGGCAGGAAAATGAAACTTAAGCATCGAAGTTGCCCAAGGACGATGACTTTTGAAAACTTCATACATTTCGCTCCTCATCAAGAAATGCCATCGTTTAGAGACGTCCAAAATCTAATTCTTCTAAGTCATGGATTAAATTTCATTGATGACAGAGTCTTTGATTTTGTATGACCTGTTCGAGCCAAGAAACCCGGACTTCCCATACGAAGCTTACCCGAAATGCGACTTAGATGAGATGGCTGAGTCAGAGTGTCTCGCAGAATTCCGATTCAAGAAAAGAGACATTTACTTAATTGCAGAAGTTCTGGAAATTCCGCAAACCATATGATGTGATCAAAGATCGATTTGTGGTGGAATAGAGGGCTTCTGCGTGCTGTTGAGGCGGCTATCATACCCTTGCAGATACGGGGACATGATTAAGAGATTCGCTCAGCCAGTTCCTGTGATCAACATGATTACAAATATTTTGATCGACTACATAATTATATGAAATTCATGGACGACGGATGCCGACCACCTTGAGATGTCTGCAGCAGCCATCACATCAAGAGGTTCACCTTTACACAACTGCTTTGGCTTCATCGATGGCACCGTAAGACCAATCCCACGACCAGGGGAGAATCAGCGGATACTGTACAATGGTCATAAGTGGGTCCATGCTATAAAATTTCAATCCGTCATGTCACCAAATGGCTTAATTGGAAATATGTATGGCCCTGTAAGTGAGACCTACAGCCATGTAGCTGTATCAGTTTTGTTATATAAATCTGATACTTCCATACATTTTTCTTTTGAAATAATAAACGTTTTTTGAAGATTTGAAATTAACTTGGTTACTGTTTTATCTCGTCTGCTTGTTTCAGAGGGCAGAAAGCATGATGCGTCAATGCTTGCAGTTTCAGGACTGTTGCGAGACCTAGAGCAGTATGCCTTTTCTCATGGTGGTCAACCGATGTGCCTCTATGGGGATCCTGCCTGTCCACTAAAAGTGCGTCTTCAGGGTCCGTTTAGATTTGGAGTAATAACCAATCAGGCTTACAATACTGCAATGAGTGCTGTAAGGTCTTCTGTTGAATGGCTATTTGGGGACATAATTAACTATTTTAAGTTCTTAGACTTCAAGAAAAATTTGGGCTTAGTAGCATTGGTAAAATGTATATCGTTTCTGCTCTTCTCCAAAACGCCCTCACATGTCTTTATGGCAACCAAACTTCGACATTTTTTGACCTCGATCCACCAACACTGGCAGAGTATTTCTCTTAAGCTATGAAATGTTTATTGATTCTTTCAACAAATCTACTTTTACACCAATAAGGTTATAATATAAATATAATCTCTAGCAATAGTAGTCAGGGCTTATAAACAAAACTTCAAGACGAGAGCATAGTCTCCAGATAGTAACCAAGAGTCTATGAACAAAACTGCTAGAGGAGAGCATATGACAATAGTCTCTAGCAATACCAGTAAGACAAAGTTTATAAACACAACTTCAAGATTTGTGATATTGTAATATCAATGTAATGTATGAAACATATTTCATAAATATGTGACCTCTCACGGGAAAACGTACACTAACGGATAATCCGTTCAACGGCATAATGCACGGCTTCTGAACGGATGAAAAACGGATGGCCAAGCCGTTTAAAACGGTTTCCATGAATGGCTGAACGGCCAAAGAAAAATTTTGAACGGCTTGCGGTGAATGGCTGAACGGCCAAAGAAAAATTTCGAACGGCTTGCGGTGAACGGCTGAACGGCCAAAGAAAAATTTCGAACGGCTTGCGGTGAACGGCTGAACGGCCAAAGAAAAATTTCGAACGGCTGGCTGTGAACAGGTGAACGGCTAGGAAAAATTTGCAAACGGCTCGCGGTGAACGGGTGAACGGCCATCAAAAAATTTTGAACGGTTGGCTGTGAACAGCTGAAAGGCTATTGTCCATTCAAATAACATTATCATTCAAACGGAGAAGAAGAAGGAGAGAGAGAACGCGACGGGAAAAAACTTTCAACTGATAACAAGAGTTAACGCAACCGGCCAGCTAATTGATCACCACAGAATAGCCAAATAAAAATAATTTTGAAAGAAAAGTCGACACACGGCTTAATGAAAACTAAATGAGACCCAAACTGATCAAGGGGCCTCTAAATCTATAATAAATAAATGATGGAATTAAAACGAGATGGTTCATTCCCGAATTCTCTGAAGGAAATGCAAACTAAACTATCAACAATTATCCGAAATGTAGTAGCTGTTTGCGACGGTAAACGTACTGAGAGATTTTCTTTCCAGCAG